>CATOUR010000104.1:0-1200000 GCA_951848785.1 Callosobruchus maculatus | reverse complement strand
AGAGTGCTACGGAGCGCATCCCCACACATGGGAGCAATACTCTAAAGATGGTCGGATTTGTGCCTTGTAGAGCAGCAGTAGTGGCTGTGGTGAAAACAGCTTCCTACAGCGAAACAAAACTTCAAGCTTCTGGGATGGAGTTGGTGCAATACTGACATCGTGGTCATGCCAGGACATCTTGTTGTTGGTATTGATCCTCAAAGGCTTGAAGGAAGGTGACTCGACTATTAGGTGATCATCCATTTCCACAGTTGGTAAGCAACGTGGGACTTCTTTATCAGCGTTGTTGCCTCAGTTTTCTGAACGTTGAACTGTACTTTATTTACTAATCCCCACTCGACAATTGTTTTTATACCTACGTCGATCTGTGAGGCATGTAGCTGTCGCTGACGTACCGTCTCCTGGGATGATCGTGGCTTGCCTGGTTCCATGCGTGGTGCGAGTATAAATGGTGTGCTCGCCAGCCGTACGAAATTGCGATCGTTCTGCGCATTGCGTCAGCAACGGAGATTTTTCGCGCGGAGAATTATTAGACGTCGTGATACCACGGCCTGTTTAATCGCGTTTTAGATAGAATCGCTAACGATTTTTGTTTAATTCACTTTGTATTCCTTATTTTGAGCTATAGAAGACTGAAATTTGTATACATAATGCCAAATTGTGCAGTTGTCGGTTGTAATAACCATAGTAAGATGAAAGAGCCAATTGTAAAATTCTATAAGTTCCCGAAAAATGGAAATCTCGCAATGCAATGGAGTAATGCTTGCCGCCGAAAGCACGAAATTAATATGAAAAATGGTAATCATGTCACAAATTAGCATTAAACATTTATTAAAACTGCAATTTTATGGTACATCCTCGGAAAATATTCACCTGCCGTATTTTCAATGAATAACATATGCAGAAGAAAGCAATGAATCGTGCCTACTTGAACCGTTACAAGTCAAAAACTTTGTTTCGAGTAATTCTAACATCGAGAATAGCTGATGACGTGTGCTCTACTCAGGAGTTTTTCAAGAACGTTCTTGTTGACAGCGATATTGTTGGGACAGAGAATGATTCAAATGATATTCATTTTTCCAACTTTACCTTTCAGAGTCTAGATTATGACCTAGATAACTTTCTGAAGAACATGACCTTTTGTGTCAATTGGAAAAAAATGAAATGCCAGACACGATTTCCAACGAGAAACTGAAATTTATTGCCGGACATGTGGCCTACAGATTCAAAAACGAATATCCTAATCTAGCTTTGGGGGCGCAAACCAAATTTCATTCTTCTAATCGGGCCACAGACTGGCTTGAGTTTCTATCTAGAGTCAGTCTTGTATATCCAAGTGAGGAGATGATTAAAGTAGCCCGTTTTGGTTGAGATAAAGTTCGATCAATTCCATGGACAGTCGTCTTCTAAACAATCAAACATATTTAAAAAATTATTAGAGATAGACCCCAGTGAAAACCATCAAACAATTTCCTGACAAAATAATATTATATCTAATACGAACGAGAATATACGTCAGACATTTAAACAAAAGGATCAGTTTCGAAAATTGTAGGCGTAAACGTAGGAAAAAATGACCAAATTTACCAATAAATAGAAAAAGTCGTTAAATTACCTGTTTTACACTTCTCCATAACATAATTGACAAATAATTGGCTATTGAACTCCTTTAATCAATCACTTTGAAATTAAAATATAATCCATCATGTGGTATTCCCGCCAGTTCGCCGACAGAAATACTCGTTGCTGACGTCACAGCGTGCCGGCGCTCGGACGGCTGCATGCGCGTGAGCACACCATGTTTATTTACATTACACTATGGTTCCATGCACGATGGTGATGTTCTGTCGTCTGTGAAGCGATATGTCAAGTAACAATTTTTTGTCTCTTTAACTGGAAGTCGAAACCTGTCTGCGGCGACATACCCGTAATAGCGCCGGTCTACCTTCTCCTTTTTTCTGGAGGATTTGCTTGCACAGAAAATAAAAAGATTTTGAATACGAAATAAAGCAAAACCTTCTCCCTTTTCATTGAAAAATCTACCTTTTTTCCTACCATGAGCTTTAAGGCCCAGTTTCACAATCATTGGTAACCCCTGGTAGTCACTTAACCGACAGATGGAAGTTAACCAGTAGTTATCGGATCGCTCTGTTTCAGAAAAAAAAGCAGAGTTTAAGCTTATTTATCTTGAAGTTGGCAGCACGGATATGTCTTAGAGCATTGCCATGATTGTGTTCTGTGAATTCAACCTAACCCTTTGACAAATAAACCTAACCTTTGTATTCATATTTTTGACTTGTATCACAACAGACTATAATCAAAATCCATCGACGTCATAAACGTCAATGTCAATATGCATGTTTTTATAACCTCCAAAGCAAGCTTATGTGTCATCGGTTCACCACAAAAAACGTCAGAGAAAACCGTAACTTTATCCTTGGGTTAGCTTAACTACTGGATAACCAGAGCTTTTGACGTAACCCGCTGATTATGAAATGCAAAGTGTTCGTTAACGACTAGTTTTCTTGTAACCTCTTAGTTAACTGCCGATTGTGAAACTGGATCTAAAGGCGGGTTCTGACTGTTCAGTTTCACTGAATCAGTTTGACTGAATCAGTTTGACTGATTCAGCATTAATGAACGCGACGTTTGTTCTCGCTGTTCAGTTTTAATGAATCATTTTAACTGATTCAGCATGCATGAAAACGACGTTTTCATAACCTTGAAGTGTTAAAACTGATGACTCTCATGATGACGGAAAAGATTCTCGCGCACGTCAGTTTGACGTTTGTATTCATTTTTCAATACTGATTCAGTCAAAATGAATGAAAAGTAGGACTGGCTTTCACTTTGACTGAAAGTACAAACCCACTGATCAGTTTTAATGAAAAGGTGTTCTCACGTTCATTATCTGTTCAGTATCACCGAATCAGTCAAACTGATTCAGCGAAACTGAATCGTGAGAACCCGCCTTAAAAGAACTACTTCATTTTAAAGACTACACACTATTGTTGCAAGTCACTTGTTCTGAACGAACGATTATTTGCTAAGGTGCGCTGCATGAAGCTGGTGCAACACCCGAACGTGGTGCGGCTGTACGAGGTGATCGACACGGCCACCAAGCTGTACCTGGTGCTGGAGCTGGGCGACGGCGGCGACCTCTACGAGTACATAATGCGTCACGAAACCGGCCTGCCCGAGACGAAGGCGCGCGAGTACTTCGGCCAGATCGTGCGCGCCATCTCGTACTGCCATCGGCTGCACGTCGTCCATCGCGACCTGAAGCCCGAGAACGTGGTGTTCTTCAAGAAGCAGGGCGTGGTGAAGCTCACCGATTTCGGCTTCAGCAACAAGTTCTATCCCGGGCAGAAGCTGGAGACGTCGTGCGGCAGCTTGGCCTACTCGGCGCCCGAGATTCTGTTGGGGGATTCGTACGATGCGCCTGCCGTGGGTAAGTACCCCTGTATATCTGCCCAATGCCCAGAATTGGCATTACTTTCACTTTTATAGTGCGGCCAGTAGGATATCTTGGGAAACTACCAGTCCTTTCCCTGGAACGACGTCTGCTTCAAGTCACGAGACCCATCAGCTTGCGCCCAAGAAATAACAGAGGTATTAATATCCGGCATGGAAGCCTATATTCCTCATGTCGTCAAGCATCCCTCCAAAAACAAGCCATGGTTCAATCAGCGTTGCAGAGATGCAGTTACCTCTAAAAACCAACATTACAGAGAATGGAGGAAAAATCCAAATGCTGAGAGCCACCGCAGTTTTATCGACGCCAGAAATCACTGTAAGC
Source organism: Callosobruchus maculatus (assembly GCA_951848785.1). NCBI lineage: Eukaryota > Metazoa > Arthropoda > Insecta > Coleoptera > Chrysomelidae > Callosobruchus > Callosobruchus maculatus. The sequence goes on along the minus strand of CATOUR010000104.1, from coordinate 1,196,201 downwards.
GCGTGATTGACAGCAGCAAGGAGGAACACAACCAAAAAATTAAGAACAAGCTCCTCTCATGTCCTAGTTCGTCCAGAACATTCTGGTCTGTAGCTAAGGCTGTTAGTCAGAACTTTTCCTATTCGTCAATACCACCCTTGACCAGAGAGGACAAATCCATCGCTTCTGCTCCTAAAGAAAAAGCAGACATCTTGAGGAAGCTCTTAGCAGCCAATTCTACTGTAGGCTTTCAAGGAAGTACTCCGACCACCACCATAAGCGTGAACTCGAGAATGGCAGAGGTCAAATTTCAACATCGAGATATAAAAAGCATCCTCCAAAAAGTGAACACCAATAAAGCTACTGGTCCTGACCAAATTCCAGCCATTGTCCTTAAACGCTGTGCCGCTGAGCTTGCACCTATTTTTTGCAATCTTTTCAAACTTTCGTACCAACGAGGCGTGTTTCCCTCTTCGTGGAAGATTGGCTGCGTACAACCCATCCCTAAGTAAGGCAAAAAAACTGATCCCACCAATTATAGACCTGTGGCTCTCCTCAGCATCATGTTTAAGGTTATGGAGACTGTCATTAACACACAGCTCCTGAAATACCTGGACAACAATAACATCATAAATGATCGCTAGTATGGCTTCCGTAAGCACAGGTCTACAGGTGACCTCCTTGCCTACCTCACTCACTTGTGGAACAGGGCAATACGACAATCATGGCGAATCCCGTGTTGTTGCACTTGATATATCGAAAGCTTTCGACAGAGTATGGCATGACGGACTTCTGGCATGCTTGCTGTACGTCAGCGACAGCAGCATGTCTCACAGATCAACGCTGATATCAAAACAATTGTCGAGTGGGGATTAGCAAATAAAGTACAGTTCAACGTACAAAAAACTCAGGCAACAATACTTACAAAGAAGTCTCACGATGACTTACCAACCGTGGAAATGGAGGGTCACCCCATAGTCGAATCACCTTCTGTCAAGCTGTTGGGAATCAACATCAACAATAACATGTCCTGGCATGACCACGTCGTCAGTATTGCTAAAACGGCATCCCAGAAGCTTGGAGTTTTGTTCCGCTGTAGGAAGTTGTATACACCAGAGCAACTACTGCTGCTGTACAAGGCACAGATCCGACCATCGCTGGAGTATTGCTCCCATGTGTGGGGATGCGCTCCGAAGCACTCTCTAAAGCTTCTGGGCACTATCCAGAAAAGAGCGATTAGACTAATCGATACGCCAAACCTCACAAAGGACCTCCACAGCCTGGAACATCGAAGGAGGGTGGCTGACCTATCCCTGTTTTACAGATTCTATCACGGAAGATGTTCGATAGAGCTCTCTCAGATAATAACACCACAGGCCGTCCGAACCAGGAAAACTAGAGAAGCTCTGCGAGCTGATCCTTACCAGGTCGAGGTCCTTACTCCCCGAACTAGTCTCCTCCAGCATTCCTTCTTTTGGAGAACTTCGAAGCTGTCGAATCAGCTGCCGGGGAATTTGTTTCCCGACGGCTACAACCTGCAGTGTTTCAAATCTATCGTGAACCGATACTTATGCTCTCGCAGCGCTTATACAGCGCCATAGGCTTTAAGCCTTTGCGGGAGGCCGACCATAAAAAAAAATAGAGGTCGCACAAAAAAATGGTCGAGACAAACATCATAAGAACTTTTCCCGGCTACCCGATGATGACCTTTTTGGTGACCTTGAACTTGACGTGAAGGTCACATCAAGGTCAAATAGATTTCCTTAAATGGAAACAGTTGCTTCTGATGCCGAAAATGAAAGGCCCGTCTACGTCCAGATATGCGACCTTTAATATCAAGGTAAGGTCACATATCTGATGGTCAGAAAAAGTTCCTACGATTTTTGTCTTGACTTGTTTTTTGTGCAACCTCCATTTCTCAAGACTCCATGTTGGTCACACTTTGACCTTAACAATCATCCAAGGTAAAATTTTTCAAATAGTAAAGTTCATGTCACGACGTAGGTTTTTCCGGGCTTTTCGTTTCTGGCGTCAAAAGTAGGGGTTGACGTGACCTTGAATGTCACAATCAAGGTCACCATCGGATAGCCAGGACAAGTCCCTACGAATTTTGTCTTGACTATTTTTTTGTGCAACCACTATTTCTCAAGATATCCTGCTGGTTCCATTTTGACCTTGACTTAATCATCAGAAGTCAGTTTTTTCTAAAGGTCAAGCACTTCTGGACGTAGAATTTTCCGCGCATTTCATTTCCGGCGTCAAAAGTAGGGGATCATCGGGGGAATCATCGATTGACTTTTATTTGACCTTGAATGTTAAGGTCAAGGTCACCACAAAGCTCACCACCGAATAGCCAGGCACATTTTCTAAGACTTTAGTTTTCACTATTTTCTTGTGCAACCCCTAGGGGGTTCGCTAGTTATTAATTTGGTCCGGTAGTTTTTGAACACGGTGTAGATTTACCTAAAACAATACTGGGATGAATACTTCACAAAATTACAAGTTCCTTGGATTCTGTAATGGCAAGGCAATGTTCGGATGTCACTGGACAGCCTATTATGAATACAACATATTTTTTAGTTTTGCAAGCCCGCACTGATCAACCACCCCACCCAAAAAGCAGAAAACGATCAGAAACCCCTAAAACGCCAAAAAACGAATTTTGATGAATATTTGAAATTTTTGTTTTTTGCTAATTACTCCGCCGTTTATGCACAAAAATTTAGTCGTATTATCTACTACGATCCCACAGCATATTACTACGCAAATTTCATCACAATTCATGCAGCGGTTACTGAGATTACGAGGCTAGAAAAACGCCGACAGACAGAAAGACAAACCGACAGACAGACGGACGGAAATGAGTGACGTGGATTTTCGTTACGTGGACGTAATAAAATGCCCAAAAAGCGTATTATCTCAAAATTGAAAATTTTCGCGATCTCAATACCCTCCTCACATATCGGTGTGTGAAGTAAAATTACACAAAATATTCCAAAAGTATGTCATTCGGTAATTCTGTATGCATCACAAAGATGTACAATATTTTTGTGAAAAACTGAGATGTTGTTTTCTACAAAAGGCGTATAAACCTATTTTTGCATACTATTAATAGCTTTCTCAACAGGAAAATCAGACAATAAAGTAGATGTCTATCTGAAGTCAGAAAATTACAAAGGAAAAAACAGTAATTTTGACTCTTATTTTTCACATATAATTTATGTGGATTGATTACATATAGCATAATTTTTTATATTTATTTTCCAGATGTCTGGTCATTAGGAGTAATTCTTTATATGTTAGTATGTGGTCAACCTCCATTCCAAGAAGCCAATGATTCCGAAACCTTAACTATGATAATGGACTGTAAATATGACATACCAGCGCATGTATCGCAAAACTGTAAAAAGTAAGTATAATTATTACAATTATTAGTTATACCACAAAGAAGCTAAGCTTTGTGATGTAGTGCCTTAAGAAGCCTTGAAAATTCTCAATTTCTCAAAACATTTTCCGAGAAGATTAATATTCAAGCTAAAAACAGTTACTAGACATAATTTTACCCCTATCAACCTCTGGCATACAGACCTTTTGATAAAATATATTAAATGGACTTACATCAACTGCACAAGGTAACGTCTATAAGCACTCACCTATGGTATTGCGGAAAAAAGTCTTCACACTTTCTGCTTCCACTGTTGTTATTGGAATTTTTATAATTATTGGAAAATAACAGTTTTTTTGCATTCTCTAAAATTGATTAAAAATGCGACTACTCCTTTCATATTTCTAAAATATATCCTGATTTAGATTACAAATACGGTTTATTTTTTCTTGGATCTGTAATTCGGCCGACCGAGTTTCTAATTTTGATTATTTCTTTATACGTTAAAAAACTAAGACTATGAGTTTGGCTAGAGGTTTTCTGTGTAGTTTTTTGTTAGTATCACTTTGCATATTATTGCTTAGTAGCATTTTTTATCATAATTATTTTGCAGGTTAATATCAAGGATGCTTCTGCGCAATCCTGAAAAAAGAGCCACCCTGCAAGAGATCGCTAGTCATCCCTGGCTTTGTAGTGCCAATCAGGATTATCAAGACACGCTTCCGCTCGTTTCTAGAGAACAACTTTCGGAAGACGATCACACTTTGATCGTTCAGAAGATCGTCAACGGAAATATCGCCACAAAGGAGGAAATACAAGAGTAAGTACAAGTCTGAAATGTATCTCTTGTACCCTCTAGGTTCAATTTTGGGGAATATATATTTTTTTAATATACATCTTTGACTTACATAAAGCTGACGAGAGTTGTGGAATACTGACATTTGTTGACGACAGGCAAATTCAGCATTGAACCAAATTTTAATTATTTATATATTTTAATTATTTAATTTATAACTTTGACTAAAAATGAGCTGTTACTTACATTTTACTTCCCACACCGATAGGTGCGGGGAGTATTGTGATCGCGAAACTTTTCGATTTTGAGATAATACACTTTTTGGGCGTTTTATGATGTCTACATAACTAAAAACCACGTCACTCATTCAATCGTTCTGTCTGTCGGTCTGTCTGTCGGTCTGTCTGTCTGTTGGCGTTTTTCTAGCCTCCTAATCTCAGTAACCGCTACATAGATTTTGGTGAAATTTGGGTGGTGATATGGTGTAGGGTCGTAGTAGGTAATGTTGCTACAATTTTGAAAATCGCTGCATGGGCGGCGGAGTAATTAGCAAAAAACGAAAAATTTCAAATATGCGTCAAACTTCGTTTTTAGGCGTTTTAGGGGTTCCTGATCATTTTCTACTTTTTTTTGGGTGGGGGTGAAATTGGGGTGGTTGGGGGGTGGGGGGTTGTAAAATTGAAAAATTTGTTGCCTTCATAATAGACTGTCCACTGACCTGTGAAGCAAGATCCGGCGACATAAATCAGCTTTTTAGGTCCATCCGGACATTGCCTTGCCTTATACAGAAAGCAAAGGACTTAGAATTTTTTCATACGAGAGTATTGCTTTAGATCGTTCTGTATTGTGTAACGAGGAAACTGTTGAATTGATTCTAATGAACTTTTGACACAGTATATTGTTACCGTGGTGAGAGTGGAAAACGCGTATGTTTGTTGAAAATCGTGTCAATGGCAGCGTAGCAATAATCAAAGTGAGAAAAGTAGGAAAACAACTCAAATTCGGTTTTTAGATGTTTTAGGGGTTTCTGATCATCTCCTACCAGTTTTTTGGGTGGGGGTGAAAGTGAGGTGGTTTGGGGTGTGGGGGGTTGTAAAACTGAGAAGTTTGTAGTATCGATAATAGGCTGTCCATTGACCTGTGAAGCAAAGACCTAGTGGCATAAGACAATTTTAGGGGGGGGGGGGGGGGTGTGACGATTATTTGGTTGCAAGGGATCTTAGACTAGAGCTTCATGCTATGGGAAAATAATAAACAGGTATCAGCGTAATGTGTGGGAAGTACTGAGTCAATCAACTTGACTCCATTTTTTTTATTGCGAACTACACGAAAATCGTAACGAAAAATATCAAAGATAAAAAATATTATAATATAATTACTTACATTTTTTTTATTACGAGCTACACAAAAAACGTAAAGAATAAATATCAAAGTTAAAAAATAGAACACAACCCTTTGAGATTAAAAAAACTAAAAAATCGTGATTGTTTTTTGAAATCAAGTGATTTTAAATCGCTTGATTTAAATCAATTCTGACAACTTATCATCATTTTCTTGCTCTTCCAGATCTTTAGAGAAGAACGAATACAACCACATAACCGCAACTTACTATCTGCTGGCGGAAAGAAAGTTGAGGTATAAAAGGCAGGAACAAACAAAGAATAAAAGGCCTGAGGAACTGGCGGTATTTCCGGCGTCTCCTGCTTCGCAGAAAGAAAACGTAGCTGTGAAACCTACTTTATTGAGCGTGCCTAGAACACCTGGAGATTTGCCACAGGTACGTAATGATTCTAATACTATGTACAAGTAACTGGACAATTTCCCAAAAAGTCGTGAAAGGTTTCTGAAACAAAATGAGTATATAAAAAAGGCAGTAAATAATGATGAATTTTTTACGCGCTCCGTATTTGATGAGTATTTCCACACTGCTCAGTATTGGATTTTAATTTTGAACCACAAAATTATGTCTTTCATATTATCACAATTACTACATTTCGCATATTTATACAGGGTGAGTTTTTAGTACCTGCTCGGTCGATAACTCCACTACTGTAGAAGATAGCGAAAAAAGTTGTATATAAAAGTTTTAGCCACGGATATGCTCTTTGCTCAGAAAATATTTAGATTTATACAGGGTGATGCATAACTGCGTGGTGATGCAAACATACATTTTTTTAAATGAGACAGCCTATATATTATTATAATATGCGTCGCGGGCTTTTTTATAGCCGATTTTAAATCTAGAGGATATTTTTAATCTTTCCATGTAAAAAAAATAATTTTTGATTCATTACTTTTTGATATACAGTACGTTCGTTTGACAGCGATTTGGATATAAACATGGTCATAACTTTTGAAATACCCTGTATAATGTTATAATACCTTATATTGTGAGAAGAGAAATTATTAGAGTGGAATCTAAAAATGGGATAATATATAGGGTGTCTCATTTAAAAAATATGTTTGCATCACTACGTAGTTATGGATCACCCTGTATAAATCAATAGTAAGGAGTATATCGGTGGCTACAACTTTTATGTAGAACTTTTTTCGCTATCTTCTACAGTAGTGGAGTTATCGGCCGAGCCGGTATTAAAAACTCACCCTGAATAATAATATATAATTCGCTATTATTGAAACCAAATTAAATGACTTCCAAAGCATGGACATATTTATTGACCAATATGACCGCTGGTTATTATATTCATGCGTGACAAAGTGTCATCCATATTGATTGTCGTCTTATAGGATGAAATTATGTTATCGGCAGTTATTATACAGCAATTTGGAGTAGCTCTGAATTCACAACCAAGTAATGCTGTTATAAAGCAACATTGTTTTTGAGAGTAGGTGGCAAAAAAGATCTGCCTGTGTGCCATCTGGTACCCGGAAGTCACGGCAAACCAAAGAAAGTCACCGCTTAAAAGTAGCAGACTTCTTGGCGGAACGCAAAGGCGCATTCGCTTCACCTAACCAGAAGAGCGCGCTTTTATGCCAATTGCATATGAGAGTCGATATACAGAGCAACCCTCGAACATTGTTTTTATCGCTGTCTTGCAGTACTAATATATTATGCGGTTAGAGTGCTTTTATGAAATATTGCGTATACAGGGTGCTCCAATAAGCGCGCGGTGCTCTCTAACGGCCATACCGTTTAAATTAGACGAAAATGTGTGAGATAAAAAACGTTTCTTTTCAAATGCTCTACATTTAGAAAATAATTTCAAAGATGGCGGATTTCGGGATATACCGGAAGTAGACATCAACTTCCTTATTTTAAATGGGACACCCTGTATATTATTACGTTTTTGAATCCAGCATCGATTTTTAGGTCCAGTTTGTTAACCATTATTTATGTCTACGAAGCCTATTTTCGGAGTTATTCAGCAATTTTTACAAAATTTGACGTTTGTAGTACTTTACAAGAAAAGTTAATATCTCGGAAACTAAACGCGATAGAAAGATGCAGTTTTCGGTTGAAAACTGAATGAATTTCTGTAACTGGGGTCGTGCTCGAGTCCAAGAAGATGCACTTTTCAACAGTGTGTTGTTTACGAATGAATCTACATTTCTTATGAAATTCTTTCATTTTCTTTCTTATGAAATGTAGCTACAGCGTTATCATTAACGGCCATGTAAATTACTATAATTTACATTTTTATATCGACGTAAATCCAAATTTTGAGAGGTTTGTTGAAAACCAGCATGGAGTCTAAGCATTTGGCGTGGTATTATTGGAAACCACATAATAAACTAATGTTTTCCAAAATTTTCTAAACGAAAATTTGGAAAACCTGTTGGAAAATTCACCACTGGAGTTTGTAAGAATAATGTGGTTACAGTTAAATGGAGCGAAAGCACATTTTAATATTAAAGGTCGAAACACTTTGGATGAAAGCTTTCCTGCCAATTGTTTCGTCTGCGAGCCACGCCACCTACGATTTTTCCAATCCCTACGCAATAATTACAGAACCGTAAATATCTTTAAAACCATCAAAGATAGAACCACATTTGTTTAGATAAAAGTGAAAGAGAATTTAATTTCGCATCCACCGATGTGAAACTTATCATACCATCCCATTTGAAAAAAAGTTTTTAACGTTTTTAACTTTTAAAATTTGAAAATTGCTAGTCTATTGATTTAATATTCTTTTGCAACAATGATCTTACTGAAACACAAGTACGTTTCTTGCTTGTTTCAGAACCGAAAACTGCATCTTTCTATCGCGTTTAGTTTCAGAGATATTAACTTTTCTTGTAAGGTACTACAAACGTCAAATTTTGTAAAAATTGCTGAATAACTTCGAAAATAGGCTTCGATGCTGAATTCAAAAACGTAATAATATACAGGGTGTCCCATTTAAAATAAGGAAGTTGATGCCTACTTCCGGTATATCCGGAAGTCCGCCATCTTTGAAATTATTTTCTAAATGTAGAGCATTTGAAAAGAAATGTTTTTTAATTAAAACATTTTCATCTGGTATGGCCGCTAGAGAGCACCGCGCGCTTATTGGACCACCCTGTATATTTATATAAAACCTTCTTCAATGGGTTTAAAATTTGCAAGCCAATTATATGTTCGCGATCTGCAGTGTTTGGAGTCATTGCTTTCTTGCCACTGTAGGAACTTTGGCTGTGACCTTGACTGGAATTTCTATTAGCAGGTTTGAGCATGTTATTTCCTGAATTACGTTTTTCTATGGGATGCGGATATTCTTTTCATTTTTTTCCACCTCGAAAAATGAGTCGTTGTAACTATTCATTCACAAATGCGAACTTTAACTCAATGTTTGCTTCCTGAATATGTCAGAATCAGCTCTATTCGAATTTCAGCGAGCCCGAAAATGCAGTATAGTCCAGGAAGACGAGGAAGAAGAAGACATCCCCAACTGCTCGGGTGGCGAGAACCTCGCCCTACCTCTGAACCGTAGGGGCTCCCGATCCGAAGGCAGAATCAACCTAGCCCTGCAAGAAAGACTGGCCGAATCCGAAAAACGGAAACCTTCGTCCGCTGCCGATAAGAAGTTCCTGGCTGGATCCAGGAAATCCAACAGCGTATCCAAGGAAGGCGGTACGGACGCCGCCGTTAAGGTTAAGGTTAGGCTGGATATGCCGGTCATACCCATACCCATAATAACCACTGCGGCTGAAACGAAGAGCGAATGTGATATCGTTCCCCGGTTGGGTGGGGGTCCGGTGAAGGATATTTTTAAGGATGGTGATAGGTGAGTGGCAGTTTTATCTGTTTATTTCATCGTTTTTTACTGGTCTTCTAATACAGGGTGGGGCAGAAAGAACTCCCCGATTTGAAAACGGTCTAGCTACGGCTATGGTGATGGTAGCGGAGTGGGGATACATCATTCGACAAGTGCCTTCATGCCATTCTTAGCACAGCATAGTAAACAACCAGCAGAATATCTCTGAGGATTCCCTATATAAAAATGGTTCCCACAGAATTTTACCTTGGGATGATTTTATTACGGGTGTGAAGTCTGGGTAGAGATGCGAAAATGAAAATACCGATACCGGTACCAATTCGATATTTTTTAGCCAAGTAGACGCGTTTGGTTCGTACAGAGTATTTTGTGCAATTGATTACACCCCTCAATAATTATATAATTATTTTCGATACCGATACCGCTAAAAAAGTAGCGATACCACCTTGGAATCGTTACTTTTTTAATTTAATTTTTAATTTTTAAAACCCGTTGATTTAGAATGGCAGTATTTATTCTTATTAACAAATCATTTTTTTCACATCTTGATTAGTTTGGTTTTTATTAGGTCCGATTTTATCAACATGCGCAATTTAACAAAGACTTTCACCAATCAGAGCAGCCCTTTCAAAAACATGCATCTGTCAAAGTACTCTGAAAATTACTGATTTCTCTTGAAGTTGACCTCAAAAAGCTCAAAAATGACATACTTTATATACAATCAACCATTGTAAATCATCTAGTATCTTTTCCAATCTGATTTTCCACCCTAAATGGATGAAAAAATGCATTTTCTTGTTTAATCAAAGGTTTAGCAATTGCTAATCTTAACCAATCAGATTCCAGATTCCATTTCCATTTAATCGCTGGTTTCATGCTGTATCAAATGGTATGATGACAAGAAATTCACTCATTGCATTATTTGGATAAAACAGTTTACTATCGATAATAATTATAAATACATGCAATATATCTTTGTTTTATAGTAAAAAGGGGTAAACATAGCACTTTGTTACATTTCAAAAGTTAAACAAACGATGTAACTGTTAGGCAAGCTATTTTCCAAGCGTACATATGCATTACTGGTTGCCTATCCAGAACGGCAAACTCTTTATTTAGCTGCGTATAACCTCATATTTTATATTATAAATGCTGCATCTTTAGATCCTCTGTGAATATTTCTATAAGATGGTCTATAACAAACATGCACCCAGTAAATGAAAGATTGATTCTTCATAAAAGTATGTATATTTTTTTCTATAATCCGTCTGACTGACGGAGGTGGGATTTGTAATTATTAAATAAGGTAGTTGCTGTGATTGATACTAGGTACTTTTATGATTGTGTCACAAATTATCGCAGTTTGCAATTAGTAATTATAGAATAATTATAATGTAACCATGAAAAATGTGGCATTAATTTGCAAATTAATATAATTAATACTTATTAACGTAGCTCGCAATACCCAATAGAAAGTTTTTGATAAATAATACTCAATAGAAAAGCTTTGTCAAAGTCTTTGTTAAATATGCGTGTTGATAAAATCGGGCCTTAGTCTTTCAAATCGGGGAACCCTTTCTGCTCCATCAAGTAAAGGCAGACTTTAGTTATGTGTCAGCCACCTCTGCGACCAAGCTAGTGTTGGGACGAGCGAACGTTCCTATAAATTCCGTAATTTGCGGTAAAGTTCGCTATGGTCGAAGTGAAAGTTCCCATTTGGGGAATGTTGAGAAGAATATTTTTCTTGTGGCATTTGAGAAATCGCGCTTGCACGTTGCATACAATGGGATACTTGCAGAAAAAAATATTATGTCGTTGACGCGTTCCTTAGAGTCTAGTAAACATGACAAAATCACTTGTTTGGTTTTTTGGAATCGGCTGTGAGAGGTATTCTAAAAATTATTTCAAATGCTGGAAAATGCCGCGCAAAACAACCTCTGACGTCAGTGATATCGTATAGTGATGGGATGTAAAGTATTGATATTCGATATCGATAGTCAGTGCTAACCTAACATTTTGACATTGATCATTATAACCACAAAACACAGTCATAAGTCATAAGATTATAACCATGATACAAGACAAAAGTCAAAAGAATAAAAGTCAGGTTAGATTACTAATTCACTTTGTAGGGATGGGCTTGAATTAGATTCTATCTTTGGATTCATTCATAATGGGATGCGCCGAAATAAAATGATGGCTTCGATTAGTTGCGAATCTCGGTCACAAACAGGATGAACTGTGATACCTATCAGATATAAAAATGTATTGCAACGAAAATGCTAGTGGGTTAATTGCCTGTTTCAAATATGTTTAAGTATCAATAAATTGAGTTGCATTGTTAAAAAATTCGGATCATCTCTAGTTTGCAGTTGAATCTCACTGACCTGCGCTGTAGCAGTATCGATTGTCGATATCGATAAGATATCTGTGACGTCAGTCCTTGTTTTAAGTCACGTAGAAAAATTTGAATATATCCTTATGTTATTTTGCAAATATCCTTTTTTGGTCGTCAGTAAAATCATGTTTTTTGTTTCCTACTGCTTCTTGATATGGTTTTCTTTACGTTATGTATACTCCCGTGGCGATTTCACGACCTCTGCAAGTACCCTATTCCCCTATGCCTAATCTAATAACTGGTTATTTTTGAAATACCGCCCATCGCTAACGCTTTGTACATACAGGTTGCAATTGTGCGAGTCATCGACGTCGTCACCGAGAGGGTTGGTGAACCGTAGCGCCCCCTACGACCAAAAAAAGTCCAAGTTCCACAAGCATCGTACCGCGTCTTGCAGCTCTTCGGACGCCAGTGATGACGATAGTGAAAAGAGGAAAAAACGGGCACAGAAGTTGAACACGCCATCCTCCAAGAACTTCGAGATACGAAGGGATAGTCACGACGATAGCAGCGACTCACAGGTATTGATACTGATTTGAAAATACTTTGGAAAAATAGTTAGTAATATTTTACCAGTAATATAACGAATGTTAGCAGAACATATTCTTTCATAAAGATAACGACAAAGATTAAGGCTACACAATCATCGAATGTTAACCTTGACGAATATTGAATGTAAAAAAGTTCAATACTGCGCAAACCCACAAGACTTTCTTCAAGGACGTTCAAAATCGGCGGCTGTACTCATGCACTAAGAAAAGCAAGCAAAAACAAATTGTTCAGAATCAGCACAATGAAAAACATAAGGTTGCCTACATTTTAAATGACCTTCACCACCGTACATTAACAAAGACAAGTAGGGTCACTCTAAGCTCCGCCCCCAATGTGGTCTTTCCAGCTGTGCTCTCGGATACTACGCAAGCTGGCAGATTCTGGCGCACGGTGATCTCGAGCAGTAGCCGAACGCTAACAGCTGTGGTTTACAGGGTCAGTTCACCTAACACGCGACACGGTGCACGCGATACAATCGGTCGGATCTACCGGGGTGCCTAAATAAGTAGTGTTTGTGTGTTATTGAGCGTTTTGCGCGTATTTCACAAAAAAATGCCGGCGACATGCTCTGTATATGGCCCCATTGTTTTTTTAATATTTGTGCTCACTTATTCCCATTAATTTTTAAAATACTTGTTTTTAATACTTTAATTTTATCATTGACTTTATTCTTTAACTTTTTGTTTATAAATTTTGACTCGGTTTTCAATCATTTCGAGAATGTCTTGATTTATCCAGTCGTTATTTTCACGTATCTTATACGTCTTTTTGAATTCCGAATCTTTTTTACAAGAAGTGATTAAGTCAATTAGTTCCTGAAATGATTGAACTTCTGTAGTTTGAATATTCTTTTCAAATTTTGAGATGAATTTTTTATGATCTATTCTATTTACTTCTTTTCTATATTTTGTCACAAGTACTTTAATGTTTACACCTAAGGTTATTGACAATAAATTATGAATGATCAGACTGTTACTATTACCATTGATTAAAGTATTTAGGGGAAGATGAACAACCACACAGTAAAATCGCGCGCTCGCAGTCTATCTCACTCACTCTAGTCTATCTCACTCACTCTCATAGAAACCACGACACCGTCACCTGGCGCCCTCTTGGCCAATCTCAGAAGCTTCAAAAATTCCTGAATCCTTTATAATAAATATGCCCAATAGATGGAGCAAAGGAGCATCCAGCTATAAAAATACGACCTTGAAGTGCCAATGACCTAGGCCGCACAGTAAGACGACCCATACCTAACCACCGACGGGTCGGTCGGGATCGTCGGTGAACCTAACATTCGAAAATATGCTTTGTGTTCCAATTCCAAACGATCAGCTGACAGCGGTTGATAACCTTGTTGTCGGTATACCGCCATATGAAATTGAGGACTTTTATTTGTTTTTTACAATTTCTTGGACATTTTCACCATAATTGTTGTTGTGATGTGTTTTTTAAGGAACCTTTTTTGTCAGGTAAGCACATCTGTCAATTAAAATGATGTAATTCATGAGATAATGCATGATGAAAACTTGAATGCATATTGAAAACAGCAAAAAAAAAACGTTTATTCGCCAATTACAGTTATCCCATGAGTTATCACATTCACTAGAGCGATAGTTGTTATAGTCATACTGCATTTTTATCACTTGATACTCCAAAATAATGCATTTCTTACTTGGAAGTTTTATCTGTGAAGTATATAGAAGTAATGAAGTTGTAGTGGCCAACCTTTGGTGGATTATGTTAAAGTAGCAAAAACATCCATCCGTAGGTAATAATTGCTAGTTGTATACCTATGTACATATAGGCAAGTTCAAAAAATGGATCATTTAATACATTCATTTTTTGACATAACCTAAAAGTTGAGTTTCTGGAATAGGTACATTATGACTATTCACTTCTCTATTCGAATAATTTGCGCACTATTTCAAAATGCTTCCTTTTTGTCATTATAGGTGTGGAAAAAATTCTCCAGCTTCCCAAGCATTCGAGACAGAAGAGGCAGACCGATACCAGGAGGCGAAGAGTGTGCTGACTTTACTCCACATACTGTGTATACTAACAGCACCAATAAATGCTCATGTTATCTATCCATATATTTTTTAATAAATGGTGGAGTTAAAATGAATTATTTATTATTATAGGGTATGCTTCTCACACAATCAAAATGAAAATATTACATATTATAGTTATGTTTATTCAAAACAAATTTCATGTCTGATGTTGCTAACAAATTTGATTTTAAATGATGTTCTTAATAATCACATTACTTCATAATTTTAAACGTTATTATTATAATTAACCATAAACGTATCGATGAGGTAATGAAACAGGATACATTTCAAAAATTTTATTATTCTAAATGATAAACAGTTGCATCTTTCTTTACAATTTTTGTTTCATTTTTAACAACCACAGATAATACATCTCGGGACTGACATGCTGAGTTCAACATTTGCTTTAAAAGCTGTCTTAGACCAGTGCCGAAGCCTTCAAAAATAATAAAAAGTGAAAAAAAATTACAGTAGGATGAAACTCATTAGAAAAGGAGGAGAATATGATAAGAATAAAAGGAAAAATAAATTACGGTCGATTCGAGATCGGGAAGTGGGAGGGGGTGAGCTTTTAAGGGTAGAAAATTGTTTATCTTGATTTCTGGCAAAACTACAAGTCCTATGGAAAAAAGTTGAATGGCAAAGATGTAGGTAATAAAAAGATCTACAACTCTTGTGTTATCAATTTTTTCACATAACCTCAAAATTTTGGTGAAAAATTCAAAAAACCAAGTTTTTGGTCCTTTATTTTTATCTTTTTCAAAAAAAATATTTTTTTTACGAAATTTGGTGAATACTTCCCTTATTATGTCCCAAATACACTGTAATTTATTTGATTTAAAATATTTATTTTTTCGCCTTATTTGACCTTAAGATAAAAAATGCACCCCATTTTTCAATCACAAATTCTCGCGTCAAAATATCAGCTTTTTTCAAAAAGTTTGGGAGCCTTTCGTTCGTTGAAATCTCTATTTTCTGATGGTGTAAAAAAATATACATTACTATAGAAAATCTTCTCAGAAAATGCAAAAAACTGAAAAAAAACTCAAATTCGAAAAATTTGTTTACTCACCATGTACAATTTTGAGCTATTTATTAAAATTTACACTTATTTACTTAAAAAACGTGAGATTTCATGTTACATTGATAAACTTACAAAATTGCAAATTGGAATATCCTACTATAATTAACAAATAAATAAGTTAATATTTAATAAGACATCCACAATATTTTGAAAAAGTTGTAGAATCTTCTTTAAATAATATTTGTACCTGAGTGACATATGGTGAATGTTAGCCCATTGTAAGGTATTTCATGGAGAAGTGGGGGAATTACATTTTCGATGGTTATGGTGGAAGGACAAGTGACAAGCATCTAACAGAAAATTGTGGCTTTTTAAATTTAATTATACCTGGTGACATAATATTAGCAGATAGAGGTTTTTTAATTAGAGACTCAGTTGAAGTTCTAGGAGGTCACTTACATATTCCAGCATTTACAAAAGGTAAGACGCAACTTCACCCAGTAGAGATAGAAACCACTCGTAGTATTGCTAGAGTTAGTCCATCTCAAATTCCCCTTGATTAGTCTCAATATTTTTTACACAACTGTACATCATATTCAAATGCATTTATATTGTTCACATAAGTTTATACTAGATATATGTAAATTATATCCTCACAATTACTAGGAATTCTGTGAAACTAACAATGCCTAAACAAAAAATGCAGTTTTTGATAGATGATTCTCATATAATGTAGCTAAATCATACAATAGTGTCCCTAATTATATTAGAAGTAGCTATAAACTATAACAATGTTTTTAATGTCTCAGAAATTCTTGTCATTTTGTTATGTATAACAATATGATACTTCAACTCTGTGTATGCCAACTTTTTTTTTAGAATATGTATATATAGCTTTCTTGTTGGCCGACACTTTTAGGACGTGCTTTAAGGAAGAAAAGAACTGCTGCTATGTGGCTGCAAACTTCACTTAATCCTGCCATACAAGTGCAATGAGCACATGATATAGCACCATCTGACAGTACGATAATCCATACCTGTAGTGGTTTATCATTTCTTCTTTGTGAGTGCATAACCTGTAACAAAATAAGGGCTGTTTTAGTAGGTATAGTTTGCTTTTATGGGCGAAAACAGGATGGATGGTTCTTTCTAATCTCTAAAACTATTTTTTTTTGATAGATTGTTCTCGCTTCACATAACAACATGGAAAAATTGACTTGACATAAATATCATGTAACAAGGATATTTTACATTACACATGCTTGTTCTTTTGTATTAATTTTACATAAAATAAAATTATAAAAAAATGTTCAGGCCAATTATTTGTATCACCCAGTAAAACTTTGAGTGAAATAAAGAAGTAGACATGTTTTTTACTTTTTCTGACAAGAAAAAAAAGGAAGGTGTATTCACTAGTGATTCAGCCACTTGAAATTAAGAATACAACAAGCATTTTTTTCTGCATTTTTCTCACCAACTTTTTTTAAACTGAAATTTAGTGAGACCATACGGTTTGTCATGTTCTAAATAGCTGTAATTGCGAGCATCTAGTTTAGTGATCATTGGAATGCTCCATTGATACCTTGGACTGTCAACAAAACAAAACGAAATACCAGAAGTATGGCAGATTTATGCTGTTACTCACACTAATAAACCCACACATTAGCTTGAGCGTTAATACCTTAATCAATGCTTGAGCATAGTATACCTAAAGTGACCATTAATCAGCCACTCGTACATCTTTATAATGATTATGCCATGCCTTGGAACCACTCTTGTCTGTTTGTTGCCAAATTCTTGGGATCAGTAATTCTCAAAAGAAATTCATTTTGCTGCTCAGTTTGCCATAATATTTAGCAAGCTTAAATTGTAACATGAAATTGGAGTTACTGCATTGAGAAATGTTACTGGCATTGGTTTATTGAAAAGTGTTCACAAAGTTTTTGTTTTATTTATTGAAAAATACCTAGTTATTTTGATGCAGTTGGTCAGCTGGTGCTGATTTTGAGTAGGAATAACATTTTTAGAAGGTGTTTTCAATATCCATTTTAGGTATCAACATCGTCCTAATAACCAGAATGAATCACTGGGTTTTTTGAGGCATTCAACATTAGACCATTGAAGAAAAGACTCTTTCTGCTGATGCATTGGTGCTGGGCAGTATATAAGTTCAGTCAAGATACAAAAGCGTTATGTTTGAAATTGTTGTGGTGGAATGCCCCATAGGCTTAAGAAAATGGCAGAGTATGGTAAATTTGCGTATTGCTTCAAGTTTTTAGTGATGTAGATGAGTAATAGAAGGCAATAGTTTGGTTTCAATGGTATAGGCACTTACCTGAATTATACTCATACGTACGGTACTGCGTGTCTGACCAAGAATTTCTTTGTATCTGATCTCTGGATATAGTTCTGTTTGAAGTGTTGTTCGCAGACACCTAATTGCTTTGGCAGTGGGTCAGACTTTCCAACATATTGGAACAAATTCACATTGCCACTATTCTTGATCCAAATATCACGTATAGCTGTTGCTTTTGGGAAAGCAAAGAACATCTCTGGATTACGAGTTTTGTTGTTTGGACAGTTATAGTAATAACATCTGTAAACCATTTTGCTTCCCGAAATCGCGAAAAATTCAATACAAACGATGATAAATCGAAATCAATCAATCAATATTTTTTGATCGTGGTTGACCCAAATTTTCCAAATAACATCAGAATATTAAACAATTGAAATATGACACTGCCATCACTATGTCAAATGTCAAATTGCCAATGTCAGCGACACCTGGCGGAGATAATAGTAAGTAGCGTTGATAGATCGTTGGAAGTAGGATACTTTATTCGTATCAAAGTCGATGGATGTTATATTGTCAAAGTTGTATCAGTAGAGGTACATTTTTGCTCATATAGGTGGCGACACTCCAGGAGGAACAAAAATTAGGCGCGTGATCTTAGCATCTAGTGGCCCATCTTCCCGTTAATACCTTAATCAATGCTATTACTTACTACTTGAATCGTATATTTCAAATTACTACATCTACCTGACAAAACATGATCTATAATACTCCTTGAGCTATTTGCCACCCCAGTAGCTGCATCTGAAGTTATTGTGTTGAATGGTTTATTGAATAATACATTATATTCTATCTATACTATAGAATTCATTTCTATTGACCCCCGTATAAGTAGAGTGAACGTCAACCGTTGACATCGACAATATCGCACAGTCGGATTCCCTGTAAGAAAACGAGATCGCACGAAGGGAACCCCCTCTCACATCGAGGCGGCTCGCATTTGTGAGACTCACATCAAAGTCGGCACGGCGAGTGACCCTACTTGTCTTTGTTAATGTACGATGCCTTCAGGCAGGTTCAAAACTAACGCCCATAAGAACGCATGCCACACAAAACATCAGTGTCAATACTTTAAGGTGATTCAAAATCGGCGGCCTATACTCATTTATAAAAAAGCTCGAGGCTACACAAACATCAAATATTAATTTTAACAAATTGTTCAGAATCAGCACAACGTGAAACCCAAGGTTGCCCACCACATTTTAATGACCTTCAGGGAGGTTCAGAAGTCATGGCACATGAAATTCATCTGTGCTCCTTAAATTCCGTGGAGGAACGTTGGGACAACAAATTAGATCTCTGAACGGTAGAACTAACAAATCATCCATTATATGCCTGTCTTTTAAGGCAATAAGGTTCAAACGGTGTCTAGAAGTATTTCTATAAGTTACATAGACACCTAGGAATATGTTTTTGGATACTTTCAATTGTACAAAAAATATACAAAAGGAATTATAAAGATTGAGGATTGGCTTGGTTCATTGGGAGTGTTTTCTATATGGAATTAAAAAAAAAATTAAATGAATGGGTTTTTCTGTTTTCAGGAACCCGGAACGGGAACGGGTAGCGGGGGAGGTGGTGGAGGGTGTGGCAACAAGCTAAGCAGCGGGATGACCATCTCGAACAGTGGGGGTGATAGTCAGGAGAAGGAGGGGAATAGGAGTTGCAATAATGAGAGGAAGAGTTCCTCGAATACCACCTTCTCTAGGAATCATAAGGTAATAGATTTTGTGTAAATTGCAAATTGATACATCACATTTTTCAACGAGGTGTCACTAGTTAGTAGTACTAGTAGAAATAACAGTTCGCTATTAATACATGTTTATCTATTTATTTATTTACAATTTGGGATGGTGACAGATAAATCCAAAATGCACCCATTAATTACAAATCTGTTTCCCAGTAATATAGTGCAACAGTTGACTATAATAATTAACAATAATAAGACGTACTTAAATATTGTGTATATTCAAGATCATGAGCAAAAAAGACTAGAAATAGACTTTTCTATATTACACTCTAGGATCATGTACATTATAGGCTAAACTGTGCTGAAAATAAATTAAACCCCTTAGAAGGTGAAATACGGTGACTATATGTTAAGACATTATATTAGGGATTTATTAGAGATGCGATGCAACAAGGCACTAATAATTCCTGGCCGTATTTGACATGTAAGACAAGACATGCGCACTAAGACAAAAATACTGCCTGGCAGTAATAACGTTAGTGCCTGCCACTATTTATGGACGCCTTGTGTCGCGGCACTGCCAAGGCACTATTTTGACATATGATACTTTTCGTTGTTTTGAGACAAGGGATTTAATATTTTATGGATGTGACTCGTGAACATAACCAGAAATAGGATACACTTTTTGGGAACTAGGACCAATATTTATTTGTATACTTGACAAATAAGTATATTGATGATTGATGATGATAAGATTAAAAATATACCATCTAAATAGGTGAAAGCATACATCAAGAACCGAGCGGTACAACCGCACATTCATTCCCAGGGTATCCAAGGCTTGGAATGGGCTGCCAGGAGATGTATTTAGTGGGCCTGCAGGTATTGCCCCATTCAAACGCGTTAACAAACTTCCCCTAACATAACCCTTTAATAGCAGCCGCGGTACTGCGCCTACGCGGTCTGCTCAGTTATAAAAAAAAGCAGGTCAACAATAGTTTTTAAAACTGTTTATTGTTCCTGTGTGATTATAACGCAGGTGAAAATCATGGACTTCTGTGTACAAAACAAAGTAAATAAAACACACAACAACAAAATAAAACCGAAGTTCCGTCTCTTTTTAGATTGGAATTACATCTGCGCGTGGCAAAACGCATCAATAACTCTGTTTCAGAAACAATTTTAGGGTCAGGCAGTGCCTGACACTATTAATGTAAGGACGGCACTATTAGTGATTGGCACTATTTCAATAACTCCCTATTATGTTGCATTCAGTTGTCCAGTACTCTCCGTTAACTGTCAGGGCCGTCCAGAGGACCTTTGCCTTTATGTCAAGTCAATATCCTCGTCTCAATTGTTTTATCTTTAACAGGTATGTCGGAAAAAATCCGGCAAAACAAGATTACGCGAAAGCCAGTCTCTGAACCGAATAACCGAAGTCCAGGAAGATCCTCAGACCATGGTGGTGTCCACCGCGGTGTTCAACGTCCCTCCAAAAGTGAAGAGTGTCGGCTCCAAGATTCTGCAGGGGTTGAACAGACACTCTCGTAAACATTCTGACGAGAACTCGCTGAAGCTGAACGAAAAGTTGCGCGTGTCACGGAAAGACACCGTCGTGGCTCCCTACAAGGACGGTTTCGAGAAAACGGACAATTGCAACAAGATCGAGAAATGCGGTATACGGAAGATAAGAGTGTTGAGTAAGTATCTCGAAAATGGTATATTTCCACGCTCTGATGATGTTTGAAATATGCGGTAATAATACTCTTTCAAAATTTCATTAAAATCGATTCAATAGTTTGTATAATAGTTTGTAAATAGTTTGTATACACCAGAAAAAAGAACAAAGTTCCTTGATTTTTGTAATAGACAAAGCAGTGTTCGGATGGACCTAAAAAGTTTATTATGCTCGCTCCCATATTTACCCGCCTCTTTCGGATGTCTTAACGAGTCCGACATCTTCCCAAAAGACTGGAAAACAGCTTGCATGCAGCCGGTACCAAAAAGGGATCCAAAAGTGATCCGACCAGCAAGAGACCTATAGCTCTGCTCTCTGTAATCAGTAAAGTGATGGAGAAATGCGTCAACCAAGAGCTCATGAAATACCTTGAGCTTCAACATTTAATCAGCGACAGACAATATGGATTCCGACACCAAAGATCAACTGGAGGTCTCCTGGCTTACGTCACACATGTGTGGAGCAAACTCATTCAGTCATTTGGCGAGGCTCACGTCGTTGCTCTCGATGTTTCAAAGGCATTCGATCAACTGTGGCATGCAGCTCTCCTAAACAAGCTCCCGTCTTACGGGCTCACTGTTAAACTTTGCGGTTGGCTCGCAGACTTCCTCTCAGGTCGGATAATCTCTGTGGCGGAAAACGGCTGTTCCTTCTCCTTCCATAGCATGAATGCTGGGGTTCCGCAGGGATCGGTATTGGCGCCGACATTGTTTCTGCTTCACATTAATGGTCTACTCTCTAGCACTACAAAAGCAATCCACAGTTTTGCGGATGGCAGTACGCTGCATGCAGGCATCATGAGTAATAGACCGATCTCTGTGGTCGAGCTGGAACGTAGAAGACTAGCAGTGGCAGCTTCACTTTCAAAGGATCTCGATACCATTACCGCTTGGGGGCTCAAGATTATGGTGAAATTAATGCTTCCAAGACCTAATATTGTACCCTATCAAACTAGAAGTGCCCAAGCCAACTCCAGGTTCTAATGAACAACCGGGCTTTGCCAAGCAGTCACTCATTGAAGCTGTTAGGAGTCAACATTACAGAAAATCTGATCTGGCACGAACACGTTGCGTCAATTGCAACAGCTGTTGGTAGAGGGTACCTAGTTAGAGCCAGAAAGTACTTCTCACCATGTAACCTCCTCACGCTATATAAAGCCCAGTTAAGACCTGGCTTGGAGTATTGCTCTCATGTCTGGAGAGCTGCTGCCCCTACTACCCTGTCTATAGATGCCATTCAGAGAAGGGCAATTCGAATAATTGGCGACCCAGCCTTAACGCGCCACCTCCAGCCATTTTCTCACCGGCGTGTTGTTGGTGACCTCTCGCTCTTCTACCGATATTCAAATGGAATCTGCTCCTCTGAGCTATCCTCTATCGTTCCGTCGCTCACTGCTCCTTTCAGATGCACCCGCGCGACTACCGCATCTCATCCTAAGGCGGTCGTTCTTCATATATCAAGAACCGAGCGGTACAACCGCACATTCATTCCCAGGGTATCCAAGGCTTGGAATTGACTGCAAGGAGATGTATTTATTGTGCCTGCGGATATTGGCCCATTCAAATCCCGCGTGAACAAACTTCCCCATATACAAATCTTTCACAGCTGCCGCGGTACTCTGGCATTTAGGCTCTACCTACGCGGTCTGCTCAGTTATAAAAAAAAATACACAGATACACAAGGAAGGTCACACTTTGAGAGTCCCTTAAGTATCCCTTGAGTGCTATTTAAGGGAACCTTAAGTATTACTCAAAGGACGACTATGAATACGGCGCTTGAATATTCTTATTATTGGGAATAGCAATATCGTACAAAAAATTAGTTTCTTTCATAAAGGAAAACTATAAATTTGTTGTTAGGCCACATGCACAAGAAGATCTGCATCCCCCTGCCCAGCCTTTTCAACCGCAACGGCGGTCTGTACAGAGCCCATTCGTGCAGCTCACTATCCAAAGGCTCCATCCTCAATTCCAACCTCCTCTATGGAGGTGGCAGACCGCGCGCCGTCAGCGTGATACGGACCGACGTGGGGGCGGGCGACATCAACCAGAACCAGCCCGATACCGACACCACCGCCTCCATTTTGGACCTGAACAGCGTGTGCAACGAACTGTCCGAGATCTGCGCGATGCACATGGATCTGGGCACTTATTTCTGCAATGTTTAGCTGCCCACATCAACCAGAACCAGCCCGATACCGACACCACCGCCTCCATTTTGGACCTGAACAGCGTGTGCAACGAACTCTCGGAGATCTGCGCGCTGCACATGCATCTGGGCACTTATTTCTGCAATGTTTAGCGGCACACACATTTCCGTCACATTGTTTAACCATGTTTAACATGGTCATACACTATCAACACCAAGTATACAGAATGGTGGTGTGCGCGTTTGATTGCCGCCAACTTGAGTGATCGTTCGGTGTGCTGTGGTTCTATGCTGTCAACGTATTGTCAACAGTCCGCAAGTCTCTTTTATGAAGTAAAATGCATAAATTTGTTGGTAGGCAAGTACTTCCACATGCACAAGAAGATCTGCATCCCCCTGCCCAGCCTGTTCAACCGCAACGGCGGGCTGTACAGAGCCCAGTCGTGCAGCTCCCTATCCAAAGGCTCCATCCTCAACTCCAACCTCCTCCACGGAGGCGGCAGACCGCGCGCCGTCAGCGTGATACGGACCGACGTGGGGGCGGGCGACATCAACCAGAACCAGCCCGACACCAACACCGCCGCCTCCATTTTGGACCTGAACAGCGTGTGCAACGAACTGTCCGAGATCTGCGTGATGCACATGCATCTGGGCACTTATTTCTGCAATGTTTAGCCGCCCACACATCTCCGTCACGTTGTTTATCCATGTTTAACATGGTCATACACTATCAACACCAAATATACAGAATGGTGGGGTGCCGCCAACTTGAGTGATCGTTCGGTGTGCTGTGGTTCTATGCTGTCAACGTATTGTCAACAGTCCGCAAGTCTCTTTTATGAAGTAAAATGCATAAATTTGTTGGTAGGCAAGTACTTCCACATGCACAAGAAGATCTGCATCCCCCTGCCCAGCCTGTTCAACCGCAACGGCGGTCTGTACAGAGCCCAGTCGTGCAGCTCCCTCTCCAAAGGCTCCATCCTGAACTCCAACCTGCTCCATGGGGGCGGCAGGCCGCGCGCCGTCAGCGTGATACGGACCGACGTGGGGGCGGGCGACATCAACCAGAACCAGCCCGATACCAACACCGCCGCCTCCATTTTGGACCTGAACAGCGTGTGCAACGAACTGTCCGAGATCTGCGTGATGCACATGCATCTGGGCACTTATTTAAGCAATGTTTAGCAGGCCACACATTTCCGTCACATTGTTTATCTATGTTTAACATACGCTATCAACACCAAGTATACAGAATGGTGGGGTGCCGCCAACTTGAGTGATCGTTCGGTGTGCTGTGGTTCTGTGCTGTCAACGTATTGTCAACAGTCCGCAAGTCTCTTTTATGAAGTAAAATGCATAAATTTGTCGGTAGGTAAGTACTTCCACATGCACAAGAAGATCTGCATCCCGCTGCCCAGCCTGTTCAACCGCAACGGTGGTTTGTACAGAGCCCAGTCGTGCAGCTCCCTCTCCAAAGGCTCCATCCTCAACTCCCACCTGCTCCATGGAGGCGGCAGACCGCGCGCCGTCACGTGATACGGACCGACGTGGGGGCGGGCGACATCAACCAGAACCAGCCCGATAACAACACCACCGCCTCCATTTTGGACCTGAACAGCGTGTGCAACATGCACATGAATCTGGACTCTTATTTCTGCAATGTTTAGCCGCCCACACATCTCCGTCACGTTGTTTATCCATGTTTAACATGGTCATACACTATCAACACCAAGTATACAGAATGGTGGTGTGCGCGTTTGATTGCCGCCAACTTGAGTGATCGTTCGGTGTGCTGTGGTTCTGTGCTGTCAACGTATTGTCAACAGTCCGCAAGTCTCTTTTATGAAGTAAAATGCATAAATTTGTTCTTAGGCAAATACTTCCACATGCACAAGAAGATCTGCATCCCCCTGCCCAGCCTGTTCAACCGCAACGGCGGGCTGTACAGAGCCCAGTCGTGCAGCTCCCTCTCCAAAGGCTCCATCCTGAACTCCAACCTTCTCCATGGGGGCGGCAGACCGCGTGCCGTCAGCGTGATACGGACCGACGTGGGGGCGGGCGACATCAACCAGAACCAGCCCGATACCAACACCGCCGCCTCCATTTTGGACCTGAACAGCGTGTGCAACATGCACATGAATCTGGACTCTTATTTCTGCAATGTTTAGCCGCCCACACATCTCCGTCACGTTGTTTATCCATGTTTAACATGGTCATACACTATCAACACCAAGTATACAGAATGGTGGTGTGCGCGTTTGATTGCCGCCAAACTGAGTGATCGTTCGGTGTGCTGTGGTTCTGTGCTGTCAACGTATTGTCAACAGTCCGCCTTTTTTTTGCCCAAAGTCTCTTTTATGAATTAAAATGCATAATTTTATCGTTAGGCAAGTACTTCCACATGCACAAGAAGATCTGCATCCCCCTGCCCAGCCTGTTCAACCGCAACGGCGGTCTGTACAGAGCCCAGTCGTGCAGCTCCCTTTCCAAAGGCTCCATCCTCAACTCCAACCTGCTCCATGGAGGCGGCAGACCGCGTGCCGTCAGCGTGATACGAACCGACGTGGGGGCGGGCGACATCAACCAGAACCAGCCCGATAGCAACACCACCGCCGCCTCCATTTTGGACCTGAACAGCGTGTGCAACGAACTGTCCGAGATATGCGCGTTGCACATGCATCTGGGCACGGCCGCCTCCAAGTGCTGCAGTTTCTGTTAATTTCTAAGTAAGTTACCAAAGTTTTGTATCGTTAAGACCTTGAAGTTTTTATTTTTTATTTGTACGCGGTAAGGTGAGATATATTTTCTTATAACAAGGGAGCTTATGGTCAAGAAACTAGTATATATGAGAAAATCTTGAGAGTTGTGGCCAAAATTTTGAAAAGAGACTATGTATGCATAAAGGAGACTCTGGTGCAAACTGCCAAGATTTCGGTAATGCTTATTGCCATCTTCGGGGCTTTCTACAATAGTTATAAGAAAAGAAAAAAAATTGAATTTAAAAATATTATAACAAAAATTTATCGGTATACTCACAACGTTGAGGTTTGCCAATGAAAAAACAGCACTGCATTGAGTCAAAGACATAAAATACCAGCAACAGAATCATTCTGTCTCCACACCTCACAAAGAAACGGCCATTTTGATCACCTGTTGCACCAAGAAGATCCTTATTAAGAAAATGTTAAATTGAAAAATGTGTATATTTAAACAACGAATTTTATAATGTTTTCGTGTTTAAGTAACATGTAAAGGTCGTTGTGTTTGTAATTTTACAACTTTATGTTGTTTGTTCTTGACCTGCTTGTTGTGAAGACACCGATACTAGCATGGAAATAATTTTTTAAAATTGTTTGACGATGATTTTGTATTGGTGCTGGCATTTTAAGTCTTTGACTCAATGCAGTGCTGTTTTTTCATTGGCAAACCTCAACATTAAAGCCCTGAAGATGGCAATAAGCATTACCAAAAGCTTGGCAGTTTACACCAGAGTCTCCTTTTTGCAGTGATACATAGTCTCTTTTCAAAATTTTGCCCACAACTCAAGATTTTCTCATGTATATTTTCTTATGTATTATGTACCGTTTCATCGCCATGGATATCACAGTTGGGCTGTGGACGTCTTGATATTTTCTTGTTGCTTGATTGGTGGTTCAAACTTCGGTGAACAGTGAGGCAGGAGAAGCTCAAGTATGGCATCGAGTCGGATTCATAGAGACTGCTTCAGTACACATTATTTTTGGGATAAGATTTGGTTTACTTTCTTCAACTATAATTACATTGGCTACAAAAAATGTAGGTCATTTAGGCCCGGTTGTACAATGCGAGCTTAAGCTTCAGCTTAAGGTAAGCCGACGTTAAACCACGTCAGTTGCAAAACGTCCGTTGTACAATGCTGGCTTAGCCTCCCACTCCAAGCTTAACACGAGCTTGCGTAAGCCGAAGCTTAACGCGAGCTTAGCTGAGGTTTAAATCTAACCTGATATACCTAAGTGACATGATATGTCAAGGATGAACCTTCAAATTGCTTCTTGTTACTTTATTAGGTCATATTTTTTGAAAGATTGTGTCTAATTTAACAAAGAGAGCAAATGAAAAAACAGAGACAGAAACGGTCGTTGCTGAAATTTGACACAAACTGTCATAAGTGCCTAACCAAAAAAGGTAATTTTTCAGATGATTATGTCAATACGTGTTGCTTCATTGATACCAACTGTAGTGAATTTCATTATCAACCAGGTTTAACTAAGCCGACGATTGTACAACGGATGTCGACTTTAAGCCTGAGTTTAGCTAAGATTAGGTTTAACAAAGCTCGTGTTAAACCCGCATTTGTACAACCGGCCCTCAGGGGTCTATTCTGTAACAGCATGGTTAAACATAACGTAAATCTTCTAATGTTGCCAGACATTTAGAAAACATCACTGCGGAATATGATTTCTACTATATATAAATTATTTCATATACAATAGTGAGTACACCAGCTTTATTTTTCCCACATGCATAGTTATCGTGTGAGGTTTTACTAAAAAAACACCATTTCATCAGATTTCACACTGTCTGGGAACAGTGTGAACATGAGCCATGACAACATCGCAGGCATAGGTGGTTGCCTGTATACTAATCACCAGTTAAAACGTTAACCGCCCGGTTAAATTTTATGTTCACCGAATACCAATGATGATAAAATCCTTAACCTGACTGTTATAATTAACTTTTTTACGACCCTGTTTAAAATAACCCGAAATTTACAGACCTTTAGGACCGGTTTTTCAATGTCCAATTAAATATTCATCTGGAAGTTAACGGTTAACTGTTGGTTAAATTGCTTAAACAATTGAAGGTCGAACTTACGAATTCACGTAAATCTTATCTGACAGCTGTATCCATAGAAACGCCAACTGGCAGCTACCTATCTGACACTTTTAACTGGACATTGAGAAACCTGCCCTTAGAGATTACAAACAATTTCGATAAAAAAGTGAATCACTGAATCTTCGGTCTAGTAGTGTATAGAATTTGCAAATTAATCGCGTTATTTCATCAAACGTCAAAAATACCCAAACAAACTGTCTCTTGTCATACGATCTGGATCTATTCAACAGTAATATAATATGGTGGGATATGCATTTTATATGTTTTTAAGTAAACGTTTGAATCACCAATCTTATTGAGACGGCCATTGACCTAGTTACTCATAACGTTACAAATTGCTGTTCCCAAAACTATGTAAATCAACAAAAAGCTCTGCAATATAAATTCAAGTACATATAGTGGCGTATTTCCTGTTTACCATAAAAATCCAAAAAGATTCTTTTGGTAGACATGAATGATATTCTACTATGAAGGCGAAAAAAATTATGTGGTATCCAAAAAATTGTACGCGTAAATGAGCTAAATTCAATCAGCATGTGATGTGGTGAATCAAAAATACCAAGTTGTTGGCACAATAAGTGTATTTATGTTGTCCCAATTCCAATATAATTTTTGTATTGTCTTCATCAGCAAACTAATGAGATTCTAATGATTTAGTCGTTTCATGTTAAAGCAAAAGTACGTAACAATTGATTCTCCTATGAGTGACTGAAGAGCTAAGGTTAAACTGTGGACCAAGTAATGTTATTTTCGGAGTTAAGAAAAATATTGAACATAGTTTAATAATTTCTGTATGCTTTGAAACCGCCTGTATATTTGATACATTCTTTAAAAGGCCTTAAATCTATTCCAATTTTTTTATCCAAAGTATTGGGCAAGGAATTTGACCAGAAATGACATTTTTGCTGTCACCCAATTACACGTCACGTAACATTTTTAACATTTACTCTGAATTTGTGATGAGACAGGTATTGGACAACTGGAATGGCGGTATAACTATTATCGGAAGCAAAATATCCAACTTAAGATTTGCTGACGATACAACCCTTATTGCCGCTTCTCAGGAAGAACTAGTAGTTCTATTAAACAACACAGTGAAGCATATGGTCTTGGTATTAACTGCAACAAGGCCAAGGTTATGATCGTAGATAGAGAGCATTATAATCATCGAGAAATAAAATCAATAGGCCCTTGTGAAGTCGTTCAAAGTTTTGTGTACCTCGGTTCATTGATCGACAATTCGGGTAGCTGTGAAAATGAGATTTGACGGCGCATTCAACAGGCACGTGTGGCCATGACAAAGCTTACTAAACTATGGCGTGGCCATAACATTACTAAAGCTACCCAAAATGTCGTTGGTTAAGTCTCTGTGTTTTCCATATTTTTGTATACCTCGGAAACTTGGACTGTTAAAAAGGCAGATCGAGCTCGCATAGATGCTTTTGAAATGTGGACGTGGAAGTGAATGCTGAGAGTTCCTTATACCGCCCATCGAACTGTTGTTTCCATACTGGATGAGCTCGGTAATCCAAAGAGACTATCCTCCATTGTGTCGTCGAGAATGCTTACATTCTTCGGACATATTCACAGAAGCGATAATATGGAGAAACTTGTAGTTCAGGGTCACGCCTCGAGTGGACGGCGCCGTGGCCGTTCCCCTACACGCTGGGTGAATACGACGAAACAGTTGCTGGATATAAGTATCAAGAGCGCCACTGAACTGACAGTAAAACGCGAACCATGGCGAGGTACAGTTCTCAAAACTATTTATAATATTCGTGTCGGCAATACTCTAGCTCCGACTTAATGCATTTTACGAGTTCACAATATGTCTGTTAAGACATTGTGACTATGATGATATTATGCACAGAACGATAAATTGAGAATATGAGCCGTAGTGGCCATTTTTAAACAATGACGTATGACAGTTGTAAACAGAAGCGTGACTATTTGTGCAATTTCTGGCACATTTCTTGTCAAATGTCGGATGAAAAATTTGGTTGTAATATACGATCTTAAAAGTACGTCTTATGTATGAAGTATTTGTATATGTATTTTTCAAACGTGTTACATAATTGTTAAAAATGCCGCCTTTCATGAATTATCATTCACTGTTAAATAACTTTTAATTCATTATACTCTATTCTAGAAAAATATATTAATGGTCATCTACTAGGTAAAACCTAACCTAAAACCGAGAAAGAACTTGAAAAAAATCACCTGCAAAGTACTGTGTTTCTCTGTTTCACAATGACTCTGTACCCCTGACTGATAGGTATAATTAACAAAATATTTATACAATTTTAAATGTTACAAAAAGTTGTTACGTACTTTTGAGCTTAATACCCAAAATACTCCATTAATACGTTTTATTTGGCATTTGTTAGCTTCTACCATGTATCCTTATAATACGAAAATGCTGAAGCAATAGTAAACACTAGATAATAAGTATTTGGAAATAAAGTATTTAGCAAATGTTGAATATTCAAATTGAATTCAAACTCATAGTCATTGGTTTATTGGTTCCATTTTTTAAACTATATATGTTCGACTTCTTCCTTATCTTCGAAATCATTTTATAATGGCTGAAAAGACTGATTTAAGCTTTGAAGGATGACATGAGATTGACTATTTTTTTCGACAACATTTTTAACTTTGACAATTCAAACGGTTTCCGCAGACGGTGGTTAAAATATCCAAGTTATGCAGCAGGCTAAGCAGTGTGGCTGTGTACAGGGTGTCCCATTTTGGGCACTTTTACGAGGTAGCTCGGTTATTTTCAAAGATAGAGAGTTGCGGTTTTCGCGACACTGTGCTACTTTTTTGTGAAAGTGAAGATGCCTTAACAAAATTATCATGGCCCTCTTGGTTTTTGAGATACAGGGTGAAATCGAAAACTATCGATTTTCGGACCATCCTCGTATCTCGGTTCTCTTTTATCTTATGTGTGTCGCGAAAACCGCAACTCTCTATCCTTAAAAATAACCGAGATACCCCGTAAAAGTGCCCAACATGGGACACCCTGTACGTATATACAGAGGAAGCCATATTTTATGGACTAAAATAAGTCTGAAAACAGTAAACAGTTATATGCCCCTATTCTAGCTATTTCCGAAGTTGACCGCTAGGGGACTGCGTGAACCGTTTGAATATTCAACGACCCCAGTCAAATGCTGTTTATTTTACGAATCTGTCTCGGCACTAATATGAACCGTGATTCGTGCCCTCTGTGTTTTAGCGATTTTTGAGAAGATCCTTTTTAATATTTTTGTACTCGAAAGATTCTGATTCCTTATTTTGTGTAGTTTTCCGTACTTTTAGTGACGTAGTTATTGAACGGGGAGGGGGTATGTAGTAGCTTTTATCATCATGTTGGTACTCTTAACCGAATTTTGATAATGTTTGAGATAATGGCCGAAGATTATATGGGTCTAGTTCAAAATCTTTCTTGTAAAATATATCTAGAAAATGCAGTACTATTTGAAGATTTTGGCCTCAGATCCTAAAATAAAGACCGACACTTCAGATGGTACAATAATCAATATCATAGCAATATCTTTTTTTTATGGTGAGCCTCCCGCAAAGGTTGAAAGCATATGGCGCTGTAGAAGCGCTGCGAGAGGATACGTGTCTGTGCACGTTAGATTTGAAACGTTGCAGGTTGTAGCCTACGGGAAACAAATTCCTGGCAGCTCATTTCACACCGTCGAAGTTCTCCAAAAGAGAAATGCTGGAGGAGACTGGTTCGGGAAGTAGGGACCTCTAGTGTTCCTCATTGGGACGGCCTTTAGTGTTATTATCTGGGAGAGCTTACTCGAACATCTTCCGTGATAGAATCTGTAAAACAGGGACAGGTCAGCCATCCTTCTTCGATGTTCCAGGCTGCGGAGGTCCTTTGTGAGGTTAGTCTAATTCCTCTCTTCTGGATAGTGTCCAGAAGTTTTAGAGAGTGCTTCGGAGCGCATCCTCACACATGGGAGCAATACTCCAACGATGGTCGGATCTGTGCCTTGTAGAGCAGCAGTAATTGCTCTGGTGTATACAGCTTTCTACAATGGACCAAAACTCCAAGCTTCTGGAATGTCGTTTTAGCAATACTGACGACGTGGTCTTGCCAGGACATGTTGTTGTTGATGTTGATCCCCAAAAGCTTGACGGAAGGTGAGTCGACTAGTAAAAAAACAGTACCTCACTTTTTTCTATACCTTACCTATATACCGTATTCTGTCATAGACCTCAGGGGTCACTTTTTATGCAACACAGTAGCCCCAAGTGATATAAATTTCAAATAACGGTGTCTCTTTCATTATCAAAACTCGAATTTTGATACTATCAACTAAACGTAAGCTTTACATCAATTTCCTGTGTGATCTTGACTAGAAAATGAACTTATTAAAATAACATTGTTGATCATTATTGTTAGCGATTAGAAAAACTGTAGCAAAGTTTATTGTGTGTGGGTTACCAAAGCATTTTTTGTTTGTACACCGGTCAATTCTGTTAAAGGAAATCGTGGATATAAGCGTGTAAAAACGTTGATTATGGTATATAAAGTAAGAAGATTTGTGAAATCAGAGTTTTTTAGAGATGCCATGTAGGTAAATAGTTAGTTAGTTAGTTAACCAGATATAGCCTATTTTTTGAAATCCCTTTTTGAGTTAATAATGCGTGACAGTCATACTGGTATCGTTTTTTTTTTCAGAAAGTTGCTCAACCTAAATAAAGAAAAATCTTGTTTTCGGGTTTATTCGGTTTATCTTGAACAGAATTGACTGGTGTATCGAAGGTTTGATTTTTCGTAGTTTATTAAGCTGTAAGCAGTGTTGTACTAGTATGAAATGTTTTCAAATAGTGATTTTTAGGAAAGCCCATGAAATTTCGACAACACTAGTCCCTGTAGCATTTACTTAGAATTAATTTTAATGGTTGTTTTACAGATTTACTTATTTAATAAATTATTTTGTCCTGTTTAAGTGTTAATTGTATATATTTATCTCAATTTAATTTTATATGCCGATGTACTTGAATTGAAGGTCACTGTCATATTTGGGTATTTTGGTTGATTAGCATAATGGGTCTTTGAAGAATAGTTGAGATATTAGGTCAAAAATTAAGTGCTTAATTTTTTTCTCGTTCTTTGGAGCAGGTTCTCCCTTTTCAGTTCATTGTGACGATTATTTTTTTTGTCTCGGGTCAAACTTGAAACATATGCTTTATACATTGTGTAATTTCTAATACAGCGATCTTTTTTCAAAGAACTATTGCCATCTCTAGATCTTAGACAGTGATCTCTAACAATTGTACATCGGTCTACATTTATCATACAGAAATTTTAGAAAAAAAACCAATATATTTACTCAGTATTATTATTTCTACTTATATACAAAAGCCTTGCATCAAACATAAATAATTCATGCTAATGTTGTTAACAAAAAATATAATAGATTACATATACATTATTAAAGAAAATATAGAGGTAATAATATTTGCTCATCGTCTCACAAATATATTTTCATCTACAGACTTCAAATCGAGATTTTATTTTTGAAGAAAAACTGTTACTAATGATTTTTATCGTTCGCCCAAAATTGCAACCATTTTATACTTTAGTTCATACGCCTTTTATACAATACTTCATGAAACCTGCAATAACATAAACGTTTGCAGTATTGGTTAGTCAAAAGTGAGATCCCAATATTGTGAACGTTTACCCCTTTGTATCTCAGTACCTAATTTTGTTAATATATTCATTATTTATTGGAAGTGCAATACTTAAATACTTTGTATTTTTGTCAATATATGGATAGATTAATAAAAATATTATTAGTGGTTTTTATTGAATGTTCCTTCGTCATAGTTGTCGCAAGTCTAGCATAAAAAATAAGAATCAATAATACTTCCCCAATTTAAATAAACTAAATTTCCAACTCACCCTGTGTCGTCTATTTGGTCTATAGTTTTTCGCTGAACTGTAGAATAAAGGAACGAATGGTTCAACTCAAAATCGTGACCTCTTTGGTGACTATATTACAAAAAATTGATCAGTATATATTTATCTACAAAAACAATATTTATACAGGGATCAAGGATTATCTGATAAACAGACCGATAGATATATGAAATGGGTAGCTAATCCTAGATTTCAGTTTTTAAGATACTTGTCTGTAAGAAATTTCCAACATTTCTATAATAGATTTTTACCATCAGAAACAACATAGCGGTTTTTAAATGGAGCTGGTATATCATTTATATCTGTTTTCACAAATGGTGGTCCAAGCATACATCCTTGTGGTATTTCTTTGCAAATTCACTTACTGTAACTGATTGACGTCTGTGCAAAAGACAAAAGCTGTCGCTGGATAAATCTTGAAAACTCGTATTATTATACATATTTGTAAATTTTATTTTTATCGGTAATAGTAGATATAATAAAATGTGGAACCATGGAGATGAACAACTCTTTTCAACAACATGAAACTATACATAAAGTTCAAAAAAAAGAAGATAATAACAACAGTCTTCCTATTTTGGGTGTCTTGGTAATGAACAGAAATGCTTCAGTAGGAACCAGTGTACAGAAAACATCAACAAAGAAAGAAGATTCCTGGACCTTGGCCCAGTGAGCCAACAAGTCGGTCGGAAAGAAGAATTGCGTCATCTGATCTGTCAAATAACGCATATCCCAAGAATCTGGTGGAAGCAACAGTACCAGCAGAACTATAGATTCTGAAGAACAGATCTTGTTGGAAACAAATTTTTTACATTTTCAGGTCATGCAGATTACGATATAAACCTTGTACCATCAGAAACAACATACAAGTGTTTAACTGGAACAGGTATATGATTTATATCTGTTTTTAGAAATGGTGGCCCAAGCATACGTCCTTGTGGTATTCCTATACTTATCGGTGCCACATATTCACTTACTGTGACATATTACCAGCAGTGGAAAAGTCAAAAGGTGCGGTATTATCAGTTCAGGGCCTTTTTAACTGATTTTGCAGAGTACAGGGGATATTTTTGGTGGTATCGTTTGACAAAATTGATCTTTATTAACGTCTGTTCAGTACAAAAAAATACATGTTAAGATACAAAAGGACTAAACCGCATTTCTCTCTATAAAGCTGCTTATTTTCGATATTTAGAGAAAAACAAATGCCTGTTATGTATTAAATACCAATCAAAAGAAGCATATTCCATGAAAACAAAGAATCTAACCGTGATGTGGGGCCGTCCTGTGAACCACAGCGTTGAACCCGTTGTGGGGATCGGAAGTGTAGTGCACCGTCCTTCTGTGACTATTTAGAATTCGTCATACGGTTCGACAATTTTTTTATTCATTCAGTTTTAATGACTTAAAACATCGTAACACATTTTCAACATCCTCAGGTCATATAGATGATGTTTATAAAAGACATATAGGTTTTTAAATGGAACTGGTATATCATTTATATCTGTCTTTAGAAATGGCGTTCCAAGCATACGTCCTTGTGGTATTCCTATGCTTATTGGTGCCACACATTCACATACTGTGACATATTAACAGCAGTGGAAAAGTCAAAAGGTGCGCGGTATAATCACTCCAAGGACTTTTTTGACTGATTTCGCAGAGAAAAGGATATTTTTGGTGGCAAGGAAAAGAGTTGTTTAACAAAATTGATCTTTATCTGTCAGTCTAGAGGGCCAATCCTAAGATTCGACGATTTTTTTATTCACTCAGTTTTGAGCTAAATATTTGGAACACATTTTTACTTCCCACACCGTTAGGTGAGGGGAGTATTGTGATCGCGAAAATTTTCGATTTTGAGATAATACGTTTTTTGGGCGTTTTATGATGTGTACATAACGAAAATCCACGTCACTCATTTCCGTCGGTCTGTCTGTCGGTCTGTCTGTCGGTCTGTCTGTCTGTCGCGTTTTTCTACCCTCGTAATCTCAGTAACCGCTGCATGGATTGTGATGAAATTTGGGCAGCGGTATGCTGTGGGGTCGTAGAAGGTAATGTTCCTATAATTTTGAAAATCGGTGCATAGGCGGCGGAGTAATTAGCAAAAAACAAAAAAAAATAGATATTGCTGAAACTTCGTTTTTAGGCGTTTTAGGGGTCCCTGATCATTTTCTAATTTTTTTTGGGTGGGGGTGAAATTGGGGTGGTTGGGGGGTGGGGGGTTGTAAAATTGAAAAATTTGTTGCTTTCATAATAGACTGTCCACTGACCTGTGAAGGAAGACCTGGCGACATAAATAACTTTTTTAGGTCCATCCGAACATTGCCTTTGCCTATTACAGAAAGCAAAGGACTTAGAATTTTTTTTTGATGTAAACATACGAGAGTATTGCGTCAGATCGTTGTAACGAGGAAACTGTTGAATTGATTTTAATGAAATTTTGAAACGGCATTACTACCATGGCGAAGATGGAAAACGCGTATGGTTTTGATAAATCGTGCCATTGGCGGCGCAGAAATAATAAAAAAACTAAAAATATAAAAACAGCTCAAACTTCGTTTTTAAGCGTTTTAGAGGTTCCTGATCATTTTCTGCGTTTTTTTGGGAGGGGGTGAAATTGGGGTGGTTGGGGGGTTGGGGGTTGAAAAATTAAAAAAATTCTTGTACTCATAATAGGCTGTCCACTAACCTGTGAAGGAAGATCTAGCGACACAAATCACCTTTTTAGGTGCATCCGAACATTGCCTAGCCTATTACAGAAACTAGGGGACTTAGAATTTTCTGTATACTATACGAGAATTTATTGGTCTAAATTTGTATCCTATATTTTGTAACGTGGATACTATTAAATTGACTCTAATGAAATTTTGACACAGTATATTGTTACCGTAGTGAGAATGGAAAACGCGTATGTTTGTTAAAAATCTTGTCAGTGGCAGCGGTGCAATAATCAAACAACGCGGGGTTGTAAAACTGAGAAGTTTGTACTATCGATAATAGGCTGTCCATTGACATGTGAAGGAAAGACCTAGCGGCATAAGACAATTTTGGGGGGGGGGGGGGGGGGTTGGCAATTATTTGGTTGCAAGGGATCTTAGACTAAAGCTTCATGCTATGGGAAAATAATAAACTGGTGTCAGCGTAATGTGTGGGAAGTACTGAGTCAATCAACTTGACTTCATTTTTTGTTTGAATGATTAGTTCATAATTGAATATCCCGCCACATGTCAGTTGGTAACACTGTGTGTAAGCTGTTTCTGTTTCCGTTAGCTGAATAAATAATAGCCTCCGACAAGTTTTCGATGAGCATTGTTAGCAGCAGAGTGTTTTATTTCCCGTTCCCGTGTTTTCCGCTTATTCCCGCTACAAATCTTGCACATTTTTAATATTTTCAGGTCATGTAGGTGATGTTTATAAAACACTTGTAACATCAGAAGCAACAAACGAGTGTTCAACTGGAACTATCTTTATAAATGGTGGTTCAAGCATACATCCTTGTGGTACCCCTATACTTATCGGTGTTACACCGATAAGTAGCAGCCACAAGTTCACTTACTGTACCTTATTGACAGTAGTGGAAAGGTCAAAATGTGCTATAAATATCAGTTTAAGGACATTCTATTTAATTTCGCAGAGAGAGGGATATTTCTGGGGGCACTTAAAAAAGTTCATTGAATTATAGAGGATAGCTCAGAGGAGCTAAGATTTAATGATGGGAATGATAGATAGAGAAGATATACCAATGGGAATGGATGCAGTGCAGCCGATACAGGTAATGAAGAACAGTCGGATATATGAAATTAATGTGATATATATGTCATAATTACGCCAATACTCTCATACAAGGTGTTACCTTTGAGGGTGGCAATAGGTATTACAAATAAATGAAATGAATGAATGAATACCGATAGGTGGAGCGTTAAAGCTGAATCGCCGATTTTAAAGTGTACCCAGTATATAAGGGTATGCGGGATGTTGGTGATAAGAAAACAGTTTCTTGACAAAATTGATCTTTATTAACGTCTATTTAGTACAAAAAATATACATGTTAAAATACAAAAGGACTAAACCGCATTTCTCTCTATACTGCTTCTTATAATTGGCATTTAAACACTGTTATGCATTAGATACCAATCAAAAGAAGCATATTTCATCAAAACAAAGAATCTAACCATGATGTGGGGCTGCCCTGTGAACCACAGCGTTGAACCCATTGTGGGGATCGGCAGTGTAGTGCACTGTTAGTCTAGAGGGCGAATCCTAAGAATCGACGATTTTTTTAGTCATCCAGTTTTGAATTAAACATTTGAAACACACTTTTAACATTTTCAGGTCACGTAGATGATGTTTATAAGAAACTTACACCATCAGAAACAACATACAAGTGCTTAGCTGGAACTGGTATATCATTCACATCTATCTTTATAAATGGTGGTTCAAGAATTGATCCTTGTGGTATCCCTATACTTATCGCTGCTATAACAGCCACACATTTACTTAACTGTAACTTATGCACAGTAGTGCAAAATACAAAAGGTGCGGTATTATCAGGCCAAGGACTTTTTAAGTGATTTCGCAGAGAAAGGGATATTTTTAGTGGCAATAAAAACAGTTGTTTGACAAAATTGATCTTTATTAACGTCTATTCAGTACAAAAATATACATGTTAAGATACAAAAGGACTAAACCGCATTTCTCTCTGTAATGCTTCTTATAACTGGTATTTAAACATCGTTATGCCTTAAATACCAATCAAAAGGAGCATATTCCATGAAAACAAAGAATATCTAACCGTGATGTGGGGCCGTCCTGTGAACGACAGCGTTGAACCCGTTGTGGGGATCGGCAGTGTAGTGCACCGTTCTCCTGTGACCGTCCGGGTCCACCAGGCTGTACTCTCCGTGGACGACGTCACCGGCCCTGGATTCGTGCTGGCTGTGGGAGTCCCCGGTGGAGTGGTCGTTGACGGTGTAGGCGTAGTTGTAGTGGGGCGCGGGGTCATAGGGCTCCACGTGGGTGTGCACCACCGGGACGTGGGTGTGGGCCACGGCGGGCACGTGGTGCACCACGGGGTGGTGCTGGACGTGGGAGTAGCCTACGCCTGCTCCGCCGGTGCCGGTGCATTGGACTGCCGCCGTGGCGAAGAGGGTTGCTAGGAGGATCACCTGGAGGAGAGAAGGTAGGCGGTTAAGTAACTTGCGATAGTTTTTGCAGCAAGTACTTGCTTGTTTGTCTACACTATCTTTTAATTGTTCGTAAATTTAATCTAGGAAATTGCTCTCATACCCAGGTAGGAGCGTGTCGTCCTTAGGACGACCCATTTTGGTCTTCACTGGTCTTCGACGTCTTTTGGCCGAAAAATGTCGTCCAAAAGACGGCTACCAGTGGACGTACACAAAACGTTTCAGCGTAGACGTCTGTAATACGTTCTAATTGGTCCTGGTGAGCACAAAATTTAAAAACTAATTCATAAGTATTTAACTCAAAACAAGAGGTGACAGATCATAGGTATTTGGAACAAGTTAGACAAACCCATGAACAAATCTACTTGATTCTTGAATCTCCCGCATTCAATGACGACTAAGTGCGCACACGCAAAAGCATGCGATGCCACGATGCCACAGCAATTCATTTTTCGCATTCCTAAGAGTTTCAAAGCCACTAATTGCTTGATGACTATATTATTCATCAATATAATAGGCATTATATCATTCTCTGACAATACGTAATTTCACTTGGGCTTCATTGTCATGATTCCGTATACACATAGATAAGATGTCGTATCCAAAATCTGCAGCTGCTGCGGTAGTTGTGATATATTTAATTAAAAAAAAAAGAAAACAAGAGAAAGATAGTAAAAGGCGGAGAAAATGTTGGGTGAGAAAGTGTATTCACTACTCTAGGGATACATGAACTTTAATGAGTCAAAGAACTCCCAAGTACTCTTTTCTATTTCATTAGTCCCTTGCCCACTTTTCTTTTTTTGAATTATTCTCCACTCTTTGTTAACTTGGGTTCTCAAATTATGTAGCTTCCTTTGAATTTCCGCTGTAGAAGCATTAAATAAGTCGGCCAATTTTTGTAATGCATTCTGTTTTTTGAATCTGTCCTTAAATTCTGGAATATTATATTCCATAATTCAGGATATCATTCAAAATTTTCAATTAAAAGACACGTGTCTTCTCTCGTCCAGTTGAACTTCTCCATATTTGATTTACAATACTCCTTGCTGCAAGACTTTCGAAACAGTCTCGAATTTTTTGTGCTAAACTAATTTCCTGAGAGTAACCGTGTACACTACAAGCTCTCAGCAAGTCGCAAGTCCTTTATGTGCAAGTAATTTTGCAGCAATATTTCTCTAATGACGTCGTGCACACGCTACGCAAGTGACTTGTGAGAGTAACTCTAGCAATTTTATTTGCTAGTGGATACGAGGCTTTATGATGTGAACCAATGGTACTAAATGTTTTTTCTAGCAACGCTTGCCATTGAGTTGTCAGCATTAACATAGTATTTAAAAAATTTCGTGAAGATTCGTATAGTTTTCTCCATATAGGGTGATCAACTAATACTCCGAAGTTTGATACCTCTGCTATTATGAGATATACAAACAAAACTTTCCAATAAAAGTTGTAGATAAAGCTAAGATCTACATTTTGAAATTATTATACAATATTATTGATAAAGTCATGGCATACCAAAGTTATGTTTTTTCAAATGGAACACTCTGTATGTTATCCCGAATTTGAATTGTGCTCATTTTCCCTATCCCGTAAATATAGGGTTTTATCGGGTTATACAGGGTATTTTCAGAGATATTGCCATTTTTGTGTGAAAATCTTAATTAATTTTACCCCCTGTATCTTAAACAATCAATAACTGGAATCTTGATTGCTATCTTTGATTTTGTATACAGGGTGAACCAAAATTCACGACCATTCTTTGTTATTTTATAGCATCGTAAGAAAGTTCTTACAAGATACTTCCACATTTATAAGCATTCCCTATAATGCCTAAATGAAACAGTTATAGAGTTATTCCGATTTGAAGTAGTAAAACAATATTTTTGCCAAATTCTGGTTTTTGCTAGAGTTGGCCATGGATGCTATGCTTGTTATATTTGTTAAATAATTTTATTACATTTGGAAATTAACAAATTGAAAAGCACATTTCAATTACAAAAATTATCTGAAAATAAAGCTACAGAATCTTTAACAAGATTATATTAGTTATTACAAGAAGGTTTATGTGTGAACGTATCAAACACGAGAACATAGATTTTGGGTAAGCATGCAAAAGTGATTGACTGTTGTATTATAAACCGAAGATTTTCGAGGGGAAGCTACAAATGTTTAATTAATTTCCTGATATGGCTTTCTTTT
The DNA here is from genome assembly GCA_951848785.1 of Callosobruchus maculatus. Lineage (NCBI taxonomy): Eukaryota > Metazoa > Arthropoda > Insecta > Coleoptera > Chrysomelidae > Callosobruchus > Callosobruchus maculatus. The sequence goes on along the minus strand of CATOUR010000104.1, from coordinate 1,154,664 downwards.
AGTTCTTTCATTCCCGTCCATTGAGTCCTTCCATCCTTAACTAAATTCTTTTCTAAGAAAGGTCAAACAGTATAACAAACACGATACCTCTGGCCAACTCGGAGAAACTTTCAGTATTTGGGAAAAGTGTAGTATTAGGAATCGTTTTACTACTTCAAATCGAAATAGCTCCATAACTGTTACGTTTAAGCATGGGGAATGATTAATAAAGTATTTTTGGTTCACCCTGTATAGAAAATCAAAGATAGCAAAAACTTGATAACTTTATACAAAAACTAGACAACCACGAAATTACCTAGAGGAGATACAGTCAATGGGGAGTACTATTCGAGAATACTTCAAGACAAAATTGAAGAAAGTACGTCCGAATTTGAGGTTTTTGCGTTTTTTGGCCAGCGTCGTTTGGCGTTGCCGTTAAGGCTTGTCTAGCTATTTAACTATACTTATAGTAGTCCGGAGGTTGCCGAACTGAAATATAGCTTCTGAAGAAGCTTCCCAAGAACCACAAATTCATTGGACGATGGCCGCGAAAGCCTTACACTGTAAAAATGTGTCCATTTTTTCAAGACCTTCAAGCGATATGATACATGTATTGAACAGACTGAAGATTATTTGAAACATAAATATATATTTCATTGTTATATTGCAGTACCAGTATAGCTATTTTTTGATATATTCTGGTATTTTCATTCAGATATTTTAAAATACATTAATTAGGGCCGCGGATAATCAGTAACACTCAAAACGAGCGTTTCACAATCAAAGGATAAGTTTTAGCAATCATTTGAGAAAGTAAACCTTTTGAAAAATCCAAAATATGACTAAGAATAAAATGTAACATTTTGAATTAATGCGGAATATCGAAACAAATTAAATGTTTAGAAGACGCAAAAAAAGCTAAGAAAAATAAATTAATCAATTCCAAAAACTTACCGCTAAAGCCATTGTAAATGGTAATATATCAATTACTGCTAACTGAAGTACTGACAGAATGGGTGAACTGCCTTTATATAGTTAACCAAAGTGTATTTTGATACCCTGGCCTACTCGACTTTCACGTAGTTATGTCGACAGGTAGGTACACATAACATTGTGGTAGATCGAATTTTATCCCTCATAGGTTTCGCAATTACATGTGATTTACTAAAATGCTTATGCGACATTATAGATTTGTGAGAAAATAGTTTGATGATTACGTTAAAAAGTAAAATTGATTAATTATACTAAGAGCGCGAAGATAACTTACAGTAATGATCTCAATGGCTCATGACCATGACAGTATAAATAGCAATTTTATCTTTCACGAAAAAAAAAAGAAAAAACAGCAGGTTTATTGTTTGTTCTTAAATTGCAGAGAAATGGCGATCAGGGTTGGGTTTTACTTTTTTACCTTCCATAATGTTTTGACTTTATACTCGTATTTTTTCAATACATAAATCTCAAAATTAATAATGAAAAAACGAATATAGCTGAACCATTGAAAATGGGTTTTTTACTTCCCATACCGATAGGTGAGGGGAGTATGGTTTTCGCGAAAATTTTAGATTTTGAGATAATACGCTTTTTGGGCGTTTTATGATGTCTACGTCACTCATTTCCCGTCGGTCTGTCTGTACGCGCAATCTCAGTAACCGCTGCATGGATTATGATGAAATTTGGGCAGCGATATGCTGTGCGGTCGTAGTAGGTAATGTTCCTATAATTTTGAAAATCGGTGCATGAGCGGCGGAGTAATTAGCAAAAAACAAAAAAATATTCCTCAAACTTTGTTTTTAGGCGTTCCGGATCCGGATCATTTTCCACTTTTTTGGGAGGGGATGAAATTGGGATGGTTGGGGGGGTTGCAAACCTGAAAAATTTTGTGCGCTCATAATAGCCTGTCGATTGTCCTGTGAAAGAAAGACCTATCTAAAGACTACTTTTTTGGTCCATCCATTGCCTTGCCTGTTACACAAGGGACTTTTGTGATGTATACCTATATACAAATATTGTTTTAGATCGTTTTGTATTGTGTAACCTGAAATTGATTTTAATGAAATTTCGACACAGTATTATTACCGTGGCAAAGATGGACAACACATGGTTTTTAGAAATCGTGTCAGTGGCGGCGCAGCAAAAATGAAAATATAAACAGTTCAAACTTCGTTTTTAGGCGATTTGGGGGTTCTTGATCGTTTTCTACATTCCTTTAGAAGGAGTAAAATTAGTGTTGTTTGGGAATGGGGTTGTGAAACTGAAAAATATGTTGTATTCGTATCGATACAATATAAAAGCCGTTCAAACCTATTTTTGCGTACTCTAGGCATCTCATATCAATTACTACACTTTTTTTTTGTGGTGAAATAAATCAAAGTAGGATGGGGTCTCGGATAGGGTGGTTAGGAAACCCCAGAACAATTTTCATTGCCCTTTAAAGATAGATACTGATAGTGTGTTTAAGTATTGGGAAGTCGACATGCCATGTGATTAGAATATCAATTCAGTTGAGGATTGCAGAATAAAAAATATGTCGTCCTGGCTTTTACGAAGAGAAATTCGAGAAAATCTTTATGAGAGTTTTTGTGTTGGATAATTTTTTGCAAGCGGGCAAGCGATAATTTGGTTGCCAGGGGATCTCAGACTATAATAGCTTTATGCAAATAAATTTAATAAACTGATATCACTGTAATGTGTGAGAAGTAGCGAGTCAACTAACTTGACTTCATTTTTTTTAAAATTGTCATAAACAGCAAACCTACAAAATCATCTCCTATGTGATTTCTTGGTTCGGACCTCAATGAAAGAATTAGTATTCTGAGGTTGGGACATACTGCTATAAATGAAACTCAAGTTGATAACATACATATATAATATATTTACTTTAATATATACAAACATATATAGAGCACACCATGTTTAACTATTTTTTGGGAACGTCTTAGTGGGGCTTCCTTGAAGCACACTGGTCGTTTGTGATGTCGGTGACGTCACCACTGTGGAACTGGGGGGTTCACTACTGCTCGGCCGGGGACATTTGTGATATTCCTGGAAAACAAAGGAATTTTTATTAGTATATAAGTAATTGTTTTTATTATCATGCTCACATCCGCATGTGGAGTTCTCAATTAAATTCGTAGTACCAGAAAATTTCTGAGTACAAATCTGGAAGTCGTGGGTTCGAATCCCATCGACCTTTTTCGACATTTTCTGGTACGAATTTAATATATATGGTCATGTTTTAATTATAATTATTACAAAAAAATAATCAGTATTTTCTAACTCATTTTGGATATTGTTCTTACATTTTTCATTTTTAATATGTTAAATTTTGATACTCTTTTATGTACTGAACCTGTATATTCCGGCAACATCACTATTGCTCTGGATTTGAAATTAATTTTTTGTGGAACTTTGCAGTTTGATAAAGGTGACTCGACGTCAAAGTTTTTTTTTACCTGGAAGCAGGGAACAATGCATAGATTCGTCTGGCATTCTGGACAGTGGTACTTGGTTTTCCTGCGTAATATTCGACCATGGTTGTCGACTGTGTTCCAACAAAAATTGCAGCTCAGGGCAGGTCCGTCTCTCACCATAGGACAGTGACTAGATCTCGTGTTACTGCACTGAAACCAAATATAAAAAAAAACATTAGGTGTGATAGGTTAGCAATCTAAGTTATTGTTTTAAGGTCCAAAATTGTCCAATGTGACTGTTACGTAATTCATCAGATGCAATATCCTATATCCATTAAAACCAAATACTATAATTATCTAGGTAAAAAATCTGCTACCAAAATCATATATTTTGGTTTTCCAATGAGATACTGTTTCAGGGTTATACATCAATGATTTATTGCACCATCTGTAGACCTATGATTCCGAAACGCTGTCATGGAAATAAATCTAGTTATAAAAACTAAAACCGACGCTCTTAAAGCACATTGGACTAAAAAGTTAAAAATAATTTTTAAAACAAGCTTAAAACATAATGGACGAAAAATACTAGTATAATAGTGGAAAAAAAGGCGATACTGATATTTTTCGTAGATTATTGTTGTGAGCTTATTTTTTTAAAATTATTTTTAACTTTTTAGTCCGATGTTCTTTAACCCTTAAGTACTGACCCTTCGTCAGACAGACTACGCGTGTTCTTTAAATGTATATATTTTTGTTGTTTATAATATGAAGAACTTTTTTACTGTATGCTCTCAAACTAAGACACCGTAAGTAACTCTGCCTTAGCATCAGCGGTTAGGATCAAATAGTTCAGATGATATCCGATTTCAAAAATGATCTGTCGGCCAGCAGACGAAGGGTCAGTAGGAGCGTAATATTTTTTGCGTATAGTCAACAAACATACATATCCCACTTCTGAACATACAATGGAAAAACTAAAAATATGCTTCATTTGTCCAAGTAGCAAGCGAAGAATGATTAAATAAAATAACTCTATCATGTATGCAACAAGCCGATATTGCAACCAGTGCGCGAAAATAGTATGTGTACGTTGCGTCGAAGAGTTTTGACTTTAGTCAAATTTCGTTACTTTTAGCTATTGTATGAGACTAGTTACCAAAAGTGTTGTTCCTTCTTTTGCATTTTCTTTTATTTGTTATAGTTTTGGTAACAGTTTAGATAAGGGCCCCACAGACATCGTTCTATTTCATCAGGTTTGCACGAGGTGCCAACCGATGGAACGATACCTCCACACACTGTTCGGTTTTCTTTCAGTTTCTCGCAAATTTTTGGTCCGTTAAACATGGATAATACTTTAGCATTGGCGGCAGCTTTAGGTATTAAAGTGAAATACAGCAAGAAAAAACGTTCTAAATGGGTGAAACAGTGGCTTTTAAAAAGAGGCCAATTCTCCTATATAAATCTATTAGAAGAATTGCGTCTGGAACCATGGGATTGTTATAATTATTTGAGGATGGATGAAGAAACATCCTTAGAATTACTTAATTCAGTAGAACCTCTTAATAAAAAAACAGGATACTTGGATGAGACAAAGTATTTCCCCTCATGAACGTCTGACAGCACATTTTTGATAGGTGTCGCTAACCCTAGATACGCTTACTCGAAGGCAACCAGAACGACACTGCAAAATGCCGTCGTGATTGCACGATGAACGGCCACACATGTACCGAGTTGCACGATGGCGTTCGAGACCGACGGGTAAAATCAAGCTCGGACAGATTTTTTTGGAACGACGGTCATCACGACGGTTTTTCGGCACACACGGACCGAAATGAGTGTGATCGGTTGGCACGTCGTGCAAACCTGATGAAAAAGAACGATGTCTGTGGGGCATTTAAAATGATAGCCACACTTAGTTTATTTTTTCTGTTGCCTTTTATTTGGAAATATAACTTTTTTTAATGTTTTTCAACACTGTCACATAATAAATGATCTGCCAAAATTACGTTTTATGATATCTATTTCGATTCATGGCATTTCTGTTATCTCAAGACAGGTACTAAATTCATATGATGAGTTCCAGTGATGTCTCATTAATTATTTTGCATAAAAAAAATAATTTGCGTAGTCTGACAGACGAAGGGTCAGTGTGTATGTCCTAACTGTGGTACATTAGTACTTAAGGCTTAAAAGCATGTTTTTAGTTTTTTTTAAACTAGGTAGATTTATTTGACAGACAGATTTGTTACGCTTTACCTCTGGACTTTTGGTGGGCAGCAACGGATGCGAATGCTGTTTGACCAGCACGTGCTCCTGCACGTGCAGCAAATTATCCGGCGACGGACTGACGGAGGGAGTGGGGTCGGAGCACTGCCTCTCTATCCGGATGGGCGGTACCGTCAGGTAGTGGGAGGTGCTTGCCATAGGTGGTTCCCCTCTCTCGGACGGCTCCTGGCTAGGGTCCGATTCCCGTTTGATCCGCGGTTGTCGCATCAGGAAGCGGCCCCTCTTGGGGCCCATGTGCGGGATCTCCTGGGTCGGCGACTGAGACGACGGCGACGTCAGGACTGCAAAACGACGACAAAAAAATAAACACATTCATTTATTACAAGGAGACTCGTAATGAACTGCTTGATGTTTCGCCAACACGAGTAGCTGGCATCCTCAGAAGGTGTTACCCACAGAGTTAACATGTCTAGAGGGAGCCTAATTTGAATATTGGCCAGCCAACATCTATAGCGCTATTGCCACTCTTCTTCGTCCGCTTAAGGACCTTTCAGTTTCTTCAAAATCTGGCAGTTTCCGCAGTTTGAACACATGTTCCTCAAAGTATTTAACTGGGTATTTAACTATACATTCCAATATACTTGCAATGTAACTGATTTACATGAAGATAATTTGTATTGATTTAACGAAATCTCAAAAATGGTAAATTTCATAGCGGAATGTCGCCATAACTTCTAATATGTCGTAAATCTGGCAACCTACAATCGGGGTCCCCTAAAGCTGTCATGTGGCTGTTATTCTAGTTGTGGTTATTGCGTATGTTGAGATTTTTGTTGTTTTAGTGTATATTTGAGTGACTTTGTGACTATTTGTGGTGTGAATTAAATTATTTATGAACAATACTGTCATAATTGCATGATGGGACGAAATAAAAAGTGCATAGTTTGCTGCAATAGCGACGAATCGGTGAACACCACTTATCATAGGTTAGTATAGGTTTTGTTTTTGGTTTTCAGTAGCGTAAAATATGGGGAAACACTTCATGGTAATAATAAATTATCAACTGTTACAATCAAGTTATAATGAGAGTAACTCTCTAAGTATAGCTAAATACTAATACAACTTATTGTATTAGTTTGTACCATCACAGTAATAATTGAATCTATTAATGAACATCCAATTTTAATATAAAATCGTACGCCACTGCCTGCCCTCAAGCTGTCAAAATTTCTGTTACATGTTGGCTGGTCAGCGACCTGTGCATTTTGTTGTTTACATTCCCTCTAGAGACGTTAACTCTGTGGTTTCGCCACTACGAGTGGATGGCATCCTCAGATGGTGTTACTCCTTCGGCGACTCCCGAAAAACTGAGACTGGATCAAGGGTGTTAGCACTCATACAGGGTATTTGGTAAATATGCGACCAAACAATTTGAAGGGTGATTCTCTGAACTATTTTGAGAATATTTTGTTCATTGATTATTTTTGAAAAACCTTTATCTGGCCTCCTATCAGGGCAAAAACTCACGTCGTGTACAGTTTGAGGGCGCAAATTACTAATCCGGCCGTTGTTTTGAGCTTCAGCTTCGGTTAACGAGCATCTAAAGTTTTCAGACCATCAGATCTTCAAGTTCGCCCTAAAAACCTAAAATCGTTATCTGGCTTCCTATCAGGACGAAAGCTCGCGTCTTCTATAATTTGAGGGCGCTAATTACAAATCTGACCGTTGTTTTGAGCTTAAGCCTCAGGTAACGAACATCAAAGATACGATCAGATCATTTCAAAGATACAGAGTGAAAAAAAATTGCGAGCCCTATTCACGATATTTATATCGCAAGTTTTTTGAAGAAAAACTACCTGGCTTACTGGATGATTTACCATTAGCAACAAGACGTGCAATGTGGTTTATGCATGATGCTGCACCACCACATTTTAGTTTGGTTGCTTCTGAATATTTAACAGCAACATACGGATATCACTGGATTGGTGGAGGCATGGCATGGCCTGCGCGATCACCTGAATTAAACCCCCTAGATTATTTCTTGTGCTGTTATATCTAAAGACACTAGTTTACGCCACTGCTGTGGACTTCGAAATCGGATAATTGTACCTCCATTCAGAATGAACCTGGTGTGTTTGAAAGAGTTCGGTAACCACCGATGAGAAGATTGCATGCTTGCATTCAAGATGATGGAAGTCGTTTTGAACATTAAATTAAGCAACTTACCATGTGATTTTTGATAATAAAACGTAGCTCTCGCAAATCTTGTTTACTGTGTATCATCGATATGAAGCGGTTTTTCAAAAATCATCAAAGAAATAAATATCCTCAAAATAGTTCAAAGACTCACCCTTTAAATGTTTGCCACATATTTACCAAACTCTTTGTATCGCTCCCCCACTTCTTAGAATCCTCGTGTCTCTAAGGGCACCGTACATTAACAAAGACAAGTAGGGTCACTCGCCGTGCCGACTTTGATGTGAGTCTTACAAATGCGAGCCGCCTCGATTTGAGAGGGGTTCCCTTCGTGCGGTCTTGTTTACTTACAGGGAATCCGACTGTGCGATATTGTCGACGTCAACGGTCGACGTACACTTTACTTATAGATCCGACCGATTGTATCCCGTGCATCGCGTCGCGTGTTAGGTGGACTGACCCTGTAAACCACAACTGTTATCGTTCGGCTACTGCTCGAGATCACCAAGCGCCAGAATTCGCCAGCTTGCGTAGTATCCGAGAGCAGGGTACGGTGCTAAGGGCGAGTATTCATACTCTATTGAACTTCTATGCCTCTTGTTTGTTGTTGAAGTTGTTTTATGTTTTAAGATAAGATACGACAGATACATTAAGGGCCGTATTCATAGTCGTTTCTCAAGTATCCCTTAAGTATTACTCAAGGGATATTTGAGGGTTACTCAAGGGACTCTCAAGTGTGGCTTTCCTTGTGTATCTGTTTCCTAGACAACGTCTACCAGACGGCGGGGTTCATTCAGCGACGTTGTCATATTTCAACAATAAGTCACGCCTTTTGATGTTTTCTGTTATCTCTTTTTGTTTTGTGCCGGACATTTTACCGGATGTGACAGAAACTGACGACACCGTTCTCCAAAATTAACCTACAAAATCACCTTGACTGCAACGAAATGTCATGTTGACGTTTCGTTACTTGAGTATTACTCAAGGAAGGAACCCTTGAGTATCTGACTATGAATACGACCCTAAGAGATGTTATCTCGTTGTGAATAACTAAATGAAGACTTATGCGGTATAGGTTTTTATTATGGCTAAAATCATCTTACATGACATCATAAAGTTAAAATGGTAGCAGTTAGAGACCCTTTGGTAAGAGACTGATCCTTAAAATATTTCCATGAAAAAAGTATTATTCAGTCATTTACATAATTACAAACATTTATTTGTGCTTTTAGCACAAGCTACGAATTTTGTGCTTAAATCTGTTTTTTGATATATTAATAAATCTAGATTTAAATCAAGTTGTCTCATTTTTATTCATCTTATGGCTTATTTATTTAACTTAACAACAGATTAATTGCCAAATCTAAAATAGGATATCCTATAATTTGTATAAAGCAATAGTTGGATTAAAAGTTCCTAGCCATAGGTGGTATGACTAAAATTCATAGTCCTATTTTGTTGGCGAGGAGCGATATAGTTTCTCTACGCATCGCTTCAATCGCAAATTTACGGTGGTGTTTCCGTCAAGGGAGAAGTGGCAGTCTAGGGAAAGACAGCTCATCGAAGGAGGAGAACAGGTCTGGTATAGAGACGGTTCACTCGCTAGAGAGGGCTCAGGTTCGGGAGTCGACGGACCCCATACAAGACTTGCACTCCCTCTTGGGGGGCACATCACTGTATTCCAGGCTGAGGTCTATGCGATACTTGCTTGTGTAAATCGTATTCGGGAAATTGACGGGTCTAGGAGGCGGATTACTATCTGCTCTGACAGTCAGGCAGCCATCAAAGCACTGAGTGCTTGAAAAATAACGTCGGGACTGGTCTTCGAGTGCAGGAGGGCTCTTGACGACATCTCAGCTAAACACAAGGTATCACTGTTGTGGGTACCTGAGCACGCTGGGGTAAAGGGTAACGAAATGGCGGATCATCTGGCTAGGATGGGATCCGGCAACAGTTTTGTGGGCCCGGAACCAGCCTAAGGACTATCTGCAAATTTGATTAGGAAAACAACTGGAGAGTGGATCCAGAATCAACACTCTCTGAGATGGAACAACATCTCTGGTCATCTCCGTCAAGCTCGGAAACTATTAGCAGGGCCTGCAGAGAGAATAGGACGATTTTGTCTCTCTCTGGATAGGAGTAACTTGAGGTTGCTGGTAGGCCTATTAACGGGTCACAACACCTTCAGGCGTCACTTGTTCGTGATGAGGGTGGTCAACGACCCAACGTGCACGTGGTGTGGTGAAGAGGAAGAATCCTCGGCACAAATCTTGTGTCGCTGTGAAACCCTGGCTTACCACAGGCAGACTATGCTGGGCTCAAGAACCTTGGAACCAATAGAGATAAAAAACGGATAGGACCTAAGAATGTACTTGCCTTTGCCAAAAGGGCAGGTCTTAGGAACTAGCGCGGATAGACCAGCCACGTTCCGTGCTGGATAGCCTCTGGTCCTTATTCATTCAAAATGATATTCATATGATTCTACTTCCCACACCGATAGGTATTGTTCTTGCGAAAATTTTCGATTTTGAAATAATACGCGTTTTGTGATGTCTACATAACGAACATCCACGTCACTCATTTCAGTCGGTCTGTCTGTCTGTTGGAGGTTTTCTAACGTCGTAATCTCAGCAACCGCTGCATGGATTTTGATGAAATTTGGACAGCGGTATGATATGGGGTCGTAGTAGGTAATGTTTCATTTTGAAAATCGGTGCATGGGCGGCGAATTAGCAATAAACAAAAAAAAAATATGACTCAAACTTCCTTATAGGCGTTTTAGGGGTTCCTGATCATTTTCTACTTTTTTAGGGTGGGGGTGACTGAAAAATTTGTTTTGTTTGTATTGTTTGTTGAATGACCTAGCGTCATAACACACTTGTTTAGGTCCATCCTAACATTGCCTTGCCAATTACAGAAACCAAAGAAGTTAAGAATTTTCTGATTTATTCATGTAGTAGTATTGCTTCTGATCGTTTTATATTATGTAACGTGAAAACTATTGGATTGATTATAATGGAATTTTCGTAGTATTATTACCGTGGCGAGGTTGGAAAAGGTTCATGATTTTTGGAAATCGTTTAGAAATTATGTTATACGAATCACCGGTTAATTTTCACTGAATGTGAGGTATGTATCCATTATTAATATAGTTTTACAGCTTGCAAAAAGATGGCACAATGTAAACCGATAATCTAAAACGTCACAAACCCTATTGAAATCGAAAAATTACAATGAGCAACTGAACTTACGTTGTGCCAGTTTTTTGTGGCGTACATTATATTTTGGAACAACGACATTTCATTTTTATACTCTTCTCTGGTGACTTACTAAAGGGTCTCTAATAGTAATGGTACACAAACTGCAAAATAGTACGGTATACTGACATTGGCAAACTGTCACAAAAAAGCTAACAATATATTGGTATGGTATGGTAGTTATGACTGGATGTGTTAGTACTAAATGTTTCCGTGAATTGTGCAACTGTGTGTAATAGGACTATTTATAGCACTGTAAAAGAACATTTATATAAAATAGGGAAGCAAACTGATGAGTCAATAGTATTTCTTTCAATCCAAGCCATGTCAGTCAAGAACTTTGATTTACTAGCGTCACCCTATTTCATCAGAAATACCGAGACTCAAAATTTTAAATAACCAAACCTGTAAAAATCACATTTTTCCGTTCTTGAAAAAAAAACTGATGTCACATATCCCAACTCCGTTCCGTATGTCACACATCGTGTCATCTATCAGAGTGTCAATAATGTCAAAGGTGTAAGGCTAAGGAATCGTTGATTTCAGATGGTGGTAGGAAAAATAATGTATTTACACAGTTTGCTTCCCTATTTACAAATACAAGGTACTGACTAAAAGAGGTTCAATCCTTATTTGACTTATTGTTAAACGATATACTGACATTTGTTGAAATTGATATCTACTATTGGTTATGTATAAGTAAAATTATTGCTGCTCTCAAATGGAAGTCAAATAACGGTTAACACAACTGTGGCACTTAAAACAATTAAAATGTATAAAAAAGCGTTAATGCAAGTTGAGAAGTTACGATTATTTCGATGTATAAATGGAATTTTGGGAATATAAAGAATAATAAGGGTATTAAAACATACATAAGTCCCATAAGTCCGAAGTTTGAACTTTAACTCAACAAGAACTTCGAGACTATGACTTCTGGAGAAAAAAGTCCCAAATGGCAGATGGTTATCAATTGAAAAGTCCTCATTCACGCCACGGCATTCTATATTCCAGGCGATCCCAAAACAAACAAGTAAACACTACAGAGTTAACATCTCTAGAGGGAGCCTAATTTGAATATTGGCCAGCCAACATCTATAGCGCTATTGCCACTTTTCTTCCTCCGCTTAAGGACCATCCAGTTTCTTCCAAATCTGGCAGTTTCCGCAGTTTGAACACATGTTCCTCAAAGTATTCAACTGCGTTTAACTATACATTAAAATATACTTGCAATGTAATTGATTTACGTGAAGATAATTTGTATTGATTTAACGAAATCTCAAAAATGGTAAATTTCATAGCGGAATGTCGCAATAACTTCTAATATGTCGTAAATCTGGCAACCTACAATCGGCGTCCCCTAAAGTTGTCATGTGGCTGTTAGTAGTTGTGGTTATTGCTTATGTTGAGATTTTTGTCGTTTTAGTGTATATTTGAGTGACTTTGTGGCTATTTGTGGTGTGAATTAAATTATTTATGAACAATATTGTCATGATGGGACGAAATAAAAAGTGCATAGTTTGCTGCAATAGCGACGAATCGGTGAACACCACTCATCATAGGTTAGTATAGGTTTTGTTTTGGTTTTCAGTAGCGTAAAATATGGGGAAACACTTCTGGTAATAATAAATTATCAACAGTTACAATCAAGTTATAATAAGTGTAACTCTCTAAGTATAGCTAAATACTAATATAACTTATTGTATCAGTTTGTAACATCATAGTAATAATTGAATATATTAATGAACATCCAATTTTAATATAAAATCGTACGCCACTGGTAATGCCCTCAAGCTGTCAAAATTTCCGTTACATATTGGCTGGTCAGCGACCTGTGCATTGTGTTGTTTACATTCCCTCTAGAGATGTTAACTCTGTGGTAAAAACTGTTTTTTTTACTTTTGTGTCATCGGCATCGACTGCTCTGGTCATTAGCCTCGTGTTCTGTGTAGGCTTTGTTAGTGTTTCCCGGCACCATTCTAGGAACAGCACTGTTAATCAGAAGCCAACAGGTGGGGATTCTCGCTGAGCTTTTTTTATGGATATTTATTTTTGATTGAATAAACTAGAAATAATTTTTCGCCTGTAACGAGAATCGAACCCGGGACCTTCCGGTAATGAGCCCTCGACTCTAACCACTGAGCCAACCCACCTTCTCTGCAGAATCATGGGAAATCCTGTATTTTCTTGGCTTGACCTAGCTATGGTTCTTTGGATTTGGTTTCCAATATTTCTAAAAACAGCGCGACCTTGCGACTGCTACAGCATCTTCAAGAAGAAAAAACTCAGCTAAAGATTCCACATCTTGCATTAACGCAACTAAACCGGTACTCAAATTCAACAAGAACTTATATACACCTTCCAAATGTTTTCTATAAAATAACATCTCTGTTTTTTTGCTCAGTAGAAAAATATAAAACCGAATCTTATACATTAAAGCCTCTCTAAATCTGCTCTAGATTCAAACTAGAAAAATTGATAGTCTCTCCGGGATTCTCAGCCACGTCAAAGAACTTATCTCTAGGCAGCATATGCTTCAACTCCATGTGCTTCCCGTCAAAAACGTTGCCGGTTATCAACGCTATGGGATGGCTTATGGTGCAGGTCAAAGCTTTGGGTTCTTCCACCTTCACGTGTTGCTCTATATGCTCCTGACCAGCAGCCTCAGCCTCTTGCTTCTGCATCTGGAGTCTGTGTCGGTTCTTGATGCTCAGCCTGAAGTTGGGGTAGCCCCGCTTCTTGTACTCCAGCCACAGGGTGCGGTTGTTGACCCCGTACATTCTGGCCGCCTTGCAGAACCCGATGCCCCCGAATCTGACCGCCTCCAGGGCCCGCATGAAGTTCTGGTCCCCTTGGGGGTTGATGCTGCGTTTCCGTTTGTGGACGTGGTAGAACGGCTCTCCCGCTTGGCCTTGAGGATGGGGTTCTTGGGCTAGTACCCCGCCGTTATCGGGGGTGGGGGGTTTCATGGACGTGTTATCGTTATTGTTAGAGGCTATTGGATTTTAGTATGCTATTTGACGTCCTAACCAACCTAATAAGGCAGGCGCTCTAAATGGGGAAGCCTTTTTTTAGGTATCAAATGAAGGGGCTGGATAAGTAGACTGTGATCATTCAGGTTAGGTCACTCTAAATACAAAACGATCCCAAAACAAACCTTGTAAACACTGTTTTTGATGATGGTTTTAATATGAACTGCAGAATCATGGGAAATCCTAGGTTTTATTAGCCTGATCTAGATATAGTACTTTGTCTTTGGTTTCCAACATTGTTAATGAGAAGAACCTTAAATAACGATTTCGCAACTTGCACAAACGCAACTAAATTGGTACTAAAATTCAACAAGAACTTATATACACCTTCCAAACCTTTTCTATAAAATAACTTCTCCGTTTTTTTGCTTCGTAGAAAAATATAAAACCGAATCTTATACATCAAAGCCTCTTCAAATCTGCTCTAGATTCAAACTAGAAAAGTTGATAGTCTCTCCGGGATTCTCAGCCACGTCAAAGAACTTATCTCTAGGCAGCATATGCTTCAGCTCCATGTGTTTCCCGTCAAAAACGTTGCCAGTTATCAACGCTATGGGATGGCTTATGGTGCAGGTCAAAGCTTTGGGTTCTTCCACCTTCACATGTTGCTCTATATGCTCCTGACCGGCTGCTTCAGCTTCTTGCTTCTGCATCTGGAGTCTGTGTCGGTTCTTGATGCTCAGCCTGAAGTTGGGGTAGCCCCGCTTCTTGTACTCCAGCCACAGGGTGCGGTTGTTGACCCCGTACATCCTGGCCGCCTTGCAGAACCCGATGCCCCCGAATCTGACCGCCTCCAAGGCCCGCATGAAGTTCTGGTCCCCTTGGGGGTTGATGCTGCGTTTCCGCTTGTAGACGTGGTGGTAGAAGGGCTCTCCCGCTTGGCCTTGAGGATGGTGTTCTTGAGATAGTACCCCGTTGTTATCGGGGGTGGGGGGTTTCATGGACGCGGCGTTGTCGTTAGTGTTAGAGCTATTGGATCTTAGTGTGTTACTTGACGTTCTAACCAACCTAGTAAGGCAGAAGCTCTAAATGGGGAAGCCTTTTTTAGGTATCAAATGAAGGGGCTGGATAAGTAGACTGTGATCATTCAGGTTAGGTCATTTTAAATTCAAAACGATCCCAAAACAAACCTTGTAAACACTGTTTTTCATGGTTTAATACGATGTGAAGAATCATGGGAAATCCTAGGTTTTATTAGCCTGACCTAGATATAGTTCTTTGGATTTGGTTTCCAATATTGTTAATGAGAAGAACCTTACATAACGATTTCGCAACTTGCACAAACGCAACTAAATCGGTACTAAAATTCAACAAGAACTTATATACACCTTCCAAATTTTATCTATAAAATAACATCTCCGTTTTTTTTTGCTTCGTAGAAAAATATAAAACCGAATCTTATACATCAAAGCCTCTTCAAATCTGCTCTAGATTCAAACTAGAAAAGTTGATAGTCTCTCCGGGATTCTCAGCCACGTCAAAGAACTTATCTCTAGGCAGCATATGCTTCAACTCCATGTGCTTCCCGTCAAAAACGTTGCCGGTTATCAACGCTATGGGATGGCTTATGGTGCAGGTCAAAGCTTTGGGTTCTTCCACCTTCACATGTTGCTCTATATGCTCCTGACCAGCAGCCTCAGCCTCTTGCTTCTGCATCTGGAGTCTGTGTCGGTTCTTGATGCTCAGCCTGAAGTTGGGGTAGCCCCGCTTCTTGTACTCCAGCCACAGGGTGCGGTTGTTGACCCCGTACATCCTGGCCGCCTTGCAGAACCCGATGGCCCCGAATCTGACCGCCTCCAAGGCCCGCATGAAGTTCTGGTCTCCTTGGGGGTTGATGCTGCGTTTCCGCTTGTGGACGTGGTAGAAGGGCTCTCCCGCTTGGCCTTGAGGATGGGGTTCTTGTGCTACTTGACGTTCTAACCAACCTAATAAGGCAGACGCTTTAAACGGGGAACCCTTTTTTTAGGTATCAAATGACGGGGCTGAATAAGTAGACTGTGATCATTCAGGTTAGGTCACTCTAAATTCAAAATGATCCCAAAACAAACCTTGTAAACACTGTTTTGGATGGTTTTAATATGAACTGAAGAATCGTGGGAAATCCTAGGTTTTATTAGCCTGACCTAGATATGGCTCCTTAGATTTTGTTTCCTATATTGTTAATGAGAAGAACCTTAAATTACTATTTCTCAACTTGCACAAACGCAACTAAATTGGTACTCAAATTCAACAAGAACTTATATACACCTTCCAAATTTTATCTATAAAATAACATCTCCGTTTTTTTTTGCTTCGTAGAAAAATATAAAACCGAATCTTATACATCAAAGCCTCTTCAAATCTGCTCTAGATTCAAACTAGAAAAGTTGATAGTCTCTCCGGGATTCTCAGCCACGTCAAAGAACTTATCTCTAGGCAGCATATGCTTCAACTCCATGTGCTTCCCGTCAAAAACGTTGCCGGTTATCAACGCTATGGGATGGCTGATGGTGCACGTCAAAGCTTTGGGTTCTTCCACCTTCACGTGCTGCTCTATATGCTCCTGACCAGCAGCTTCAGCCTCTTGCTTCTGCATCTGGAGTCTGTGTCGATTCTTGATGCTCAGCCTGAAGTTGGGGTAGCCCCGCTTCTTGTACTCCAGCCACAGGGTGCGGTTGTTGACCCCGTACATCCTGGCCGCCTTGCAGAACCCGATGCCCCCGAATCTGACCGCCTCCAAGGCCCGCATGAAGTTCTGGTCCCCTTGGGGGTTGATGCTGCGTTTCCGCTTGTGGACGTGGTGGTAGAAGGGCTCTCCCGTTTGGCCTTGAGGATGGAGGTCTTGGGCTAGTACCCCGCCGTTATGGGGGTTAGAGGTTTCATGGACGCGGCGTTGTCGTTAGTGTTAGAGGCTATTGGATCTTAGTGTGCTACTTGACGTTCTAACCAACTTAATAAGGCAGAGGCTCTAAATGGGGAATCCTTTTTTAGGTATCAAATGAAGAGGCTGGATAAGCAGACTGTGATCATTCATGTTAGGTCACTCTAAATTCAAAACGATCCCAAAACAAACCTTGTAAAGACTGTTTTTGATGGTTTTAATATGGACTGAAGAATCATTGGAAATCTTAGGTTTTATTGGCTTGATCTAGATATGGTTCTGTGGATTTGGTTCCGAATATTGTTAATGAGAAGAACCTTAAATAACGATTTCGCAACTTGCACAAACGCATCTAAATCGGTGCTAAAATTCAACAAGAACTTATATACACCTTCCAAAATGTTTCTATAAAATAACATCTCCGTTTTTGTTGCTCAGTAGAAAAATATAAAACCGAATCTTATACATTTAAGCCTTTCTAAATCTGCTCTAGATTCAAACTAGAAAAGTTGATAGTCTCTCCGGGATTCTCAGCCACGTCAAAGAACTTATCTCTAGGCAGCATATGCTTCAACTCCATGTGCTTCCCGTCAAAAACGTTGCCGGTTATCAACGCTATGGGATGGCTTATGGTGCAGGTCAGAGCTTTGGGTTCTTCCACCTTCACGTGCTGCTCTATGTGCTCCTGACCGGCGGCTTCAGCCTCTTGCTTCTGCATCTGGAGTCTGTGTCGGTTCTTGATGCTCAGCCTGAAGTTGGGGTAGCCCCGCTTCTTGTACTCCAGCCACAGGGTGCGGTTGTTCACCCCGTACATCCTGGCCGCCTTGCAGAACCCGATGCCCCCGAATCTGACCGCCTCCAAGGCCCGCATGAAGTTCTGGTCCCCTTGGGGGTTGATGCTGCGTTTCCGCTTGTGGACGTGGTTGAACGGTTCTCCAGCTTGGCCTTGAGGATGGGGTTCTTGCGATAGTACCCCCTTGTTGTCGGGGGTGGGGGGTTTCATGGATGCGGCGTTGTCGTTAGTGTTAGAGACTATTGGATCTTAGTGTGCTGCTTGACATCCTAACCAACCTAATAAGGCAGACGCTCTAAATGGGGAATCCTTTTTTTAGGTATCAAATGAAGACGCTAGATAAGCAGTCTGTGATCATTCAGGTTAGGTCACTCTAGATTCAAAATGATCATAAAACAAACCTTGTAAACACTGTTTTTGATGGTTTTAATATGAGCTGAAGAATCATGGGACATCCTAGGTTTTATTGGCTTGATCTAGATATGGTTCCTTGGATTTGGTTTCCAATATTGTTAATGAGAAGAACCTTAAATAACGATCTCTCAACTTGCACAAAGGCAACTAAATCGGTACTCAAATTCAACAAGAACTTATATACACCTTCCAAAATTTTTCTATAAAATAACATCTCCGTTTTTGTTGCTCAGTAGAAAAATATAAAACCGAATCTTATACATTAAAGCCTCTCTAAATCTGCTCTAGATTCAAACTAGAAAAGTTGATAGTCTCTCCCGGGTTCTCAGCCACGTCAAAGAACTTATCTCTAGGCAGCATATGCTTCAACTCCATGTGTTTCCCGTCAAAAACGTTGCCGGTTATCAACGCTATGGGATGGCTTATGGTGCAGGTCAAAGCTTTGGGTTCTTCCACCTTCACGTGCTGCTCTATATGCTCCTGACCAGCAGCTTCAGCCTCTTGCTTCTGCATCTGGAGTCTGTGTCGGTTCTTGATGCTCAGCCTGAAGTTGGGGTAGCCCCGCTTCTTGTACTCCAGCCACAGGGTGCGGTTGTTGACCCCGTACATTCTGGCCGCCTTGCAGAACCCGATGCCCCCGAATCTGACCGCCTCCAGGGCCCGCATGAAGTTCTGGTCCCCTTGGGGGTTGATGCTGCGTTTCCGTTTGTGGACGTGGTAGAACGGCTCTCCCGCTTGGCCTTGAGGATGGGGTTCTTGGGCTAGTACCCCGCCGTTATCGGGGGTGGGGGGTTTCATGGACGTGTTATCGTTATTGTTAGAGGCTATTGGATTTTAGTATGCTATTTGACGTCCTAACCAACCTAATAAGGCAGGCGCTCTAAATGGGGAAGCCTTTTTTTAGGTATCAAATGAAGGGGCTGGATAAGTAGACTGTGATCATTCAGGTTAGGTCACTCTAAATACAAAACGATCCCAAAACAAACCTTGTAAACACTGTTTTTGATGATGGTTTTAATATGAACTGCAGAATCATGGGAAATCCTAGGTTTTATTAGCCTGATCTAGATATAGTACTTTGTCTTTGGTTTCCAACATTGTTAATGAGAAGAACCTTAAATAACGATTTCGCAACTTGCACAAACGCAACTAAATTGGTACTAAAATTCAACAAGAACTTATATACACCTTCCAAACCTTTTCTATAAAATAACTTCTCCGTTTTTTTGCTTCGTAGAAAAATATAAAACCGAATCTTATACATCAAAGCCTCTTCAAATCTGCTCTAGATTCAAACTAGAAAAGTTGATAGTCTCTCCGGGATTCTCAGCCACGTCAAAGAACTTATCTCTAGGCAGCATATGCTTCAGCTCCATGTGTTTCCCGTCAAAAACGTTGCCAGTTATCAACGCTATGGGATGGCTTATGGTGCAGGTCAAAGCTTTGGGTTCTTCCACCTTCACATGTTGCTCTATATGCTCCTGACCGGCTGCTTCAGCTTCTTGCTTCTGCATCTGGAGTCTGTGTCGGTTCTTGATGCTCAGCCTGAAGTTGGGGTAGCCCCGCTTCTTGTACTCCAGCCACAGGGTGCGGTTGTTGACCCCGTACATCCTGGCCGCCTTGCAGAACCCGATGCCCCCGAATCTGACCGCCTCCAAGGCCCGCATGAAGTTCTGGTCCCCTTGGGGGTTGATGCTGCGTTTCCGCTTGTAGACGTGGTGGTAGAAGGGCTCTCCCGCTTGGCCTTGAGGATGGTGTTCTTGAGATAGTACCCCGTTGTTATCGGGGGTGGGGGGTTTCATGGACGCGGCGTTGTCGTTAGTGTTAGAGCTATTGGATCTTAGTGTGTTACTTGACGTTCTAACCAACCTAGTAAGGCAGAAGCTCTAAATGGGGAAGCCTTTTTTAGGTATCAAATGAAGGGGCTGGATAAGTAGACTGTGATCATTCAGGTTAGGTCATTTTAAATTCAAAACGATCCCAAAACAAACCTTGTAAACACTGTTTTTCATGGTTTAATACGATGTGAAGAATCATGGGAAATCCTAGGTTTTATTAGCCTGACCTAGATATAGTTCTTTGGATTTGGTTTCCAATATTGTTAATGAGAAGAACCTTACATAACGATTTCGCAACTTGCACAAACGCAACTAAATCGGTACTAAAATTCAACAAGAACTTATATACACCTTCCAAATTTTATCTATAAAATAACATCTCCGTTTTTTTTTGCTTCGTAGAAAAATATAAAACCGAATCTTATACATCAAAGCCTCTTCAAATCTGCTCTAGATTCAAACTAGAAAAGTTGATAGTCTCTCCGGGATTCTCAGCCACGTCAAAGAACTTATCTCTAGGCAGCATATGCTTCAACTCCATGTGCTTCCCGTCAAAAACGTTGCCGGTTATCAACGCTATGGGATGGCTTATGGTGCAGGTCAAAGCTTTGGGTTCTTCCACCTTCACATGTTGCTCTATATGCTCCTGACCAGCAGCCTCAGCCTCTTGCTTCTGCATCTGGAGTCTGTGTCGGTTCTTGATGCTCAGCCTGAAGTTGGGGTAGCCCCGCTTCTTGTACTCCAGCCACAGGGTGCGGTTGTTGACCCCGTACATCCTGGCCGCCTTGCAGAACCCGATGGCCCCGAATCTGACCGCCTCCAAGGCCCGCATGAAGTTCTGGTCTCCTTGGGGGTTGATGCTGCGTTTCCGCTTGTGGACGTGGTAGAAGGGCTCTCCCGCTTGGCCTTGAGGATGGGGTTCTTGTGCTACTTGACGTTCTAACCAACCTAATAAGGCAGACGCTTTAAACGGGGAACCCTTTTTTTAGGTATCAAATGACGGGGCTGAATAAGTAGACTGTGATCATTCAGGTTAGGTCACTCTAAATTCAAAATGATCCCAAAACAAACCTTGTAAACACTGTTTTGGATGGTTTTAATATGAACTGAAGAATCGTGGGAAATCCTAGGTTTTATTAGCCTGACCTAGATATGGCTCCTTAGATTTTGTTTCCTATATTGTTAATGAGAAGAACCTTAAATTACTATTTCTCAACTTGCACAAACGCAACTAAATTGGTACTCAAATTCAACAAGAACTTATATACACCTTCCAAATTTTATCTATAAAATAACATCTCCGTTTTTTTTTGCTTCGTAGAAAAATATAAAACCGAATCTTATACATCAAAGCCTCTTCAAATCTGCTCTAGATTCAAACTAGAAAAGTTGATAGTCTCTCCGGGATTCTCAGCCACGTCAAAGAACTTATCTCTAGGCAGCATATGCTTCAACTCCATGTGCTTCCCGTCAAAAACGTTGCCGGTTATCAACGCTATGGGATGGCTGATGGTGCACGTCAAAGCTTTGGGTTCTTCCACCTTCACGTGCTGCTCTATATGCTCCTGACCAGCAGCTTCAGCCTCTTGCTTCTGCATCTGGAGTCTGTGTCGATTCTTGATGCTCAGCCTGAAGTTGGGGTAGCCCCGCTTCTTGTACTCCAGCCACAGGGTGCGGTTGTTGACCCCGTACATCCTGGCCGCCTTGCAGAACCCGATGCCCCCGAATCTGACCGCCTCCAAGGCCCGCATGAAGTTCTGGTCCCCTTGGGGGTTGATGCTGCGTTTCCGCTTGTGGACGTGGTGGTAGAAGGGCTCTCCCGTTTGGCCTTGAGGATGGAGGTCTTGGGCTAGTACCCCGCCGTTATGGGGGTTAGAGGTTTCATGGACGCGGCGTTGTCGTTAGTGTTAGAGGCTATTGGATCTTAGTGTGCTACTTGACGTTCTAACCAACTTAATAAGGCAGAGGCTCTAAATGGGGAATCCTTTTTTAGGTATCAAATGAAGAGGCTGGATAAGCAGACTGTGATCATTCATGTTAGGTCACTCTAAATTCAAAACGATCCCAAAACAAACCTTGTAAAGACTGTTTTTGATGGTTTTAATATGGACTGAAGAATCATTGGAAATCTTAGGTTTTATTGGCTTGATCTAGATATGGTTCTGTGGATTTGGTTCCGAATATTGTTAATGAGAAGAACCTTAAATAACGATTTCGCAACTTGCACAAACGCATCTAAATCGGTGCTAAAATTCAACAAGAACTTATATACACCTTCCAAAATGTTTCTATAAAATAACATCTCCGTTTTTGTTGCTCAGTAGAAAAATATAAAACCGAATCTTATACATTTAAGCCTTTCTAAATCTGCTCTAGATTCAAACTAGAAAAGTTGATAGTCTCTCCGGGATTCTCAGCCACGTCAAAGAACTTATCTCTAGGCAGCATATGCTTCAACTCCATGTGCTTCCCGTCAAAAACGTTGCCGGTTATCAACGCTATGGGATGGCTTATGGTGCAGGTCAGAGCTTTGGGTTCTTCCACCTTCACGTGCTGCTCTATGTGCTCCTGACCGGCGGCTTCAGCCTCTTGCTTCTGCATCTGGAGTCTGTGTCGGTTCTTGATGCTCAGCCTGAAGTTGGGGTAGCCCCGCTTCTTGTACTCCAGCCACAGGGTGCGGTTGTTCACCCCGTACATCCTGGCCGCCTTGCAGAACCCGATGCCCCCGAATCTGACCGCCTCCAAGGCCCGCATGAAGTTCTGGTCCCCTTGGGGGTTGATGCTGCGTTTCCGCTTGTGGACGTGGTTGAACGGTTCTCCAGCTTGGCCTTGAGGATGGGGTTCTTGCGATAGTACCCCCTTGTTGTCGGGGGTGGGGGGTTTCATGGATGCGGCGTTGTCGTTAGTGTTAGAGACTATTGGATCTTAGTGTGCTGCTTGACATCCTAACCAACCTAATAAGGCAGACGCTCTAAATGGGGAATCCTTTTTTTAGGTATCAAATGAAGACGCTAGATAAGCAGTCTGTGATCATTCAGGTTAGGTCACTCTAGATTCAAAATGATCATAAAACAAACCTTGTAAACACTGTTTTTGATGGTTTTAATATGAGCTGAAGAATCATGGGACATCCTAGGTTTTATTGGCTTGATCTAGATATGGTTCCTTGGATTTGGTTTCCAATATTGTTAATGAGAAGAACCTTAAATAACGATCTCTCAACTTGCACAAAGGCAACTAAATCGGTACTCAAATTCAACAAGAACTTATATACACCTTCCAAAATTTTTCTATAAAATAACATCTCCGTTTTTGTTGCTCAGTAGAAAAATATAAAACCGAATCTTATACATTAAAGCCTCTCTAAATCTGCTCTAGATTCAAACTAGAAAAGTTGATAGTCTCTCCCGGGTTCTCAGCCACGTCAAAGAACTTATCTCTAGGCAGCATATGCTTCAACTCCATGTGTTTCCCGTCAAAAACGTTGCCGGTTATCAACGCTATGGGATGGCTTATGGTGCAGGTCAAAGCTTTGGGTTCTTCCACCTTCACGTGCTGCTCTATATGCTCCTGACCAGCAGCTTCAGCCTCTTGCTTCTGCATCTGGAGTCTGTGTCGGTTCTTGATGCTCAGCCTGAAGTTGGGGTAGCCCCGCTTCTTGTACTCCAGCCACAGGGTGCGGTTGTTGACCCCGTACATTCTGGCCGCCTTGCAGAACCCGATGCCCCCGAATCTGACCGCCTCCAGGGCCCGCATGAAGTTCTGGTCTCCTTGGGGGTTGATGCTGCGTTTCCGCTTGTGGAGGTGGTAGAAGGGCTCTCCCGCTTGGCCTTGAGGATGGGGTTCTTGAGATAGTACCCCGTTGTTATCGGAGGTGAGGGTTTCATGGACGCGGCGTTGTCGTTAGTTTTAGAGGCTATTGGATTTTAGTGTGCTTCTTGACGTCCTAACCAACCTAATAAGGCAGACGCTCTAAATGGGGAAGCCTTTTTTTAGGTATCAAATGAAGGGGCTGGACAAGCAGACTGTGATCATTCAGGTTAGGTCATTCTAAATTCAAAACGATCCCAAAACAAACCTTGTAAACACTTTTTGATGGTTTTAATACGATCTGAAGAATCATGAGACATCCTAGGTTTTATTGGCTTGATCTAGATATGGTGCTTTGGATTTGGTTTCCAATATTGTTAATGAGAAGAACCTTAAATTACGATTTCGCAACTTGCACAAACGCAACTAAATTGGTACTCAAATTCAACAAGAACTTATATACACCTTCCAAAATTTTTCTATAAAATAACATCTCCGTTTTTCTGCTCAGTAGAAAAATATAAAACCGAATCTTATACATTTAAGCCTCTCTAAATCTGCTCTAGATTCAAACTAGAAAAGTTGATAGTCTCTCCAGGATTCTCAGCCACGTCAAAGAACTTATCTCTAGGCAGCATATGCTTCAACTCCATGTGCTTCCCATCAAAAACGTTGCCGGTTATCAACGCTATGGGATGGCTGATGGTGCACGTCAAAGCTTTGGGTTCTTCCACCTTCACGTGTTGCTCTATATGCTCCTGACCAGCAGCTTCAGCTTCTTGCTTCTGCATCTGGAGTCTGTGTCGATTCTTGATGCTCAGCCTTAAGTTGGGGTAGCCCCGCTTCTTGTACTCCAGCCACAGTGTGCGGTTGTTGACCCCGTACATCCTGGCCGCCTTGCAGAACCCGATGCCCCCGAATCTGACCGCCTCCAAGGCCCGCATGAAGTTCTGGTCTCCTTGGGGGTTGATGCTGCGTTTCCGCTTGTGGACGTGGTAGAAGGGTTCTCCAGCTTGGCCTTGAGGATGGGGTTCCTGGGCTAGTACCCCGCCGTTATCGGGGGGTGAGGGGTTTCATAGATAGATAGTTAGTGTAAGAGGCTATTGGATATTAGTGTACTTCTTGACGTCCTAACCAACCTAATAAGGCAGACGCTCTAAATGGGGAATCCTTTTTTTAGGTATCAAACGAAGGGGCTTGACAAGTAGACTGTGATCATTCAGGTTAGGTCACTCTAAATTCAGAACGATCCCCAAACAAACCTTGTAAACACTGTTTTTGATGGTTTTAATGTGAACTGAAGAATCATGGGAAATCCTAGGTTTTATTTGCTTGATCTAGATATGGTTTTTTGGGTTTGGTTTCCAATATTGTTAATGAGAAGAACCTTAAATTACGATTTCGCAACTTGCACCAACGCAACTAAAAAGGTACTAAAATTCAACAAGAACTTATATACACCTTCCAAATTTTTCTATAAAATAACATCTCCTTTTTTTTACTTCGTAGAAAAATATAAAACCGAATCTTATACATTTAAGCCTCTCTAAATCTGCTCCAGATTCAAACTAGAAAAGTTGATAGTCTCTCCGGGATTCTCAGCTACGTCAAAGAACTTATCTCTAGGCAGCATATGCTTCAACTCCATATGTTTCCCGTCAAAAACGTTGCCGGTTATCAACGCTATGGGATGGCTGATGGTGCAGGTCAAAGCTTTGGGTTCTTCCACCTTCACGTGTTGCTCTATATGCTCCTGACCAGCAGCTTCAGCCTCTTGCTTCTGCATCTGGAGTCTGTGTCGGTTCTTGATGCTCAGCCTGAAGTTGGGGTAGCCCCGCTTCTTGTACTCCAGCCACAGGGTGCGGTTGTTGACCCCGTACATCCTGGCCGCCTTGCAGAACCCGATGCCCCCGAATCTGACTGCCTCCAAGGCCCGCATGAAGTTCTGGTCCCCTTGGGGGTTGATGCTGCGTTTCCGCTTGTGGACGTGGTAGAACGGTTCCCCAGCTTGGCCTTGAGGATGGTGGGGTTCTTGGGCTAGTACCCCGCCGTTGTCGGGGGTGGGGGGTTTCATGGACGTGTTGTCGTTATTGTTAGAGGCTATTGGATCTTAGTGTGCTGCTTGACGTGCTAACCAACCTAATAAGGCAGACGCTCTAAATGGGGAAGCCTTTTTTTAGGTATCAAATGAATGGGCTGGATAAGTAGACTGTGATCATTCAGGTTAGGTCACTCTAAATTCAAAACGATCCCAAAACAAACCTTGAAACACTGCTTTTGATGGCCTTAATATGAACTGAAGAATCATGGGAAATCCTAGGTTTTATTAGCTTGATCTAGATATGGTGCTTTGGATTTGGTTTCCAATATTGTCAATGAGAAGAACCTTAAATAACGATTTCGCAACTTGCACAAACGCAACTAAATTGGTACTCAAATTCAACAAGAACTTATATACACCTTCCAAAATTTTTCTATAAAATAACATCTCCGTTTTTTTTGCTTCGTAGAAAAATATAAAACCGAATCTTATACATCAAAGCCTCTCTAAATCTGCTCTAGATTCAAACTAGAAAAGTTGATAGTCTCTCCGGGATTCTCAGCCACGTCAAAGAACTTATCTCTAGGCAGCATATGCTTCAACTCCATGTGTTTCCCGTCAAAAACGTTGCCGGTTATCAACGCTATGGGATGGCTTATGGTGCAGGTCAAAGCTTTGGGTTCTTCCACCTTCACATCTTGCTCTATATGCTCCTGACCGGCGGCTTCAGCCTCTTGCTTCTGCATCTGGAGTCTGTGTCGATTCTTGATGCTCAGCCTGAAGTTGGGGTAGCCCCGCTTCTTGTACTCCAGCCACAGGGTGCGGTTGTTGACCCCGTACATTCTGGCCGCCTTGCAGAACCCGATGCCCCCGAATCTGACCGCCTCCAGGGCCCGCATGAAGTTCTGGTCTCCTTGGGGGTTGATGCTGCGTTTCCGCTTGTGGACGTGGTGGTAGAAGGGCTCTCCTGCTTGGCCTTGAGGATGGGGTTCTTGGGCTAGTACCCCGCCGTTATCGGGGGTGGGGGGTTTCATGGACGCGGCGTTGTCGTTAGTGTTAGAGGCTATTGGATCTTAGTGTGCTTCTTGACGTCCTAACCAACCTAATAAGGCAGACGCTCTAAATGGGGAAGCCTTTTTCTAGGTACCAAATGAAGGGGCTGGATCATTCAGGTTAGGTCATTCTAAATTCAAAACGTTCCCAAAACAAACCTTGTAAACACTGTACTTGATGGTTTTAATATGAGCTGAAGAATCATGGGACATCCTAGGTTTTATTGGCTTGATCTATATATGGTTCTTTGGATTTGGTTTTCAATATTGTTAATGAGAAGAACCTTAAATAACGATTTCGCAACTTGCACAAACGCAACTAAATCGGTACTCAAATTCAATAAGAACTTATATACACCTTCCAAATTTTTTCTATAAAATAACATTTCCGTTTTTTTTGCTTCGTAGAAAAATATAAAACCGAATCTTATACATCAAAGCCTCTCTAAATCTGCTCTAGATTCAAACTAGAAAAGTTAATAGTCTCTCCCGGGTTCTCAGCCACGTCAAAGAACTTATCTCTAGGCAGCATATGCTTCAACTCCATGTGTTTCCCGTCAAAAACGTTGCCGGTTATCAACGCTATGGGATGGCTGATGGTGCAGGTCAAAGCTTTGGGTTCTTCCACCTTCACATGCTGCTCTATATGCTCCTGACCCGCAGCCTCAGCCTCCTGCTTCTGCATCTGGAGTCTGTGACGGTTCTTGATGCTCAGCCTGAAGTTCGGGTAGCCCCGCTTCTTGTACTCCAGCCACAGGGTGCGGTTGTTGACCCCGTACATCCTGGCCGCCTTGCAGAATCCGATGCCCCCGAATCTGACTGCCTCCAAGGCCCGCATGAAGTTCTGGTCTCCTTGGGGGTTGATGCTGCGTTTCCGCTTGTGGACGTGGTGGTAGAATGGCTCTCCCGCTTGGCCTTGAGGATGGGGTTCTTGGGCTAGTACCCCGCCGTTATCAGGGGTGGGGGGTTTCATGGACGCGACGTTGTCGTTAGTGTTATGTGTGGTGAACTGGGTGCCGGAAGTGTTAGAGACTATTGTGGTGGTTGTTGTAGCGGGTGAGTAGTTGCCGTAGCCAGGGTGCTCCAATACGTTCCATTGGATGCCTGCAAGGTTAAGGAGCACTGCGTTACCATTTTTTTTTTCGTTTTTTTTTTTGAAGGAGCGAAAGATTAAGTTCAGCAACTCTGAAGTGACGTGTTGTGTAAGGCTTTCGCGATGAACTGCTGGTTTTTGGACTGTTCGGCGGGCGTGGGTGGAATCCTCAGACACTGTTACCAGTTCGGTGATTCCCGAGAAACTGAGATCGGGTCAGCGGCTTCGACACTTATACAGCTTGATAACAACGTTGTTTCAAGAGATGCGAGAAACGTTTCAAATAAAAGTTATAGACAGAACCAAGATAGACATTCTTAAATTATTTTACAATATACAGGGTGTTTCATAAAGTCGATATATTAAAAAGTACCTTGTAGAATGAAATATTATCTTGCCAGAATAAGCAAAATGAGCACAATAAAATTCGAGATCATACACAAGGTGTTTCCATTAAGAAAAACAAAACATTGGTATGCTGTCTTTATGAAACACTCTGTATATTACGAAATAATTTTAGAATGCAGATCTAGATACCGTCCATAGGTTTTATTTATTTTTTCTCCATATCTCTTAAAACAACAGTTATCACCCTGTATACCTCGGGTCAGAGAGACACAAAGATCCTAAGATGCAAGGGATACATACAGGGATTGGTACGACCCTCACTTCTGGCCCGGGGTATACAGGGTGTCCCAGGATTTCCTTGACACGTGATATTTTCGTAACGAAAGATGGTTCAATCAGGAACTGAGTTATAATTCTGAAGGTACCATAGGCTCTATCATACCATCATGCATTCAAAACATTTTTTTTGTACGTCATCCCTGAAAACTCACCCCCAACTTTTTGTTTTCAAATAGCACCCCATAAGTTTTCCTACATAAATCATACCCCTATCTTATTTAAGATCTTGTGCTACCTCTGATGTTATACGCAAAATTATTTTTTTCGTAAAATCATAAGCATAATTTAAATAAAATAACAACCTGTTTGACGTAAAAAACGAACAAAACAGAAAACTAAGTCGGTTTTTAAAAGTACAGGATGTCCTATCATACATGCTTTCAAAAACAAATGCCTTTTTTATCTTTTTTACGAAAATATGACACCTCAAACAAATCCTTATTTTATGTACCTTATGCTTATGACTTAACGAAAAAAATTAGTTTGTGTACGAAATCAAAGATACTACAAAATAATTTTAAATAAAATGGGGACTTAATTTGTGTAGGAAAAACTATAGGATGATATTTAAAAAAAAAGTTGGGGGTGAGTTTTAAGGCTTGAAGTACAAAAAAAAATGTTTTGAAAGCACGGTATTATAGACCCTAGGGTACTTTCAAAAATTCCAATCAGTTTTCGTTTGATCTTGATTTTGTTACAAGAATATCACGTCTCAAGCAATGTTGCAACGCCGCTGACTCGTTCTCAGTTTTTCGGAAGTCCCTAAACAGGTAACAGTTTCTGAAGATGCCAGCCACTAGTGCTGGCGAAACGTCAAAACGCCAGTCGAAAAGCCCAAAAACCACAAGTTCAACTCTGAAGTGAGTTTAGTTGAAGCAGTTTGAATTAACTAGATTGTAAAGTAGCCCAGCGAAAGAAGGATTCATCCTTGAATTTAAACGTGTCCAAAGGGAACCTATGAATGTTCTTAGTACATTTTGATTTTTGTACACCAGTTTTGCAGATGTATTTTTATTGAAATTAGAGGAAACACGCTTCGAGAGAAAAAGAGACAGACATAGAAATAATTGGAGTACCAAATAGAGCCATTTTAAAAATTCTTCATGATTATATTGCTCATACTGTCTCAAAAAAAACACGTATTGAAACCTCTAAGGTAGACAAGGACCTCCAGTGTAGAATTATGAGCCAAATTGATACTGTGAATGCATTTGGGTTCATTATTTTGAACAAAACAAGTTTCTATGCAATGGAAAAAATAACCACCCAAAAAAGGATGCAACAATCGCCTGGTCAAATCACAGGGACAGACTTTGGGAACTCAGTCGAGATGATATTTGTAGAAGATGAGACAGGATTGGAGAATAATACGCTTCGTCTCAAAGCAGTTGAAAGAAGCCTTAAAAAAGGGGAAAACTATAAAATACCACTGCTCTCATCAAGTAGGCTTCAATATTTTGGTCAGCCACCTTACTCAGAAGAAATAATATTTTGTAGCAGCAGATGAAATGTTAAAAAAGAGTTTAGATTTCATCGGATGTGGTTTTAGTTTAACAGCGTAGTTTAAACATATCTTTTGGACAAACTTAAATTTCATACTATACTGTATGTAGGTTCCCTTTAGAACACTATACCATCAAAATTAAATTCTTACAAATAAAGACAACTCTTAACGACTTTATCAGGCATAAAACATTTTGTTTCATTTTTAAAAAGCACTAGTACCAAAAATTCCTTTACAGGCAGCCTATGAGAATGTATTTGTAGCAACCACTGATTATTAAGAACGTATTGTAATGCAAAATCCAATCAATGATTCACAATACCGTAAATGTAATGAAATGATGAAAAATGGACATAGATGATGTGAAATGAAATAACGAATATGGTTATCAATTCTTATAACAGCTCAAAAAAAGTGTAGTCATTCACCATCATTACATTCAGCTACAGTGATTGGTGAACTTAATCTTCTTTACTTATATCTAGTTCTAAACCTATAAGCACATATCATTATTTCTCAATACAGTGTGTGTACAAAACTGATATGATATAGCTGGATATTATTTCGCATGCCCTTTTGGGATAAAAATTTGATCGTGAGATAGGGCTTTCAACCCCTAATAACGGTAATAGGATAAACAAATACCAATTACATACTAAAGTACTTAATAACAGCATAATAACAGATTGAAATTGATAGAGCAAGAGCAACGTTTGACAAACCAAAAGTGCAGTAAACAGAAATACGACAAAATCACACATTGATGACATTTGACAGTGACATTTACTTTCCCTCATCTCTCTTGGACAACCCCTTATGTAATAAAACAATGCTTATCAGATGGCTAGGCCTTTTGTTTTATTAATCGTATCTCACACATAAAAAATTGTCCATTTTAGTCGAGCTTCTGAGTATATTGAAGTATTTTAATTGAGATAACATAACCTATAAAAAATCTTACCTGTTGGTGTCTGTTGTGCTATCGTAGTTCTTGGTATCTCCATGGTAGGACATTCAACATTATGTGAGGTGCTGACGTCGTGTGATGTGACTTGCTGTTGAAAAAAATAATAAATATTAAATACACAATAGTTATACAATCTGTTCCACCATCATGTCGACAAACTTTGAGGTATGAAAATACAATTGAAGTTATCGAGAAAAAATGCGAAAAAAAGGGGTCAACCTTTTAATTAATTTTTTATTACATTTTCAATTTCTGCATCACGACTCCATGCGTTCGCGCAGTTGTAGCGGCATAGCGATTATTTATAGACCGATTCACGACATTTTAGACTCATTTTATAGGAGAATGACTGGGCATGTCAACTAAAGCAAAAAAAGATAATACCTTTATAAGGCTAAAAAAATTCACCAAACTGAAAATTTTTTTTTTTGAAATGGACTTATTTGGGTTACTTACAAATAATTTGAAAAAAAAGCCGTATTAGTGCCTATTTATTAAGACAGTTTAATGTTTATCAGGATGTTTCCTGTCTAACCACATGCAATTCGTGTATGTAGCACGAAAATTTTCGACAGAATAGGCCTTTTTGTATTATGACTTCTGTATCACAGCGCCATGTGTTCACGCAGTTGTAACGTCATATCTTGATTATTTATCGAGCGATCCACAAGTTTTTGGACCCATTTTATAGGGGAATGACTGGGCATATCAACTAAGGAAAAAAAATAATATCCGACAATTTCTAAGGCTAAAAAAATCCACCAAACTTAAAAAAAATTTGTAATGCACTTGTTTTGGGTACTGTATTATTACCGTGGCGAGGATGGAAGACGCGTATGGTTTTTAGAAATAAAAAACTGAACATATAAAAATAGCTCAAACTTTGTTTCTAGCCGATTTGGGGGTTCATGATGGTTACGTTTCATCCAGTTGAAGCTGCAGAATAAAAACTGTCATTCTGATTTGGTTTATTTATTTATTTATTTATTTTATTGGTGTTAAAATAGACTTACGTGTTTACACAAGTCACACTAAAGAATCTAGAGCCCAAGATTATTCACAAGACGTCACTATTATAATAAAATTATTTAAAATGCCCATATAATTCTATATAAAAAAACAGACAGACATACATTGTCAAGATACAATATGTAAATAAAAGAAAAATATATACAATATTATTAATAAAATTTTATAAAAAACCGATATAAACCTATAAAAAACAAACAGACACAAATTAAGTGTGTAAATTAAAACAAAAATATACAGAACCACTACTTAGATTCGCTGAAATTATGGCTCAGAAATTCTTCTTAGGTTAAAACGCTTTGTTTAATAAGTATGACTTAAGCTTTTTATTAAACAACTCATGACTCAGATTTTTGAAAGATTCTGGTGAAATATTATAGAATTTGATGCAATAGTAGTTAGAGCCATTTCTGGATGTTTGAAGTCGTTGTTTAGGTATATTTAGTTTATACATATTCCGTGTGGGATAGCTATGAATGTCACTATGGGTTTTGTATAGATGCAAGTTGATATGTATATGGCATAAACAAACAAATATATAGAGAGAGGGTAGTGTTAAAATTTTGAGTGTAATGAAGGCATTTCTACAGGGTTGCGTATATTTCAGTCCTGAAATGTATCGGATGCAGCGTCTTTGGAGAGCAAAAACTTTGGGCATATGAACCGAATGGCCCCAGTTCAGTACTGCATATCAGTCGTCTAAATGCAAAACCCGACAAGTCCACGGTAACAAATTTTACAGAAATTAAGAAAAAACAGATCAAAATCTTATTATGAGCGAAAATAATACCAAATCGAGAGTATTATAATATACGATGTTTTAGGATGTTAAGTCCTAACGCCCCAAAATCTAGGACATATAGTTTTTCTAAAATCTGACTTTCAGATTTGGACACGTCGGGTTTTGCACGTTAGGAACTGTGACATGTCGTGTTTTGACTGCTATTTTTGTGGAACCGGATCAAAATAAGTGAAACACTTATCAATTTGGATTATTTTACTGAATATAAAGGAATCTAATCTAACACTGTGCTCAACGACAGGAACTATAAACATAAAGCTAGATATTAGAAAGGATACATTTCAAGGGTTACAAGGTTTAAACGTCAAAATCTAAATTTTCTGACAAACAAAATTCTTCAGAACTAGCAAATGCATTTTCACAATTAGCTTCGATCCTCTGCATTAATGTGGACCTAGCTTCTGTTGAAGTAGGCTCTCCAAAATCCGCATCCAAAGCATTTTTCAAAAAACATGGTTATTTTTATCAATAATTTATCAATACAGCATAAATTAATCTCATTCTCTCAGCAAACTGAAAAACACATGAATTCACCACAAAGTATTTTCAGCGACTGGATAAAACAAAAACGCACAACGGTCAGAATACCTCGTGCGATCGACATGTGACTTGCTCCCGTTGTCCGTATTGGCTCCTGTGGACATGTCGGCGGTGTTTGAAATAAAACACCGCTTGGACTTGTCGGTGTTTGCACCTACATAAGTCTAGTTTTCTTAGCCAAATATCTCATGTCTAATGTCGGGTTTTGTAAGCGAAAAATATAGAAAATGGTAGTGCTTCAAATAATGAACAAAATGGTATATGAAACTCTATTTTGAAAAATTTGTGACTTGTCGGGTTTTGCATTTAGACGACTGATATGACATTTTTGACTGGAAGTAACCGTGGTATGTGGTTAAAAGAACATCACGAGAAGCACAGTTTTTTAGATTTCTGATTATAAAAATGCATTTTGCTAGCTCAGAAAGAGTATTGTTAACATGGGCCTCCTTAAGAGGTGGCAGTGCAAACAAAACTTTATTATTCAGGCATTTTAGAATAGACTTCAAGTAGACACTATTTATACAGATTTTACAAAGGCCTTTGATAAGGTGAATCACAAATTATTAATTGCAAAATTGCGGGCATTAGGAATTGAAGGATCAGTAATTAATTGGTTAAGTAGCTATCTGGAGGGTCGCATTCAATATGTTAAATGTGGAAATGCTGTTTCACCTCCCATATCAGTCACATCGGGTGTTCCACAGGGCAGTCACCTGGGTCCCCTTCTATTTAACTGTTTTATTAACGATATTCAGGACGTCATATCAAATAGTCATGTTTTACTTTTCGCAGATGATTTAAAGCTATACAATGCTATTAAAGATACTGAGTCGGCTGAAAAGCTTCAGTTTGATTTGAATAATTTTGTTCGATGGTGTGATGTAAATTTATTGAGTCTAAATTTGGATAAGTGCTATAAAATTACATTTTTCAGAATCAGTAAACCTTTAGAATTCCATTACAAAATAAAAAATGTAAATATTGTCGAGAGGGATCGGATTAAGGACCTAGGAGTTATATTAGATGCGAAAATGACGTTCTCTTATCATATCACTGAAATTACATCTAAGGCACTTAAAGTTCTGGGATTTGTCCAAAGAAATTCTAAAGACTTTTCTGCATACACTTTCAAATCATGGTATTGTCCTCTGGTTAGATCTGTTCTAGAACACAATTCTGTAGTCTGGTCACCTAACAACGTTGGTGCTGTTAATTCTTTGGAGAAAGTTCAAAAAAAGTTCTTGAGAACATGTGCATATAAAATGGGCAAATATGAAAGCTATAACTACGACCATATCATGTCAGCTATCAATATAAACACTATATACTGTGTAAGGCTTTCGCGGCCATCGTCCAATGAATTTGTGGTTCTTGGGTTTTTAGGCCGGCGTCGTTTAGCGTTAAAGCTTGACGTTTCGCCACCACGAGTGGATGGCATCTTCAGAAGCTATTTCACTTCGGCGACTGGCGAAACGTCAAGCTTTAACGCTAAACGACGCCGGCCTAAAAACCCAAGAACCACAAATTCAATATAAACACTCTTTGTCATTGACGCATGGAGTTCGACTTGATGTATTTATATAAAATTATCAATAATATTATTAACTGTCCTGAGCTGACTTTTATAAAATTTAATATGAATGATAGGAGAACACGTATTACGGAAGTATTTGCAGTTCCTTTTTACCATACAAATTACGGCCAAAACGAGTCATTAACAAGGTTTTTAAAGACGGCCAATAAATATAGTGCAAAGGTTGAATTATTTGACTCATCAACCTCAACGGTCAGGAAATCTATAAGATATCTGTAAATTGTGTCGTGTATACTGTACATTCTGATGTTGTATTTTCTTTTCTTTTGTGTTAAAATGGCAAGTCCGTAAATTAATAAATAAATAAATAAATAAAATTAATCCAGGGTGAACCTTAATTCTAAACCTTACTTTCTCAAGTGACAGATTTAAGCAAACGGGACACTCACCAGCGATATATGATGCGTCTGTTCCACCTGTTCCTGAATCTCGTGCGACGGACCCGCCTGTATGCTGGGGACGGGAACGCCATTGCACTTCTGAGGCTGCTGTTGCTGATGGTGTTGCTGTTGGGGCGTCGTCGGAGCGCTTGTAGTACTGTCCGTCGAGTACCGGTCCGTCTCCACTTTCGTCACCGTGCCGAACACGTTGTCCATCGTGCTGAGTATGATGTCGCCGGAACCGGGTTCTGTCGTCGGGTCTGTAGAGGTGCCGCTGGTCGAGCATATCACGTTCTTTTTCAGTCGTTTCCTGAAGCAGAAGGTATTCGAGAGTTAATTTCTTGAAACATATCTGACGTTATGACATTCAATGCAATATGGGCTTTATATCTCCTCTTCGAGAGTCTCATGGCGGCATTTTGCCAGCCGTGTCAATTTTAGGTTAGGGACGTGCGTTATAACATGTGCATTTCAGTATTTTCAATTTTTAATCTTTGTTAATCGCGGCATACCAAAGTTGAGATTTCTAAAATGGAACACCCTATATACAGTCGAACCTCTATAACTCGAACCTCTCTTTAACTGAAACTTTTTTACCTGTCCCTGCACATTTCCAATATTTTCATCATGTATTCTCTCTATAACTCGAATTTCTATAACTCGAACATCTCTATAACTCGAATCAATAGTTACATCCTTTCAAAATAAAAATCTCTATAAGTCGAACTTTTGATTTACGTTCAGTCGCAAGTTGGCAACGCGGCGCGCTTTGTCTAGCACAAGCGGCAACAGTGACAAATACAGCTGCTGATGAAACTTCAAGGTAGGAGCGTCTTTATGTTTTATACTGTTTAAAACCTAACCTAAAATTCTTATGATCTCCAAGAAAAAAGCCTTCTGGTGCTGATGTTTTCAAAGCAATTGAAACCATCCAACTCGCTTTTTCAATGAATGAAACCGCCAATAATGACGATTTATCTTTAATCTTTAAAATTAGAGAACAGATTGAAACTTATCGCCAAAAAAAGACATTTAACCAATGTTTGATAACTGAATATTTTCAAAATTAGATGATTTTTCAAATAATTTGAGTCGTTTTTGCTTTGTATTGCCTTTTGTTCGTGAACATTACAATATGTAAAAAATAAGTTTTGTGTTTAAAGTTTTACTATATATTTCAAGTCAGAGACTATAATGCTGTATTACTATTTACTTTATTTTTTTAAAACATATGTTCTGTGTATGTAATAAAAAAATAGTTTCGAAATATATGTGATACCTATTTTTTTTTAACTGGAACTCTCTATAACTCGAACTTTTTTGGATGAAAAAATAGTTTCGAAATATGTGTGATATTTCTTTAATTGGAACTCTCTATAACTCGAACATTTTTCGATGTCCCTTGAAGTTCGGGTTATAGAGGTTCGACTGTATTAACCCAAATTTGGATTGTTCTTGATTTCCCTGTTCCGTAAATATAGGGTTTTATTAGGTTATACAGGGTAATTTCAGAGATATGGCCGCTTTTATGTGAAAATCTTAATGAATTCATCACCATTTAACAAAAAAAAAAAAATCAATAACTGGAAGCTTGATTCTCAATACCAAGATAATTTCGTGGTTTCCTATCTAGTTTTGTCTAAAATTATCAATTTTGTATACAGGGTGAACCAAAACTAACGACCATAAGTTTATTTGTTATTTTAAATGGAAGTATTTTATAGCATCGTCACAAAATTCTTACAAGTTTTGGTTCACCCTTCACCCTGTATACAAAATCAAAGGTAGCAGAAAATTTATAATTTTAGACAAAACTAGGCAACCAGCAAATTATTTTAGCATTGAGAAACAAGCCTCCAGTTATTTATTTTTTAAGATACAGGGTGATGAATTCCTTAAGAATTTAACATAAAAAAGGCCATATCACTGAAAATACCCTGT
This sequence comes from Callosobruchus maculatus, assembly GCA_951848785.1. Classification (NCBI taxonomy): domain Eukaryota; kingdom Metazoa; phylum Arthropoda; class Insecta; order Coleoptera; family Chrysomelidae; genus Callosobruchus; species Callosobruchus maculatus. The sequence continues at coordinate 1,117,213 of CATOUR010000104.1, read as the reverse complement.
ATAACCCGTTAAAACCTTATATTTCCGGAACAGGGAAAATGAACACAATTCAAAGTTGGGATAATATATAGGGTGTTCCATTTGAGAAAACACAACTTTGGTATGCTGTGACTTTATGAATAACCCTTTATATTATACAATAATTTCAACACGTTGTTGGACACAACGGCTATAGCCGTCTGCGGGGAGTGATCGTGATACGCCACGACGGCTATATCAGTCAAAAAGTTATCTGCTTGTTACGGCAGAATGGCGACGACCATCAGAATGTCGGTATACTTGCCTTGTTTAGCAATGTTAGTGCCGTAACGTGAAGCTCGTCATTTCTGAAATTGCCAAATTCTAACCCACTATACGCTATCCCAACTATTCATGTTTTAAGGTGCATGGGTAAAACAGCACGACGGCTATAACCGTCCATAACCTCCAATGTGATGCATTGACCACATGTATAGCTGCCATATTGCAAGTGTGTTTTTGTTTGATTTTCATGTTTTCAGTAGTGATGGGAGGTAGGTAGCCAGATATTTTCATCCTAAACAGATATTCGTCGTCCACCTATTATAAATATATAGAAAATACTGTTTCATAACAATACAAAACTCGAAGCATATGTGAGACATTTTCCAGAAAAGCTGCCCCTACCAGAGGATCATAAAATAAAGTCATATTTTCTGAGACGCAAACAATGTTTCAAGTCTGGAAAACACAAAGAAACTATCTATAGATGCAAGGGTTGCGAAAATAAACCTGCCAGACTGCTTTGAAGAGTGGCGTCAAACATAAATTTGTGCCTAAATTCTATTTGTTGGGGGATACCTCTGTTTGCTAATAAATTTGATTTTTTGTTTTTATACCATCTATATTCTGAGAGATGCGTTTTTGTTTATAAATTTGATACAATAAAATGTTGTTTTTGTTTTAGCTTTTGTCTCGAAAATTGTCCTTTTCTTCCCACAAGATGTGTTTTATGATTACACTGATCATAGGGGTATAGCTGTGGTTGCCATTCTAGAACATAAAGTCTGCTGTGATATGACACGACAGATATACCAGTCTTTCTTATTGTCACTTTTTTATTGTCACCAAAAAGCTCAAAAATGAAAAAAAGAGTCAAAAATGAATACCTCAAAAATATTTTGATAATGCTAATCATGCTACAAATGCAAAAAAATGGGAATGTTTTGAGGTGCCAACAATGTGCTAAAATGTAGACCTTTGCTTTAATTATAACTTTTATTCGAAAGTTTATTTTTGTAACTTCTATAATAATGGAGGTATTTAACTTTGGAGTATAAATGAGATTTTGTGAAAATACCTTTTGCTGTTTGGTGAAGCAGGGCTTGGAGGCCTATTGTTTTCTTCTAAGCTCCAAATACCTTCGTCTTGTGATGGTATTTCTGGTTTTACAGGAAGTTTATTTTGACATCTTGTTGCAGCTGACTGGTCCACAGGAATTTCTGTGAGGCCTACAAAAACCAATTTCAAATATCAAATTTCTTTGGAGCCAAACTGATAGGTAGATGATATTACAAATTATTGTTTATTTACATTAAAAAATTATCATGTTTAACATAAATATCATAAAGGATATTAAAATTTGGGCTTTACACTGCTTTGTTCATTACTTGTTGAAAGTTTTTTGAATGAAAAAATGATTTTGTACTATATAATAGACTTTTAACAAGTGTAAGGCGTAAGGAAGTATAAAGCTCAAGAAAAATTCATAAAAATAGATTACAACAATTTAAATGATTTTACCTTTTATTTTCAGCATTTCTGCAGTTTTCAATATACAAGGTAGTTGTTCCTGTGAAACATTCACTTCCCCATGGTACATAAAGTCCACCATAACCTTCAGATCAGCGAACTTCACATCTTTCAATATTACTATTGGATGTTTGCAGGGGTTAACAGTGAAGAGTGACTGCAAAAAATAAATAATTTTATATAGGACAAATTCCAGAAAAAGAAATAGTACTTAGGTTTCAGAATGTGAAGCCGATATCAAAAGGAATTATTCTGAAATTCTCATTTGTTTCAGAGAAATCAATGTTTGAAGTTTGGTTGTAAAGATAAGTGAAACGTGTGTGGCCCACTTTTACCTATGAGAATTCCTTACAAAAACGGAGAAGGTCAGATTATGCTAACAGGTATTTTGAATGTTTTTGTTGTTTGTTTACAGCAAATATCATATGATGTATTGCTTGTGCATTACGAAGATGATAAAGAGGCTCACACATTAACCATTTCACAATCTAACTAAGGGAATTTCGACTTTTTTGCTATTAAGTATAAACATATATTTTAATCATATTATATCACAAGTATCAAAGCATCAGGATACTATCAAAATTGACTTCAATGACTTCCTAGATTACAATGTCAACAAAAACTCATTGGGCTTTAACAACAGAATCTAAATATCCATAACCAAAAATTTACTAAACAATCTGCAGATTTTCTAGAGCACCTCAAAAATAATCCACCAATTGTTTTGAAACCAAGGCTACTGTGATTTGGTGTACACAAACCGTTCCACCTTCCTTATTTGCATATTCTCTCATGAAACATTTTTGTAGATTTACATGCCAGTGTTGTTAGTGATAGCAACTCAGTTTAAATTGGTGTTTGCATTCCACCAAGCATCAATATTCACCTGAAAATAGGAACTGCAGGCAGACAAAACCACTTTGTGGGCTTGTAGGTGTGTGCCTTCTGCAGCCAATGTAACATCAACCAAAGACTGGCTGTTGAGGAGACTAGAAAACACTGATATAAAATTGGGCTGGTGGTTGTTCCATCTCAAACAGTATTGCTGCACGGTCATCTTGATTTCGGTTGAATTCCTGGAAAATAAATATAAACTTTATATCGCGTATTTTACACTGAAATCAATACTTCAACGTCAAGTGACGAATGTATTTTGGTTGTTCATGTGGAGCGAAAGCACTGTTAACAAGAAAATGCGATTGAACGGTGTACATTATCCACCAGCGGATGATGACAGGATCAAAAATATGCATTTATTACTCACTTTTTTGTTTTTTCATACACACAATAACATAACCTTTATGCTTCCCCCTGATCTTTTTGACGTTATGACGTAATGACAGGTCGTGGGAGCAAGTACGCAAAAAACTGGAAAAAAATCCGAAGGAACCTGTAGTGACTATAGAATCGATTGCCGAAGGAGGTAATAAACATTGATAGTTCAGCTAGGCGCTGATAGATGGCGCAATGCATCTGAATTTTAAATTTAAATTGTGGTTTTTGGTGAAGGAGAGAGATTCAGATTCACCTGTATTTTTTACGGTTGTGTTCAGTGTTCACGATTTTTCCTTCACACACAGATACGTGAGGGGAGTATTGGGATCGCGAAAATTTTCGATTTTGAGATAATACGCTTTCTGGGCGTTTTATGATGTCTACGTAACGAAAATCCACGTCACTCCGTTATTACCGTCGGTCTGTCCGTCTGTCTGTCGGTATCTGTCGGTCTGTCTATCTGTCTGTCTATCTGTCTGTCTATCTGTCTGTCTATCTGTCTGTCTATCTGTCTGTCTATCTGTCTGTCTATCTGTCTGTCTATCTGTCTGTCTATCTGTCTGTCTATCTGTCTGTCTATCTGTCTGTCTATCTGTCTGTCTATCTGTCTGTCTATCTGTCTGTCTATCTGTCTGTCTATCTGTCTATCTGTCTGTCTATCTGTCTGTCTATTTGTCGCATTTTTTCTAGCTTCGTAATCTCAGTAACCGCTGCATGGATTGTGATGAAATTTGGGCAGCGACATGCTGTGGGGTCGTAGTAGGTAATGAGTCTATAATTTTGAAAATCGGTGCTTAGGCGGCGGAGTAATTAGCAAAAAACAAAAAAATTTAAATATTCTTCAAGCTTGGTTTTTAGGCGTCTTAGGGGTTCCTGATCATTTTCTTCTTTTTTTGGGTGGAGGTGTAATTGGGGCGGGGATTGTAAAACTGAAAAATTTGTTATATTAACCTGTGAAAGAAAGACCTCTAGCGTGTCTTGTCGGTGTTTGCACCTAAGTCTAGTTTTCTTAGCCAAATATCTTGTTAAGGAAACGCATTTTTATTTTCTACTAATTTTCTTAGGCATAACTATGCCTCATACTTTACTTTTAACTTAAGTATACCTGGTTGCCTACCTTAGGTTCAACCCCATAGAAAATATTCAAACAGGCTCAACCAATAGCATTGCTCGAATGAATTTCGTGTGGACTCGAGAGAGATCCGAGAGAAGCAACGCGACGGCATCGGAGAACGGTTGTGCTCCTGTTTCCAAACATTTTTATCTTTACGTTTTCCGTTTTTCTGTGTTACGACAACTTACGAGAAGCCATAAAACAACCAGGAGGATCCTCCCAGAAGCTGGATTGCTGTCCACCAGGTAGGATCTCTCTACTTTGTTTAAATCCACGAGTTCTGCGAGCAAGCCCTTTTTTTGTCCTCATAATTTATTATCATTAAACCAGTACCTCAGTTAGAATGTTCAGATTTATTCTGGCACATATCTCATGTTTAGACATGACAAAACCCAACATTAGTGTGGGGTTTTGTAAGCGAAAAATATAGAAAATGGTAGCGCTTCAAATAATGAACAACAAAAAAGCTCTATTTTAAAAAATTTGTGACTTGTCAGGTTTTGCATTTAGACGACTGATATATTACTCTACTGAGGATGATATTTTGATGAATATCGGAATGTATGGAAAGAAGTGACTTTATTTTTCGAGAAGTGACCGAAAACTACAAATAAAATAGGTAATTGGAATTTATATTTTACATTATCAAAGGAACTAAAGTAAAAAAAATTCATTATACCCACTTTTACGCGCATAAAGGTGAAACATAAAAATGATCTAATCTCTGAATTCTGAGCAAAAACTGTAAGCAAGATTCAACTGTTTCAGAATTTTCTTATTTTCATTAACATCGAAACAAGGAAATTTGACATAAGCTTAGGGTGACCATCCGTCCGGAAAATCCCGGACATGTCCGGAAATTTGGAGCTAAATTTCGTGTCCGGAAATTGAGCACCAATCGAAAATAATTGGCATAACATACAGCAAAATGAACAAATACAGCTAATGGGCAGGCAAAAAATCACAAAAATCGGTAAAATGTTCGGAATTTGAGCGCTTTCGAAATGTGGGCGTGGAGGAGAATGCTGAGAGTCCCTTATACCGCCCATCGAACTGACGTTTCCATACTGGATGAGCTCGGTAATCCAAAGCGACTATCCTCCATTGTGTCGACGAGAATGCTTACATTCTTCGGACATATTCACAGAAGTGATAATATGAAGAAACTAGTAGTTGAGGGTCATGCCCCGAGTGGGCGGCGCCGTGGCAGTTCCCCTACACGCTGGGTGGATACGACGAAACAGTTGCTGATATGAGTATATTCAGTTTTCAAAAATATTGATAATATTCATGTCGGCAATATTCTAGCTCCGACTTAATGCATTTAACACGTTCACAACATGTCTGTTGAGACATTGTGACTATGATGGTCACCAATACCTTCGAGGCCTGGTACCCTACTGAGATATATAGCTTTGCATGAAGCTATAGTATGTTAAAACAGTTCCATACCATCCAGTTTTTGTTAGTATAGGTATTCTCTGTTTATGCATTTAACAGCTTACCTACACCCAAAATTTTAGGATCACAGTTTTGGAATCCGGTATGTTTTACCAAACATCATCCTGATAACTTGGTATCGTAGCTGGTTTAAATATCGGAATGGAAACACACAGGTGATACGCTGAATAGTTTTTTGCTTTTGTAGCAACAAATAACAGCTACCTGACACGAAAATGTTTTGCCAACGCATTCGGTAAACATTTATTTTACATTCCATTCCGTAGCGATCTGTGCTGAACAAGGGCGGGTTTTGCACCCTATATAGGGGGGTGATTCATAGACCTTTGTTTTTCATATGACTTTTTTTGACAAATTCCTATATAGTGACAGCTGTCTAAGTATCATCCTATTTTGATTCAGTATTGCTTGACATTTCATCATGAAAGGACTCACACTACAACAGCGTCTCCAAATTATTTAGCTATATTTCTTAAGAGACTCATAAAATGCATTAAGTCGGAGCTAGAGTATTGCCGACATGAATATTAACAATAGTTTTGAAAACTGTAGCTCGCCATTGTTCGCAATTTAATGTCAGTTCAGTGGAGCCCTTGATACTCATGTCTAGCAACTGTTTCGTCGTATCCACCCAGCGCCAGCGTGTAGGGGAACGGCCACGGCGCCGCCCACTCGGGGCGTGGCCCTGAACTACAAGTTTCTCCATATTATCGCTTCTGTGAATATGTTCGAAGAATTTAAGCATCCTCGTCGATACAATGGAGGATAGTCTCTTTGGATTGCCGAGCTCGTCCAGTATGGAAACGTTAGTTCGATGGGCGGTATAAGGAACTCTCAGCTCTCTCCTCCACATCCACATTTCAAAAGCATCTATGAGAGCTCGATCTGCCCTTTTAACAGTCCAAGTTTCCGAAGTATACAAAAATATGGAGAACACAAGAGACTGAACCAGCGACATTTTGGTAGCTTTAGTGATGTTATGGTCACGCCATATTTTAGTAAGCTTTGTCATGGCCACACGTGCCTATTGAATGCGCTGTCGAATCTCATTTTCATATCTACCCGAATTACCCAGACAGCACAATATATTCCTGGAACATTCTTATTTCATCCAAAATAGATTGAGAATATTCAGAACATTAACAGAATGTTCTATGGATGTTCTTATTGATTTCATTCCCATGAGGATGTACGAGGAATATTACGTCATGATTATTCCATGAACGTGTCGATTAAAATATTCTGATAATATCATAAATTAATATTATCTAAATAATAGTCTATGAATATGCCTTTTGGTATGATTCTTAATGTAGGCGTGGCACCGTTACAGGTTAGGTTAGGCTTGAGAACTTTGAGGTTAGCTTCATTCGTCACGGTGGCGGTGGTCGGTGGTGTCTGCTTGTGCATTTTTCTCCTGTGATAATTGGATAGTTATCTGTGTTCTGGAACATGATTTTCACTTGTTATTTAGTTTACAACTTCATCTAGGAGCGACTAGGGTGAGTGTAACTATTTTGTCTCTGTAAATTATCGACTTTGTAGCACCATGTGGTAGCATAACTCTCTTGTTCAGAGTCTAATCTCTATGTTCTAGTCTTACTTGTCGTAGGTACCCTAATTAATATATAACCACTAGCAACACATTTGATATATTTGTGACTATGAATTTCCAGTGTTTATTCTACTAAATTTGATTAAAATACAACGACAACATTTTGGTGAAAATCTAGCTTTGTAGTTAATGAAGTGTATTTGAATGTACATATCGTATGCTTTAAAATAAAACGGATTTTTTTATTTTGCAGGATAATACAGGAGGACGATTCCGTGCAATGAAATGTGTTTTTTTAAAGTGTATGTACATTAAACTTATGCAATTATAAATACAGATTCCGTGTTCTGTTTTATATATATTTTTTTCATCAATCCATATAATAATTAGTGTGTGCCTAAATAAATGCTGCCCAAAATACTGTATGAAAGTTGGATACTAGGTTATATACGTTTACCACTCGTGTTAAGTACCTAGGCAGACAACAAGACTTACCAATAAATGAAATAAAGTGATAAAAGGTATTAGTTTCTTTCAACATATATTCTTCAAAGATATACCAGGAATCTTCCTACAATAACCTATGCACATTTTTTCATCAGATAATCTATATCTTCATGGACGTTTCATGGAATGATACAATGTTCCAAAATGGTGATTCTTAGAATGTTCCTAGAATATATTGTGCTGCCTGGGTATCGATCAAAGAACCGAGGTACACAAAACTACTTCACAGCGGCCTACTGACTTTATTTCTCGATGATTATCGTGCTCTCTATCTACGATCATAACCTTGGTCTTATTGTAGTTAATACCAAGACCACATGCTGCACTGTGTTGTTCTAAGATGTTTAATACAGCTACTAGTTCTTCCTGAGAAGCAGCAAAGCAAGCTAAAAGTAATAAAAAGAGAGAGATATAAACTTTAAAAGCGTTTCTCTCAAAAACAGAAAAAAGTTACGCATTTTTTACATTAGGCCTTAATTTCTTGTCTGATTTCTGCGCAGAGTTTTGTCCCGCCCATGGTTAGAACGAGACTTGGGTGGTATTAATAATTTTAGTTTCAATTAACAACGGCCGATCGATGGAAATGATTTTCCCTGTTGGATGTGTTTATATTATTTACATGTTTATTTACGTTACATTCTACTACATATTCGTGCCTGCCGTATTCCAAATATCATGATGGATTTAGTTGTCCTTTTCCCACACGGATTCACTGGTTTGTCAAATATTCGATAGAATTCCACGACCACGTAGAATATTCTGTTTTTGTTGCCTAACCGATGTTGTTTTTAGACATTTCGCCGCAGTGAGCTAACGTTTCTGATGACGAAATCTTGTACTAGCCTGGTAAATAAATATAGACGTAAAAAATCGGGATCCGATGAGAATTCGCTGGAGTTGTAACGTCTTTTAAACGTGGACTTTTATAACACACAAAAATAAATTGCTTTGGTTTTGCAAGAAATTCTTGCTAAAAATTACTGGGCGACAAAAACAGCAGGATTTTATAAAATTTAGAAAATATCGTGAAAGTGGATGATTTTGAACATGAACCGGATATTCTTTTGTCTGAAGTGGAACATACCCTCAACAAGTTGAAAACTAATAGAGCTACAGGCATTGATGCTATTTCTGCCGAAACGTTAAAATGCTTGGGTGATGACGCGACACCATCTCTCTTTTACATAATATTTGTAAGAGTGTCTGGTCCTCCGCTGTTTGGCCAGATGAATGATGCACATCAATTATTTTTCACCTTCATAAAAAGGGAACTCCAACAAATCCAGACAATTATCGCCTACTTTCATTAATCTCTCGTGCAAGTAAGGTTCTACTATATATTTTACAATCTTGTTTGGAGGGTTTTATTGGCTGGCAAATTTCTCAGGCGCAGACAGGTTTCGTACAACTAGTAGCTCTATAAAACATCTTACAACACAGTGCAGCGTATGGTCTTGGTACTAACTACAACAAGACCAAGGTTATGATCGTAGATAGAGAGTACGATAATCACCGAGAAATAAAGTCAGTAGTCCGTTGCGAAGTAGTTCAAAGTTTTGTGTACCTCGGTTCCTTGATCGACAATTGGGGTAGCTGTGAAAATGAGATTCGACGCCGCATTCAACAGGCACGTGTGGCCATGACAAAGCTTACTAAAATATGGCGTGATCATAACATCACTAAAGCTACCAAAATGTCGCTCGTTCAGTCTCTTGTGTTCTCCATATTTTTGTATGCCTCGGAAATTTGGACTGTTAAAAATGCAGATCGAGCTCGTATAGATGCTTTTGAAATGTGGACGTGGAGGAGAATGCTGAGAGTCCCTTAAGGCCGCCACTCACGGCAGAGCCGTTTGGACCGGAGCTTTTGGTTCAAGTCCATTTAGCTCCGGTCCAAATTTCAGGTATCACACACGACCGAACCATTATCGTCGAGCCATTATTAAGTGCGAGTTCCAGAAGTGAAGAGTAGTTTCCATACCATTGTGTCTATCATTACGATGGCTATGACTATCGATGAATTTTATAACGTATCTGCCATTGCCGTCTGCATTTACATCAAGAAGAAAAAACCAAAACTCAAATGGCAAAAAAATGGTTAGCTGCTAGAAACCAGTTAACACATGTCAGTTCCTTGTTATAACAACTCCTAATGGATGCCAGTTTTTTTGGACAGTTTCTCTATTTGCGTTATTGGCCACCGATTTAAAAAGAGGCAAAAAATCATCCAAAGCTTTATTCCTTTCAATTTTATCGTGGTAATCCGGAAGTACCACCTGCCATAAGCATGGGCGGTCCCGGTACATCTCTATTACCTCCAGAACAAAATCCCGACTGCTGACACTCGCCATCTTCACTGTTGGGCGTCTGTATCAATACCACAAATGAATCCTGATACATTTTTGGACGCGGGATTCACCACAAACGGCAGAGTCAGAAATGGCGCCGATCTGTTCGGCGCTGCGATCCGCCACACACGGCAAGTCCATTTTATGGCTCGGTGGCTCGGCTAGGTGGATTTTGGATCGTCCGAAAATCCAGCCGGGCCGCAGAGCCGCTAGAATTCGTCAGAGAATTCCCCACACACGGCCAAGTTTGGCGTGGCGCAGGGCCATTCGGCCCGTTGGCTCTGCCGTGAGTGGCGGCCATTATACCGCCCATAGAACTAACGTTTCCATACTGGATGAGCTCGGTAATCCAAAGAGACTATCCTCCATTGTGTCGACAAGAATGCTTACATTCTTCGGACATATTTACAGAAGCGATAACATGGAGAAACTTGTAGTTCAGGGTCGTGCCCCGAGTGGGCGGCGCCGTGACCGTTTCCCTACACGCTGGGTGGATACGACGAAACGGTTGCTGGATATGAGTATCAAGAGCACTACTGAACTGACAGTGAATCGGGAACGATGGCGAGCCACAGTGCCCAAAACTATTGATAATATTCGTGTCGGCAATACGACTTAATGCACTTTACGAGTTCACAACATGTCTGTTGAGACATTGTGATGATTTCTTTTGGCCAGTGTATTCAGCATAAACGTTCACTGACGATGACAGCATGGTCGGACCCTTTAACGTCAATCTCGTCGAGGTTTCTAATTAATAGGAGAACCGTCCGGCCCATGTTTACCCAATTACCGGCATACATAAACTGAGGTTATATATATATATATATATATATATCGGAAAACCTAATTGCGTTCATTGCAGCCTCTATAATGTAAGGTTGTAATTGGCAACGGTAAATATAGTGGGCCGGCAAAAGCGGCTGCTGATTAAATTTTCAGAGCAAGGCCACCATATAATCGGAAAAGCTACACTATACCGGATATATCCCAGAGTTTTATGTTTCACATAGATTCATTTAACGTATATCATACGGTAAACACAATGAGGTGTAACCATTTGCCAAACCGATTTTTCAAAACCGGATTTAGTATTGCTGCGGCGCCACTGACACGATTTGTGTCAAAATTTTATTAAGATCAATAAAAAAATTCCAGCCTACATAATACAGGATAATCTAAACCTATCTAATCTAATCTTATCAAGAGTACAAAAAGTGTTTCAGTTTTACAACCCTCCCCAAATACCATAATTTCACCCCCACCAAAAATGTAGAAAATGGCCCCTAAAAGCTGGGATGGTTGGGGGATGGGAGGTTGTAAAACTAAAAAATTTGTGAAAGAGAGTCCTAGCGGCATAATATGCTTTTTTTAGGTCCAACCGAGTCTACTACAGAAACCATGAGACTTAGAATTTTCTAAATAAATACATACGAATATTGCTTTAGAACGATCTGTATTGAGTAACATGGAAATTGTGAGATTGATTTTAATAAAATTTTGCCAGAGTATTACTTCCCTGCCAAGGTTGGAAAACGCGTAGGTATGTTTTTTAGAAATCGTGTCAGTGGCGGCGCTCTTCTTCTTCAAGTTCCATCTCCTAGCGGAGGTTGGATATTATCATGGCAGCTCTAACTTTGTTTGCCGCTGCTCTAAATAGTTGATTAGATGTCATCCCAAACAAATCCAAGTTTTTCAGCCAAGAGGTTCTTCTTCTTCCTTGGCTTCTCTTGCCCTTGATTTTCCCTTCCAAATGTTTTGTAGTAGAGTATATTTGGATCCTCTTATAACATGACCAAGGTACTCTAGTTTTTTTGTTTTGAGGGTGTTAATGATTTCTTCCTCTTTTTGGATTCACTGCCGTAGTTGCACATTTGAGACCTTATCAGTCCAAGAAATCCTCAGTTGTGGCGGCGCAGCAACAATAAAACAATTAAAAATATGAAAACTGCTCAACCGTTGTTTTTAGGCGTTTTGGAGGTTCCTGACCATTTTCTGTTTTTTTTGAGTGAGGGTGAAATTGGGGCAGCTGGTGGGTGGAGGGTTGGAAAGCTGAAAAAGTTTTTATATACATAATAGGCACTCCATTGACCTGCGAAAAAAGAACCTAGCGATATAATACACTTCTTTAGGTCCATCGGAACATAGCTTTGCTTATTACAGAAACTAAAGGATTTCGAGTCTTTTCTGATGTATGTTACATACGAGTATTGCTTTACATCGTTCTGTATTGTGTAACCTGAAATTGATTTTAATTAAATTCCGACACAGTATTAATACTGTGATAAGGATGGAAAATGCGTATGGTTTTTAAAAATCGTGTCAATAGCGGCGCGGCAATAATAAAAAACTAGAAATATAAAAATAAAAATTAATAAAAATAAATTTGGGGGTTTCTGATCGTTTCGTTTTATCTAGCTGAAGCTCGCAGAATAATAGTATATTGTTCAATGATGCGGTAATGACGGTAAGAACTCACGCGTTGAAGTTTGCAATCAACAAGTGAGTTATAACTATTACCGCGACCGAATCTACGAATAGTACGATTTAAATTAATAATAACTACACAATATTGACAACTTAACCTCACTTCGCTGTCACTTAAATGAATACTGTCACCGATCGATTTAGCGTTTGACATTTCATAGCGACGTTTGCAATTGTTACAGCTTCTATATAATCCTATGCATTTCAAAGAGATCAGTACCGTATCCAGTAGGCGGTGTTCATAACCCACGGCTGGACCATGGGTTATGGAGTATAACCCACGCGATTTTGCCGGTCAAACGAGCAGTTGATTGGTTGTCCTCGTCCAGTAAGTTTGATTATAATTTTCTTCAATGAATCCGAAACGAGTTGTTGCAATGTGATTACTATACCGTCGTATCAAACGCCGCAAGATTAACGCTAGTTGCACACACACACACACCGATTTTGGAACCAATTTGTTGGGCTTGGGTTACCTTTGATGAATCGCAGGGAAAACCCAAGTTGACTTTTGTGTTTCTCGAAGGACCTCTCTTGGTTTTAGGTTGGTTCAGGTCAGCGTTATGTTAGTATTGTGTTTAATGTGCTTCTAATGATTTTATTTATTCGGCGGTATGTTAAGCCACGTTTAACACACCCTGTAATAAAAAAAACATTCGAGCGATGACAGTGAGCTTAGTCAGATTTTATTTTAATCAATCAATCATTAGAAGCACATTAAACACAATATTAATATAACGCTGACCTGAGCGAATCTAAAAACAATAGTGGTCCTTCGAGAAACACAAAAGTCATCTTGGGGTTTGCCTGCGATTCATCAAAGGTAACCAATGCCCAACAAATTGGTCCCGATATTTTACCGGTATTATTTTACAGTCAGCGTGTGTGCAAAGTCCCATTCTATCCAGTGGTTCACTATTGGAATTTGGACGGCCGGAATAACACCGACCGTCCAAAATCGGTGTGTGTGCAACTAGCGTAAGATGTTGAGGACCGCTGATGTAGACACGTGCGCTCCCACCAAATCATCGAAGCTCACGTAAAATCGCAGCCGCAGCCGCCAGATCGTCCAAAAACCTCTCGGTTATGGCGGACGCGTGGCGCGCGACGCCTTGATGACGTGGCAACGTCGCCGTCGCGACGTCGGCGACGCGTTGTTGCGTGTCGGCGTCGGCGGCGGTTCGTTGGTGGCGGGCCCTCCGGCAGGCGCACAACCCGTCTGGACGACTATAATGGATTCCCTTCACTTGTAAATATCCCACCCTGCTGGTTCTCTTAGCCCTCCGTCTCTCTCTCGCTCTCGTTCGTCGCTGGTTTGTTCGCTCTCCAGTGCATTGGCGCTGCGGTGCACCATGGCCAGTGGGGTTGCCTGATTCTATACAACAGGCGATTATGTAAAGAATGTGGAAACGGGCGGAGAAAATTATACATAAAAAAAAATAGGGAAAAAATATCACTCCCACTGTCTAGTGGAAAAGGGACGGTCAAAACTGGGACAGAGAAGATTAATATTGTGTTGGATTGATATTGAAAAAACTACGTTTGCATGGAAAATTAATTGTTCAACAAAAAGGTAAAAGAGGACTTCAGTTACTTTTTGTAGGATAAGGTCATTCATACAAAAACTCCTTATTTTTCTATTTGCGAAAAAAATAAGGAGTAGGTCAAAATCCTTTACAAAAAGTAAAAGAGGACATAAAATTATTTCTACAGAAACATCTTTCTTTTAATTTATATACCTTAGTACTAGAATTACAGACTGACAACTATTTCAGGCAATTCTGTCTGTTGGCGTTTTTCAAACCTTGTAATCTCAGTAACCGCTGCATGGATTGTGATAAAATTTGGGTAACGATATGCCGTGGGGTTGCCCGTGTGGAGGCGGGTTAGAATATCTCCCATCGTATATCCTGCGTGTCGTAAAAGGCGACTAAAAGGAACACCGAACGACTGTCGGTATAAGCAGTAACCTCTTCTCAACCAACAGCTTCAGGTGGACGAGTTGAGAAGAGTCAGGACACCTTCTTGTCCTTGGGGTAAGAAATTGTCCCTAAAGGCGGATGAACCAGTAGATACTATCTGGTCAACGGCATGAGGATGCAGAAAGCAAATGGGAAACTACTGCATTAAAGATCTTAAAGATATACCAAGAGAAACTCGTAAAATGTGTAAATGCATTTTACGAGTTCACAACACGTCTGCTAAGACATTGTGACTATGATGATGCCGTGAGGTATGAAAAATTTCAGCTACTCCTCAAACTTAGTTCTTAGGTGTTTCAGCGGTTCCTGGTCATTTTCTACTTTATTTTGGTGGGGGTGAAATTGGGGTGCTTGGGGGTCGTAAAACTGAAAGAAATTGTTTTATTCAGAATAGCTTGTCCATTGACATGTGAAAGACAGACCTTGCGTCATAATACTTTTTTAGGTCCATCCGAACATTGTCTTGCCTATTACAGAAACCAAGGGATCTAGAATTTTCTGATATACACACGAGTATTGCTTTAGATTGTTTTGAATTGTGTAACCTGTACATTATTGAATTAATTTTAATAAAATTTCGACACACTACTATTACTTTGACGGAAATGGAAAACGTGTATAGTTTTAAGAAACCATTTCAGTGGCAACGCAGCAATAAAAATATGAAAACAGCCCAAACTTCGTTTTTAGGCGTTTTAGGGGTTCCTGATCATTTTCTAGTTTTTTAGGTGGGGGTGAAATTAAGGACGTCAATAAGCGCGTCGATAAGGTAATGAGGCAAATTAACCCCCCCCCCCAGAATAATAAATAGCAATCCACAATTCATGAATAAACGTTATAGTATGCCGTAAAATGAAATCCACATAAATACATGCACCCCCCACTCCCCCTCCCCACTCCCCCTCCCCACTCCCCCTCCCGCCCCTACGACGAACACCTCACCCCCCGAAAACCCCTAATCAACCGCCCGTTCCTCCTCCCAACCACCCCAACATTACGCCCACAAAAGTAGAAAATGATCAGGAACTCCTAAAATGTCAAAAAACGAAGTTTAAGGATTATTTAATTTTTTTGTTTTTTGCTAATTACTTTGCCACCAATGCACCAATTTTCAAAATTATAGCAACATTACCTACTAGGACCTCACAGCATATCGGCCCCCAAATTTCATCACAATTTTTGCAGCGGTTACTGAGATTACGAGGGTAGAAAAAAACGCGACAGACAGATAGACAAACAGACCGATAGGCAGACCGACAGACAGACAGACAGACAGACAGATAGACAGACAGACAAACAGACTAACAGACAGACTGATAGACAAACAAACAGACAGCCCGATAGACCGACAGACAGACAGAAAGACCGACAAAAATAAGTGACGTAGATTTTCGTTATGTAGACATCATGAAACGCCCAAAAAGCGTATTATCTCAAAATCGAAAATTTTCGCGATCACAATACTCCCCTTACCTATCGGTGTGGGAAGTAAAATGATTCACAGTAAGACGACTTTGAGAAACAAGAGGATGAGTAACCGCAAAAACCACAGCATCAGCCTCCCCCCGCTGACGACATCACCACCCCCCGAAACCCCCATTAACCTCCCGCTTCCTCCTCCCAACCAGCGCCACTGCTCGCACCCCCTTCTCCCTCTTCACTTCGCACCCCTTCGATCCACCAGAGTGCGCGTCGGACGGGAAGGTCAGGTTCCCAGTGTATCGTACGTACGATTTTTTTTCCAAGGTGTCCAACGTAATCGCGTAAGCCGGTACCCGTATCAGTGCATCAGCTGTTATGTAACGCTTCATCCTCACACCGAACCTGCTGCTGCATCACAGTAAGTAGTCAATCGGTGTTTGTCGCCGTCCCCCCAAACCTCCAACGTGTGTTGTCCCCACTTACTCGTACATCTCCGACTTCAATCGATTCGTTAATTTTGATTTCCCATCGTCACCACCACGCGTTGATTTAATTTGATTAGCTACTGTGACACTGACAGCCTCATTCGCCATTCCTACAATCCTAAGCTTTTAAGACTGTCACTTCATCCTTATTTTACTATAAAAAGACACGAATCAACCCTAATTTCTTCCTAACCAATCAACTAAACAACTCCTTCTCCCCCAAAATTGCATAAAACATCATCCCAAACACCAAACCTATTGCCATAACTTTGCTCTTCAGTTTGTGTCGATATAAATCGTAACATAACCTCAAAACCACAGATATTCACCAATATAACCTCGCCTGGGGAGTCTAGGCGTATAAAAAGGGTCTTGAAGCTTCGAATGGAGTTTATTGTTATAGGAAAAACAGTGCGAAAGTGTATTTGTTTATGTGAAAAGCAATAAGTTGGAAGTAAACAATGTGTGTTGTCAGATGGCCGCCATTGGAGTCGAGTATCGATTGTTTTTAAAGCCGACCATATGATTCGTGGCACAGAAACGCAAGCAAGTATTTTTCTTTCGCGTTTGGTCTAATTTCTTTGCTGTGATTGGAAATTTGATGGATACGTTTGTATAATTGGACACGAAATTGATTTTGAGGAATGTGCTAGTTTTGCTAGGTTTGAGTAGCATGAATTTCACATGAACCGTGTGTAATGATCTAAATAGAGTTCAGGGTTATTGTGTCTTAAATTATTGAGTTACTTAAGGTTGGGTCTTACTATACAGGGTGGCCCTGAGTTTCTTTGACACGTGATATTTTCGTAACCAAAAAAAGTTCAAACGAAAACTGAGTGGAATTTTTGAAAGTACTATCGGGTCTATCAGGCCGTTTTTGTACTTAACCCTTATAACTTACCCCCCACTTTTTTTCAAATAACACTCAATAGTTTTTCCTACACAATTTAGGTCCTTATTTTATTTAAAATATTGTAATACCGTTGATTTTATATACAAACCTATTTCTTCATAAATTCATAAGCATGGGGTAAATTAAAGAAGGTTTTGTTTGAGGTGTAATATTTTCATCAGATAAGCAGTTAAAAATAAAACTAAGTAGATTTTTCAATGCTATTGAATGACCTATCATACATTGCTTGAGAAATAGTTTTTTTTGTACTTCGACCCGTAAAAGTCACCACCAACTTTTTTTTCAAGTAGCACCCCTCCGCTTATCCTACATAAATGGGGTCATTATTTTATTTAAAATGTTGTAGTGCCTTTTATTTCATACACAAACTAAGTTTTTACCAATTTTATAAACATAAGGTAAATAAAATAGGGATTTTTTGAAGCATAATATTACCGTAACAAAAAATTACAAAAAAGATATATGTTTTCTAGAGTGTGTATCAAATATCCTTTGAAACCAACTTAGTTTTCTTTTTTATCCGCTTTTTGAGTCAAACAAATTCTCATTTTATTGATATTATGCTTACGATTTCTCGCAAAAAATGTTTGCATTTGGTATTAATTTCACTTTTCGAAACCAAAGCGCGACTTCTTTTTTAGGGATTCGTCCATATAATAACAAACATCAAACTTCTTATTCGTAGACCAATAAACTTTTATTTTGTGCTCAGTGTGTTTTTCTTTTTTTCCGTAATGCATCCATTATGTTTACTTTATTCTGACCTAAGTACATATATCATACATACGCACAAATGCATCTGAAATATGTTTGCTTCAGTTGTTCAGTTTTGTGTTAAGAGCTGATGCATAATTCAAATCACACGCTTTGCATGCTTGTTTGGTGGAAAAGCAGTGTATGAAAACACCATCAGATGGCGCAAGGGTTTGTGATCCTACGGTTTACGACAGACGAAACCTCCAAAGGTCTCTTTGAGACTGTATTACGCAAATCAAACTCAGGTTTCATCATGAAGTGTACTGTTTAACTACCTGGAAAACCTAGTTTTTCAAATCATCTCATGATCTGCAGGGGGAGATTGAGAATCAATTCTAGATCCTGCTCATTTTTGTACACATCACAAACACCATAGGTGATTACACGTAAACGTAATGGTAAATAAACACACCTTTTGTTAAAACTGATTTTAATTCTTTGAGAGTTGTGATATCTATGGTGGTGGTAAATATGGCGGTGGTAAATATCAATGCGACTAGACATATTATTGGAAGAAACTGATTAAACATTTATCAAAATGTACTTCAACTGCTTAAGTCGAGTTGTTTGAAAATAGATTCGACCTAATTTAGGTATTCCAACCACAATAAAATCTGATACCTTAATATTTATTCGTATGTACAGAATTACCTCGCTGAAGTTTTGGGTTTCTCAGGGGCATGAAAGCATAAAACAAGAGTGTAATATTTTAGAGCGAAAAAGATATCTGGGTCAAGTATTTCGTCTACAAAAAATATGTATTTAGTTTATGTAAAAAAAAAAATTCGTATAGTTACTACGTTATATGCACTCATAACGTATTAAAAACTATTTTGCTTGACTTGGGGATGGTTTTATATTTAAAACACCTCTTATTGCATAATTACTTCCTTGAAGTCTGGAACTACTTAGGGCTATATGTCAAAAAAGGTAAATGCAATGTTTTAGACCAAAAGAGTGAGAAAGCATCATTATAGAGTGAGTTTTTTATTTTATATCAAACAATGATTAAAAACTAATCTTATATATAAGTACCATGCCCAAAATATATTCCGATAAATGAATAAAATTGAAGTTAGTTCTACACCAAGCATCGAACTACCTCAGTCCTGCTTATCATTACATCCATAAACGAACTGGCAACAATTTTGTTTGTTTTGTCGATGTTTTTATACATCATTAAATGTGTGTAGTGTAAGCCAAGTAGATTTCCATTTCCATGAAGTAACGTAGGTCTCTATTTTCCCGCAAGGTGGCACCTCTGG
The DNA here is from genome assembly GCA_951848785.1 of Callosobruchus maculatus. Taxonomy (NCBI): domain Eukaryota; kingdom Metazoa; phylum Arthropoda; class Insecta; order Coleoptera; family Chrysomelidae; genus Callosobruchus; species Callosobruchus maculatus. The sequence goes on along the minus strand of CATOUR010000104.1, from coordinate 1,097,871 downwards.
CTCTGATTGTGGTGGCGATCGATACATACCGCGATGGATGTTACTGCAGGCAAAATAGCTTTAACTAATGTAAATACAGAGTAGTATAGACAAGCTAGAAGTGCAACTTGCATGTTAAGACGAAAAAAAATTGGCACACTATTACAACCGTGGCGACGCGACGATGGAAAAAGCATATGATTTTTAGAAATCGTGTCAGTGGCGGCACAGCAATAATAAAAAACCAAAAAATATAAAAACAACTCGATCTTCGTTTTTAGGCGTTTTAGGGATTCTCAGTGGCGTATATTGAAATTGATTTCGGGGAGGGGAGGCATCGGAAAAATTAAAGCTTATTTCATTCACGTTATAATATTGGCGCATTATGATCCTAACCTAAATATAAAATAACAATGTGTTAATATTAATGAAAATAATTATACAGAGTGTCCCAGAAGTCAACGTCAAGCCGCAACAGGGTGACAGAATTGGTTGTAACTATCATGAGAAAAATCAGAAAAAAAATCTATCCCATGCAGTCAAAATTTTTAATTCTACTTATTTTTGTTGACTTTGCTAAAAGTGGCGTCCACTATCTGTCTCGCTCGCTCATAGCAAATATGTTCGTTATTCATTTCTCAAATCATTTTGCCGTAAAATTAAGAACCTACTAGAAGCTTGTGCGAATAAAGAACATCTGACCTGAGTGAAATAGGTTAGCAAAAATCGGGTTACTTGAGGTTTTTATTTTTTTACTCGTTTTTTTTAGTACGAAACTAACAAGTATTGTACCATTTTACAATTCTGGTTTAATGCGCCAACTTTTAATGGCACTTGCCAAGGCACTTTAGTACATTTTTTTCAAAGGAGGGCCTTACAAGGTCAGCAAACTTTGAAAATTTTAAATTCATAGTTTAATAAATAGTCCTCATTCTAGAAAACTCGGACAATTGTGTCATTATTTTTGACTGCGCTTCTAGAAATGTTATTTAGGGTTACGGTTCCAATGTTTAAATGGACAAAAATAATAAAAGTTAACCACAATAACCGAAAAATTTGTTATAATTTCACCAAATTTCTAAGTTTTTTTAAACGCCCATAATTTTCAAACTACGTGGGATAGATTTTTTTTCTGATTATTTTCATGACAGCTACAACCAATCCTGTCACCGGTTGCGGCTTGACATTGACTTCTGGGACACCCTGTATATAACACATAAACGTATGCATATTAGAAATGTAAATTTCTATTCTTTAGCCTCTTCCCAGTCTTCAAAACTGAATGCGTGGCTGGTTTTGGTCCCCCGGGTCCACTCCTTATATACGTCACTGGGAGTTTTCGATCATTTTCTACTTTTTCTTTTTAGGGGTGAAATTGGGGTGGTTAGGGGGTAGGGTGTTGTAAAACTGAACATTTTTTTGTATTCATAATAGATTTTTCATTGACCTGCGAAAGAAGGACCTAGGGACATAGCATAATACACTTTTTCCATTGTAAAGCGGTTAGGGGATACATTATCTTTAGGTTTCGTCCAGCTGAAGCTTGCGGAATAAAAACTGTGTCGTCTTAGTTCCTAAAAAGGTGCAAAAAACTACGAGAGTTTCTGTGTTGTATGTTTTTTTTTGAGGGCGGGCTGTAATGATTTGGTTGCAAGAGGATCTCAGGCTCTGGGAAAAGCATGAAATGAGATCACCGGTATGTGTGAGAAGGTCTGAGTCATCATCATCACTCCATTTTTTACCCCTCGTCGGATCTGGCATTACGGATCAGCAAAGTGGGACGACCTAAGGGAATACTACCAGTTCTTTCCCTGGAACGACGTCTGCTTCAAGTCACGAGACCCATCAGCTTGCGCCCAAGAAATAACAAAGGTAATATCCGGCATGGAAGCCTATATTCCTCATGTCGTCAAGCATCCCTCCAAAAATAAGCCATGGTTCAATCAGCTTTGCAGAGATGCAGTTACCTCTAAAAACCAACATTACAGAGAATGGAGGAAAAATTCAAATGCCGATAGCCACCGCAGTTTTATCGACGCCAGAAATCACTGTGAGCGCGTGATTGACAGCAGCAAGGAGGAACACAACCAAAAAATTAAGAACAAGCTCCTCTCAAGTCCTAATTCATCCAGAACATTCTGGTCTGTAGCTAAGGCTGTTAGTCAGAACTTTTCCTATTCGTCAAAACGACCATTGACCAGAGAGGACAAATCCATCGCTTCTGCTCCTAAAGAAAACGCAGACATCTAGGGGAAGCTCTTCGCAGCCAATTCTACTGTAGACTTTCAAGGAAGTACTCCGACCACCACCATAAGCGTGAACTCGAGAATGGCAGAGGTCAAATTTTAACATCGAGATGTAAAAAGCATCCTCCAAAAACTGAACACCAATAAAGCTACTGGTCCTGACCAAATTCCAGCCATTGTCCTTAAATGCTGTGCCGCTGAGTTTGCACCTATTCTTTGCAAGCTCTTCAAACTTTCGTATCAACGAGGCGTGTTTCCCGCTTCGTGGAAAATTGGCTGCGTACAACCCATCCCTAAGAAAGGCGAAAAAACTGATCCCACCAATTATAGACCTGTGGCTCTTCTCAGCATCATGTCTAAGGTTATGGAGACTGTCATTAACACACAGCTCCTGAAATGCCTGGACAACAATAACATCATAAATGATCGCCAGTATGGCTTCCGTAAGCACAAGTCTACAGGTGACCTCCTTGCCTACGTCACTCACTTGTGGAACAGAGCAATAGACAATCATGGCGAATCCCGTGTTGTTGCACTTGATATATCGACAGTTTCGCACAGAGTATGGCATGACGGACTTCTGGCCAAGCTTGCTGCTTATGGACTACCACCTGGCCTGCGCCAGTGGCTGAATAGCTTTTTGAACGACCGATCTCTGTTTGTTGTAGTCGAGGGCTGTTCATCAGACGTATTTTCAATAAACGCCCGGCCTCAGGGATCTGTCCTATCTCCTACACTATTTCTGCTGTACATCAACGAGCTGCTGGAAATAACATCCAATCCAATCTACAGCTTCGCAGATGACAGTACATTAGTGTCGTGCATGGAACCAGGCAAGCCACTATCATCCCAGGAGACGGTACGTCAGCGACAGCAGCATGCCTCACAGATCAACGCTCATATCAAAACAATTGTCGAGTGGGGATTAGCAAATAAAGTACAGTTCAACGTACAAAAAACTCAGGCAACAACACTTACAAAGAAGTCTCACGATGGCTCACCAACCGTGGAAATGGAGGGTCACCCCATAGTCGAATCACCTTCTGTCAAGCTTTTGGGAATCAACTTCAACAATAACATGTCCTGGTACGACCACGCCGTCAGTATTGCTAAAACGGCATCCCAGAAGCTTGGAGTTTTGTTCCGCTGTAGGAAGTTGTATACACCAGAGCAACTGCTGCTGCTGTACAAGGCACAGATCCGACCATCGCTGGAGTATTGCTCCCATGTGTGGGGATGCGCTCCGAAGCACTCTCTAAAGCTTCTGGACACTATCCAGAAAAGAGCGATTAGACTAATCGATACGCCAAACCTCACAAAGGACCTCCACAGCCTGGAACATCGAAGGAGGGTGGCTGACCTATCCCTGTTTTACAGATTCTATCACGGAAGATGTTCGATTGAGCTCTCTCAGATAATAACACCACAGGCCGTCCGAACCAGGAAAACTAGAGAAGCTCTGCGAGCTCATCCTTACCAGGTCGAGGTCCTTACTCCCCGAACTAGTCTCCTCCAGCATTCGTTCTTTTGGAGAACTTTGACGCTGTGGAATCAGCTGCCGGGGAATTTGTTTCCCGACGGCTACAACCTGCAGCGTTTCAAATCTAACGTGAACCGATACTTATCCTCTCGCAGCGCTTCTACAGCGCCAAAGGCTTGAAGCCTCTGCGGGAGGCCGACCATAAAAAACCCTCTTGGAACCGCCGTTGGTCTAAGTGTTCTTTTTGGACGTTCAACCCTGTGACTGATACTCCAGGTATCAATATCGTCGCTAATCCCGCATAGCAAGGATCATTTTTACAGGCTGGGCCTGGGGATTATTTGGGCGACCGGATGGCTTGCTGTTCCTTTTTCCGCAAACTTCCGGAGCGGCTTTCAAGGGCTAAGATCTCCGGTAACTCCGGAGATAGACTCTCCGCCGGAAAAGGAAAATAAAAGAGGACGGATCGACGGTGGACGAACTTGAGGCGCTCAAGCACCGCGCTACCTGCTCATTTTGTTATTCGGGCGACTGAAGGTTTTATTTCGGACATTTCTGGTGGCTCTGCTACGACAACATTATTGTTAGGTAATAGAGAGATTTCAAGCCACTAAAAATTGGGACGACGCATGGCCGACTTTACTCACTAGGCCGGAGCATTGAAATATGGCAACACTGAATCGGGGACCGAGCTTTTATTTGTTGTTAAGTCATTGGTGTAATCTTCCAAAGCAAAAAAGGAGATTGGAAGGTGATTTTTAATGTGTTTCTAATTACTTACCTGCACAAACGAAACTAAACTATAAAGATAAAAAGATGCCTGCAAAGTGTGTAGTACCAGGTTGCACTTGCAATTGTGCTTCCAATAAAGGACATACCAACCATAACATTCCAGTGTAAACAAGAAGAGTGGAAGGTGACTTTTAATGTGTTTCTAATTATTTACCTGCACAAACGAAACTATAAAGATAAACAGACGCCTGCAAAGTGTGTAGTACCAGGTTGCACTAGCAATTGTGCTTCCAATAAAGGACAGAAGTGGGTGAACGGTATTCCTCGTTTGGGCTGGTTATATTTATAAGAATAAAGACAATACTTTACAAACATTTCAAAGGATAAGACCTATTTTAAAGCACAATGTGGTACCTACAATATTTTCTGGACCTCCCAAATATCACAGAAAAATACAGTCAATAGAACTCATCTGGGCATGCATCTGGGCATACCTACGAAAAGATTTGATAGTGAAAGGGAATCGAGACCAGCAAGAATGGCTTCACAGTGACCTAATAGTGAATTTTTCTAGCTCAAGTGACAATTTGCAAAGTAAATTGAGTGTTCATTTAAGTGGAAGTGGAAGTGGCAGAAGAAAACAGGTTGCGTTTATTTTTATTTAGTAGTGTTTGACTACGATGAACCAGACATCAGATGTAAGTGGTATTAGTAGTAGTAGTTCTAAAAAGTATTTTTCTTAATTTATTAACCGAGATGAACTCTAATACATATAAAATGTAATAATTATTCTGAAACTATAGGCCCACTATTTGACAGCTAAGCCACGTTGCCACATCTAAGGCTCCGGCCTAGTGTAGAGTCGGCCATGGACGACACTATCCGTAAAACATTATTCTGAGCATGCGCAGTGTGCTTCGAATAACGGATAAGCGTGTGCCTTGTGTACAGTTTCTGTAACCGAAATCTGTGACGTGTATGCGTTATTTGACAATTCACATTAACAATCATTGGACCTGTTTGATTTTATATTAACCTCACATTATGATCGATTTGGTCGGAAATGTCCAAGAAATGTTACGTGCAACAAGTAAACACCACAAGCAGAAAATAGATCACATCACAAGTAAAATAAAAAAATAGGTTATGCAGGATCCCCGAAGCATGACATTTCAGATTTCACTACCATGGTTCAGTCCCGTGATGATCACACGCTGTTGCCGGAGACGCCTAACTTTGTAGCTTTTATTGGATAATACTGTCAAATAAAATTGACGGAAGAAAACCTGATCCTTTTGTAAAATGATAAACCACAAAATAAGTATTGTTGCTATCAAAATCATCACGGTTCTTTTCTCATTGCTGCATAGTGGTTTAGACCTGGCAATACCGCACGTAATCATATTGTACCGTAAACTTCCGTAGCTAACGTACAACTTTATCGGTTATTCGCCGATTCGGCTATTTTGGGAGAACTACGCATACCACAAATAGCCGATAAGGTGCAATAACGTCAGGAAACGGACGTCCAAAGACTCTCTAATGGTTGTAGTGGTGCAGTGGGATGAAACTGGATAAGTCGTCAGGAAATAAAAGATGCATACTCGACGCGATGTGTATATTCACTCATTTCTTACAGTACTATTTTCAGATCTTCCGGTTCAGTCAAAAAATCGAAAATTTTTATTTTGTTCCTATCAGAACGACACCTTTTGTCCTAGATAATTTGAGGGCGTTAACAATCACAACCCTGGTCATTGTTTGAGCCACACATCAAAAATTTTTAGGCCCTCAGATCTTCAAGGTAACAATAAAAATTTAAAATTCTTATCTAACTTCCTATCAGGACGAAAACTCGTGTGGTGTATAGTTTGAGGATGCTCATTACAAATCCGGATGTTGCTTTCGGTTTCAGCGTCAGGTAACGAATCGAAAATTTTTATTTTCTTCCTGTCAGGACGATACCTCTTGTCCTAGATGATTTGACGGCGTTAATGATCACAACCCTGATCATTGTTTGAGCCACAGATTATGAGCATCAAAAATTTTCAGACCCTCAGATCTTCAAGTCCACCATAAAAATTTATAATACTTATCTAACTTCCTTTCAGGACGAAAACTCGTGTGGTGTATAGTTTGAGGGTGCTCATTACAAATCCGGATGTTGCTTTCGGTTTCAGCATCAGGTAACGAACATCAATCATTTTCAGGCCCTCAGATCTTCAAGTTCACAGTAAAAATTTAAAATGGTTATCTGACCTCCATTCAGGACGAAAATTCGTTAAGTGTATAGTTTGAGGGTGCTTATTACAAATCCGGACGTTGTTTTGGGTTTCAGCATCAGGTAACGAACATCAAAAATTTTCAGACCCTCAGATCTTCAAGTTCACACTAAAAATCTAAAATCGTTATCTGACCTCCTATCAGGATGAAAACTCGTCTCATATATAACTTGAAGGTGCTGATTATAAATCCAGACGGTGTTTTGAATTTCAGCATCAGGTAACGAACATCAATAATTTTCAGGACCTCAGATATTCAAGTTTACCCTAAAAATCTAAAATCGTTATCTGGCTTCCTATCAGGACGACAACTCTTGTCATAATTGGATAGTTGGATAATTGGAAGGCGCTTATCACAAATCCAGGAGTAGTTCTAAGCTTCAGTCTCAGGTAAAGAACATCAAAAATTTTCAGACCCTCAGATCTTCAGGTTCACACTAAAAATCTAAAATCATTATCTAGCTTCCTATCAGGACGAAAACTCGTGTCATATGTGGCTTGAGGGCATCGATTACAAATTCAGTCGTTGTTTGAAGTTTAAACAAATCATTTATGAAGACTGAACAATAAGATTTCAAACCGTATAAACCGTTACATCCCGATCTACGTGTAGATCCGTCCCTGGATCTACTAAACTACCATCTAAACTCATCAAAAAAGACATTGAGCTAAAGCAAACTTCAGTTAATTAATGCACATATTCGAAGACGTCGGGCATATCCGTGAAACCCGCCACACTTGCCTCTCTAACGTTTCAGTTTTCGACAATGTGCGGATATGTGTATGTTCCTACAGTAACAGCGAATCCTTCCTCATGTTTACACACCGTTATAAGACGCTGGTTCAATATTCCCAGAAGGAGCCTGAGCAAACGGACTACCGTCTCCAAAAAAACAGATTTTTCGTTTTTAGGGTGGCTTCATACTCCACCCCTTCGAACATTAAAGGCGGATAGAATTAAAATTCAACCAAAGTATAGGGGCAATAAGGGGTATTGTTTCTCCTCTACACTAACAAAGTATTTCGGTTCACATCACGAGGTATGTTGTCAGATCACCCCTCAATATTTCCTATTACAATGGAGAAGTTTCCAAAAAAATAAAATTTGGAAAATTCATTATTATCTGATAGTCTATTTCTTTACTTGAAGAACGTCGAAAAAATCATCTGAATATTCCAAAAAACGGCGGAGTTATTCAATTTTATATTTCCGTAAAGCGACCGCGGAGGTGAAAATCTGTATGACGTCACATGTTATTAACGCTTCGCGGCAGCCACAGTTTGGTCGGGACTTCGCTATGCATACGCTGCGCTGTACAGTATGCGACATTTAGACTTGAGTGGAACGGCGAAGGTGTTTGTTGTAACGGGCAGACGCCAGTATATTTTTGAAGTATGGAGGAAGGTTACGTTCGTGGTGATTCTTCCTAAAGTCATGATTATGGACTTTTACTTCCCACACCGATAGGTGAGGGGAGTATTGTGATCGTGAAAATTTTCGATTTTGAGATAATACGCTTTTTGGGTGTTTTATGATGTCTACATAACGAAAATCCACACAACACATTTCCGTCGATCTGTCTGTACGCGTTTTTCTAGCCACGTAATCTCAGTAACCGCTGCATGGATTGTTATGAAATTTGGCAGCAATATGCTATGGGGTAGTAGTAGGTAATGTTCTTGTAAGTTTGAAAATCGGTGCATGGGCGGTAGAGTAATTAGCAAAAAACCAAAAATTTTAAATATTCCTCAAACTTTGTTTTTAGGCGTTTTAGACGTTCCTGATCATTTTCTACTTTTTTGGATGGGGGTGATATTGGGGTGGTTGTGGGGTGGGGGGTTGTAAAGCTGACAAAATATTGTATTCATAACAGGCCGTCCACTAACCTGTGAAAGAAAGGCCTAGCGTCATAATACACTTTTTTAGGCGCATCCGAACATTACCTTGGCTATTACGGATCGTCGACTTAGACTTTTCTGATGTATACATGCGAGAGTATTGCTTCTGATCATTCTGTATGGCGTAACTAGGAAACTATAGGATTGATTTCAATTAAATGTTCACACAGTATTACTAAAACATAAAACTCAATTTTTTGTATTCATAATAGGCTATCCATTGAAATATTTGTTCGGTGTTCTTGTGGTGGTTTTTCTCGTTCTGCATATTTTAATAATACGAGTACCAATAAACTGCAGCGTATCGTTTTGTCACCGTCGGCGTCGCCTACCCTACTGAAAACAAGGAATAACAACATGAACGAGGAGGCCGGCGGCGGCGCGGTGGCTTGCGGGAGCAGCATCCTCGACACGGCATACACAGGCTTGCGTTGTGTCGTGTGACATGTGACGTCACAGCGGCTTCGCGCGGAGGATACCCAATTCAAACTTTGAAGGACTATAACTTTTCTATTAATGGAGATAATTACAAAATTTTTTCCCTTTGTTCTGTAACTCTTTAGGACTATCTGATTAACTAAAATTTGAAAAAAATGGAAACTTCCTCATTGTAGGAACCCGCATATTTGTCACTTGAATACACAAATGTCAACGCATTGTGTACAATATGGCAACGCCGGCAGTGATGCTCATTAAGTTAGGAATGGAGAACCACACGTGACAGAGACTCCCGCAGCAGATTGGCTTGGCTCCCGCTATTGATTGGTTACAAATATGTGCTCATTTTACATGTGAAAAGATCGTCCATTATCACTCCCACCCTATTTTATGCAAACATTACAGCGTTTCGGTATGATTTTACGATTATTCCACTTAAAATGCAGTTAAAGTTCCACAAAAAACTCACTATCGCGTGCAATCGACAACAGGTTTCAGCACATAACCACGATAACCTCCATTTTCTTTTTCTAGCATCTAGCGTATGCGCATTGTGGGAATGATAAGCGGATGTTGGCAACGTTGCCGTATCTCATCCGCGTTATTCCCGTATAATCAAGAGTGGAACATTTTTAAGCAAAATTATAAATTTATGATTGTACAAAAGGATAAAAGCTACAAAGTTAGGCGTCTCCGGCAACAGCGTGTGATCATCACGGGACTGAACCATGGTAGTGAAATCTGAAATGTGATGCTTCGGTGATCCTGCATAACCTATTTTTTATTTTACTTGTGATGTGATCTATTTTCTGCTTGTGGTGTTTACTTGTTGCACGTAATATTTCTTGGACATTTCCGACCAAATCGATCATAATGTGAGGTTAATTTAAAATCAAACAGGTCCAATGGTAGTTAACGTCAATTGTCAAATAACGCAACGATACACGTCACATATTTCGGTTACAACAACTGTACACAAGGCACACGCTTATCCGTTATTCTAAATACACTGCGCATGCACAGAATAATGTTTTAGAGATAATGTCGTCACAATTTTTAGTGCCTCAAAGTCTCTCTAGTGTGGGAGCTAAAACTGTACCTACATTCTGTGACATCGCATTTTTACGGTACACTCTCCATGATCTGAAGTACAAGTTTGCCTAGAAAGTAACATTCATGAATAAACCATACATGCTGTTAATATGTCCCCTACAGTGCTGACATGTAGGATTTCGGGAGAAAGCTCAGCGAATGGCGGAAAAAATGTAATAAAAACGAGAGGAGATAGTCGACATTTGCATTTTAATTTAAACAAAACATGTGGGCTTTACAGCATATGAAAAACATGGAAGTTGGAATATATCTACGTAAGCGCAAATACCAGGTATGTTTTTACATATACACATTTTCGTATGCATATATGACATGATTTTGTTGCATATAGATACTATGCGTATTCGAAATCAACAGATTTTAATGGACTTTTATTATATGTGTTACAATGTTACGTTATTTTATGGATGGATCTCCGGGTTTCTCATATACGAGTCTTTATTTGACAGATATATGCCTGTTCAGTGGTGGCTTTTTAAAGAGAGCAAGTTTAGTAAGTATTCATCGTATTGTAGAAGTCAGATATACAGGGTGTCCCAGAAGTCAACGTCAAGCCGCAACGGGGTGACAGGATTGGTTGTAACTATCATGAGAAAAATCATAAAAAAAATCTATCCCATGCAGTTTGAAAATTATGGGCATTTAAAGAAAACCTAGAAATTTGGTCAAATTATAACAATTTTTCGGTTATTGTGGTTAACTTTTATTATTTTTATTCATTTAAACTTTAGAACCGTAACCCTAAATAACATGTCTAGAAGCACAGTCAAAAATAATGACACAATTGCCCCAAGTTTTCTAGAATAAACACTATTTATTAAACTATGAATTTAAAATTTTCAAAGGTTGCCGACTTTGAAAGGCCCTCCTTTAAAAAAAATGTACTAAAGTGCCTTGGCAAGTGCCATTAAAAGTTGGCGCATTTAACCAAGATTGTAAAATGGTACAATACTTGTTAGTTTCATACTAAAAAAAACGAGTAAAAAAAGGAAAACCTCAAGTAAGCCGATTTTTGCTAAACCATTTCACTCAGGTCAGATGTTCTTTTTCGCACAATCTTCTGGTAGGTTCTTAATTTTACGGCAAAATGATGAGAGAGGTGGATAGCGGACATGTTTGCCATGAGTGAGCAAGACAGATAGTGACGCCACTTTTAGCAAAGTCAACAAAAATAAGTAAAATTAATAAAATGATGGAAAATCTTGACCTAGCTTAGTTTAAGTTTACTGGATTAGAAGTCAGATAGGAAAATAACACTTTTTATTACAATAAAAGCTCAAATTGTGTACCATCAGCCTCAATACACGTCCTGCATTTTCTTAAGAAAGATCTAGTTATTAGCCAGGCACATTTAATGCGAGAAGACGGATCCCAGTATCGCTTTAAAGTAAGCCTGTGGACCGGAATTTTAAACGGCAAAATTGTTGGGCCTTTTGAGTTGCCTGAGAATTTGAATGGCACGAATTACCTACATTTTTTTACGATAAAATTTACCAACTACAATTAAGCGGCCTACAGACGTTGATGTAAGCTGCGATTCCTCACTCGACTCAAGGTTTCATGAACTTGCATCAGTTGCATAAGTTCTTACTCAAATCGAAACCTGTTGCGATGCCTGAATCGACTTGATATTTCATGCGCGTTCCACGCAACACAAGAAAGGTAGAGTGGGCTTATTTCTTTGTATCGATGCAATACTATACACGTTGAAACCTGCATCACTGCATCAGCGTCACCGGCTCGGCTACATGGCTCACCGTCCAGAATAGGATTCCAGAATCTGCATCGCTGCAAGCCGCAACTGATACCAAATTCGTGATTCAGTACCACACACGCTGCTACTTGCGTTATGAAACGTAGAAGTCGATACCTGAATCGCAGCATGCATCAACGTCTGTAGACCGCTTAACAGATCGTCGCCACATGAGGTATCAACAAGATGACTGCCCGGCGCATTACGCAGTGCAAGTAAGAGGTTTCCTTGACCAAAAATGTTCGGGAGGTGGAGGTGGACGTTCAGGCACTATCTCGTGGCCAGCCCGTTTCCCAGATTTAAATCCCCTGGAATTTTGTTATCGGGATGTTCTCAAAGAAAAAGTTTTTCAAAGCCCATTGAGAGCGTAGCCGAGCTGCGTAAACGAATTTCTCAGGCTGCTGAGGACATCAACTCTCAAGCTGCTGAGGACATCAACTCTCGGGGATATGCCTGGCTAATAAGTACATCTTTTTTAAGAAGATGTAGGGCGTGTATTGAGGCTGATGGTAAACAATTTGAATATTTATTGCCTGACCTTTATTCCAATAAACCTAAACTAAACTAGGTCAAAATTTTTTATTATTTTATTAATTTTACTTATTTTTGTTGACTTTACTAAAAGTGGTGCTACTGTCTGTCTCGCTCACTCATAGCAGATATGTTCATTATCCATCTCTCTCATCATTTTTCCGTAAAATTAAGAACCTACCAGAAGCTTGTGCGAATAAAGAACATCTGACCTGAGTGAAATGGGTTAGCAAAAATCGGGTTACTTGAGGTTTTCCTTTTTTTACTCGTTTTTTTTAGTATGAAACTAACAAGTATTGTACCATTTTACAATCTTGGTTAAATGCGCCAACTTTTAATGGCACTTGCCAAGGCACTTTAGTACATTTTTTTTTAAAGGAGGGCCTTTCAAAGTCTGCAGCCTTTGAAAATTTTAAATTCATAGTTTAATAAATAGTGTTTATTCTAGAAAACTTGGGGCAATTGTGTCATTATTTTTGACTGTGCTTCTAGACATGTTATTTAGGGTTACGGTTCCAAAGTTTAAATGAACAAAAATAATAAAAGTTAACCACAATAACCGAAAAATTGTTATAATTTGACCAAATTTCTAGGTTTTCTTTAAATGCCCATAATTTTCAAACTGCATGGGATAGATTTTTTTTCTGATTTTTCTCATGATAGTTACAACCAATCCTGTCACCCCGTTGCGGCTTGACGTTGACTTCTGGGACACCCTGTATATGAGTTATTTACATTTCTTTCAGGTCTCAATCAGTGTCGACACTTCTATAGTGCAGTTACGTTATCATGTAGACCTGAGTAAAGACAAAACCGTAATTATCTATACAAAATATATATTATAATAATTCAGAAAGTGGTAGGAGGCCAAATTAATCGAAAATACCAATTTGCAATAGATAAAAACATAATAAATTAATCTGTTTATTGTATATTGACATCTGATTATACACAGGCAATATACAATTTTGACTACACTAATGACCGTGCACTCTAGCCAGCGCAGCAAAAAATGCCGAAAGGGATAACAGTCATCCGACTCGTCGGGCGTCTTGTGAAGGATTAAGACATTCTTTGTAGTGTCGGCACTCGGTAGGAGCACAAAAAATGTAAACAGCTCTTATACAGGGTGAGGCATAAAAACCAAGTGTTTTTGAAATAATCATAAAATTATTAGTTTTTACTCTAAAAACAAATTATTGGTAGTAGAACATAGCTGATAATATACCATTTTGAAATATCTAAGTGCAAAAATTACATCTGGCATATGATGCAGCCGTTCACGAAAATTGCACTCCACTGTTTCCAGCACTGTTGATTTTTGAGAGATTCCATGGCGAATCGCTTCTTTCTCTGCGTCTAACGTACGGGGCTTGGCCCTTTAAACACGTTACTTGACTTACCCCCATATAAAAAATCACAAATTGATAAGTCGGGAGACCGAGGTCTTGAAATGCCACCAAACCTCGAAATTGAACGATTTGGAAACAAGTGGCGAAGAACAGCCATGGATGCTCTGGCGGTGTGTGCCGTGGCCCTATCTTGCTGGAACCACAAATCTTTGATATCCACACCTCTTCGTTGCAATTCAGGTATGAAAAAGGTATTCACCATATGAATGTAACGTTCAGATGTTACTGTAGCGGTGACCCCATATTCTCCAAAAAAATATGGGCCAATGAAGCCACGCCATATGCCACGCGTTGTTCTAACGTCTACCGCTCCATGATGGCAAGTGGCAAGTAAGAAAGTGAAATGGTTTGAGTCAAGGAATAGATTGTAATAAACCGCGCGCTCCTCCCTTTTCTAATATATTATGAGTACTACTCAAACCAAAAACACTTGGTTTTTATGCCCCACCCTGTATTTATGAAGTGTACTATATACACTTGAATTTTTCAATAAATCAAACTCAAGATAAATGATATCAGGCAGATACATAGGTCACAATGAAAAAATTACTTTTAGTTCTATAATCTACTACTTTAGTTCTGTGGCAACATGTAACGGACTTTATTGTCTACCAACTCTTCGTATCAATCGAGGTAAGAAAAAGAAGAACAAGAAGCTAGTCTCAGGAAGGAAACCAAGCATTTGCGGAAAGGTACTTTGAATGCATTTTTAAACAGCGGCAAGCAAGTATCGCTGGCCGATTCTGGGTGGAAGTTGCTAGGGAAATTCAGGAAGCAGCTTAAACAGAGAGTGCATTTTTAAATTAAACTCACTCCGAGATATAGACCGTCCTCCGTTTTTGTTATGCGCTGATTCTCTTTCTTGGAATGCTCTCCTTCTGATTGTGCAGTCGGTATAGCTTCATTCCAGAAGAAAAAATGCACGTTTTTCTGGAATAAGCATAGCTTGTAGGTCGCTAGTAATGTCAGTAACCTACTTTATAGAGGATGCTCCAAAATTAGTGTCATTTAGAAGTCACCAGGTAGAACAACCCTAGGGGAACCTGAATCATCAGTCATCAGCGGTCTGTCAGTCTGTTTGCTACCTTTTTTATCACTGCGTAATTTCAGTAGCTGGTACATAAATTTTGTTGAAATGACTATCACTTTTTGATAAAACTTGCTGTTTTAAAACCTCTCAAGACATTGGCATATCTATAATAGCAAACAAACTCCAAAAAAGATTAAAAGATTCCTTCTGGGTGCAAAAATCCAAATTTCAGGTGTAATGGAACTTCCATAGATTAGATAGTATAGGTTAACGACTCGTTTAGATATTCTTTTTGAATAATGGCCCAAAAAAATTCACTTTATTACGTAGTCTACTTTCAATGATGAAAAAAATCTGTCTGTTCAGTCAAGTAAATGATATTTCCTTTATCAGCTAAAACGTAGCTGTACAGACATATAATTTACTTAATGTGTTTATTGATTGCTTGTAGATTCCTTTATATTATACTCTTGTATGGGCGATGGTGATGTCTCTCATAAAAAATATTACTGTCATAATAAAAATAACATATTTGAAGGCAAACAGTGAGTGATCGTTTCAATTAAGTTTATGCCATGGCACACAGGAGATCGATATGTTTAATCAAGAAATTGTAGGTGTGTTGTTGATTCGTGTGACAGCGTGTTTTGTGTCCAATGTTTTTACTTCAAATTTATTGGCATACACATCCACCTATCCCACAAAAATAAATAAAAATAATAGGGCACTGGTCCTAAACAATAACAGTTAGACTGTCCTCTTCATTTTAATAGACCTGTAGTATTGTATGGCCCTTCCTAAATTCAGAACAATAGTAGTTTAGGAATTTTGAAAAAAAATTGATATACCGGGTGTCCCAGAATTTCCTTGACACGTGATATTTTCGTAACGAAAAACGGTTCAAGCAAGAACTGAGTGGTACTTTTGAAGGTACTATAGGGTCTATCATACCATGCATTCAAAACATTTTTTTTTGTACGTCAACCCCTAAAACTCACCCTTAAATTTTTTTTTCAAATAGCACCTCATAGGTTTTCCTACATAAATGATATCCCCATTTTATTTAAAATCTTGTAGTACCTTTGATTTGATATGCAAACTTATTTTTTCCGTAAAATCATAAGCATACGACAAATGAAATGATAATTTGTTTGACACCTGATATTATCATAACAAAAACGGAAAAAAAAGAAAAGTGAGTAGGTTTTTCAAGGGTAGTGTATGACCTATCATTCCTTGCTTATGAAGCACTTTTTTATTACTTAAACCCCTGGAATCCACCCTTAGCTTGTTCTTTCAAACTTCAATCCACAATTTTTCCTGGAAAAATGAATTCTTTACTTAAATTTAATTATCGTTGCCTTACCTTTTATGCCCCTACCACAATTTATCGTTAATTTTTTTCGTTTAATCCGTGAAATCGTAAGCATAAATTAATTAAAACACATGTATGGAAAATATTTTTTTATTATCATGAATCAACTAATAAAAAAAATTATCATGAATCAACTAATAAAAAAAAAATGTGATTGAAATGAAATGTGTGATTTTTTTATGAATTTCAAATGTATTATTAATATTAATAGTTAATGAGAAAAACTTGAAAAAAATGTTTTCAATTAATAGTAGTCAATTAAAAACTGATAAAAATTTCAAAATTGTCAAGATTTTCGATCTTTTCAAAATTTTGAAAATTTTCCAAATTTTCTAAATTTTCTAAATTTTCCAAACATTCAAAATTTCTAAATTTTCCAAACTTTCAAAATTTTCTAAATTTTCAAAACTTTCAAGATTTTCAAATTTTCCAAATTTTCAAAATTTTACAGTTTCAAAATTTTCAAAATGATGAAATGAAATGATAAACATGAATATATCAAAGAACGACAAAGCACTAACTTTCTTCAGTGACAATGTGGGTGAGTGGGCATTGATCCAGGGCACATAGTAGCTTTCATATATCTCCATTGAAAATCCGTCGGTGCGAAAATAGCGCAGCGCGTCGTTCTTGTCCTATGCGGCACGTTCGACGCTTTTCTCTCCTTGCAAAACTAATAAATTTGAATCAGACGATATAATGCCTTTAAAAATTCTTCCGACTGGCTGCCTTCTTGGCTTTGCGCTCTTTGCATTGTACTTCGATACGAGTACGATGCATTTGTCTTCCTCTGCGTGGCGTGCACTTGGTGCCTGCACTTGATAGTCTCGGGCCATCTGGCACCCCACGTAGCTCACTTTAACAAAGCTCTGAGACCTGGTGTGTGCATTCACTTAAGACTGTTAGCTGGTTTCGTTGCAAAGAAGGTGCTTCAGGTCAGGCCTAATCTTGAGTATCCAACCCTTAGTAGGCCGCAGGCAAAAGGTTTTTTTTAAATTTATGTTATTGGCTCTGATCTGAGATCAACTAGCCAGTTCTATTTTGGATGGACATCTATTTTTTCTTAATAATATGAACATTGTTTTATATTGGTTATATTTGAAGGTTACAGTGTTATTTTTAGTTTTTGTGTGCAAAAGTTATATCATAGTCTGTATGCACAGTTGTTTTCACTACCTAGTATAGAGATCATATTAGCAGGTAACGGAATATAGTTTGACAATCTGTGATACAGGTCTGTTACCTCATTACTGATCAATTGATCAGTGAGGGTTATCGTCTAGCCCTATTCTAGTTTTGTGTTGAGGCCTTAAGCAATGACCATACCTCAATCAGTGTTCTCACAAGTGGTCAATTCGTTTCTCTCTAAAAACAAGGGTTCTGTTCTTATGTTCTGCTGGATCTGTTTGTATATCGTTCCGGGTGGATTTCTATGGTAGTGTTCGCTCCACTTTTCTTTCAGGTTCTTGTTTAATTTACTGTTCAAGTCACTGTAGGGAATTTTGGAATCTCTCATCAATATTCCATCTGTAGCCGCCATCTTTGCTAGTATGTCGACTGTGTTGTTTTGAGGTATACCTGTATGTCCTTTAATCCATACAATTTTTACATTTTTATGTGATATGTGGTCAAAATTTTGACCACATATCACCAAAGGGGGGTGTTAAAAATGAAAGATCACGTGATTAATGAACGGCCCCTTAATAGAAAGCCAAATAAAGATTTTCGATGTTTTAGGTAAACCTGAAGATCTGAAAGGTCTAAAATTTTTAATTTTCGCCAGACGAGACGGAAACTCAAAATTGCGACCGGATTTGTATTCAGCACCACCAAATCATCCAAAACACAAGGTTTCATGTTAAGAGAAAGCCAAATAAAGATTTTCGACCTTTTAAGCAAACCTGAAGATCTTAAAGACCTGAAATTTTTTATTTCTGTCAAACGAGATGGAAACTCAAAATTGCGAATGGATTTGTGATTAGCACCCTCAAATTATCTAAAACACGAGGGTTCATCTCAAGAGAGCCAAATAAGCATCTTCAATTTTTTAGGTAACCCTGAAGATCTGAAAGATCTGAAATTTATAATTTTTATCAAACGAGACTGAAAGTCAAAACTGCGACCGGATTTGTAATCAGCACCCTCAAATTATCTAAAACACGAGGGTTTATCTCAATAGAAAGCCAAATAAGGATTTTCGATATTTTAGGTAAACCTGGGGATCTGAAAGATCTGAAATTTATAATTTTTGTCAAACGAGACTGAATGTTAAAACTGCGACCGGATTTGCAATCAGTACCTTCAAATTATCTGAAACGTGAGGTTCGTCTCAATAAAAAGCCAAATAAGGATTTTCGATTTTTTAGGTAAACCTGAAAGATCTGAAATTTATAGTTGTTGTCAAATGAGACTGAAAGTCAAAACTGTGACCAGATTTTGTAATCATCACCCTCAAATTATCCAAAACACAACGTTTCATCTCAATAGAAAGCCAAAAGATTTTCGTTGTTTTAGACAAACCTGAAGGTCTGAAATTTTTGATTTTCGTCAAACGAGACGGAAACTCAAAATTGCAACTGGATTTGTATTCAGCACCCTCGAATTATCCAAAACACGAGGTTTCATGTTGATAGAAAGTCAAATAAAGATTTTTGACCTTTTAGGCAAACCTGAAGAGCTAATAGACCTGAAATTTTTTATTTCCGATACATGATAAACTCAAAACTGTGCCTGGATTTGTAATCAGCATCCAAAATTTGGAAAATTTTGAATATTTTGACTATTTGAAAATGTTGAAAACTGAAAATTTCGAAAATTTCGAAAATTTTGAAAATTTTGACCAATGGACCAATTGACCTCTTTTTTGATAATACAAAATACTAACATTTCAATAATTAATTTCTAACAAATGTCAAACGCTAAGTCAAAGCCTACTTGACTGAAAGTATACTTGAAAGGTAAGGCATTTATGTCTTATTTTGTGTTTTAAAATTTTACAGTACACATACATTGGGTTACTAACACGACCATTACTTGCAGAAATATAAGTAGAGTCAATCTCAAGCACATGATGTTTCCATTAGAGGGCCACTGAAACACGACGAAATAATGGAGAAGTTTACTAAAATTTTTTTATCGATTCAAAAGAAAATATAAGAAAAATAAAAGAAAAGCGTGAAAGAAATATGAATATATCTCTAAAGACAAAAAAGTTACAATGTTTCAAAGTCGCGCTCCGCAGAAATATTTTTGGCACGACTGACCGAGTGGTGTGACGTCATAGCTCCGTAGCCAGTGCGGGCGGCCGCTGCCGCTGAGCCACACGACGCGACGCACGTATCAGACAACGCACACAGGCACAGCGTGGTGGTGGCGCCGTGAGCTGAGCAACCAATCGTCTCATTTGTTTTGTAGTTTAGTGCATATCAAATAATATTGCTATGATGAGTGACATTAAAAAAGGATGTTATAAAAAATATTGCATTGTTCCGAAGTGTATGAGCACAACGATTAAAACACCTAATAATGTTTTTTCCCACGCACCTTTGCAAAGAAGTGGTGCAAAGTGATGAAACGGGATTTAATAATACCAAAAAGTACAAAATATGTTTGTGAGGATCATTTTGATGCGAGTATACCATTGTATTTATCTTCTATTGATAAGTATTAATTATTATCAACTATATATGGATAGCTTCACTGGTTGTTAAAGATTACTTTACCCAATAGTAAATTAGTTAGTTCATTTTTTTTTCAATTTATTTGTACCTATTAATGAGTTACAAATATTGCCACCTCGAAAGCAATGCTGCAGGCATATACACATACGATAATTTAGCTAACCTATTGCATTTATCCTATCTGTTGAATGGTCATCATGGCTTCTATTCAGTCTTTCGCCGGGACTGAAACGACCCTTCTGCAGCCTTCCACATGTCTTCGTTTCTTGAATAAATACATTAATAGGATATCTGATACATAAAATTTTGACGTTACGTATGCTGAATTACTTTACTGTGTTATATATTTCTATATTTTCGGATTCGTAACTTATGTTTTTGTTGATACAGCTTGAAAATGATACTGAAAATCTAATCAAATATAAACTAGTTGGTGGTACATTAAAGCTGAAAACTGAAGGCTGCCCTCATAAGTTTGACAGTCAAAAATTTGTTCATCCTAGAAGAAAACTCAGAGCATATGAAAAAAGGCGACGCGCAGAATGTTTAGAAAATTTATTGCAGAACGATGCTTTATCGACCTCAAGTTGGCAACTTTTCGAAGTAATTCAGTGTCATTCAATATACAAAGAGCCGGATGTACTAGAAAATCCACTATCTAAGGATTGCACAGTGAATGTATCAGATATAATCCCGACAACAATATTTAAACAAAGTGCAAGTTGACAGCAAAGTTAAACAAAAAGATCAAAAAGTGCAAACAATCATGAGAAGGAAAAAAACGAACGATACAGAATATATGTGTCTGATGACCATCCCCCAATCACCCGAGAGTTCTCCTTCAAAAGAATCAGTATCTTCTAAGAGTTGCTACAGTTCAGTTAGTTATACTTTAAATACAACAGTCATCCCTCAGTATTGCAAAGAGACAATAACAAAAATATCAACAAATGCTAGTTTTTATTTGCGTTTACCGGAAGGCGTTTATTTTCTCACGAAACTATTATCTTAAAGCGTTCCTAGATCAATAAGAGATATTTTAATATGACTTTGTCCTTTTACAAGTCCTTCTTCCGTTATGGTAAAAAACTAAAAAACACTTATTTAAAAATCAAATAATGTACATACAAAACACTCTACAGCTTCCACGATACCACGATACACAGATCTACGGCAGCGCGCGGCACAGACGGCTGGCTATGCGGATTGCGGAATCGTGACGTCACAGCCAAATTGAAGGCGGCAACTATTTCGCGCAAAATATGCAAACTTTAATTATTGATTTCTCTGCCATTTATTGACGGATTTCAAAAATTTTTTCACTGACTAATTACATTTCGTCTATATTTTACGGATACGTAACTGCTTATTTTATTATGAGTATCATGAGACTTCTCCATTTCGTGTCCCCAGTTTCCAGGAATAGAACACATTCCGTGTGTATCCAGCATTTAGTTGCGCGGATACACTCCAGTTAACCTCCAATTTCCTTCTCCCACAACAGCCCGGTTTCCACTTCAGTGAATAGCTAGCACAACGGACACGCGTGTATGTATGTATATATGTCACCGTAATGCGGTTATCGGCCATTCAGAATCCGCTCGGTCTCCCTTTCTCTACGATAATGCACTTAGCCGGTCAATTCGGGCCGATTGTGCCCTAATGACACGGCTGTCAAAGCCGAACACTGACCTTGGAAAATTCCAAATGCTAATTTGCTCTGCCCAGATCAAACGGCCTTAATTGTCCTGAAACAGCTACAAGATATAAGCGCTGTTGCTTGAAGATGCTCCTCATCAGACTTCGTGATACGCTGTTGCCCCTATTAGAATGAGTCATCGTACCTTACATACCAATAAATATTATAAATATAGTTTAAAAACACAAAAAACACGCTTAAAGATAATTCAAACTGAAAAGTTAAAAATATTTTTTTAAATGAGCTTAATGAACGAAAAATACCCTTCTTTTCCTCGTCTTTCCATAGCATCAATGCCGGGGTTCCGCAGGGATCGGTATTGGCTCCGACATTGTTTCTGCTTCACATTAATGATCTACTCTCTAGCACTACAAACCCAATCCACAGTTTTGCGGATGACAGTACGCTGCATGCAGGCATCATGAGCAATAGACCGATCTCTGTGGTCGAGCTGGAACGCAGAAGACTGGCAGTGGCAGCTTCACTTTCAAAGGATCTCGATACCATTGCAGCTTGGGGGCTTAAGAATATGGTTAAATATAATGCCTCCAAGACCCAGTATCGTACGCTATCAAACAAGAAGTGCCCAAGCCAACACCAGGTTCTAATGAACAACCAGGCTCTGCCAAGGAGTCACACATTCAAGCTGTTAGGAGTCAACATTACAGAAAATCTGATCTGGCACGAACACGTCGCGTCAATTGCAACAGCTGCTGGTAAAAAGCTTGGGTACCTATTTAGAGCCAGAAAGTATTTCTCACTATGTAACCTCCTCACGCTATATAAAGCCCAGATAAGACCTTGCCTGGAGTATTGCTCTCATGTCTGGGAAGCTGCTGCCCCCACTACCCTGTCTATACTAGATGCCGTCCAGAGAAGGGCAATTCGACTAATTGGTGATCCGGCCTTAACGCGCCACCTTCAGTCACTTTCTCACCGGCGTGTTGTTGGTGACCTCTCACTCTTCTACCGATATTCCAACGGAACCTGCTCCTCTGAGCTATCCTCTATCGTTCCGCCGCTCACTGCTCCTATCAGATGTACCCGTGCGACCGCTGCATCTCATCCTAAGACGCTCGTCCTTCATACATCAAGAACTGAGCGGTACAACCGCACATTTATTCCCAGGGTGTCCAAGGCTTGGAATGGACTGCCAGAAGATGTATTCATTGGGCCTGCGGGTATTGGCCCATTCAAATCTCGCGTTAACAAACTTCCCCTAACATAACCCTTTCACAGCAGCCGCGGTACTTTGGTATTTAGGCCCTGACTGCGCGGTCTGCTCAGTTATAAGAAAATACTAGTATGCTATACTCGTTTTTAAAATTATTTTCAACTTTTTAGTTCTAAGTTCCTTAAAAGCGTGTTTTTTAGTTTTTTAAACTATATTTATTTCTAATTTTTTAGTTAACTTCATCATTAATTTTTTTTTATTTTTGAAACTGTAATCATTTCATTAATTTTGCAGTTATGAACTAGCGGTCCCGACAGACGTTACCTTGATTGTAGCGCTGCCTGCCAGACCTTATGTAAAAAAAATCCCCAAATAACAGCTTAGTAATTTTAAATTCAAATAAAGTGGCACTTAGGATTATAAAAACCATACCTCTATTAAAAAATAATATTGCATAAAAAGCTATCGACTTGCAGTCGTTGACTTAATTTTTGCTACAAGCGGACACCCAAACAAGTACTAACAGCGCTCAACGCTGCTTAGCTTCGGAGATCGTCGAGAGACTGCGTTTTCACCGTGACATGACCATTACTAATGAAACGGTTGACTGTGTCCGATATTAAAGCCTTCTCTATTAATTACGTTAATTGTTAATAGTTTTTGTAATTTTTGTGACGGGTCGCGCAGTTTGTGGTCGACCGCTAAGAGGTTTATCTCTAACTGATACTCGTATACTGATTAGGCCATTTGATACAATATCTAATTGTGAACCATACAGCTGCCAGTGTATTTTTAACTGAACTTGAGCTACACATTCTGCAACATCGGTCATTTTAGTACTCGTAATTTTATTACCATTGTCCCAGTGTCGAGAACACAGAGCCACGTTATGTCATTAACAAGACACTGTGAATGTGAATTGTAAATGCAAATCCCAACTTAGCCGAAAGGTGGCGCCAAAGTCCATACCGTCAGTCATAGGTGGCTATGCACGAAGCGAGTTTGACACATGACAGGTTACAGTTTAAGACAACAGATGGCGCAGTGTGGCAGTTACTATCACGCACCCAACAAAAGTTCACAACTATCTTTGTAGGAGCATGCGAAAGCATATTTATCTGAGGCAGGCTTAATGGATTTTTCGTTAGATGTAATGAATTTTTGCGAATAGAAAACCTTTGCTATTTATCAGTTGAAAGGAATTCTTTAATGCAACGAAATCCCTTTGCGAGTTCTCTTGCCGATGCTGCAACATTTTAATAGCAGAGCCGTTATCCAAAAGTTAGTCGCTGAGGGATCATAATATTCCTGAAATCTAGACAACAGTTTTGTTTCATCCCATTGTAACCCGTATTATCACCTATACGCTGCGAAAATAACAACCGGCGAAGTTCTGGCGCAGGGAAACAGGGAAACTCTCGCCGGACCGAATTGTACAACGTTTGACGGTTTCACAGAGAGCATCCCTTTTAATCCGGGCGTCCTTAGCACCTCCACCGGGGAGTCTTACGTATGTAAATGGCGCCAGATTAGCATCTGAAGTGGTCTGCCAGGCCCTGACTTAATTAGATTCCGATTACGTCGTCGACTGCCTCGAAAAGCGACCTTTTGCAGATTTCAATTAAATAATGTGCGGAACTGTACCCGGCCCACAAAGAAGATAAACTGGAACACAACAAATTCCGACTGTGATGACCACGTGGTCGGTAATTAACAGTGAAACTTTTGGTAACGAATCAGGAATTAGCATCATCATCATAGTCACAATGTCTTAACAGACATGTTGTGAACTCGTAAAATGCATTAGATCGGAGCTAGAGTATTGCCGACACGAATATTACCAATAGTTTTGAGAATTGTAGCTCGCCATAGTTCGCGTTACTGCCAGTTTAGTGGCGCTCTTGATACTCATATCCAGCAACGGTTTTGTCGTATCCACCCAGCGCGTAGGGGGACGGCCACGGCGCCGCCCGCTCGGGGCATGACCCTGAATTGCAAGTTTCTCCATATTATCGCTTCTGTGTATATGTCCGAAGAATGTAAGCATTCTCGTCGACACAATGGAGGATAGTCTCTTTGGATTACCGAGCTCATCCAGTATGGAACCGTTAGTTCGATGGGCGGTATAAGGAACTCTCAGCATTCTCCTCCAAGTCCACATTTCAAAAGCATCTATGCGAGCTCGATCTGCCTTTTTAGCAGTCCAAGTTTCAGTCAGTTATATTATTATAATATATGATACTAGTGCAGTATGCAGTATTTTCAAAATTTTCAAAATTTTCACTCTTTCAAAATTTTCAGAATCTTCAAAATTTTGAAAATTCTGAAAATTTTCAAAATTTTCACTTGACGCTTTAGAAACTACTGCTGGAAAAGTTCGTTCGCATCTTTCTGCTAAGTTGGTTGGTTTCTTCCATCTGAACAGGTTGTTGTTTATACTCCATGGCATTCTAGGTTGCTTATAGGTAGAAAAATTGGAAATCAACGATTTGACTGATAATTTGAAATAAAGTGAAAATAAAAAAACATTGACATTATCGTAAATAAAATAAGGCATTCTTACTTGAAAAAAATCAAGATACCTGCTATTGCAGTTTCCCTAACTAATCTACTAATTTCTCTAAGTATAATAAGAATCCAAAGTTGGCCGTCTAACCTAAGCTGACGAATTTCATGCTTAGTCACACGGTAAAGTCACAACCTTCTTAAGTTTTATAATCGCTGCGATATTCTTTAAATTTCTAATATCTACTTATACGCACTATTGACCCACCCTGAATACATATATATAACCAAACAATTTATATGTGTGTCACATGCAAGAGACTTCTGAAAATAAATGATTTTTGCTACAATGAAACTCAAAAGTATAGGAATCATTTTGGTTCAACTATCATGTTCAAATTTCAAATGACATTCAAGTAATGACTAGTTTTTTATGGTCTGCCTCTCGCAAAGGCTGACAACCTATGGCGCTGGAGAAGCGCTGCGAGAGAAGATAAGTATCGAAGCACGTTATATTTAAAACGCTGCAGGTTGTAGTCATCGGGAAACAAATTCCCCAGAAGCTGATTTTACGTCGAAGTTCTGGAGAACAATGGTGGAGGAGACTGTTTCGGGGAGCAGGGACCTCGAGCTGGTAAAGATGAGCTCGCAGAGCCTCTCTAGTGTTCCTCGTTGGGACGGCTTTCGGTGTTATTATCTGGGAGAGCTCACTCGAAAATCTTCCCTGATAGAATCTGTCAAACAGGGACAGGGCGGCCAAACTTCTTCGATTTTCCAGTCTGTGGAGGTCCTTTGTGAGGTTACGCATATCGATTAGTCTAATTGCTCCCTTCTTGATAGTATCCAGAAGCTTTAGAGAGTGATGGTCGGATCTGTGCCTTATAGAGTAGCAGTAGTCGTTGCTCTGGTGTATACAGCTTCCTACAGCTGAACAAAGCTCCAAGCTCCTGGGATGCCGTTTTAGCAATACTTACGACGTGGTCATGCCAGGACATGTTATCGTTGATATTGACTGAATATGACTCGACCTTCAGGTGACTCTCCATTCCCAGAGCTGGTGAGCTAACATGAAACTTCTTTGTCAGTGTGGTTGCTTGAGTTTTCTGTGCGGTAAATTGTACTTTATTTACTAATCCTCACTCCACAACTGTTTTGATATTTACGTTGATCTGTGAGGCATGTTGCTGTCGCCGACGTACCGTCTCCTGGGATGATATTGGCTTGCTTGGTTCTATGCACCATATTAATGTACTGTGGTCTGCGAAGCTGTAGATTGTATTGGATGTTATTTCCACCAGCTGGTTGATGTACAGTAGAAACAGTGTAGAAGTATGGGACAGATCCCTGAGGAACACCGGCGTTTATTAAAAATACGTCTGATGAACAGCTTTCGACTAAAACAAACAGATCGATCGTTCAAGAAGCCACTGGCGCAGGCCAGGTGGTAGTCCATAAGCAGCAAACTTGACCAGAAGTCCCTCATGCCACACTCTGTCGAAAGCTTTCGATATATCAAGTGTAACAACACGGGATTCGCCATGATTGTCTATTGCTCTGTTCCACAAGTGAGTGACGTAGGCCAGGAGGTCACCCGTAGACCTATGCTTACGGAAGACATTCTGGCGATCATTTATGATGTTATTATTACTAGTTAAAGTGCTGTCCTGAAAATTTAAGGAATTAGTGAGATAGTTTTTGAAGCACAAAACCTCTTTTGCAAATCTCTTTTATTTCCTAAGCATAATCTATTATTATACCAAATCAAAAATATAAAAACTAAAAAGTATCTCCTGGTACATACTATGTAGTATCTCAAAATTCCGGTCACACATTTCTTCTGTACCTCAGACAGCAATTCGTTGCAAGGCAGTCGTGGACAGAGACATGTTAAACGTTGGCCATTTGCATCTTACATGCAGATGTAGAGATTAGCATCTCAAGTAGCCTCTAAAGTTAATTAATTAGGGCAATATCGTTAAGCCTTTCGGGCGATAAAGAAACTGGCTACGACGGTGTTTAGAAAATATGGCTACGGCATGGAATGGCTACGCTACGGTTACTGAAGCTCGGACGGTTGTTGTTTGTTTTTATTAGTGGCTTAGACAGCAATGCCGGTTTTAATTGGTTTGTCTCCGGATAAGACTGCTTTAGACTACACTATTTAGTGAACAACATTTGTTTCAATTTATTGAACAAGAGTTACAATGAAAAATAGTTCGTTTGTTTTCTATATGGGTGTCTCCGAACATTTGTTGGGTTTCTGCTTTATTGCTGAAAGATCTTGATGTGTGAACGTATTGCAGCAAAGCAAAAACTACATCGCCATGAACTATAAAAATGGTGCACTAGCACCAATAAATTATCATTATTATTTTGACAGAAGCTATATCTCTATAGGGCACCAATAGTTCCATAGCACTCTTGTCATAAGACTTGTTTTATTGATATCTACCGTTGGTAAACAGCTATGTAGTTGAATTTTGCAGCAACTTTTTGACAATTTTGTTCACTATTCAACTATGTTAGAAGACGTATACTGTTTATACATTTGTCAACTCAGATTTTCAATAACGTAGTTGTCCTGCCCGAAATCTGCAGATCACGTCGTATCTTTGCAATTTTTTCTTTCAACGACTAAAGAAGATGAAGTCAAGTTGATTGACTCAATACTTCCCCCACATGATACCAATTTATTATTTTCCCAGGAACCGCCCCTCCTCCAAAAAAAGGTGTGTTATGCTGCTAGGTCTTTCCTTCACAGGTCAATGGACAGCCTAGTATCAATACTACAAATTTTTCAGTTTCACAACCCCTCTCCCCCCATCCACCCTAATTTGACCTCCATCTAAAAAAAGTAGGAAAATTATCCGGGACCCCTAAGACGTATAGAAACCAATTTTTGATTATTGCATCGCCATCGCTGACCGGGTGTCAAAATTTCATTAAAATCGATTTGGTAATTTCCAGGTTACACAACACAGAACGATCTAAAGCAATACGCGTGTGTATGTATAACAGAAAATTCTAAGTCCTTTGGTTTCTGTAATAGACCAGTGCCGAAGCCTTCAAAAATAATAAAAAGTGAAAAAAATTACAGTAGGATGAAACTCATTAGAAAAAGAGGGGAATATGATAAGAATGAAAGGAAAAATAAATTACGGTCGATTCGAGATCGGGAAGTGGGAGGGGGTGAGTTTTTAAGGGTAGAAAATGGTTTATCTTGATTTCTGGCAAAACTACACGTCCTATGGATAAAAGTTAAATGGCAAAGTTGTAGGTAATAAAAAGGTCTACAACTTTGTATTTTCAATTTTTTCACATAACCTCAAAAATTATGGTGAAAAATTCAAAAAACCAAGTTTTTGGTCTTTTATTTTTATCTTTTTCAAAAAAAATAATTTTTTTACGAAGTTTGGTGAAAATTTACCTTATTATGTCCCAAATACACTGTAATTTATTTGATTTGAAATATTAATTTTTTCGCCTTATTTGACCTTAAGATCAAAAATGCACCCCAATTTTCAATCGAAAACTCTCACGTCAAAATATCAGCTTTTTTCAAAAACTTTGGGAGCCTTTCGTTCGTTGAAATCTCTATTTTCTGATGGTGTAAAAAATATACATTACTATAGAAAATCTTCTCAGAAAATGCAAAAAACTGAAAAAAACTCGAATTCTAAAATTTTTTTTACTCACTATGTACAATTTTGAGCTGTTTATTAAAATTTACACTTATTTACTTAAAAAACGTGGGATTTCATGTTACATTGATAAACGAAAAAAATTGCAAATTGGAATATCCGACTATAATTAACAAACAAATAAGTTAATATTTAATAAGACATCTACAATATTTTGAAAAAGTTGTAGAATCTTCTTTAAATAATATTTGTAGATACCTATTTATTGCTGTTGTAAGATAATTTATATACCTGGGTGACATACGGTAAATGTTAGCCCATTGTAAGGTATTTCATGGAGAAGTGGGGACGGACTTAGCAGGGTCTGGGCCTTACTACATACCTGCTATTTCGTAGCAGCTGTAAAACCGTTAGTCAGTGGTCATGGGTAACGCAGACAAATTAAATACGCTGATACTATAACGCTGGCGCACTTCCTTGTATCAACGCAATGCGTTAACTCAAATGCGCCATGATACACGATACAGTTGAGAGCCAGACTGGAAATAATATTGGAGACGAAGATGATTGTCTTGAAGATTTCGACGATCAACTAGAGATAGAAAGGTTTATCGAATCTTCTTCAAAGAGACAAAAACTAATGACTAACTAATGGAAATTTCATATAAGATATTTATAAATGACAAGATTAACGTTTTCGAAAAAAAATATAATGAATAACGTAATCAGAATTAAGTATCTAAATTCAATAGTGCGATTTACATGTATATTTATATTTTTTAAAATTTTCTCTATGACATGAATGTAATTCGAATTTAATTAATAAATCTTTCAACTGAAAAAAATTGCAGCAATCACATTTTAGTGATGAAATTGTACATAGTGAGCAAAAAAAATTACGAATTTGAGTTTTTTTCAGTTTTTGCATTTTCTGAGAAGATTTTCTATAGTAATGTATATTTTTTTACACCATCAGAAAATAGAGATTCCAACGGATAAAAAGCTCCCAAACTTTTTGAAAAAAGCTGATGTTTTGACGCGAGAATTTTCGATTGAAAATTGGGGTGCATTTTTGATATTAAGTTAAAATAAGGCGAAAAAATGAATATTTTAAAACAAATAAATTACAGTATATCTGGGACATAGTAAGGTAAGTTTTCACCAAATTTCGTAGAACATTTTTTTTGTTTGAAAAAGATAAAAATAAAAAACCAAAAACTTGGTTTTTTGAATTTTTTACCATAATTTTGAGGTTATGTGAAAAAATTGAAAATACAAAAGTTGTAGACCTTTTTATTACCTACAACTTTGCTATTTAACTTTTTTCCATAGGACGTGTAGTTTTGCCAGAAATCAAGATAAACCATTTTCTACCCTTAAAAACTCGCCCCCTCCCACTTCCCGATCTCGAATCGACCGTAATTTATTTTTCCTTTCATTCTTATCATATTCCCCTGTTCTTCTAATGGGTTTCATCCTACTGTAATTTTTTTTGGTTTCAAAAATTATCGACCCTGGTCTATAATAGGCAAGGAAACGTTAGGAAGGACCTAAAAAGATGTATTATGCCGCTGGATCTTTTTTTCACAGGCAATGGCAATATTATGTATACAACAAAATTTTCAGTTTTACAACCCGCCACCCCCCCAACCATCCCAATTTCACTCCCACACAGCACATCGCTTTCCAAATTTCATCACAATCCATGCAGCGGTTGCTAAGATTAGGAGGCTAGAAAAACGCGTACAGACAGACCGACAGATAGACCGACGGAAATGAGTGACGTGAATTTTCTTTAGATAGATATCATGAAACGCCCAAAAAGCGTATTATCTCCAAATTGAAAATTTTCTGTATCACAATACCCCCCTCACCGATAGGCTTAAACCAAGATTGCATGCAAGGGTTCCTAAATAGGTATATTAACTACTTACATTTTTCTATTACTAAGGGTACATTATTTTGAGGAGTAGTACTTTACTGAAATAAAAAGCCTTTTGGACTTCAAACCGTGCAATGAGGTGACTTTGGTTCTTGCAGTCGTTGATATTTTCGCAATTACGACAAAATAATAATTGCTAATGGGCTCCGCTTGGCTTAATTCAACTCCATTTGCTAAGGTAACATCTTCTCAAGACGGAATTAATTAGAAATGAAGCAGCGCCATTTATGATTTACTAATACTGAAATATTCATCGCTGCGATTCAATATTTACACCAGTAGAAGACGACCCATTCGACTTTCGTCGGAGGGTTTATAGTCCGGGCGTTTTAGATGCATGCAAAAATTTGATAATCTGTCAGAACTATCGAGCATCTCCGTTTTTAGACCATGCGGAAGAAAGGATCCATGATAATTGATTGGGTGGAGGTGCTAAGGACCGCCAGATTAAAAGGGATGCTCTATGCAAAACGGTCAAACTTTGTACCATTTGGTAATTTTGAAAATTTTGAAAATTTTGAAAATTTTGAAAATTTTGAAAATTTTGAAAATTTTGAAAATTTTGAAAATTTTGAAAATTTTGAAAA
The DNA here is from genome assembly GCA_951848785.1 of Callosobruchus maculatus. Classification (NCBI taxonomy): domain Eukaryota; kingdom Metazoa; phylum Arthropoda; class Insecta; order Coleoptera; family Chrysomelidae; genus Callosobruchus; species Callosobruchus maculatus. The sequence goes on along the minus strand of CATOUR010000104.1, from coordinate 1,066,373 downwards.
TTTTGAAAATTTTGAATATTTTGAAAATTTTGAAAATTTTGAAAATTTTGAAAATTTTGAAAATTTTGAAAATTTTGAAAATTTTGAAAATTTTGAAAATTTTGAAAATTTTGAAAATTTTGAAAGTTTTGAAAATTTTGAAAATTTTGAAAATTACATCACCTAGCTGCTGGAAATAACATCCAATACAATCTACAGCATCGCAGACCAGACGACAGTACATTAATATCATGCATAGACCAGGAAAGCCACTATAATCCCAGGAGACGGCACGTCGGTGACAGCAACATGCCTCACAGATCAACGTAGATATCAAAACAGTTGTGGAGTGGGGATTAGTAAATAAAGTACAATTTACCGTACAGAAAACTCAAGCAACCACACTGACAAAGAAGTTTCATGTTAGCTCACCAGCTGTGGAATAGGAGGGATACCTGAAGGTCGAGTCACGTTCTGTCAATATCAACAATAGCATGTCCTGGCATGACCACGTCTTGAGTATTGCTAAAACGGCATCACAGGGGCTTGGAACATTGTTCAGCTATAGGAAGCTGTATACACCAGAGCAACGACTACTGCTACTCTATAAGGCACAGATCCGACCATCACTCTCTAAAGCTTCTGGAGAAGGGAGCAGTTAGACTAATCGATGCGCGTAACCTCACAAAGGACCTTCACAGACTGGAACATCGAAGAAGTTTGGCCGCTATGTCCCTGTTTTACAGTTTCTATCAGAGAAGATTTTCGAGTGAGCCCTCCCAGATAATACCACCGAAAGTCGTTTGAACGAGGAACACTAGAGAGGCTCTGCGAGCTCAACCTTACCAGGTCGAGGTCCCTGCTCCCCAAAACAATCTTCCCCAGCATTGTTCTTCAGAACTTTGACACTGTAGAATGAACTGCCGGAGAATTTGTTTCCCGAAACCTACAACCTGCAGCGTTTTAAATCTGATGTGCACCGACACTTATCCTCTATCAGCGCTTCTACAGCGCCATAGGCTTTCAACCTTAAAAAGCTAGTAATTACTTGAATGCCATTTGAAGTTTGAACATGATAGTTGAACCAAAATCATACTCATACTTTTGATTTTCATTGTATCAAAAATTATTGATTTACAGTAAGTCTCTTGCATGTGACATACATATAAATTGTTTGGTTAAATAATACAAATATATACAGGGTGGGTCAACAGTGCGTATAAGTAGATATTAGAAATTTAACGAATATCGCAGCGATTATAAAACTTAAGAAGGCTGTGACTTTACTGTGTGAGCATGAAATTCGTCAGCTTAGGGTAGACGGCCAAATTTGTTATACTTAGAGGAATTAGTAGATTAATTAAGGAAAGTGTAATAGCAAGTATCTTAATTTTTTTAAATAGGAATGTCTTATTTTTAGTGTCCGACCGAAACTACTTTTTACGGCCGAAACCGAAACCGAAACTACAATATAACGTCAGTAATTTTTTCGTGGATATGAAAATGAATAATGTATCATCAGCATTATCACACCTTATTTCAAATAAATTAGTTATACTTTTTGAAGTAAGAAGTTAATCTGAACGAAATATCAACTATTTTATATTAATATTATATTTTGTATCTACTAAATAACATTTCAAACTTTGGTCATTCTTTATGACACTCTTATCAATTATCTGCCTTAAAACTAAATTTCAGAAGTACCTACGTACTAAGTACAACTACTAAGTATTTTTGAAGCTAAGGAGTTTTATCTGAATTTAAGAAACTGTTCTGAGCTTCATTGAGCTACAGATATTGTTGATTATCAGTATTCATAACTGAACAATCTAATATTGTAAATATACTGTGTAAGGCTTTCGCGGCTATCGTCCAATGAATTTGTGGCTCTTGGGTTTTTAGGCCGGCGTCGTTTAGCGTTAAAGCTTGACGTTTCGCCACCACGGGTGGATGGCATCTTCAGAAGCTATACAAGTACAAGTATTTTGGAAGTCGCCGAAGTGAAGTAGCTTCTGAAGATGCCATCCACTCGTGGTGGCGAAACGTCAAGCTTTAACGCTAAACGACGCCTGCCTAAAAACCCAAGAATCAAAAATTCACTAATATTGTAATATTGTAAGCGAGAAACAATAATTTATCAACTTTCTTTGCACATTGCTTCTTCAGTCTGATTAAATTTGACTAGTAGCATTAAGTAGTTGTTCAGTGGAAACAGTCGTCGGTAAGGCAGTCTGAATTTTAGGGGAACCTTTTTCAAAGACAGAAATGGACTGAAATTCTAGTAAGAGTAATATCTGCGTTTCTATGCAAGCTTCGCTCCGATAAGTAGGCTTCATAACTTATGATAAGTTATTACCATCATCTACCCAGCAAAATGACACTTCTTCGCTTGAAGATTAGTGCTCCGAGGGCGTCCGATCGCAGCACGAAATCCATCGAATTTAGTTTCGGTTTCAGCCGTAGTTTCGGCTGGATGGTAGTCGAAACCGAAACTAAACCGAAACCCGTTTTTTGGCCGAAACTAGGCCGAAACCGAAACCGAATGTTCGGTCGGACACTACTTATTTTATTTACGGTAATATCAATGTTTTTTTATTTTTCACTTTATTTCAAATTTTGAGTCAAATCGTTGTTTTTCAATTTTTCTATCTATAAGCATTGATTAACACATTTAAGCAACCTAGAATGGTATGAAATATAAACAAAAACCTGTTTACATGGAAGAAACCATACGTCAAAGACCAAGCGGTACAACCGCACATTTATTCCCAGGGTGTCCAAGGCTTGGAATGGACCGCCAGACTTCCCCTAACATAACCCTTTCACAGCAGCCGCGGTACTCCGGTATTTAGGCTCTGCCGACGCGGTCTGTGCAGTTATAAAAAAAACTTAGTAGAAAGATGCAAATGAACTAGAGTAACGAGACAGGATTATAAAATTGCTAACAGCACAACGATGTCGATTTCTAACATTATTTGAGCCATATATCTGTATCTGCCTTTCCCATCTCCAACCGCACCGATTTCCCAGAACATCTCAGCAGTAAGTCATTCATCCCAAATTAGCAAGTCTAAAACGACGGATGCGCAGCATTCAAAGTATCCGTGTTTTGCCGTAAGATAGTTGTGTCTGATGTGTAGTCGAGTAACCGAGTTAGCAAAATCAATGACAGTTAAAAGCGATGGGAGCGCGTCTTACTCCCTACCTCCTCCCCACCCTCACATCACTGCTTCCCGTCTTAATCAACTCGAGCACCAATTCAGTTAATAAAGACAGAGACAGAGAGACAGAGAAACATCCAGAAAGGGCTGTGCACCCGCAGGAGTTCAGAACTTACTCTGATACGGACATGGTTGTTCTCCAGACGATGTGTCGATCATCTAGGAAGTTTGAATGCCTAAGTAGGGGGTCTTCGTATATACAGGGTATCCCACTTTAACCTTCCCCGAAGAACATTTCTCTGGAAACATGTTTGAAATAGATGTTGAAGAGTTTCATGTCAGACGTCTAATCGTAATTTGACCTTGAGCTCGACCTTAGGTTAGGTTAGGTTGAAAGTGAGTGGGGCAGAGCTGCCTCCTTCCACTGCTACTCAATTGTGTCTATTGTGGCTCACACCTTTTTAAAGTTCACCGTACAGTCCGCACCTCTTTACGAAGGCGATCAACGTGAAGGGTGAAGTCATGAGGTTCCAGTTGGGCAAATCCGAATGTCTGGAACCTAGTATTATCCAGTACTGGACAGGAGCAAAGAATGTGCTCCGCTGTTTGGTCCTCCACGTAGCAGAAGCGACAGTCTGAAGTGTGTTCAAGACCCAACTTCCGCATATGGTACCTTAGACGACCATGTCCCGTCAGCAGACCGACCAGAATGCGGAGATCGTACCTATTACATTCCATGATCCTCGGGAGGGCCTGACTCGAGGGGTATCTGATAAACACCTTCGAGTGCAATAGCCCTGGTGTATCTCGCCAGTTCAGGAGTGCTTTCCTCACTGCTCAGTCCGAGATGGTCTTTTTAGCGGTGTTTTTTGCAATGCCCGCGAATGGTTCTGGTCCTATGAACACAGATTCAGTTCCTCTTTTTGCTAGCGCGTCGGCCAATACATTGCCTTCCACTCCGCTGTGACCCGGAACCCGAATCAAGGATACCCTGTTTCCCGCTTCGAGTTTGTTGAGAAGATGCATGCAGCTCCATAGCAGTCTTGAATCAACCCGACTAGAGCACAGTGCTTTCAATGCAGCCTGGCTGTCGGAAAAGAATTTTATAGATCTGTTTGTCAGGGGCCTTTTGATTAGTTCTCTGACTCCCAGCTCTATGGCAATCATTTCTGCTTGGAAGACTGTGGTATACCTCCCAAGGTTGACTGAGCTTGACTTTCAATGTCATATGAAGTTTTCTAAATGAATAACCCCTACTTAGATTTTGTATGAAGACTAAATTACTGAAAGCTTTCTAAATATCTTTTGGCTTAGACCCGCTTAGGTCCTTGCAATCCTAGATTTTGTATTTAGAGTCAAATGACTGAAAGCTTTCAAAGTATCGTTTAACCTAGATCCTCTAATAAGGGATTCTTCCAATCTTGGATTTTGTAATTACTACAAGAAGCTTTCGGAGTATTTGTAAAAATGTCACACAAGGGCTAACGAACACCTATGGTCACATCTACTTCGACATTACACTACTGCACATGTTCCAACATGTTCATCCTTTTTCAGTAAATTGACGAGGGTGCCTCGTGACGGAATAAAAAATTCATGAGAGCAGGGTACAGACGTATGCATATCAATTCCCAGCCATTTTCGTAAGCACTGAGCAAAGAAATGTGTCTGGACACTCACACTTTTTTAGTCGTTGAAAGAAAAAAATGCAAAGATACGACGTGATCTGCAGATTTTGGGCAGGATAACTACGTTATTGAAAATCTGAGTTGACAAATGTATAGACAGTATACGTCTTGTAACATAGTTGAATAGTGGACAAAATTCTCAAAAAGTTATACAAAATTCAACTACATAGCTGTTTTTCAACCGAAGATATCAATAAAACAAGTATTATGACAAGAGTGCTAGGGAACAATAGGTGCCCTATAGAGATATAGCCTCTGCCATAACGTTTTAGTGATAGTTCTACAAATAATACTTGAACTAAACTTCTAGAAATTATATTTTGGCTTTCTGAAATAACTAAAAATTTCGAGAAAATACAAAAAATAGCCATTATCGGTATCAACTAAGGTGGTTTTAATTTATTCTTGTTTTTTTTGTTGCGTATTTCGTTTTTGGATACTGAATGTGGAGCAGTAGACCAAGAACGACCTAACGAAAAGCATCATCATATATGGTAGTCAAATGCTAGTGTGTGTTTATACCGAAATGTAATTTTAAAATATAAATTATTTTTTATTCTTGATGAGTGTATTTAAATTTCAGCAGCTTTGCTTTTTAATGCTCTTGTTTGGTTTTGCAAAAGCAATAAACAACCTTCTGCTCCAGATTGTGACTCCCAACTGCTTGCTTTTCAGAATAAATCCTTTAAAAGGACTCCGATACCCAAGTTACTTCTCTTGCTGTAAAATAAATGTAGGCAATGCAAACGTTAGAATTCTATTCAGTTCCTTAGTCCATGGCGTAGGTTTGGGGCTAAATGTTCTCAGCAGCTTAATTCTATGGCGCGTAATAGTAATATATTTATTTTCGGGTATGATTTTGGGTTTGGGGAGACCAATTAGACGGTTTTGTATTGATTTTACGAACTAACTATGTATAGATACAACACAATATTATAAGCCACAAATTTTAGAATTGATAATTATTGACAGAGAAAAGCTGCTGCTTGTATTTCAATTTTTGTCATCACACGGTTTTCTCAACAGAATTCATACAACAATGTAGACAGTACATTTTGTTACTCCCCATTGAGTAGTAAATCTCGGTTGCAAAATAACGTTTACATTTGGAAGAAAGTATTTCTGGCTATTGCAATTCTGCTTTTAAGTTCTTCATCAGGATCTTATTTGTCATTCAGCCAATACTTAATAATTTGTATGTTCAATGTCATATTTTTGATTTTTATATGACGTGACTGATTCCAATATAAGTTTTTGATAATGCTTATGTCCTTGCCATCTGACACGACTCGTCATTTTGTCAAACGAGACTAAAACTCAAAACTGAGACCAGACTTGTAATCGGTAGCCTCAAATTATCTCAAACACGAGGTTTTATCTCAATAGAAATCCAAATAAAGATTATCGATTTTTTGGGCAAACCTGAAGATCCGAAAGGGATCTGAAATTTTTTATTTTTGTCAAACGAGACTGAAACTCAAAACTGCGACCAGATTTGTAATCGGTAGCCTCAAATTATCTCAAACATGAGGTTTTTTTTGGGCAAACCTGAAGATCTGAAAGAGACCTGAAATTTTTTAGTTTCGTCAAACGAGACTGAAACTCAAAACTGCAACCACATTTGTAATCAGCAACCTCAAATTATTCGAAACACGAGGTTTCATCTTAATAGAAAGTCAAATAAAGATTTTCGATTTTTTAGGCAAACCTGAAGATCCGAAAAGGATCTAAAATTTTTTATTTTCGTCAAACGAGACAGAAACTCAAAACTGCGACCAGATTTCTAAGCAGCAACCTCAAATTACCTCAAAAACGAGGTTTCATCTCAATAGAAATCGAAATGAAGGTTTTCGATTTTTTGGGCAAACCTGAAGATCCGAAAGAGACCTGAAATTTTGTAATTTCGTCAAACTAGACTGAAACTCCAAACTGCGACCAGATTTGTAATCGGTAGCTTCAAATTATCTCAAACACGAGGTTTCATCTCAATAGAAGTCCAAATAAAGATTTCCGATTTTTTCGGCAAACCTAAAGATCCGAAACAGATCTGAAATTTTTTGTTTTCATCAAACGAGACTGAAACTCAAACCTGCGACCAGATTTATAATCAGCAGCCTCAAATTATCTCAAACACGAGGTTTCATCTCAATAGAAATCCAAATAAAGATTTTCGATTTTTTGGGCAAACCTGAAGATCCGAAAGAGATCTGATTTTTTTTTATTTCGTCAAACGAGACTGAAACTCAAAACTGCGACCAGATTTTTAATCAGCAGCCTCAAATTATCTCAAACATGAGGTTTCGTCTCAATAGAAATCCAAATAAAGATTTTCGATTTTTTGGGCAAACCTGAAGATCCGAAAGAGATCTGAAATTTTTTAATTTCGTCAAACGAGACTGAAACTCAAAACTGCGACCAGATTTGTAATCAGCAGCCTCAAATTATCTCAAACACGAGGTTTCATCTCAATAGTAATCCAAATAAAGATTTCCGATTTTTTAGGCAAACCTAAAGATCCGAAACAGATCTGAAATTTTTTGTTTTCGTCAAATGAGACTGAAACTCAAAACTGCGATCAGATTTGCAATCAGCAGCCTCAAATTATCTCAAACACGAGGTTTCATCTCAATAGAAATCCAAATAAAGATTTTCGTTTTTTTGGGCAAACCTGAAGATCCGAAAGAGATCTGATTTTTTTTTATTTCGTCAAACGAGACTGAAACTCAAAACTGCGACCAGATTTGTAATCAGCAGCCTCAAATTATCTCAAACACGAGGTTTCATCTCAGTAGAAATACAAATAAAGATTTTCGATTTTTTGGGCAAACGTGAAGATCCGAAAGAGATTTGAAATTTTTTAATTTCGTCAAACGAGACTGAAACTAAAAATTGCGACCAGATCTGTAATCAGCAGCCTCAAATTATCTCAAACACGAGGTTTCATTCAATAGAAATCCAAATAAAGATTTTCGATTTTTTGGGCATGTCTGAAGATCCGAAAGAGATCTGAAATTTTTTAATTTCGTCAAACGAAACTGAAACTCAAAACTGCGACCAGATTTGTAATCAGCAGCCTCAAATTATCTCAAACACGAGGTTTCATCTCAATAGAAATCGAAATGAAGGTTTTCGAGTTTTTGGGCAAACCTGAAGATCCGAAAGAGATCTGAAATTTTGTAATTTCGTCAAACGAGACTGAAACTCAAAACTGCGACCAGAGTTGTAATCAGCAACCTCAAATTATTCGAAACACGAGGTTTCATCTTAATATAAAGTCAAATAAAGATTTTCGATTTTTTGTGTCTCACGTTATCATATGCCTGCTCATAATATATGAAACATGCAAAGACATGTCTTTGCTGATCGAGGCAGAGAGCAAGACATAAAAAGGCTACCGCCTCAAGATTTTGGTTTCAGCAGCACTTTTTGCCAAGCGATTTGCTAAAATATTGTCTATGGACTGTGGGTGCCCTTTCACTCAGCCAACAGCTAGCATATATGCCCTACAACCCTCTGAAATCCTTTTTACTGCGCTACTGTTCTCAGTGTTTTTTCGAGAATCGACATTTCTATCACCTGTTAGCATTTACATTCACTGGCTCTCAAACGTCTCATGCATATGGTGATACAGCTTTATGAAATACGGTGCAATAAATCGATCTGTATATTTCTGCATTACCCTAAACATATCTATTTGCAGTTTCGGACCAATGGCACTGGCAATACGAAACAGTCAAGTCATTTTGTTTCTACTGCAGCAGAGGAAAAATAACAGCTATTTCTGCTTTTTCATCTGATATTCAACACCACTTACGTCAGCATAAATCATGAATAACTCAAGCACAGAATTTAGCATTGAGGGTTTCATTTATTTAGTTCCTAAGGCATACCGAAGGGATTAGAGTGCTCAAATATACCAGACCACTCCATCGAACTTCACAGGCTATCAATAAAAAATTATATAAAGGGTGTTTTCTAGCCTATCTGACAAGATGGAGGAGGTGAATTCTCACTCATCACAGATTAATTATAAATATAGTTGTGATGCAACTTTATATAGAGAGATCTTGATCCCAAAAGAGTCAGTTCTGGCGCTGACACTATTTATTTATTTATTCAATGGTACATCTTAACAAACGCCTCATAGGCTGTTACAAGTAGAGGCAAGGTAGAGACTTAAAACTATTGAGACTCACACAAAACTAAAAAAAAAAACAGAGATTGGCGCACAAATCAAAACAGTTGACTCGCCAGAGGCTATCATTGAATTTATCAAATGGGCTTTCTCTATTGAAGATATTAATTGCACTACTCCATTACTTATACTGATTAGTTTTGAAAATAGGATCTTAGGCTACACACATAAAAAGAAATTCTCAAGTCAAGAATTATGATATTCTTGTAAATACATACTCACAACAAGAATATCGGTTCTCACTCTAAGAAAGAATATTTGATGAGAAAATCATAGAAAATTTGTATCAAGAATAATATATTTTTGATTTATATACTTATTTTAAAGAAATATGCTCCGAAAGAAAATATAATTTTCTTTGCAACCAAGGCTATAATCATTTAATAACAAATATTTCATAATTTTATATCAAGATTATTATTTCTTCCAGCGGTGTCCAGTTTACGTCTATCAAGAATATAGACAGCTTGAAAATATGAACCTTCATTTACAATATGATAATTTTGGTTTGAAAATGAACGCTGTTTTACAAGCACACCCTATATTTCTATCAAGTAAATCACTTATTTGACGCCTATCAACGTCGGAGTGCGCAGGCGCGCAGCGTGTCACGGGTCAACTCTAACCTCTCCACCCTCTCCACTCAACAGCCTGATGCCCGTCCGCGCCCGCGCCGCCATTATCGGTTTTCGAATTTTCGCATTCACCGCCGTCTTTAGCACCGTAGCGTAATACCTGCATACTGGATCCTGCATAATAGCTTATAATAGTATCTAGTCAAACTGTTAAATAAATTGCCATTGCCACGTGATACCCGTGATACCGCCGTCAACCATCAGTCATCGAATCTGCCGGTAGTGCTGGTCCACCGCCATTTGAGTCGCATCCCAGTTCCCATCAGCTTCCTTATCACTGGATCTATCCAACCATGAATGAGCTATTAAAAAATTGGGATGCGAAGACCTGACTCAAGTGTTCCTAGATAAGTACTAAGTATATTAAATGTGATTTAGAAATTTTGCAGAACTATTTCTCCAAAAAAATTTCTACATGCTCATAGAAGAGTTTGAATGCTCAAATTAATACTATTAGATTCCTCATCTAAGAATATCACAATTTTAGAATAAAGTTGAGCTACTTGCGTCAAGTTTATGAAATGCTCCCAGTTAAGATTATGAAATGCTTCAGTCAAGATTATGAAATACTTCGGTCAAAATTACCATATGCTTGATTTAAGATTTTGGTATTCTTACTATCAAGAATTTCCCAGTTTTTCATTGAAGATATTTTCTCAATCTAACCCTTATATGGTCAAAGATATCGTATTCTCACTTTAAGATTAGCATAACTTTGCGCGTATAGGAAGTTATGGTATACTTGAATTAAAGCATCTGTGCTCTTTAAAATTAACAAATTTAATTAGACTACAATGTATTGACTATATTGATTGTAGATTAATATCATAATTTCGTTATTTCTTTTTTGTGTAAGAGATTCTACATTAAATATACTTAAAATCGATCCATATTTCGAAAACGTCTCTAAACCTTTTCTGTCTGGTTCGTTACACTAGAGCCTTGTAGAGCTATACCAAAGTTTCAACTCGGATATTTCTGCCATTTCTCAAGATAAAGCCAAAGAATCTATATGCCTTATTTGCAATATGTATATAATGATTGTTGAACCTTACTTAATATATACTTATACAAGTACCCTTTCGTCTGTTGGTTGCTAGATTATACTGAAGAAAAGACTACGTATAAGTCGAAAAGTGAATGTTTACAGATAGCAAGACTACCCTGTCGAAATAATATATGTAATCTAGGTTTGCCTCACGATTCAATTAAAAAAGGTAGTTACAATCAGGTATAACACAGTTCAATGGCTTTGATCATCTTGAGTTATTCGCATGTGAGCTGACGGCGAAGCATCCGGTTGAACGGACACCACTTAGAGCTAACTAGTTTGCTCACGAAACGAAAGTCCACTGTAATTTGAGGGTTCAAGTAGCGCATAATTGAAATCAGTAAAAATCTACCCGGCAACTGGCACGTCCTACAGAGGCGGGTATTATAGCTTCCAATCAGGACAATTAGGAAACCTTTTAAAGCTTTTGTTAATGCAAATAACCTAAAGATAAGTTTTAGGAGATATTTTAATTTGTCAGCTGTACTTTGATTAATGCAATTTTTAAATCCTCCATCACATGCCTGAGGATAAAGAGTATTTGGTTGTGAGCAGTGCACGGAAAGTAAATCCGCATGCCTCCATTTAGTGACAGCCGCATCAACTAATTCACACATGCGATAATCTGATACATTCTTTAATATTTCAGCAAAAAGCAAAGAGAATATATATCCAGGTATATAAAAAAAGTGAATCCGTATCCAAGTATACAAAAGACTGATTTCTGAATATTTCTTGATGCGTTTGCTAATCTCGTACATACTGACATTCATTATGAGGTCTGGTATGTTCTACGTATGTTCCACAAGGAGGAGTTCTCCAAAAGACCATGAGGATTTTTAATGTTGGATCTCTGGGGTCGGTACACAGTGTCAAAGGTAGTTATAGCTAAATTTTCATATATCGTATCCAGTCCCCTGCCTCATTCAGCACTGCAGCATTTAGGTTTATTGCTCCTATTATTTTTAGAATGCATATCAGTACTCTAGAAACTTGTACCAATTTGTATAATCTAGGTTTAGAATGGTACTCTAATGGCTGTAGACGAGATTTTCTGAGACATGTTGTTGCCTCTTCAAGTCTGGAACGTTGACTTAGTTCCACCACATTGTTTACAGTTGAGAGCTTGAACGCTAGATTCTGCAGGTGTTTATTCACGCCACAGTATCTTGATCTCTGACCCTGTCCAGATAGTACAGAATGTCCAATAGACATCAAAAATTAGTCCATATGTGGTTAATTACATCAGCTTCTCAAACATGATTGGAAAAGGTATGTTCAATTTCAATTTCATATCTTCTATGCTCCATTGTTCTCCTTTTACTTCCCACACCGATAGGTGAGGGGAGTATTGTAATCGCGAAAATTTTCGATTTTGAGATAATACACTTTTTGGGCGTTTCATGATGTCTACATAACGAAAATCCACGTCACTCATTTCCGTCGGTCTGTCTGTCGGTCTGTCTGTCTGTCGGTCTGTCTGTCTGTCTGTCTGTCTGTCGGTCTGTCTGTACGCGTTTTTCTGTCCTCGTAATCTCAGTAACCGCTGCATGGATTGTGATGAAATTTGGGCAGCGGTATGATGTGGGGTCGTAGTAGGTTATGTTCGTATAATTTTGAAAATCGGTGCATAGGCGGCGGAGTAATTAGCAAAAAACCAAAAAAATTAAATATTGCTGAAACTTCGTTTTTAGGCGTTTTAGGGGTCCCTGATCATTTTCTACTTTTTTTTTGGTGGGGGTGAAATTGGGGTGGTTGGGGGTTGGGGGGTTGTAAAATTGAAAAATTTGTTGTATTCATAATAGACTACCCACTGACCTATGAAGGAAGACCTAGCGACATAAATAACTTTTTTAGGTCTATCCGAACATTGCCTTATGCCTATTACAGAAACTAAAGGACTTAGAATTTTTTCCGATGTATACAGGCTGTCCATTTAGTGTGTAATTCTTCGATATCTCGCAAGGTATAGCTGATAGAAGAAAATCTCAAATACAAAAGTTATTTGGTTGCTTGAGATGCATATCCTAAAAATATTTCGAAATATACAGGGTGTTGCGGGAAAGTAAGGTAGAGATCAACTTGATTTTTTTATATGGAACTATAACTTTCTCTCAAGTTCTTCTAGTGTCCATCATTGATCTCTATCCAACCCTAAAATATTTTTGGAATCGGTTGCGACGTTGCCAAGTAATAATTTATTTTCTATTAATTTCCGCATTTGCAAGGTCGCAAGTAATACGTTCAAATTGATATATTCCTTTAACTTTTCTCAATAATATTACACAGCGAGTTACTTGAATATTAGGCGGATATTATTCTGGACTACCAGCAATTTGTATGTACAGGGTGTTTTTGGCAGAATTTTAAATTCCGGCAACTTAAAGGTCGTTTTACTTTGTTTTTTTAAATGTAACACCCTGTCTTTTTTATTTTAAATCGAAATATCTACAAATACTCTATCTCGCCTTGTAATATTTTTTTTCGCGTTTTCGACGTTGCCAAGTTATAAATTATTTTCCCAAATTTTTAAAACAAGTAGCCCCGATTTTAATTTATTTTAAATAGAATCCTATTAATTAATGAGATACGGCAACACCGCTTTTTCCAAAACTGCCACAGCTGAAGAGGTGAAATTCAATACAAAAGTTTGTATTATTGATAATAGGCTGTTCATTGACCTGTGCAGGAAAGACCTAGCGGCATATGACAATAATTTGGGGGGGGGGGGGTACTGGCGATGATTTTGTTGCAAGGGGATCTCACACTAAATCTTTATGCTATGGGAAAATAATAAACTGGTATCACCGTAATGTGTGGGAAGTACTGAGTCAATCAACTTGACTCCATTTTTTTACTTATGATGTATTTACTTAAAAGACAAGGACAGGTCAACATAGGCACAAAATAGGACAGATAAAAAGTATTCTGAAAGTGTGTAATCCCGAACAACTGTAATATTGTACGATACTTCCTCAATTCAGATCAGTAATAATTCAGTTGTTGACTTGGGACAGCCCGTCAACATTTGTTGCTACCACAGTTATGCGAGAGATACTTGAAAAATCAAGATAACAATAATAGTCGCATTTTTTATTATACCGCTGCCCGCCCGACGTTGAACCAGCTTGAGTCCTCTGATGTCATGTCCAACGGATGCAAACGCGTCCATCCGACATGCTATCGCTCGACCGGCTAAAACTTGTTCCCTCTTTTCTTAGCACCATGGCCCTTCTACGACTCAAGGAACCTTAGTCGCACAACACAACAACTTGAGTGTAGGCTTGATCCAACATCGTTGGTCTTGTGGTTTTAATTACCGCTTTTACGTTCTTTGCTTCCTTTGGTGCTCAGGATTTTCCTCACCACGCAGTGGATGGTCTTCCCATAAATTTCATGGGAGATCATCAGTCTCACCATGTTTTATGCATTCAGAGCTTCTCGAAGAGCGTATATCTAGCTGTCCGCGATGGCGCTACTGGTCATTGAAAGCTCTTTCTACCCGAGCTATGTGCCGCTAGAGCCTGCGTCAGAAAATAGCAGATAGTCGTATGTTTGTATGAGCGGGGTCCTATAACTTGTGCCGCATCCCGTACTCAGATCGCCATTTCTCCCTATTTTTTCATTCATCCTCTTTGATTGTTCGATCAACTCATATTTTTCTTAATCCCCTCCATCCATTGTGTAGCTGGTCTTAATCTCCTTCTCCTGTTTGTGTGGTGTGTACCTTCAGTGCTCTCTTTCGCCATCTTGTCTCCTCCATCTTCATTACGTGTCCGTACCATAATAGCTGTCTGGATTCTACTCTTTCTGCTGTCGTAACTATTCTCCTTGTTTTCCATCTAATGCCTTCTTTGGGCACATGTTGCAATCTACATAGAGATGCTGCATGATCTTAGAAAAGTCGTTTCTACTGTCTTTATCATCTTTCTCCCTTTTTCCGTGAGTTGTCAGCATCCATAAGTTAAAATGAGCTCTACAATTATTGTGTAGATTGCCATTTTACTTCCCACACCGATAGGTGAGGGGAGTATTGTGATCGCGAAAATTTTCGATTTTGAGATAATACGTTTTTTGGGCGTTTTATGATGTGTACATAATGAAAATCCACGTCACTCATTTCCGTCCATAGGCGGCGGAGTAATTAGCAAAAAACAAAAAAAATTAAATATTGCTGAAACTTCGTTTTTAGGCGTTTTAGGGGTCCCTGATCATTTTCTACTTTTTTTTTGGGTGGGGGTGAAATTGGGGTGGTTGGGGGGTGGGGGGTTGTAAAATTGAAAAATTTGGTGCCTTCATAATAGACTGTCCACTGACCTGTGAAGGAAGACCTGGCGACATAAATAACTTTTTTAGGTCCATCCGAACATTGCCTTTGCCTATTACAGAAAGCAAAGGACTTAGAATTTTTTTTGATGTAAACATACGAGAGTATTGCGTCAGATCGTTGTAACGAGGAAACTGTTGAATTGATTTTAATGAAATTTTGAAACGGCATTACTACCATGGCGAAGATGGAAAACGCGTATGGTTGTGATAAATCGTGCAAGTGGCGGCGCAGAAATAATAAAAAAACTAAAAATATAAAAACAGCTCAAACTTCGTTTTTCAGCGTTTTAGAGGTTCCTGATCATTTTCTGCGTTTTTTTTGGGTGAGGGTGAAATTGGGGTGGTTGGGGGGTTGGGGGTTGAAAAATTAAAAAAATTCTTGTACTCATAATAGGCTGTCCACTAACCTGTGAAGGAAGATCTAGCGACACAAATCACCTTTTTAGGTGCATCCGAACATTGCCTAGCCTGTTACAGAAACTAAGGGACTTAGAATTTTCTATATACTATACGAGAATTTATTGGTCTAAATCGTTTTGTATTTTGTAACGTGGACACTATTAAATTGATTCTAATGAAATTTTGACACAGTATATTGTTATCGTGGTGAGAATAGAAAACGCGTATGTTTGTTAAAAATCTTGTCAGTGGCAGCGTAGCAATAATCAAAGAACGCGACAAGTATGAAAGCAACTCAGATTCGGTTTTTAGATGTTTTAGGGGTTCCTGATCATTTCCTACCAGTTTTTTGGGTGGGGGTGAAAGTGAGGTGGTTGGGGGGGGGGGGGTTTAAAACTGATTATTTGGTTGCAAGGGATCTTAGACTAAAGCTTCATGCTATGGGAAAATAATAAACTGGTATCAGCGTAATGTGTGGGAAGTACTGAGTCAATCAACTTGACTTCATTTTTGTTAGATTGTTTCATTTTGTTTGACTAGAGCGATGAATTAAGTACTCGAATGGTCTTTTTTTCCTAGATGGGTCTTATTCTCTATCTCCATCGTTTGAGGGCACCTTTTTAAGGTCCGTTGTCTGCAGTCTTTTCGCTTCGTCTCTGTGTCCCCTTATGAGACGTAGGGGTCTCTTCTCTGTTCATCACTTGGAAGGCTTTTCTAGATACTGTGAGTTAGACACTGGCCACCTTCAGCAGTGACTTCCTTTGCAGTCTGTCTAGCTCTTGCTGACGTTTTGAGTGGTCTGTGCTATACTGGCGCTCCGCAAACGGCAATCGACTGCACGATTTCGTTCAGGGGATTAGACATCGGTCTAGAGAGCGTTGCTATTTTAGCTTCGGCCTTCTGGGTTGACTTCTCGATGTGGCCTGAGAAGCACATCTCGCTGTCTTCATAGACTCCCAAATAATAGTATTGAATGCCCAGTAAGTATCCGCTACTGGGTTGGCCGGCATCTAATCGAAAACTAATTAAGATTAGGCTAATGAAAGGCTACTTGAGATGCTAATCTAGGGTATCTGCATGTAAAAGAGGCACGCCGTCGTTAATGTAAAGTCTGAAAAATGCGGCGGCAGTGGCAGTAGATGGTAGTTTCGTTTTCATTACAGTGTTCGAAATTACTCGTCGACGCTACGGCTGACGCTACCAGCGAATAGCTAACTGGATATTTTCAAGAAGTGCCTTTCAGATCTTATCGATACTCCACTGAATTTTGTATGAGATTGCTGCACTTCAACAGTTGGGAAATTGCTAACCAACCTTTGGATCGGTCTCACTAAATATTTATGTTCGGTATGGACTCTTCCCATTACTTTGGAATCTGTTTATCTCAACTCTTTGCTCAAAAAGAGGCAACAACTCTTGATTCATGGGACTCTGAGGCACATGTGTTTATCTAGAATTCTGAAACTTTTTTGAGGTCCATACAGTCAACAGCAATATGATAGGGCCTAAGTCTCTTTGTGTCCTGCCATCCAGAGCTACCCATAAAGTCCTTAAAACTGCGTGGACTAATGCTTCTGGCCACTAAATTCCTAAGGTTAACGTTAAACTGTGCGGTTGGTTAGCAGACTTCCTCTCTGGTCGCAACATCTTTGTTGTAGCAGATGGCTTCTCCTCTTTCTTCCATACCATCAATGCTGAGGTCCAACATTGATCGGCTAACTATATATTTTCAAGAAGTGCCTTTCAGATCTTATCGATACTCCACTGAATTTTGTATGAGATTGCTGCACTTCAACAGTTGGGAAATTGCTAACCAACCTTTGGATCGGTCTCACTAAATATTTATGTTCGGTATGGACTCTTCCCATTACTTTGGAATCTGTTTATCTCAACTCTTTGCTCCACAAGAGGCAACAACTCTTGATTTATCGGACTCTGAGGCACATGTGTTTATCTAGAATTCTGAGACTTTTTTCGAGGTCCATACAGTCAACAGCACTATGATAGGGCCTAAGTCTCTTTGTGTCTTGCCATCCAGAGCTACCCATAAAGTCCTTAAAACTGCGTGGACTAATGCTTCTGGCCACTAAATTCCTAAGGTTAACGTTAAACTGTGTGGTTGGTTAGCAGACTTCCTCTCTGGTCGCAACATCTTTGTTGTAGCAGATGGCTTCTCCTCTTTCTTCCATACCATCAATGCTGAGGTCCAACATTGATCGGCTAACTGTATATTTTCAAGAAGTGCTTTTCAGATCTTGTCGATACTCCACTGAATTTTGTATGAGATTGCTGCACTTCAACAGTTGGGAAATTGCTAACCAACCTTTGGATCGGTCTCACTAAATATTTATGTTCGGTATGGACTCTTCCCATTACTTTGGAATCTGTTTATCTCAACTCTTTGCTCAAAAAGAGGCAACAACTCTTGATTCATGGGACTCTGAGGCACATGTGTTTATCTAGAATTCTGAGACTTTTTTGAGGTCCATACAGTCAACAGCAATATGATAGGGCCTAAGTCTATTTGTGTCTTGCCATCCAGAGCTACCCATAAAGTCCTTAAAACTGCGTGGACTAATGCTTCTGGCCACTAAATTCCTAAGATTAACGTTAAACTGTGCGGTTGGTTAGCAGACTTCCTCTCTGGTCGCAACATCTTTGTTGTAGCAGATGGCTTCTCCTCTTTCTTCCATACCATCAATGCTGAGGTCCAACATTGATCGGCTAACTGGATATTTTCAAGAAGTGCTTTTCAGGTCTTATCGATACTCCACTGAATTTTGTATGAGATTGCTGCACTTCAACAGTTGGGAAATTGCTAACCAACCTTTGGATCGGTCTCACTAAATATTTATGTTCGGTATGGACTCTTCCCATTACATTGGAATCTGTTTATCTCAACTCTTTGCTCAAAAAGAGGCAACAACTCTTGATTTATTGGACTCTGAGGCACATGTGTTTATCTAGAATTCTGAGACTTTTTTTGAGGTCCATACAGTCAACAGCAATATGATAGGGCCTAAGTCTATTTGTGTCTTGCCATCCAGAGCTACCCATAAAGTCCTTAAAACTGCGTGAACTAATGCTTCTGGCCACTAAATTCCTAAGGTTAACGTTAAACTGTGCGGTTGGTTAGCAGACTTCCTCTCTGGTCGCAACATCTTTGTTGTAGCAGATGGCTTCTCCTCTTTCTTCCATACCATCAATGCTGAGGTCCAACATTGATCGGCTAACTGTATATTTTTCAAGAAGTGCCTTTCAGATCTTATACTCCACTGAATTTTGTATGAGATTGCTGCACTTCAACAGTTGGGAAATTGCTAACCAACCTTTGGATCGGTCTCACTAAATATTTATGTTCGGTATGGACTCTTCCCATTACTTTGGAATCTGTTTATCTCAACTCTTTGCTCCACAAGAGGCAATAACTCTTCTACATGTGTGTATCTGTTAAGAGCAAACACCGATTTCGGCCAATGGACAAAAAATATGGCCAAAACGCGTTTTGGCTGCTACCATTTTACCAATGTCCGAATTATCGCTTTCCGATTGTTTAATGTAGCCCAGAACGTGTTTTGGCTCAACTACGATTGCCAAAACGCGTCCTGTTCTACTGCGATTGTCATAACGCGTGGTGGATTTTGTGAGTGTCTCATATTGTAAACGATACCTCTGGAGCTAGTGTATTCATCTAGTATTTGATCTTTGTGCGGGTTAGACAGTAGCTAGAGAGTGCCGTGGAAGACCTAAGGTTACGTTTTAATGATGAACTGCAAAAAGTCATAAGTGGTAGCAATGATCGTAGTAATATTTGTACAAGAGAAAGATACGACCAAACACTAACAGAGGTAAAGGCGGCAAAAGCTTGTAAAAGTAACGGTGATACAATATCTTCGAAACAAAGACAACGATTGAAAAGGTATGATATTTTAAAAATTGGCTATATCGAAAAGCTAATTGAAAGAAGGACAGACGAAACAGCCGAACTGCGTTTATTTTTTCATGACCCACAAGTTATTTAACATTATTCATTCCGCTCATGTGGTAGCTGGACATAAGAGATTTTGAGATATGTTACTGCTGTTAGTAGCGTTTCTCTTTGGTTGCCGTTACCTTCGGGTACTAGATGGCGCACCGGCAGAACTTTCTGCTTGTTGCCTACACATGTTTCACATGTTTTGTTAACCTGAAATCCTGATGCTCTCTATTTCCGTCAATCGACCTATGGCGCACTGATGATCGCAAATAAGCGTGAAACAGCTGTCTGCGTAGTGGTGGATTGACGGAGGTATAGAGCAACCCTCGTAAAACAAAAAATGCCCAAGCGTATACTCGATTGTAACTAACAATCAGGAGCTGACAAGAAGTCGTTCATTCAGGCTTTTAGGAGTCAACATTACAGAAAACATGATCTGGCAAGTACACAGAGTGTTCAGAACTTGAAATAGACTGCCAGTAGATGCATTTATCGTGCCTACGAGTGTTGAGCTATTCATGTCCGGCGTCATCAAATTTTTTCTGACACACCATTCCATAGCAATCGCGGTACTATGGCATTTAGGTTTTGCCTCTGCCTAAGTGCTGTAATCTTAGCAGATTATCCTTGCTCCAATACAGAATATAGAGATACATCCAGTCAGTATACCTCAATCAGACATCAGATAAGTCCCCATTAGGCAAAAAGGTAATATGATTCATTATTCTATAGAAGTAAGTCTCCTTTGTAGATTATTCCTGATCGCTTTCTGATCCATCAACCGGTGATTTTTACCCTGGTACTTAGCGAAGCGATGAATAGAAATAACGTTCATGCAGAGTTTTACTTTTCCCTTTTTTTTAAGGAGATTCGTACATTTTCGGAGGCTAAAAAATTCAAATGTCACTGCGCTTAGCCGACCAATCCCAATAGAGCGTGAATCAATCAACGCGTCCAGATTTAGATCGTTCAGCTGAAAACTACACACCAGTCTTTCAAAGAAACGCAAAGGCGTTTTCTTCTGGTAAAATACTTGTTATTCATAAAATACGTAGCTTTGATTTATAACACGCAGACTATTGATGTGAAAGTGACTTACCGTGTAAGTGTAAGGGAAACATTTGCAAACGAAATTAAACCGAGAAAATTCCAATATTCTGAGCAAGAAACAAGCTGCAATTATATGTGTCCCAAAGTATACGGAATTGGAGATTCAATAATCAAAAAGAAATATATGCAAGAGGAAATTTCAGAATTTGCACATAGAGTTCTAACAAGTAAAACTGAGAGGAAGTGCAAAGTATGAAAATAAGCGCCATAATAGAAAACCAAATATTATATATATTTCTGCAGTAGCTGGGTCTTTCTTCGAGTATTTGCGACATCTCAATTCTCTGTGTTGGAATTTATCAATTAAGAATTACAATCTATGACATAAAGACGATGTGTTATAAAAAGTTCACTTTCAAGAGCTGGACCTATGAAATAACAATTTTAGCTGTGAATATCAATTGTAATAAATAGTAAAGTTAAAAGGATCTTTTCTTGTCGCCATAACTGTGTGGAGATAGAGGCATGATGATTATTCAAACAAAAAACCAACTAGAATCATAAAGCAGTGAATCCGTGTCAATGTATATTGAACCAAACTATACTGTATGATCAAAAGAGAATGTGTGAAAGCTACATTAATGACAAATAGGGATTAACGTTACCAAAATCACCATTGTTATTTGAGCAGATCAATCCTTGGAGTGCTGATGTAACGTCCAACTGAAATTATATCCATACGGGCACACGCGCCAAGCATGTCGGGCTGCGAACCCCAGATCACCGCTTGAACTGTCGCGCCTGACGCTTCGTTCTAGGTTTTAAACGCGCTTTCGCCCCTACTTCTGCGTCTTAACATCTGCGTCGAGTCACTTGTTGATTTTCCATTGCCCCCGTCATCGCAAGCATAAAAAACAGTTAATTAAGCGATCTAACGGGGCTAGTGAAGGTGCATTCAATCACCCGATAGATGATAATCTGAGGGCCCATCTGCACCGCAAGACGCGTAGCGTTGCGCTGGCGTGAAGACGGCGGCGCACCGGAGTCCGGAGGCTCCGGGTCCACTCATCAAAATAATTTGCCTATTAGCAGTTATTCAAAATAGCTATATGGCCTGCTAGTCTAGCTGTTACTACGAAAATACGAATAATCTAGATAGAAAAGTAGCTGGAGTCATATAAGATCAGTGCCAAAAAATATCGAATAGGAGATATTATAATATAATTAAAAGAAAATATACACATAATAAAATTCCAGAATCTGTATATGGAGTTTTAACAAGTAAAACTAAGAGAACGTGTGAAGTATCAACACCAGCATCATAGTACAAAACTAAAATTATATACATTGCTGCAGTAGCTGGGTGTTTCTTCGAGTATTTGCGACATCTGAAGTCTCTGTGTTGGAATTTCTCAATTGAGCATTACAATCTATGATATAAAGATGATGTGTTATAAAAAGTTCACTTTCAAGAGCTAGACCTATGAAATAACAATTTTAGCTGTGAATATCAATTCTAATAAATAATGAAGTTGAAAGGGTCTTTTCTTGTCGCCATAACTGTGTGGAGATAGAGGCATGATGATTATTCAAACAAAAAACCAACTAGAATCATAAATCAGTGAATCCGTGTCAATGTATATTGAACCAAACTATACTGTATGATCAAAAGAGAATGTGAGAAAGCTACATTAATGACAAATAGGGATTAACGTTACCAAAATCACCATTGTTATTTGAGCAGATCAATCCTCCGGGTCCACTCATTAAAATAATTTGCCTATTAGCAGTTATTCAAAATAGTTATATGGACTGCCAGTCTAGCTGTTACTACGAAAATACGAATAACCTGGATAGAAAAGTAGCTGGAGTCATATAAGATCAGTGTCAAAAAATATGGAATAGGAGATATTATAATATAACTAAAAGAAAATATACACATAAGAACATTCCAGAATCTGTATATGGAGCTTTAACAAGTAAAACTAACAGAACGTGTGAAGTATCAAAACCAGCATCATAGTACAGAACTAAAATTATATACATTGCTGCAGTAGCTGGGTCTTTCTTCGAGTATTTATGACATCTGAATTCTCTGTGTTGGAATTTCTCAGTTAAGCATTCAGTCTATGATATAAAGATGATGTGTTATAAAAAGTTCACTTTCAAGAGCTAGACCTATGAAATAACAATTTTAGCTGTGAATATCAATTGTAATAAATAATGAAGTTAAAAGGATCTTTTCTTGTCGCCATAACTGTGTGGAGATAGAGGTATGATGATTATTCAAACAAAAAACCAACTAGAATCATAAAGCAGTGAATCCGTGTCAATGTATATTGAACTAAACTATACTGTAGTATCAAAAGAGAATGTGAGAAAGCTACATTAATGACAAATAGGGATTAACGTTACCAAAATCACCATTGTTATTTGAGCAGATCAATCCTTGGAGGGCTGATGTAACGTCCAACTGAAATTATATCCATACGACCACACGCGCTAAGCATGTCGAGCTGCGAACCCCAGATCACCGCTTGAACTGTCGCGCCTGACGCTTCGTTCTAGGTTTTAAACGCGCTTTCGCCCCTACTTCTGCGTCTTAACATCTGCGTCGAGTCACTTGTTGATTTTCCACTGCCCCCCTCGTCACAAGCATAAAAAACAGTTAATTAAGCGATCTAATGGGGCTAGTGGAGGTGCATTCAATCACCCGATAGATGATAATCTGAGGGCCCATCTGCACCGCAAGACGCGTAGCGTTGCGCTGGCGTGAAGACGGCGGCGCACCGGAGTCCGGAGGCTCCGGGTCCACTCATCAAAATAATTTGCCTATTAGCAGTTATTCAAAATAGCTATATGGCCTGCTAGTCTAGCTGTTACTACGAAAATACGAATAATCTAGATAGAAAAGTAGCTGGAGTCATATAAGATCAGTGCCAAAAAATATCGAATAGGAGATATTATAATATAATTAAAAGAAAATATACACATAATAAAATTCCAGAATCTGTATATGGAGTTTTAACAAGTAAAACTAAGAGAACGTGTGAAGTATCAACACCAGCATCATAGTACAAAACTAAAATTATATACATTGCTGCAGTAGCTGGGTGTTTCTTCGAGTATTTGCGACATCTGAAGTCTCTGTGTTGGAATTTCTCAATTGAGCATTACAATCTATGATATAAAGATGATGTGTTATAAAAAGTTCACTTTCAAGAGCTAGACCTATGAAATAACAATTTTAGCTGTGAATATCAATTCTAATAAATAATGAAGTTGAAAGGGTCTTTTCTTGTCGCCATAACTGTGTGGAGATAGAGGCATGATGATTATTCAAACAAAAAACCAACTAGAATCATAAATCAGTGAATCCGTGTCAATGTATATTGAACCAAACTATACTGTATGATCAAAAGAGAATGTGAGAAAGCTACATTAATGACAAATAGGGATTAACGTTACCAAAATCACCATTGTTATTTGAGCAGATCAATCCTCGGAGTGCTGATGCAACGTCCAACTGAAATTATATCCATACGAGCACACGCGCTAAGCATGTCGAGCTGCGAACCCCAGATCACCGCTTGAACTGTCGCGCCTGACGCTTCGTTCTAGGTTTTAAACGCGCTTTCGCCCCTACTTCTGCGTCTTAACATCTGCGTCGAGTCACTTGTTGATTTTCCATTGCCCCCGTCGTCGCAAGCATAAAAAACAGTTAATTAAGCGATCTAATGGGGCTAGTGAAGGTGCATTCAATCACCCGATAGATGATAATCTGAGGGCCCATCTGCACCGCAAGACGCGTAGCGTTGCGCTGGCGTGAAGACGGCGATGAACCGGAGTCTGGAGGCTCCGGGTCCACTCATCAAAATAATTTGCCTATTAGCAGTTATTCAAAATAGCTATATGGCCTGCTAGTCTAGCTATTACTACGAAAAAAATACGAATAACCTAGACAGAAAAGTAGCTGGAGTGATATAAGGCGATCAGTGTCAAAAAATTTGGAATAGGAGATATTATAATATAATTAAAAGAAAATATACACATAAGAAAATTTCAGAATCTGTATATGGAGTTTTAAGAAGTAAAACTAAGAGAACGTGTGAAGTATCAAAACCAGCATCATAGTACTGAACTAAAATTATATACATTGCTGCAGTAGCTGGGTCTTTCTTCGAGTATTTGTGACATCTGAATTCTCTGTGTTAGAATTTCTCAATTAAGCATTACAATCTATGATATAAAGATGATGTGTTATAAAAAGTTCACTTTTAAGAGCTAGACCTATGAAATAACAATTTTAGCTGTGAACATCAATTGTAATAAATAATGAAGTTGAAAGGATCTTTTCTTGTCGCCATAACTGTGTGGAGATAGAGGCATGATGATTATTCAAACAAAGAGCCAACTAGAATCATAAAGCAGTGAATCCGTGTCAATGTATATTGAACCAAACTATACTGTATGATCTAAAGAGAATGTAAGAAAGCTACATTAATGACAAATAGAGATTAACGTTACCAACATCACCATTGCTATTTGAGCAGATCAATCCTTGGAGTGCTGATGTAACGTCCAACTTAAATTATATTCATACGGGCACACGCGCTGAGCATGTCGAGCTGCGAACCCCAGATCACCGCTTGAACTGTCGCGCCTGATGCTTCGTCCTAGGTTTTAAACGCGCTTTCGCCCCTACTTCTGCGTCTTAACATCTGCGTCGAGTCACTTGTTGATTTTCCACTGCCCCCTCATCGCAAGCATAAAAAACAGTTAATTAAGCGATCTAATGGGGCTAGTGAAGATGCATCCAATCACCCGATAGATGATAAGCTGAGGGCCCATCTGCACCGCAACGCGCGTAGCGTTGCGCTGGCGTGAAGACGGCGGCGCACCGGATTCCGGAGGCTCCGGGTCCAATCAAAAAAAATAATCTGCCTATTAGCAGTTATTCAAAATAGCTACATGGCCTGCTAGTCTAGCTGTTACTATGAAAATACGAATAACCTATATAGAAAAGTAGCTGGAGTGATATAAGGCGATCAGTGTCAAAAAATATGGAACAGGAGATATTATAATATAATTAAAAGAAAATATACACATAAGAAAATTCCAGAATCTGTATATGGAGTTTTAACAAGTAAAACTAACAAAACGTGTGAAGTATCAAAACCAGCATCATAGTACAGAACTAAAATTATATATATTGCTGCAGTAGCTGAGTGTTTCTTCGAGTATTTGCGACATCTGAATTCTCTGTGTTTGAATTTCTCAATTGAGCATTACAATCTATGATATAAAGACGATGTGTTATAAAAAGTTCACTTTCAAGAGCTAGACCTATGAAATAATAATTTTAGCTGTGAATATCAATTGTAGTAAATAATGAAGTTGAAAGGATCTTTTCTTGTCGTCATAACTGTGTGGAGATAGAGGCATGATGATTATTCAAACAAAAAACCAACTAGAATCATAAAGCAGTGAATCCGTGTCAATGTATATTGAACCAAATAATACTGTATGATCAAAAGAGAATGTGAGAAAGCTACATTAATGACAAATAGGGATTAACGTTACCAAAAGCACCATTGTTATTTGAGCAGATCAATCCTTGGAGTGCTGATGTAACGTCCAACTGAAATTATATCCATACGAGCACACGCGCTAAGCACGTCGAGCTGCGAACCCCAGATCACCGCTTGAACTGTCGCGCCTGACGCTTCGTTCTAGGTTTTAAACGCGCTTTCGCCCCTACTTCTGCGTCTTAACATCTGCGTCGAGTCACTTGTTGATTTTCCACTGCCCCCATCGTCGCAAGCATAAAAAACAGTTAATTAAGCGATCTAATGGGGCTAGTGAAGGTGCATTCAATCACCCGATAGATGATAATCTGAGGGCCCATCTGCACCGCAAGACGCGTAGCGTTGCGCTGGCGTGAAGACGGCGATGAACCGGAGTCTGGAGGCTCCGGGTCCACTCATTAAAATAATTTGCCTATTAGCAGTTATTCAAAATAGCTATATGGCCTGCTAGTCTAGCTGTTACTTCGAAAATACGAATAACCTAGATAGATAAGTAGCTGGAGTCATATAAGGCGATCAGTGTCAAAAATATGGAATAGGAGATACTGTAGTATAATTAAAAGAAAATATACACATAAGAAAATTCCGGAATCTGTATATGGAGTTTTAACAAGTAAAACTAAGAGAACGTGTGAAGTATCAAAACCAGCATCATAGTACAGAACTAAAATTATATATATTGCTGCAGTAACTGGGTCTTTCTTCGAGTATTTATGACATCTGAATTCTCTGTGTTGGAATTTCTCAATTAAGCATTACAATCTATGATATAAAGATGATGTGTTATAAAAAATTCACTTTCAAGAGCTAGACCTATAAAATAATAATTTTAGCTGTGAATGTCGATTGTAATGAATAATAATGTTAAAAGGATCTTTTCTTGTCGCCATAACTGTGTGGAGATAGAGACATGATGATTATTCAAACAAAAAACCAACTAGAATCATAAAGCAGTGAATCCGTGTCAATGTATATTGAACCAAACTATACTGTATGATCTAAAGAGAATGTGAGAAAGCTACATTAATGACAAATAGGGATTAACGTTACCAAAATCACCATTGTTATTTGAGCAGCTTAATCCTTGGAGTGCTGATGTAACGTCCAACTGAAATTATATCCATACGGGTACACGCGCTAAGCATGTCGAGCTGCGAACCCCAGATCACCGCTTGAACTGTCGCGCCTGACGCTTCGTTCTAGGTTTTAAACGCGCTTTCGCCCCTACTTCTGCGTCTTAACATCTGCGTCGAGTCACTTGTTGATTTTCCACTGCCTCCATCGTCGCAAGCATAAAAAACAGTTAATTAAGCGATCTAATGGGGCTAGTGAAGGTGCATTCAATCACCCGATAGATGATAATCTGAAGACCCATCTGCACCGCAAGACGCGTAGCGTTGCGCTGGCGTGAAGACGGCGACGAACCGGAGTCCGGAGGCTCCGGGTCCACTCATCAAAATAATTTGCCTATTAGCAGTTATTCAAAATAGCTATATGGCCTGCTAGTCTAGCTGTTACTACGAAAATACGAATAACCTAGATAGAAAAGTAGCTGGAGTCATATAAGGCGATCAGAGTCAATTATATGGAATAAGAGATATCATAATAGAATTAAAAGAAAATATACACATAAGAAAATTCCAGAATCTGTATATGGAGTTTTAGCAAGTAAAACTAAGAGAACGTGTGAAGTAGCAAAACCAGCATCATAGTGCAGAACTAAAATTACATACATTGCTGCAGTAGCTGGGTCTTTCTTCGAGTATTTGCGACATCTGACTTCTCTGTGTTGGAATTTCTCAATTAAGCATTACAATCTATGATATAAAGACGATGTGTTATAAAAAGTTCACCTTCAAGAGCTAGACCTATGAAATAACAATTTTAGCTGTGAATATCAATTGTAATAAATAATGAAGTTAAAAGGATATTTTCTTGTCGCCATAACTGTGTGGAGATAGAGGCATGATGATTATTCAAACAAAAAACCAACTAGAATCATAAAGCAGTGAATCCGTGTCACTGTATATTGAACCAAACTATACTGTATGATCTAAAGAGAATGTGAGAAAGCTACATTAATGACAAATAGGGATTAACGTTACCAAAATCACCATTGTTATTTGAGCAGATCAATCCTTGGAGCGCTGATGTAACGTCCAACTGAAATTATATCCATACGAGCACACGCGCTAAGCATGTCGAGCTGCGAACCCCAGATCACCGCTTGAACTGTCGCGCCTGACGCTTCGTTCTAGGTTTTAAACGCGCTTTCGCCCCTACATCTGCGTCTTAACATCTACGTCGAGTCACTTGTTGACTTTCCACTGCCCTCCTCGTCGCAAGCATAAAAAACAGTTAATTAAGCGATCTAATGGGGTTAGTGAAGGTGCATTCAATCACCCGATAGATGATAATCTGAGGGCCCATCTGCACCGCAAGACGCGTAGCGTTGCACTGGCGTGAAGACGGCGGCGCACCGGAGTCCGGAGGCTCCGGGTCCACTCATCAAAATAATTTGCCTATTAACAGTTATTCAAAATAGCTATATGGCCTACTAATCTAGCTGTTACTACGAAAATACGAATAACCTAGATAGAAAAGTAGCTGGAATCATATAAGGTGATCAGTGTCAAAAAATATGGAAAAGGAGATATTATAATATAATTAAAAGAAAATAAACACATAAGAAAATTCCAGAATCTGTATATGGAGTTTTAACAAGTAAAACTAAGAGAACGTGTGAAGTATCAGCACCAGCATCATAGTACAGAACTGAAATTATATACATTGCTGCAGTAGCTGGGTCTATCTTCGAGTATTTGTGACATCTGAATTCTCTGTGTTGGAATTTCTCGACTAAGCATCACAGTCTATGATATAAACATGATGTGTTATAAAAAGTTTACTTTCAAGTGCTAGATCTATGAAATAACAATTTTAGCTGTGAATATGAATTGTAATAAATAATCAAGTTAAAAGGATCTTTTCTTGTCGCCATAACTGTGTGGAGTATAAGCAGCAGCATCATAGTACAGAACTAAAATTATATACATTGCTGCAGTAGCTGGGTCTATCTTCGAGTATTTGTGACATCTGAATTCTCTGTGTTGGAATTTCTCGACTAAGCATCACAGTCTATGATATAAACATGATGTGTTATAAAAAGTTTACTTTCAAGTGCTAGATCTATGAAATAACAATTTTAGCTGTGAATATGAATTGTAATAAATAATCAAGTTAAAAGGATCTTTTCTTGTCGCCATAACTGTGTGGAGTATAAGCAGCAGCATCATAGTACAGAACTAAAATTATATACATTGCTGCAGTAGCTGGGTCTATCTTCGAGTATTTGTGACATCTGAATTCTCTGTGTTGGAATTTCTCGACTAAGCATCACAGTCTATGATATAAACATGATGTGTTATAAAAAGTTTACTTTCAAGTGCTAGATCTATGAAATAACAATTTTAGCTGTGAATATGAATTGTAATAAATAATCAAGTTAAAAGGATCTTTTCTTGTCGCCATAACTGTGTGGAGTATAAGCAGCAGCATCATAGTACAGAACTGAAATTATATACATTGCTGCAGTAGCTGGGTCTATCTTCGAGTATTTGTGACATCTGAATTCTCTGTGTTGGAATTTCTCGACTAAGCATCACAGTCTATGATATAAACATGATGTGTTATAAAAAGTTTACTTTCAAGTGCTAGATCTATGAAATAACAATTTTAGCTGTGAATATGAATTGTAATAAATAATCAAGTTAAAAGGATCTTTTCTTGTCGCCATAACTGTGTGGAGTATAAGCAGCAGCATCATAGTACAGAACTAAAATTATATACATTGCTGCAGTAGCTGGGTCTATCTTCGAGTATTTGTGACATCTGAATTCTCTGTGTTAGAATTTCTCAATTAAGCATTACAATCTATGGTATAAGGATGTGTGTTATAAAAAGGTCACTTTCAAGAGCTAGACCTATGAAATAACAATTTTAGCTGTGAATATCAATTGTAATAAATAATGAAGTTAAAAGGTTTTTTTCTTGTCGCCATAACTGTGTGGAGATAGAGGCATGATGATTATTCAAACAAAAAGCCAACTAGAATCATAAAGCAGTGAATCCGTGTCAATGTATATTGAACCAAACTACACTGTATGATCAAAATAGAATGTGATAAAGCTACATTAATGGCAAATAGGGATTAACGTTACCAAAATCACCATTGTTATTTGAGCAGATCAATCCCTGGAGTGCTGATGTAACGTCCAACTGAAATTATATCCATACGAGCACACGCGCTAAGCATGTCGAGCTGCGAACCCCAGATCACCGCTTGAACTGTCGCGCCTGACGCTTCGTTCTAGGTTTTAAACGCGCTTTCGCCCCTACTTCTGCGTCTTAACATCTGCGTCGAGTCACTTGTTGATTTTCCACTGCCCCCCTTGTCGCAAGCATAAAAAACAGTTAATCAAGCGATCTAATGGGGCTAGTGAAGGTGCATTCAATCACCCGATAGATGATAATCTGAGGGCCCATCTGCACCGCAAGACGCGTAGCGTTGCGCTGGCGTGAAGACGGCGATGAACCGGAGTCTGGAGGCTCCGGGTCCACTCATCAAAATAATTTGCCTATTAGCAGTTATTCAAAATAGCTATATGGCCTGCTAGTCTAGCTATTACTACGAAAAAAATACGAATAACCTAGACAGAAAAGTAGCTGGAGTGATATAAGGCGATCAGTGTCAAAAAATTTGGAATAGGAGATATTATAATATAATTAAAAGAAAATATACACATAAGAAAATTTCAGAATCTGTATATGGAGTTTTAAGAAGTAAAACTAAGAGAACGTGTGAAGTATCAAAACCAGCATCATAGTACTGAACTAAAATTATATACATTGCTGCAGTAGCTGGGTCTTTCTTCGAGTATTTGTGACATCTGAATTCTCTGTGTTAGAATTTCTCAATTAAGCATTACAATCTATGATATAAAGATGATGTGTTATAAAAAGTTCACTTTTAAGAGCTAGACCTATGAAATAACAATTTTAGCTGTGAACATCAATTGTAATAAATAATGAAGTTGAAAGGATCTTTTCTTGTCGCCATAACTGTGTGGAGATAGAGGCATGATGATTATTCAAACAAAGAGCCAACTAGAATCATAAAGCAGTGAATCCGTGTCAATGTATATTGAACCAAACTATACTGTATGATCTAAAGAGAATGTAAGAAAGCTACATTAATGACAAATAGAGATTAACGTTACCAACATCACCATTGCTATTTGAGCAGATCAATCCTTGGAGTGCTGATGTAACGTCCAACTTAAATTATATTCATACGGGCACACGCGCTGAGCATGTCGAGCTGCGAACCCCAGATCACCGCTTGAACTGTCGCGCCTGATGCTTCGTCCTAGGTTTTAAACGCGCTTTCGCCCCTACTTCTGCGTCTTAACATCTGCGTCGAGTCACTTGTTGATTTTCCACTGCCCCCTCATCGCAAGCATAAAAAACAGTTAATTAAGCGATCTAATGGGGCTAGTGAAGATGCATCCAATCACCCGATAGATGATAAGCTGAGGGCCCATCTGCACCGCAACGCGCGTAGCGTTGCGCTGGCGTGAAGACGGCGGCGCACCGGATTCCGGAGGCTCCGGGTCCAATCAAAAAAAATAATCTGCCTATTAGCAGTTATTCAAAATAGCTACATGGCCTGCTAGTCTAGCTGTTACTATGAAAATACGAATAACCTATATAGAAAAGTAGCTGGAGTGATATAAGGCGATCAGTGTCAAAAAATATGGAACAGGAGATATTATAATATAATTAAAAGAAAATATACACATAAGAAAATTCCAGAATCTGTATATGGAGTTTTAACAAGTAAAACTAACAAAACGTGTGAAGTATCAAAACCAGCATCATAGTACAGAACTAAAATTATATATATTGCTGCAGTAGCTGAGTGTTTCTTCGAGTATTTGCGACATCTGAATTCTCTGTGTTTGAATTTCTCAATTGAGCATTACAATCTATGATATAAAGACGATGTGTTATAAAAAGTTCACTTTCAAGAGCTAGACCTATGAAATAATAATTTTAGCTGTGAATATCAATTGTAGTAAATAATGAAGTTGAAAGGATCTTTTCTTGTCGTCATAACTGTGTGGAGATAGAGGCATGATGATTATTCAAACAAAAAACCAACTAGAATCATAAAGCAGTGAATCCGTGTCAATGTATATTGAACCAAATAATACTGTATGATCAAAAGAGAATGTGAGAAAGCTACATTAATGACAAATAGGGATTAACGTTACCAAAAGCACCATTGTTATTTGAGCAGATCAATCCTTGGAGTGCTGATGTAACGTCCAACTGAAATTATATCCATACGAGCACACGCGCTAAGCACGTCGAGCTGCGAACCCCAGATCACCGCTTGAACTGTCGCGCCTGACGCTTCGTTCTAGGTTTTAAACGCGCTTTCGCCCCTACTTCTGCGTCTTAACATCTGCGTCGAGTCACTTGTTGATTTTCCACTGCCCCCATCGTCGCAAGCATAAAAAACAGTTAATTAAGCGATCTAATGGGGCTAGTGAAGGTGCATTCAATCACCCGATAGATGATAATCTGAGGGCCCATCTGCACCGCAAGACGCGTAGCGTTGCGCTGGCGTGAAGACGGCGATGAACCGGAGTCTGGAGGCTCCGGGTCCACTCATTAAAATAATTTGCCTATTAGCAGTTATTCAAAATAGCTATATGGCCTGCTAGTCTAGCTGTTACTTCGAAAATACGAATAACCTAGATAGATAAGTAGCTGGAGTCATATAAGGCGATCAGTGTCAAAAATATGGAATAGGAGATACTGTAGTATAATTAAAAGAAAATATACACATAAGAAAATTCCGGAATCTGTATATGGAGTTTTAACAAGTAAAACTAAGAGAACGTGTGAAGTATCAAAACCAGCATCATAGTACAGAACTAAAATTATATATATTGCTGCAGTAACTGGGTCTTTCTTCGAGTATTTATGACATCTGAATTCTCTGTGTTGGAATTTCTCAATTAAGCATTACAATCTATGATATAAAGATGATGTGTTATAAAAAATTCACTTTCAAGAGCTAGACCTATAAAATAATAATTTTAGCTGTGAATGTCGATTGTAATGAATAATAATGTTAAAAGGATCTTTTCTTGTCGCCATAACTGTGTGGAGATAGAGACATGATGATTATTCAAACAAAAAACCAACTAGAATCATAAAGCAGTGAATCCGTGTCAATGTATATTGAACCAAACTATACTGTATGATCTAAAGAGAATGTGAGAAAGCTACATTAATGACAAATAGGGATTAACGTTACCAAAATCACCATTGTTATTTGAGCAGCTTAATCCTTGGAGTGCTGATGTAACGTCCAACTGAAATTATATCCATACGGGTACACGCGCTAAGCATGTCGAGCTGCGAACCCCAGATCACCGCTTGAACTGTCGCGCCTGACGCTTCGTTCTAGGTTTTAAACGCGCTTTCGCCCCTACTTCTGCGTCTTAACATCTGCGTCGAGTCACTTGTTGATTTTCCACTGCCTCCATCGTCGCAAGCATAAAAAACAGTTAATTAAGCGATCTAATGGGGCTAGTGAAGGTGCATTCAATCACCCGATAGATGATAATCTGAAGACCCATCTGCACCGCAAGACGCGTAGCGTTGCGCTGGCGTGAAGACGGCGACGAACCGGAGTCCGGAGGCTCCGGGTCCACTCATCAAAATAATTTGCCTATTAGCAGTTATTCAAAATAGCTATATGGCCTGCTAGTCTAGCTGTTACTACGAAAATACGAATAACCTAGATAGAAAAGTAGCTGGAGTCATATAAGGCGATCAGAGTCAATTATATGGAATAAGAGATATCATAATAGAATTAAAAGAAAATATACACATAAGAAAATTCCAGAATCTGTATATGGAGTTTTAGCAAGTAAAACTAAGAGAACGTGTGAAGTAGCAAAACCAGCATCATAGTGCAGAACTAAAATTACATACATTGCTGCAGTAGCTGGGTCTTTCTTCGAGTATTTGCGACATCTGACTTCTCTGTGTTGGAATTTCTCAATTAAGCATTACAATCTATGATATAAAGACGATGTGTTATAAAAAGTTCACCTTCAAGAGCTAGACCTATGAAATAACAATTTTAGCTGTGAATATCAATTGTAATAAATAATGAAGTTAAAAGGATATTTTCTTGTCGCCATAACTGTGTGGAGATAGAGGCATGATGATTATTCAAACAAAAAACCAACTAGAATCATAAAGCAGTGAATCCGTGTCACTGTATATTGAACCAAACTATACTGTATGATCTAAAGAGAATGTGAGAAAGCTACATTAATGACAAATAGGGATTAACGTTACCAAAATCACCATTGTTATTTGAGCAGATCAATCCTTGGAGCGCTGATGTAACGTCCAACTGAAATTATATCCATACGAGCACACGCGCTAAGCATGTCGAGCTGCGAACCCCAGATCACCGCTTGAACTGTCGCGCCTGACGCTTCGTTCTAGGTTTTAAACGCGCTTTCGCCCCTACATCTGCGTCTTAACATCTACGTCGAGTCACTTGTTGACTTTCCACTGCCCTCCTCGTCGCAAGCATAAAAAACAGTTAATTAAGCGATCTAATGGGGTTAGTGAAGGTGCATTCAATCACCCGATAGATGATAATCTGAGGGCCCATCTGCACCGCAAGACGCGTAGCGTTGCACTGGCGTGAAGACGGCGGCGCACCGGAGTCCGGAGGCTCCGGGTCCACTCATCAAAATAATTTGCCTATTAACAGTTATTCAAAATAGCTATATGGCCTACTAATCTAGCTGTTACTACGAAAATACGAATAACCTAGATAGAAAAGTAGCTGGAATCATATAAGGTGATCAGTGTCAAAAAATATGGAAAAGGAGATATTATAATATAATTAAAAGAAAATAAACACATAAGAAAATTCCAGAATCTGTATATGGAGTTTTAACAAGTAAAACTAAGAGAACGTGTGAAGTATCAGCACCAGCATCATAGTACAGAACTGAAATTATATACATTGCTGCAGTAGCTGGGTCTATCTTCGAGTATTTGTGACATCTGAATTCTCTGTGTTGGAATTTCTCGACTAAGCATCACAGTCTATGATATAAACATGATGTGTTATAAAAAGTTTACTTTCAAGTGCTAGATCTATGAAATAACAATTTTAGCTGTGAATATGAATTGTAATAAATAATCAAGTTAAAAGGATCTTTTCTTGTCGCCATAACTGTGTGGAGTATAAGCAGCAGCATCATAGTACAGAACTAAAATTATATACATTGCTGCAGTAGCTGGGTCTATCTTCGAGTATTTGTGACATCTGAATTCTCTGTGTTGGAATTTCTCGACTAAGCATCACAGTCTATGATATAAACATGATGTGTTATAAAAAGTTTACTTTCAAGTGCTAGATCTATGAAATAACAATTTTAGCTGTGAATATGAATTGTAATAAATAATCAAGTTAAAAGGATCTTTTCTTGTCGCCATAACTGTGTGGAGTATAAGCAGCAGCATCATAGTACAGAACTAAAATTATATACATTGCTGCAGTAGCTGGGTCTATCTTCGAGTATTTGTGACATCTGAATTCTCTGTGTTGGAATTTCTCGACTAAGCATCACAGTCTATGATATAAACATGATGTGTTATAAAAAGTTTACTTTCAAGTGCTAGATCTATGAAATAACAATTTTAGCTGTGAATATGAATTGTAATAAATAATCAAGTTAAAAGGATCTTTTCTTGTCGCCATAACTGTGTGGAGTATAAGCAGCAGCATCATAGTACAGAACTGAAATTATATACATTGCTGCAGTAGCTGGGTCTATCTTCGAGTATTTGTGACATCTGAATTCTCTGTGTTGGAATTTCTCGACTAAGCATCACAGTCTATGATATAAACATGATGTGTTATAAAAAGTTTACTTTCAAGTGCTAGATCTATGAAATAACAATTTTAGCTGTGAATATGAATTGTAATAAATAATCAAGTTAAAAGGATCTTTTCTTGTCGCCATAACTGTGTGGAGTATAAGCAGCAGCATCATAGTACAGAACTAAAATTATATACATTGCTGCAGTAGCTGGGTCTATCTTCGAGTATTTGTGACATCTGAATTCTCTGTGTTAGAATTTCTCAATTAAGCATTACAATCTATGGTATAAGGATGTGTGTTATAAAAAGGTCACTTTCAAGAGCTAGACCTATGAAATAACAATTTTAGCTGTGAATATCAATTGTAATAAATAATGAAGTTAAAAGGTTTTTTTCTTGTCGCCATAACTGTGTGGAGATAGAGGCATGATGATTATTCAAACAAAAAGCCAACTAGAATCATAAAGCAGTGAATCCGTGTCAATGTATATTGAACCAAACTACACTGTATGATCAAAATAGAATGTGATAAAGCTACATTAATGGCAAATAGGGATTAACGTTACCAAAATCACCATTGTTATTTGAGCAGATCAATCCCTGGAGTGCTGATGTAACGTCCAACTGAAATTATATCCATACGAGCACACGCGCTAAGCATGTCGAGCTGCGAACCCCAGATCACCGCTTGAACTGTCGCGCCTGACGCTTCGTTCTAGGTTTTAAACGCGCTTTCGCCCCTACTTCTGCGTCTTAACATCTGCGTCGAGTCACTTGTTGATTTTCCACTGCCCCCCTTGTCGCAAGCATAAAAAACAGTTAATCAAGCGATCTAATGGGGCTAGTGAAGGTGCATTCAATCACCCGATAGATGATAATCTGAGGGCCCATCTGCACCGCAAGACGCGTAGCGTTGCGCTGGCGTAAAGACGGCAGCGCACCGGAGTCCAGAGGCTTCAAGTCCACTCATCAAAATAATTTGCCTATTAGCAGTTATTCAAAATAGCTATATGGCCTGCTAGTCTAGCTGTTACTACGAAAATACGAATAACCTAGATAGAAAAGGAGCTGGAGTCATATAAGGCGATCAGTGTCAAAAACTATGGAATAGGAGATATTGTAATATAATTAAAAGAAAATATACACATAGCAAAATTCCAGAATCTGTATATGCAGTTTTAACAAGTAAAACTAGGAGAACGTGTGAAGTATCAGAACCAGCATCATAGTACAGAACTAAAATTATATACATTGCTGCAGTAGCTGGGTCTTTCTTCGACTATTTGTGACATCTGAATTCTCTGTGTTAGAATTTCTCAATTAAGCATTACAATCTATGATATAAAGATGATGTGTTATAAAAAGTTCACTTTTAAGAGCTAGACCTATGAAATAACAATTTTAGCTGTGAATACCAATTTTAATAAATAATGAAGTTAAAAGGATATTTTCTTGTCGCCATAACTGTGTGGAAATAGAGGCATGATGATTATTCAAACAAAAAACCAACTAGAATCATAAAGCAGTGAATCCGTGTCAATGTATATTGAACCAAACTATACTGTATGACCAAAAGAGAATGTGAGAAAGCTACATTAATGACAAATAGGGATTAACGTTACCAAATTCACCATTGTTATTTGAGCAGCTCAATCCTTGGAGTGCTGATGTAACGTCCAACTGAAATTATATCCATACGAGCACACGCGCCAAGCACGTCGAGCTGCGAACCCCAGATCACCGCTTGAACTGTCGCGCCTGACGCTTCGTTCTAGGTTTTAAACGCGCTTTCGCCCCTACTTCTGCGTCTTAACATCTGCGTCGAGTCACTTGTTGATTTTCCACTGCCTCCCTCGTCGCAAGCATAAAAAACAGTTAATTAAGCGATCTAATGGGGCTGGTGAAGGTGCATTCAATCACCCGATAGATGATAATCTGAGGGCCCATCTGCACCGCAAGACGCGTAGCGTTGCGCTGGCGTGAAGACGGCGGCGCACCGGAGTCCGGAGGCTCCGGGTCCGCTCCGGTCTGGCGTCCAGTCGACACCGCGACGCCGCCGTGTCCGATGCGTGAGTGCTGGAGTCGGTAGACGCGCGAAGACGACGCCGACGAAGTGCTTCTCGTGGTTGACGTCGTCGCCGTAGTGTGGTGGTCAGGAATGGCGAGTTTGCTCCAAGTGTTTGACTGTCGTTCGATGCCCGTGTTGTGATGGTGGTCATTGTGGATTTGTGATGGGGTGTGTCTTAGGGGATTTTGGGCGCACACAACCACTTTAACTTGATCTGCAGATTTTTATATGTTCTTGTCATTGGTAGTAAACTGACTGGGGGTGCGGTCACATTGTGATGTTTCATTCGTTTCGATGTCTAGCTGGATAATCTTCTTATAAAAGTGTCTTAATGAACATTCAGAATGAAGGCTAGCAAAAAAGTCGTTTAAATGGCGCATTTTTAAAGGAAAGTTCCAAAAGTGGGACAAAAAACTAAACAATTTATACCACGATGATTATATACTCTCTCTTTGTGAATTTTTTGTATTAAACTGCATTTATGTTGAGTTTTCTCCAACTTTTATTGATGCATACTGGAATAAAATGTGATCAATTTTATAAATGAGATATTATAAAGTAACTTCTTTGTATCATCAAGGTCTGGTCTGGTCCGGTCAGGCAACTATCCAACTTTTCACAACACAAGACAAGAATAATCATACTTTTGCTTTGACGTATGTTATTCTGTGATAGTTTATTCTACCTTTATACTTTTTTCATGGATTCAAAGCTTTTATTAGCTGGAGCAGTTAATATAATGACGCTTTGATACATGTTTTTGAAGATAAAGTAACTGGACATAGCACTACAAATGAAACATCACCATTGATCAAATTTCCTAAAGATAGTTTCTCAAAAATAACATTTCATTGCATGATCGTCTTACTTACTAGATAATATCTTGTCTATTTAAACACTTCCATGCCTGTTGGAACTAAAGCATCTGTAAATTAAGGTGTACTATTATAAAAAATTCTAAAAGCACTTAAAATGAATAAAATTTTAAATTCCACTGAATTTGATGACAACACGAACAAGTAGTAAATTATGGTAAAAGATAGTAATTTGCACATAAACTTGAAAATCGTAAAAAAGTAATAAAATAGGAGAAAAATCAAAAAGAAAGTCTAATTATTTCCAGCAATATTTGCACCATAAGCAATTTGCTAATGTTAAGTATTCAACATTTTTAGAGCAGGTGTACTTAACTGCTTGCTCCAATAATTTTGTGATTTCCGGGCAACGTTTCTATTTCATTCCAAAACCATTTCAAGACTTCCACTTCAAGAAGTCGAAATACCTAGTGTTGCTTCTAAGAAGTTTCTATATGCTTAAAATCCGTACTTTGCAAAATACTTAAAAATATTTTCGGCGGTTTAACCTCAAAAATAAATCTAAATTTCAGCTAATAAACTACCTTTATCTCAGCTTTGATTTATCAACAAACATTTTGCCATATTTGCGGTTATCATTCAGTACTTTAATATAGGGATGACACTGTAAAGTTTTTTGCCACAATTATTTTTCATAATCCGTTACAGCGTTTTTCGAAGTGACGGACTCTCATTTAATCACATATTATTACGTATTACACCAATATTATACTAGCTACATTAAATGATAGGTGAAAAGTATTTGTCTTTTCGTTATTCCTTTGCGATTTTGTGTATTATTCAATACAGGCTATTTGATTCCGATGATGAAGTAAAGACAAAATTAAGTTTTGAAATAAACAGATAAAATTTTTTTGTGAATTTTTCCCAAGAAATATATGGAATTGTAACATGAGCGTTTCAAGTTCACTTACTCGCTAATTTTTGGGGTACTTGTTTAAAGACGGGGATTTATTTTGTCGTCTTTTATGATCTTAAAAACATTATGGGTGACACGGTATATATGACTATAACTAACCCATCACTGTTTGCTTTATAGTGCTAAGCTCGCGCAGACTTTTCAATTATAATTTTTCATTATAGATGCTCTTTATTTCAATCGGATTTCTATCGTGACCAAAGCATTTCAGCGTGTCTAAACCCACCACGAAGGCATCTCTGCTAATCTGACGAAAAACATTCGATCTAGGAAATTCAATTTCCATATCGTCCCCTTTACTGCATAGTTTCCAAGCGCGCAGGCCGAAATAAAATTTTTAAAGCCTAATATCTCGTGGGAAATTGAATAAAAAGTTTTAAAAACAGAGAGATGAAAATAATCATAGATTGCGCACAGTAGCAATAAATGTTGTAACCGCGTGAAAGCCAGCGAAATAAAAATGTCGGATTTTAATTGCACGGTTCTCATAAAACGAATGTTTTTTTGACGTACATCCATATGCGAAACTAATTCATTATTGTGCAATTACTACAAGTGCCACGGCCGTTTATTATATACATATCAATATTGTGCGGATTACGATTACATATTTATATGCCTGACGCAGAGCAGTATTTTATGGAAACACATATGTCACAAAAAAATGTATGAGCATGAAGTATCAGCTTTGATATGGAAATCCCCAGAATTTGTTTTGCAATATATCAATCATTAAAGTTTTGTACATTGACACCGACTCTGTGATTTCTACTCACATACTTTGACTGTAATATCAGTTCTGCAGTGCTTGTAGTCTACGGACCGATTTTATCAACGGGCGCATTTTAACAAAGGCTTTAACCAATCAGAGCAGCCCGTTCAAGAACATGCATCTGTCAAAGTTCTCTGAAAACTAATGATTTCTCTTGAAGTTTACCTCAAAAAGGCTAAAAATGACATGCTTTATTATATACAAATCGACCATTATGAACCATCTAGTATCTTTTCCAGTCTGATTTTCCATCCTAAATGGGTGAAAAATTGCACTTTCTTGTTTAATCAAAAGTTTAGCAATTGCTAATTTCAACCAACCAGATTCCGCAAAAACTGTACATTTGATCGCTGGTTTTTTCTTCTGCTAAATGATGACAAAAAATTAGGGTTTTGAATAATTGTTTTTTGTGATAAATGGAGAGATCAAATATAAGTTTTACAAAAAAACTGTTTTTGTTTTGTTTTTTTTCGCAATCATCCAAAAGTTATATCAAAATAAAAATGAGTTTTTGAATCCAGAACCGAAAACACGCCGACGGCTCCCGACCCGTGTGACGTACTTCATGAAAATATTTGTAACAGTTGTAACTAAAATGTATATTTGTTGCAACATAGGCGATGAATGAAGTTTGGAGTTTGAGACGAAGTCAACGATCTAAATAAATATCTCTTTGAATGGTCGAAATTAGATCACAAATCCCGGTAAAAAAGTACCGAATCCCAAATCAAATATGTACCGTTGAGGCGATCCCTTCGCCGAGATGGCGGGTGGCCGAGTGGTATGGTGGCCGACAACGCGTGCCTGTTTTGTGGGCGGTGTTGATGGGTGTTGGTTCGAGACCAACTTTTTTTCTTTTTTTTTAACCAAAATATTTAATGATATACGTTTTACTCATATTACACACATTTTTTTGTACCATCGACGTGAATGTGTTTTGGATCAAATTTTATTAGATGTTTTACTAGCACAACAAAAATTCCGAATAATTATACTTTTTTGGAATAATTTCATTTTGATACCGCTATTGATATTGACGAATAAGCTTCACCTCTACTGACTGAATTCTCCACCACCTCCGGTACTTAGCTTTTGCAATATGTCAAGTAAAATGTCTAATAAAATTTGATTCAAAAACACATTTATGTCGATCGTACAAAAAATGTGTGTAATATGAGTAAAACGTATATCAATAAATATTTTGGTTAAAAAAATGAAAAAAAGTAATTGCACGGGCAGGGTCTCGAACCAACACCCATCAACACCTCCCACAAAACAGGCCCGCGTTGTCGGCCACCGTACCACTCGGCCACCCGCCATCTCGGCGAAGGGATTCGCCTCAACGGTACATATTTGCTTTGGGATTAGGTACTTTTTTAATGGGATTTGTGATCCAATTTCAACCATTCAAAAAGATATTTATTTCAATCGTTGGCTCCGTCTCAAGCTCCAAACTTCATTCATCGCCTATGTTGCAACAAATATACGACAATAGTTTGATGAAAAATGTCATCCAGCTTTGACGTTTTGCTTTAAATTTGATAAAATTGATAAAATACTATTGGAGGATATTTATTAACCTAGCCCGCAATACCCAATAGAAAGCTTTTGCTAAGTAACAACCAATAGAAAAGCTTTGTTAAATTCTTTGTTTAATATGCATGTTGTTAAAATCGGGCCTACATATACCAATCGAGATTTACATAATATATCAGTTATCAAAGTTTTATACATTGACACTGACTCTGTGGTTTATACATGTCTTTCTACTCACTACTACTTTGAGTGTATTACTAGATGTGCAGTGCTTGTAATCTGCATATAACTATTGAGATTCAGATATATCAGTCATTGAAGCTTTGTACATTGACACCGACTCTGTGATTTCTACTCACATACTTTGACTGTAATATCAGTTTTACAGTGCTTGTACTCTACATATACCCATTGAGATTCAGACATATTAAATCATCAAAGTTTTATACATTGACACCGACTCTGTGGTTTATACATGTCTTTCTACTCACAACTACTTTGATTGTACCATTACATGTGGAGTGCTTGTAATCTGCATATAACTATTGAGATTCAGATATATCAATCATTGAAGCTTTATACACTGACACCGACTCTGTGGTTTATACATGTCTTTCTACTCACTACTACTTTGAGTGTATCGTTAGATGCGCAGTGCTTGTAATCTGCATATAACTATTGAGATACAGATATATCAATCATTGAAGCTTTGTACATTGACACCGACTCTGTGATTTTTACTCACATACTTTGAGTGCAATATCAGTTCTACAGTGCTTGTACTCTACATATACCCATTGAGTTTCAGATATATCAATCATCCAAACTTTATACACTGACACCGACTTTTTGGTTTATACATGTCTTTCTACTCACTACTACTTTGAGTGTATTACTAGATGTGCAGTGCTTGTAATCTGCATATAACTATTGAGATTCAGAGATATCAATCATTGAAGCTTTGAACATTGACATCGACTCTATGATTTCAACAGATATATTTCTACTCGCATACTTTAATTGTATTATTAGATGTGCAGTTTTTCTACTCCAATTATATCAATTGGAAATCAAGCTTCTTATTATTTACGGATGCCACTCAAATTTAATAGTATATTATACAATGAGCATTCAGTAATGGCCATGACAGACATCAAAATCAACCAAAGTTGACATAGTATAAATATAACTAGTTAGGGCGTCTAACTAGCTGTGTTTTAAGGGCAAACACATTTTGGTTTAAGGATGATCTTTATGCGTTTTATACAGGGTGGGCCAATAGTGCGTGGACGGAGGATTGTGGGCTTACTGAAGTATATTCCAAAAATCTGTCACTTGACCATGGTAGGCACCCTTCAGGGCTATAACCTAAAAATATTTTCACTTAAATTCTGACGTTTATACAGGGTGATTCATATCAAACTTACATTTTTTTGAATGGAACCCCCTATATATTATTACATATTTGGATTCCTTGGTCAATTCTAGTGTGACTTTATGTATCACACATGGAACTTTAAACGAACCGTTTAGGCGCAAATCACAATTTTTGGTATAAGTAGGTATCAGAAAAAAATTGAATATCGCAGCGACTATAAAACTTAGAAGGCCGTGACTTTTCGGTACGACTAAGCATGAAATGCGCCACCTAACGTCAGCCGGCTAAATTTGAATTCTTTTTGTACTTGGAGAAATCGATAGATTAATTAAGGAAACTTCAATCACAGATAACTTGATTTTTTCAAATGGGAATGCCTATTTTGGTATAAAGAATCAAATGTATAATTTGATTACCTTTCTAACGATATAGCATTCTTGATATCAATCTCTCTTGGTTTTCATTTTATTTCAAATTGTTAGTCAAATCGGTGTTTTTCAATTTTCCTGCGTGCAAGCAACCTAGCAGGCCATGAAAAATAAATAAAAGCTCGTTAATATGGAAGAAACCAACTAACTTAGTAGAAAGATGCAAACTAACTAGAACAACGAGGCAAGATTATGAAAATTTCTTACAACATATTAGCTCTAACCGGATACAGCAGCGGCAAGATATCTAATGTCAATGAGTAGCTAGGGTATGACAGAAGTGTTTGTTTTTCACAGCCTACTAGCTACTGAGATCTACTAGAGCTTGACAACTTTCCAAAACGATTAAAAATTTTGAAACAAAAGGAAAACTGCCAGCGATTTTTGCTTACAGTCTAACATGTTTAGAATGAAATTTCACATTTAATGGGATAAAAAAATTAGTCATTTCCGTTTCGTTAAGTCAAAAGTGAAGATATCTCCAACTGGAGCATTCTGAACATCTATTGAAATAATTGCTAGAATTTTTTAATTACGCTATGTTGTAATTGCGATTGGATGTAGTTTTTTACAAACTAAATTATGTTTTACAATTCAAACAGGCTGCAAATCAAGTTTCATTTTCCACGTTT
This sequence comes from Callosobruchus maculatus, assembly GCA_951848785.1. Taxonomy (NCBI): domain Eukaryota; kingdom Metazoa; phylum Arthropoda; class Insecta; order Coleoptera; family Chrysomelidae; genus Callosobruchus; species Callosobruchus maculatus. The sequence goes on along the minus strand of CATOUR010000104.1, from coordinate 1,021,717 downwards.
TTTCTAATAAGTAGAAGAAGAATTTGAAGGGTTCCAGTCAGAGGTATCATTACATTTGACTTATGGAAATGGCTACTTTTTCATAGTATTAAATGTGATAATTTATTCAGAAGACATAGATATTCTACTGCCAGCAACAATCACTAGTAGTTTTCCTTTGACTAAATATTTTTTTACTGACTTTGGAAATTGGATAATAGCTAGTAGGCTGTGGAAAATGAGCGCTCTTGTTACCACTATTGTTTCTGGTTAGAGCTAATATGTTGTAAGGAATTTTGATAATCTTGCCTCGTTGCTCAGGTTAGTTTGCATCTTTCTACTAAGTTGGTTGCTTTCTTCCATATTAATGAGCTTTTGTTTATTTTTCATGGCCTGCTAGGTTGCTTGCATGCAGGAAAATTGAAAAACGCCGATTTGACTGAAAATTTGAAATAAAATGAAAACCAAAAAAGATTGATATCAAGAATGCTATATCGTTAGAAAGGTAATCAAATTTTACATTTGATTCTTTAAACCAAAATAGGCATTCCCATTTGAAAAAATCAAGTTATCTGTGATTGAAGTTTCCTTAATTAATCTACTGATTTCTCCAAGTACAAAAAGAATTCAAATTTAGCCGTCTGACTTAAGGTGACGCATTTCATGCTTAGTCGTACTGCAAAGTCAACGCTCTCTAAGTTTTTAAATCGCTGCGATATTCAACTTTTTTCTGATACCTCCTTATACCAAAAATGGTGATTTGCGCCTAAACGGTTCGTTTAAAGTTCCATGTGTGATACATAAAGTCACACTGGAATTGACCAAGAAATCCAAATATGCAATAATATATAGGGGGTTCCATTCAAAAAAATGTATGTTTGATATGAATCACCCTGTATAAACGTCAAAATTTAAGTGAAAATATTTTTACGTTATAGCCCTCAAGGGTCCCTACCATGATCAAGTGACAGCTTTTTGAAATATCTTTTAGTAAGCCCGCAATCCTCCGCCCACGCACTATTGGCCCACCCTGTATAGTATATTACAAACGCCTTTTATTATGATCAATATTAAAACAATGAACGTGATACTAAGATCCTCATAATAGTGTCGTAAAGTAATAAGTTAGCGCGTTGTGCAGAATATTACAGCGGGATCGTTCAGAGCAGCCATGCGAAAATCCATAAAACGCGTGATCAAAAGTACTGTAAAGTTTTACCATGCCCAGTTTATGTGGCAGTTATCAGTTTATACTGAGGCCATTTTAGAGAGCTTGTAAGAAAAATTAATATTTACCTTCGAGGTTGCATGTTCGGGGAAATTATAAATGTTATCATTCTTTTGCATGCTGAAAATGCAAGGTTAGTACCCTAGTGGGGTGTAATTATTGAAAGTTGTCCAATGCAGCTCACGTTATATAGCCGGCCTATCAGAAAGGCGATTTTGCAGGTATTGAATAACTAGTTTGGCTTTCTTTTTTCATATAAGTACGTCGCCACAAAGGAAAAACCTAAATACCAAAGTATATTCAGATTTTTTGGCTCTTGATTCATAAATATCTGTTTTCCTCTATTGCTACGTATATTTTAGCAAAATCTTAATTAAATCTGGCTGTGCCACGGCCGTTTATTATATACATATCAATATTGTGTGGATTACGATTACATATTTATATGCCTGACGCAGAGCAGTATTTTATGGAAACACATATGTCACAAAAAAATGTATGAGCATGAAGTATCAGCTTTGATATGGAAATCTACGTAGGATTTGTTTTGCAATATATCAATCATTAAAGTTTTGTACATTGACACCGACTCTGTGATTTCTACTCACATACTTTGAGTGTAATATCAGTTCTGCAGTGCTTGTACTCTACATATACCAATCATAATATATCAATCATCAAAGATTTATACATTGACACCGACTTTGTGGTTTATACATGTCTTTCTACTCACTGCTACTTTGGGTGTATTATTAGATGCGCAGTGCTTGTAATCTACATATATTCATTGAGATTCAGATATATCAATCATTGGAGCTTTGTACATTGACACCGACTCTGTGATTTCTACTCACATACTTTGAGTGTAATATCAGTTCTGCAGTGCTTGTACTGCATAAACCAATCGAGATTCACATAATATATCAACCATCAAAGTTTTATACATTGACACCGACTTTGTGGTTTATACATGTCTTTCTACTCACTACTACTTTGAGTGTATTATTAGATGCGCAGTGCTTGTAATCTACATATATTCATTGAGATTCAGATATACCAATCATTGAAGCTTTGTACATTGACACCGACTCTGTGATTTCATACTTTGAGTGTAATACGAGGGCTGCTCGATACCTCCGTCAATCCACCAGTACGCAGACAGCTGTTTCACGCTTATTAGCGATCATCAGTGCGCCATAGGTCGATTGACGGAAATAGAGAGCATCAATTTTTCCACGTTTACTGAAACATGTGAGAATTCTTTCTGTCTGCTCTCACTTTGAGTGTAATATCAGTTCTACAGTGCTTATACTCTACATATACCCATTGAGATTTAGATATATCAATCATCTAAACTTTATACACTGACACCGACTCTGTGGTTTATACATGTCTTCCTACTCACTACTACTTTGAGTGTATCATTAGATGTGCAGTGCTTGTAATCTGCATATAACTATTGAGATTCAGATATATCAATCATTGAAGCTTTGAACATTGATACCGACTCTATGATTTCAACAGATATCTTTCCACTCGCAGACTTTAATTGTATTATTAGATGTGCAGTTTTTCTACTCTAAATATATCAATTGAAAATTAAGCTTCTTATTATTTACGGATGCCACTCAAATTTAATACTATATTTTGCAGTGAGCATTCAGTGATCGCCATGACATACATATCAAAATCAACCAAAGTTGACGTAGTATAAATATAACTAGTTAGGGCGTCTAACTAGCTGTGTTTTAAAGGCAAACACATTTTGGTTTAAGGATGATCTTTATGCGTTTTATATAGTATATTACAAACGCCTTTTATTATGATCAATATTAAAACAATGAACGTGATACTAAGATCCTCATAATAGTGTCGTAAAGTAATAAGTTAGCGCGTTGTGCAGAATATTACACCGGGATCGTTTAGAGCAGCCATGCGAAAATCCATAAAACGCGTGATCAAAAGTACTGTAAAGTTTTACCATGCCCAGTTTATGTGGCAGTTATCAGTTTATACTGAGGCCATTTTAGAGAGCTTGTAAGAAAAATTAATATTTACCTTCGAGGTTGCATGTTCGGGGAAATTATAAATGTTATCATTCTTTTGCATGCTGAAAATGCAAGGTTAGTACCCTAGTGGGGTGTAATTATTGAAAGTTGTCCAATGCGGCTCACGTTATATAGCCGGCCTATCAGAAAGGCGATTTTGCAGGTATTGAATAACTAGTTTGGGTTTATTTTTTTATACAGGGTGTCCCAAAAAATAGTGTCAAGCGGAAATCCAGAGATAGAGCACACCTAGAAGTATCTGAATCACCCCCATATATGTTATGCAATTTTTTGTAGTTTCCGAGTTATGAATTTTTTTCTAAATTTTAGAGAACTATCCACCTCGATAACTTAAAACTGTTCCTAAAGAATAATTAGAAGACTTTTCCAAATTCTCTTATTTGTTAATTAATCTCCAAGAGTTTACTGTTTACACATAAAATAATCGGCTTCGTAACTTTGACGAAAGTCATGAAAAGTTTAGTGTAAAGTGAAAAATTTACGATCTGATAATTATGACTTAAATTTTCGACTCTGATTAAAATCCAAAGAGGTGATTTCATGATTTCTAAGCAGATCTAAAAACTTCTTCACACTCTCAGCTATCACATTCATTGAAAAAAAGTAGTACTTAATGGGACTACTTTCGCTCCAATCGACCTTCAAAGACAAGAGGCGAAGACTTCTTGAAATTAGCGATGTGATTTTTAATTCATCAATAACTTATGTTAAGGCGCTAATAGCAGAGTGGTGGTCAGTACCTTAATAATAAACGGTAAAAACGTACCATAAATTTAAATTTGTTAAAAAAGATCCTATTTCTTGCTAAAAAAACCACAAGGAGCGCATTCTTCAAAACCGGTTTTTACCTGAGCGACAACAAAAAGAGCTAACGCTAACGCATTAAACGATGTTAGAAAGAGATAGGTATGATATTGTTCTGATGTCTTTTCAAAATGTGTCATTGTGCTTTCGTTGTCTTTATTCAGTCGTCTCTCTGTCTTTGCGGCTTTAAAACGAACACTGTTGTTTGGTGAATTATTTTGACAATTGGGCTTTCTTTACGGACCATTGAGGGCACACAGATTCGAAATTTGGCTTTCCCTACGGACTCTGAGTGCTATCGGTTTGGATTGGTGTTGTTTCTGTTGTCTGACTACTTGGCTATTCCTACGGACCTTGAGTGCACGACAACTGGATTTAACGATGCTGTTTTTTGCAATAGACTATGCAACAAATGGATAGGTCGTGGTGGACCCACTAAATGGCCGACACGGTCACCTGACTTAAAATAAAAAAATTAAAACAAAAATAAAAATTTTTTGTTTGGGGCTACAACAAAGAACTAGTTTATGCTAAAGAGTGTCGAAACATCAGCAAATTACGCTACAAATTAACACCGGCTGAAGAAACAATAAGTAACAATCGAAGAGCTTCTGTTAATTTAAATAACAATTTTTTCAGAAGATGTAGATTATTCATCGAACAAGAACGTAGACATTTTGAAAATGTCTTGTGAAATCTAATAAACTTTGTGAAGAAATCTGATAATTTCGTTTCATTTCACAATTTCCCACTTACAAGAAAACAAGTCGTACATGTAAAAAAAGTCTTAGCAAAGTGACACAGGTGGTCATCTATCGATATCCTGATCGCACTGAATGTTTTTTATTGCGGCACTGACAATGATTCTGCTATTAGCGCCCTAAAATTAGTTATTGTTTCATTTAAAATCCCATTGCTAATTTCAATAAATTTCCGCCTCTTGTCGTTGAAGGTCGATTGGAGCCAAAGTTGCCCCATTAAGTTCTCCGTTTTTTTAATGATTATGTTAGCTGAGAGTGTGAAGAAGTTTTTAGACCTGCATAAAAATCATGAAATCACCTCTTTAGATTTTTAATTGCGAGTCGAAAATTTAAGTCATAATTAATAAAACGTAAATTTCCCACCTTACATAATAATTTTCGTGGCTTTCATCAGATTTACTAAGCCGATTCCTTTATGTATGAACAGTAAACTCGGGAAGATTAATTAGCAAAAAAGAGAATTTGGAAAAGTTTTTTAATTTTCTTTTTTTGAACAGTTTTAAGTTGTCGAGGTAGAGAATTCTCTAAAATTCAGGAAAAAATTAATAACTCGAAAACTACAAAATATTGCATAACATATATGGGGGTGATTCAGATACTTCTCGATGTGCTCTATCTCTGGACTTCCGCTTGACACTATTTTTTGGGACACCCTGTATAAGTGAGTCGCCACAAAGGAAAAACCTAAATACCAAAGTATATTAACAATTTTTTTGGCCCTTGATTCATAAATATCTATTTTTCTCTATCACTGTGTACATTTTAGCAAAATCTTAATTAAATCTGGCTGAAAAATCTATGGGCGTAGCATTAAGTGGAAAACTCGCAGGCAGGAATTATAAAATTCTCTAGCAATCCTTCACTGCCATCACGCAGGCAGAGCTTGGATTAATGCGTGCTAGAAGCACTCCGTCTTGCTGATCTCCAGGTGGAGAAAAAATTAGGATAAGGTGGGGCGACAGGAATCCGCACTATATCTGCAGGCATTCACGTCGCCACCTCAACGTATAAGAATTTTCTTTAGGCTAGGATCACACGGGGGGTAACAAGATTTTTTAATTTGACGCACGGTATTCTCATACCGCGTCTAAACAGAATTTATGATTCTAAGGAAAATTATATCTTTTAATCTAATTTTTATATTTACAAATCAAGATTTAATTAATAATCCATCGTCGCATATAATTAGTCATTGAGACTTCCATCGATATGGGTAACAATAAATGCTCATTGCATAATATACTACTACTATTAGGTGCAGGTGCACATCAATTTTTGTCCCACTTCATAAAAAGCGATCTCCAACAAATCCAGACAATTATCGCCCACTTTTGTTAATCTCTCATGCAAGTAAGGTTCTACTATACATTTTACAATCTCGTTTGGAGGGTCTTATTGGCTGGCAAATTTCTCAGGCGCAGGCAGGTTTCGTGAAAGGACGCGGTACGCGTGAACAGATCTTAAACTTAAGACAAATTATTAAAAAAGCCAGAGAGCATTATTTTCCAGTTTTTATCTGCTTTGTGGACTATTCTAAGGCGTTTGATAAAGTAAAGTGGCCTACACTGTGGGAAATCCTTATCTCTATGGGAGTTCCTTATCACCTAGTGTTTCTCATACAGCAACTCTACGAGTCTATTTCGGCTTGTGTAAGAACTGATGGTAACCTGTCTAGTCAAATTGCAAAAGGAGTACGTCAGGGATGTGTATTATCTCCGATGTTGTTTAACATTTACTCTGAATTTGTGATGAGACAGGTATTAGGCAACTGGAATGGCGGTGTAAGTATTGACGGAAGCAAAATATCTATCTTAAGATTTGCTGACGATACAGCCCTTCTTATTCTTCTCAGAAAGAACTAGTAGCTCTATTAAACATCTTAGAACAACATAGTGCAGCGTATGGTCTTGGTATTAACTACAATAAGACCAAGGTTATGATCGTAGATAGAGAGCATAATAATTATCGATAAAGTCAATAGGCCGTTGTGAAGTAGTTCAGAGTTTTGTATACCTCGGTTCTTTGAACGACAATTGGGGTAGCTGTGAAAATGAGATTCGACGGCGCATTCAACAGGCACGTGTGGCCATGACAAAGCTTACTAAAATATGGCGTGACCATAACATCACGAAAGCTACAAAAATGTCGCTGGTTCAGTCTCTTGTGTTCTCCATATTTTGGTATGCCTCGCAAACTTGGACTGTTAAAAAGACAGATCGAGCTCGCATCGATGCTTTTGAAATGTGGACATGGAGGAGAATGCTGAGAGTTCCGTATACCATCGAACTAACGTTTCCATACTGAATGAGGTCGGTAATACAAAGAGACTATCCTCCATTGTGTCGACGAGAACGCTTACATTCTTCGGACATATACACAGAAGCGGTAATATGGAGAAACTTGTAGTCCAGGGTCATGCTTCGAGTGGGCGGCACCGTGGCCGTCCCCCTACACGCTGGGTGGATACGACGAAACATTTGCTGGATATGAATGTCAAGAGCGCCACTAAACTGACAACAAATCGCGACGATGGCGAGCTACAGTGCTCAAAACTACTGATAATATTCGTGTCGGCAATACTCTAGCTCCGACTTAATGCATTTTACGAGTTACTGTTAAGACATTGTGACTATGATGATGATGATGCAAGCTGTGTTCGTTATTCTTCCTGCGGTCTTCTAGTAAGACATTATTTTATGAACCTACAAGTAAAGACCTGAAAATTATCAAGTGCTATTGCTGTGTCTGTCTTGGCCATCATTAAATGCTCATTGCATAATATACTATCAATCGGTATCCGTACATGAGCAAAAGCCTAAATCCTAATTGACATATGCACAGTAGCAAAACTGCACATCTAATAATACAACTAAAGTATGGCAGTAGAAAGACATCTGTTTAAATCAGAGAGTCGGTGTCAATGTACAAAGCTGAGTGACTGATATATTTCAAATGCGAATGGTATTTCTAATAAGGAAAAATATGCATCTCAATGGCTATCTTGCACATGCAGTACAAGCAATCCATATCTATATGAATGAAAGTAAGTTATGTATGATATGTTGTGCACTACGTTGACCGTACCAATGCGATAATATATCAAACGTCCATGCAGCAAAATTAACCACGCCATTCGCTGTTCAACCAATGCACAAAAAATGGAGGCGAAAATGCTAACGAAGCCCTGAGTGTACTTTAAATTGGCCTTCGAAATACCTTTGAAACATAGAGAGTCCTTTCATTAGCATAATTGAACCTAAAAAAGGTTAAGGGGTTGAAGCATTAACGCTACTGTAAGGAAAGCTGGGGGAAATGGAATTTTTTGATAGGGAAAGTATAGTAACAAGAAAAAGAAATGAATTCGAAATGATTTGGCGATTGGAACGCCTTATTAAGCTTGCGAAAAAAAAATATTTTTGTTGTGGTTTTGTGATGATGATGTGAAGTCATACTTCAATGACTTACCATCTTTATAACTAGTGTATTTCTGACATTTTACTACCTGAGATATGAAGATATTTATAAAGCTACTACGTCAAAATGAACGTCTGCTGACGATCATTTGAAAAAACAGTGTTATCGTAAAGTCAAATAATTTTAATGGCAGTACATTTTTAAAAGTTAATCCTCGTGTACTTAGTATACAATTTGTCCTTTAACAAAGCAGCAATGCATTATTGGCTGTCGAAACTTTATAATAGATGTTCTATCATGAACTTTCTGATAATTTAGATTGGATATTGCTTCGCAGCGAATGTCTAATCAGACACCTGGTTTCCAACGGTTTGTTAAAACATCCTGTCGCATGTAAAAGCATAATTGATGTTTGACAGCACGTTTTGAGGCTATAATTTCTAAATTTTCTCACGAGCTTGATAATCTTAGGTAGGTTATTGTTCATATTACTGGACATGGCTGCTTCAGAAAACTCCTATACACTCTTAGAGCCTCCAACAGAGAACAGGAGTGTAGATTTTGCCATCAGTCTTAAGAGACTGCTCCACATATCATTTTGGACTGCAAGGCACCCGGAGCAAGGACACAGGAATTGACTTACCTGACTAATAAATGCGAGGCACCCAATAAGCTTCAATTGATGTCTGAGGACCAGAGACTAACCCAAGCTACTAGTCAGGCAGCCATCAGAGCACTGAGTGCTTGGAAAATAACGTCGGGACTGGTCCTGGAGTGCAGGAGGGTTCTTGACGACATCTCAACTAAACACAAGGTATCACTGATATGGGTACCTGGGCACGCTGGGGTAAAGGGTAACGAAATGGCGGATCATCTGGCTAGGATGGGATCCGGCAACAGCTTTGTGGGCCCGGAACCAGCCTTAGGACTATCTGCAAACTTGATTAGGAAAACAACTGGAGAGTGGATCCAGAATCAACACTCTCTGAGATGGAACAACATCTCTGGTCATCTCCGTCAAGCTCGGGAACTATTAGCAGGGCCTGCAGAGAGAATAGGTCGATTTTGTCTCTCTCTGGATAGGAGTAACTTGAGATTGCTAGTAGGCCTATTAACGGGTCACCATACCTTCAGGCGTCAGTTGTTCGTGATGAGGGTGGTCAACGACCCAACGTGCACGTGGTGTGGTGAAGAGGAAGAATCCTCGGCACACATCTTGTGTCGCTGTGAAACCCTGGGTTATCACAGGCAGACTATGCTGGGCTCAAGAACCTTGGAACCAATAGAGATAAAACGGATAAGACCTAAGAATGTACTTGCCTTTGCCAAAAGGGCAGGTCTTAGGAACTAGCGTGGATAGAGGCGCAAAAGGGCCCATCGTGTGGCCTATGCACCAGCCACATTCCGTGCTGGATAGCCTCTGGTCTTTATTCATTCAACCCAAGCTACTAGATCTTGTCTAATATAGACGCTGGAACAATTGTATCGAACAATACGATGAAACCATACGTTGGATCTTTCACAAAATAACTATTTCTAGTCGTAGCATGAGAGTAGTTCCCAATATTGCGTATTCAGAAGGCGGATAGCATATTTTTCAAATCGAACTACCACCCTCTCACCCTCTGTCGGTTTTTCCTTCTGAAGGAGAGTTTGGAAAACCGCATTACTCTCCTTCCGTTCAAATTGGCTAGGTAACATTATGATAAAAGGCCAGTAAAATTCAGCTCACACTCCTCCCAGGCGAAATCATTTTCGTTTCCACCATTTAAAGTGCCGCCATCTACCTTCGGCTCCGTATAACATTATGGCGTATTAAATGCAATACCCGTCTGTTTACATAGACTGCCACACCGAACCAGAGAAGGGGCCGATATTTTTTGCCGACATATTGGGATTAGGGCCAATAGGCTGGTAAGAATAGTATCACGTCAAGTTTTTTGATTCGTGGTATTATTATACAAGGCAGACTAGAAGGTACACCTATAGTGCACACAAGATGTTGCCTATTAGTGATGTAAACTTTAGTTAGGGTAAACTCGGCTATTTTTTGCACCCTTCCTATCGTTGGCACTCTGATATATTTTCTTAAAAAATAAGGTAACAGTAAAGTAATGTGCTTTCAACGTTCTTTCCCGTATGACCTGCAACATCGCTTAATATTTTCCAATAGCCCAATCGTACCTATGTGATTTAGTATGTCTTCGAGAGCAGAGCGAAGGGGTTGTGTTTTTGAGAAGAGCAAATCGCGGAAAATTATTAGCGTTTTGTTAAGACGTACTATCAGGGCATTATTGATATAAAAAAACTATTTAATGAAAGTATCTACTTCCAGTACCATATACCCTTGAGGTAATGTCCTAGGTTAGATATTTATCTATTTTTTCTTTGATAAAGTGTATATTTGTTCAAAAAAATAGGGTGCCAATCACTGGTCACATAAAATGTGCGTAATGCCAATTACCGGCACTCCTGTGCCAACTATTGGTACCTGGTTAAAAATAAGCCTGCCTAATGTTGGCACTTCCATTTTTTGACCCACTTAGTTCATAGAAATACTTTAAATCTGAGTAGTTCATAGGAAAAAGAGTTAGTAATAGAAATAGTTATCACAGGGAAACAATATTCATATTCTCTGTTGGTTTGTTACTTTCTATTGGTAGTAGTAAATCTAGCTTCGTTCCGTAACACCGAGATTATTTTGTGGGCATTATTTTAGAAAATTTGCATGTTTTTTACACTATCAGTAATCAGAAATAGTCGAATACAATCACAGCTATTTATATTCAGTCTAAAAACGCAATTTTTTAAGGCTTTGTAGAAAATATTCACGTGTCAACTACTGGTAACCCTAAAGGGCCAGTTTTGCATTACTTGGCACGCGACTGAGGTTGTGAAAAACAAGATACTAATATTGTTGGAAACTGCTTAACACTTAAACTGTAGGAATTATCATAGTGCGGAAAAGTATATTTCTTTCAGATGCCACCAATATAAAAAACTAAGCGAAACCGATCAAGCTATTCTGAAAAAAATATTATGTTACCCCTGTACAAGGAATATAACTTCGAATATGATTGGCATAAAATGCAGGTCATGTACTAGGCCCTGCCATACAATGTGTCTGGAAGAAAATAAAATCTTTAAAGATCCTTTTGTGTGAAACATGCCTTACACGAATGTAGTAAGTGAGACCAGAATTTGTTTCCCGACGGCTACAACCTGCACTACAAATCTAACGTGAACCGACACCTATCCTCCCGCAGCGCTTCTTACAGCGCCATAGGCTTTCAGCCTTTGCGGGAGGCCGACCATAAAAAAAAATTCCATGGACGAAACAAAGGTAATTTTTTCCGATCATTGGTTGTCATACTTTTTAAGTTTTTCTTTGAATAAACTGTTTAGTATTTTGTCTATAGTTTTATCAATTAAGCTGAATTGAAACAAACATCTTGGTATATGAAGTAAGTTAGATATCCCTGAAAAAAAAATATATAAAAAATATTAGCCATAATCAAATCAGCTATCAGATGCAATGCCATATAGGCACCTAGGTAGGTACCTAGATATCAAAAATATACTGCCAATAACTAGGCAATAGTGGGTGCCAACAACTGGCCAGGAGTGCCAATAACTGGCACTTTCACAACTTTTCATTTTAAACCAATTTCCATGGAAATAGCTCGCTGCTTCTTACTTCTTATTATGTTTTGTGGAAGTAGAACGTTAGGGGCACATAACTTCATAGTTTCAATAATAGGTTTGGTACATAAACCTTTTAAAAGGACATCCAAAAGTAAGAAATCTCTTAAAGTGCCAATAACTGGGTAGTTTATCCTACCTTGAAGGACTTGTAATGACTCGTTACTTTCCACTTCAGGACTCGTAACTCGGAATTCGTTACTTGTTACTTTAGTTACCTTTAGTTACTTTTCAGATATGTATGTTCAGGAGTTCACTTTAAACGGTTTACCATGCTACTTTTGACTTAGCTTAGTTATTTTGTTTGAGTTTGAGATCGGTAAGTATATTAAGTAGGTATTTATAACACAAAGATAGATATTATATTAAAAGACAGTATGTTGGAAGACATTTCTTCGAAAACAAGGACAAACAAACAAAACTAAACTGATAGAACAAGAATCAAATTAAAACCTACTTAAACCACCACTATCGATAATGTGTTTGTGTATGTGTTATGTATCCTGAATAGTGTGTACCATTCCCTGTCCAATACGCTGTGGTGCAGTCCGAGTATTTACTTGTTACGGGCGGCGTGATTGTAAGTAACTGTTAGCGCGGACTCAGGACTGGGACTCTGAGTAACGAGAGCAAAAGTAACAAGTCTTTGAGAAATCGAGGACTCGTTATCTTTAGTTACTTATTAGTAACGATTACTTTGTAATAATTACTTGATTATTTTACATCAGTATTGCCTATAGCTTACAATTGCCTTTGACAGTGATTTAGATGAATATCCTTATGCTATATAGACCCTTTTTTCTCATGATTCTACGCCACTGTGTCAGGTGGAGAGCCGGTTTTTCTCTATTTCATTGAAGGTTGATCGCTATAAAGATATGAGTACTCCTTTTTTTTGTTTTGAAAGCCGTTCAACCGAGTTGCTAGAAACGTATTCATTGTGAAATAAGCTTACCCTTTCAGTTCTGCTCACTACGTTTTGCATTTACACTTCTTGGAATTTTTTTTCGCATTTTTATCGTACATAGTGCCCTTTCTGCTCTAAAAAGGGAGTTTCTCAAACTGACCGGTAAAGTTGGTCTTATCTTAGCATCATCCATATTCCATTAAAAGATCCATACATTAGATTTCATGTTTTCGAGAAACATTTCTTTCCAGTCAAGACAAGCCTGAAACGTCCTTTCCATATTTTCTAAGTAAACCAATGCCAAAGGACTGGAATCAACGAACGAAGGAGAGAGAATTTCTGGTGAGCCACCTGTCCATAGGTCATACAAGTCGTCTGGCCTACACCTCTCCTTACTCTAGTCCCAAGTACAGCCCTCATCGCAAAGGTAAGGATGGACTTGGGACCTACCCATCTTATGTCTTCAAGTTCAAGGATTCTTGAACCTAGTATAGTCTGCCTGTGATACTAGAATATGTGTCGAGGTTTCCTCCTCCTCGCCACAGCGTGCACACGTCGTGTTGCTTGACAACCTCATCACATACAAGTGACGCTTGAAGGTGTTGTGGCCAGATAGCGGGCCCACAAGTAACTTTGGCTGGAGACAGAACCTCCTCACCTCGGTCAGAGAACTTAATTAAAAGAATGTGGTCTGTAACAGGTTTATACTATTGCTAATATTGCTTATGTATAAAAATGTTTCTTTAATCAATTTAATTTTTTAATTCAATTAAAAACATAAAATATACATCAATATCAATAATTGTTGGAATATCATCGTAATGTACTAATTATGGCCTTATTACAATGATGTAAATCAAAGTGCTTCTGAACATATAATCGGATTAGAGGCTACCAAATGTGGCCAAACTATCAAACGAATTTTCATGGTTTGGGCAACGTTCATTGATCAATGAGAGTACTGTATATTTCTGTTTAAGAGACGACAATACAAGAACACTAATTCACTGTTAAATCGTACATCAGAACAAAGTTATACATATTTAAAAAATCTGTAATTCTCGTGTGTCATCTAGCATAATAAAAATATTTTCTACCTGCTTTCTTTCGTTAGAAGCTTCCTTGCACTAATGAATGCAGTGGCAGCTTGTGCCGATTAAGAAAGGTAGTGCCAGAATCAATTTATATTAAATTTACCATAGCAAGATTTTTGTCCACAACAATGAAGTCTTTAATTTCTTAAATCATTTTGACATTTTCAAAATGTCAAAAAAATACCATTTAGGAAATGGGGTTATTTTTACCCTTAACTCCTCCCGTATGATACGCCTCTGATTAAAATTATGAAATTCTGAATTCAGAATCAGATTTAGCGTCAAAAGTTTACCCACCGTACCTAATTTCGTAATTTTGTTATGAATGGTTTTGAGAATATCGAGGGAAAACCGTCTTCAGGGTGCCCCATGCAAAGGAGCGTAGCTCCCTTAGGAAGCATTTGCGGACCCCCGTTCATATGACATTTTCTTTCTATATTTCGGAGCACTATTCGTGGTTAAAGTCAGTTAACATACTTAATTAACACCCTACACTTGAAGGATGAAACGCAGAAGGTGATAACGTTCCCCTTGCATTATATGTCATCTGAAAGCTGTTTTCATCTTCTTTATAACCTCAAAAAGTTCTCGTTCTGCTAAACCTGCTCTCTGCAGAACATTATCATGTCTCATATGATCGACCCAGGACACTCTCAGCATTTGCCTTAGAGCCCACATTTCGAATCCTACGATCTTATTTATAATTGTTGTCTCCAGCGTCATAGCTTCCACTTCATACAATAGAGTAGACAAGACATAACATTTCATCATCCTGTATCTAATACTGAAATTGAAGTTTTTGTTGGTGATACATTTTCGAGGTTTCAGTAAAAGTGCTCTGGCTTGTTTAATTTCTCATCTCATCTCCTAATCTAGGTCTCATGTTTCGTTCATCATTTATCGAAATAGTTAAATTCGCTGACCCGTTCGATGTGCTCTCTATTTAAGTGTATTCGAGCGTTTGGGATATTGTTTCTGCTAACAACCATGAACTTGGTTTTGTTGATATTTATCTTTGGACCCAGCCTTCAGCTCTCTTCATCAACGTGGCTGAGTAGAGTTTGGAGGTCAGTCCACTCCAACGATATACTTTGATTAAACATAAAGGAGAATCTGATTCCAAAACAGCGCAAAACTCACTCAAACTAATACAAAGTTTTAGTTGCCAAAAGTTTAAAGAAAACAACCCGTCATCGGTATCAGACGTAAGCAAAACAAAACAAGATCCTTTGCCTTATTATTTGAATATTACACTAACGTTTTGCAGTTAGGTAGAATATTCATGAATACGTCTATAGCATTGGAAAAAAATTAAAAATTAATGAGCAATGATCCAACGGGTCAATCTTTATTTCGGAAGGTACATCTCAACTGATTATGAGTGCCAAATCGCAACGTTTTAGCATAGATATAGTTCAGGTTAATAAAGAAATAAAGTAAAAGGAATGCTATACAAAAAAATGGAGTCAAGTTGATTGACTCAGTAGCCACACATAACAGTTGCAAACAAATCATCGCCCGCCTGTCGTCAAAAAACATCCAATACAAAAACTAGTTAATAGTTTCCTAAATCGCTCCGTAGGAACTAAAACGACACAATTCAGCTTCAACTGGACGAAATGAAACAATCA
Source organism: Callosobruchus maculatus (assembly GCA_951848785.1). Classification (NCBI taxonomy): domain Eukaryota; kingdom Metazoa; phylum Arthropoda; class Insecta; order Coleoptera; family Chrysomelidae; genus Callosobruchus; species Callosobruchus maculatus. Next base: position 1,006,128 of record CATOUR010000104.1, on the reverse strand, counting down.
GGAACCCCCAAATTGATTCAAAACGAAGTTTGAGCTATTTTAATATTTTTAGCTTTTTTATTATTGCTGCGCCGCCACTGACACGATTTTTGAAAACCATACGCATCCTTGCCGCGGTAATAATACTGTGTCTAAATTTCATTAAAATTAATTCCATAATTTCCATGTTACTAAATTCAGAACGATCTAAAGCAATACCTACCCCTACCCCAATACCAAGTCCCTTGATTTCTGTAATAGCCAAGGCAATATTCTGATGGACCTAACAAATGTCTATTATGCCGCTAGGTCTTCCTTTCACAGGACAATCGACACTATTATGAATGGAATAATTTTTTGAGTTTTACAACCCCGCACCCCCTAACCACCCCAATTTCACCCCCACCCAAACAAAAGTGAAAAATGATCAGGAACCTCTAAAACGCCTAAAAACAAAGTTTGAGCTATTTTTACATTTTTAGTTTTTTTATTATTGCTGCGCCGCCACTGCTCCAATTTCTCCAAAACATACGCGTTTTCCATCCTCGCCGTGGCAGTAATACTGTGTCAAAATTTCATTAAAATCCATTCGATAATTTTCGCGTTACGCAATAAAGAACGATCCAAAACATCACTCGGATGTATACATCACAAATTCTATGTCCCTTAGTTTCTATTATAAGCAAGGCAATGTTCGGATGGAACATAAAAAATTGTATTATGCCGCTAGGTCTTTCATTCCCAGGTCATTGGACAGCCCATTATGATTACAACAAATTTTTCAGTTTTACAGCCCCTCACCCTTCAACTACCTCAATTTCACCCCCACCCGAAAAAACGCCTAAAAACGTTTGAGGGATATTTGAAATTTTTCGTTTTTTGCTAATTACTCCACCCCCCGTACAACATTTCCAAAATCATCGGAACATTACCTACTACGACACCACAACATATCGCTGCCCAAATTTCATCACAATCCATGCAGCGGTTACTGAGATTACGGACGTTAGAAAAACGCCAACAGACAGACAGACAGACCGACGGAGATGAGTGACGTGGTTTTTCGTTATGCAGACATCATAAAACGCCCAAAAAGTGTATTATCTCAAAATCGAAAATTTTCGCGATCACAATACTCATCTCACCTATCGGTGTGGGAAGTAAAAGGGAACATTCTTAAAAGAATAAAAATTAATTGATCAAATACATCATATTAGTATATTCTAGTACATAAGAACGTCATCAAATAATTGAGTTGGTATATAAAAAACAACATAAGTACTGAAATGCATCTTTTGGTAAAAATAAAATCAGTTCTACCCACATACATCCTTTTTGGTTGAACCCTAAATTTATTGTTAAAAGCTGTAGAGATAATCCCAAATTTATTACTAGTAGTAGTAGGCCATAGAAGTATGATGTATTCATTTTTGCAGATGCCATTTCTGATATAAACTAATTTTGTTAAAAATGGATAGGTATGTGTGGTTTGTGCATACACCGATTGCACTCCGTATAGTGTCTCCAAAACCACCTCAAAATAAAAAAAAAGTATTGAGGTAGTGCCGTAACACTGTGGCCCTACCCCACAAGCCGCCACTGAATGGATGCTATATCATACACCTTACCCTACAATTAAGTCTTAACGACTGGCTTTAGTTTGATGCATTCATCAAAAAATCGATAGGAAACTCGTTTTCATAAAATCATCATGCCGATCTTACATGTAAGCAAATATAACGTTACAACGTGTCTGGATGAGTCGATAGTCATTAAAAGCACGCGACATCAAAAGTTCGTTGCATGCGTGTATACGAGTCCTGCACATGATATTGTTATGCCTAAGCATCCAGAAAGAAGGTACACACATAAAAAGAAATTCTCAAGTCAAGAATTGTGATATTCTTGTAAATACATACTCACAACAAGAATATCGGTTCTCACTTTAAGAAAGAATATTTGATGAGAAAATTATAGAAAATTTGTATCAAGAATAATACATTTTTGATTTATATACTTATTTTAAAGAAATATGCTCCGAAAGAAAATATAATTTTCTTTGCAACCAAGGCTATAATAATTTAATAACAAATATTTCATAATTTTATATCAAGATTATCATTTTTTCCAGCGGTGTCCAGTTTACTTCTATCAAAAATATAGACAGCGTGCAAATGCAAACCTTCATTTACAATATGATAATCTTGGTTTGAAAATGAACGCTGTTTTACAAGCACACTCTATATTTGTATCAAGTAAATGATTTATTTGACGTCTACCAACGTCGGAGTGCGCAGGCGCGCAGCGTGTCACGGGTCAACTCTAACCTCTCCACCCTCTCAACTCAACACTCAACAGCCTGTTGCCCGTCCGGATCCGCGCCGCCATTATCGGTTTTCGGATTGTCGCATTCGCCGCCGTCTTTAGCACCGTAGCGTAATACCTGCATCCTGGACCCTGCATAATAGCACATAATAGTATCTAGTCAAACTGTTAAAAAATTGCCATTGCCACGTGATACCCGTGTTACCACCGTCAAAGATCAGTCATCGAATATGCCGGTAGTGCTGGTCCACCGCCATTTGAGTCGCGTCCCAGTTCCCATCAGCTTCCTTATCACTGGATCTATCCAACCATGAATAAGCTATTAAAAAAATTGGGATGCGAAGACCTGACTCAGGTGTTCCTAGATAAGTACTAAGTATATTAAATGTGATTTAAGAAATTTTGCAGAACTATTTCTCCAGAAAAATTTCTACATGCTCATAGAAGAGTTTGAATGCTTAAATTAATACTATTGGATTCCTTATCCAAGAGTATCACAATTTTAGAATAAAGTTGAGCTACTTGCGTCAAGTCTATGAAATGCTCCCAGTTAAGATTATGAAATGCTTCAGTCAAGATTATGAAATACTTCGGTCAAGATTACCATATGCTTGATTTAAGACTGGTATTCTTACTATCAAGAATTTCCCAGTTTTGCAATGGACATATTTTCTCAATCTAACCCTTATATGGTCAAAGATATCGTATTCTCACTTTAAGATTAGCATAACTTTGCGCGTATAGGAAGTTATGGTATACTTAAATTAAGGCATCTGTGCTCCATCTAAGAAATTGTTTTTATTTGTATAGGGGAGTTTATGAAACGTTTATTGTGCTTGAGACAACGGTATTCCTTTTTCTATGGTCAGCCTCCCGCAAAGGCTGGAAACCTATGGCGCTATAAAAGCGCTGCGAGAGGATAAATGTCTGTGAACGTCAGATTTGAAACGCTGCAAGTTGTAGCCGCCGGGAAAATTCCCGGCAGTTCATTCCACAGCGTCGAAGTTCTATAAAAGAAGGAATGCTGGAGGAGACTGGTTCGGGGAGTAGGGACCTCCACCTGGTAAGGATGAGATCACAGAGCCTCTCTAGTGTTGCTCGTTCGAATGGCCTTCGGAGTTATTATCTGGGAGAGCTTACTCGAACATCTTCCGTGATAGAATCTGTAAAACAGCCACCCTTATTCGATGTTCCAGGCTGCGGAGGTCCTTTGTGAGGTTAGGCGTATCGATTAGTCTAATTTCAATAAATGTAGTTTTATCTACAAGTAGTAAGGTGAGCCAGTTTAGGGACAGTTTGAGGAGTAGGAGATTCAAACTGACTAAGTCTTATCCTGGTACTGGAGTGCAGGAAGGCTCTTGACATCTCAGCTAAACACAAGGTATCACTGATGTAGGTACCTGAACACGCTGGGGTAAAGGGTAACGAAATGGCGGATCATCTGGCTAGGATGGGATTCGGCAACAGTTTTGTGGGCCCGGAACCAGCCTTAGGACTTGCAAACTTGATTAGGAAAACAACTGGAGAGTGGATCCAGGATCAACACTTTCTGAGATGGAACAACATCTCCGGTCATCTCCGTCAAGCTAGGGAACTATTAGCAGGGCCTGCAGAGAGAATAGGACGATTTCGTTGTACTCTGGATAGGAGTAACTTGAGATTGCTAGTAGGCCTATTAACGGGTCACAACACCTTCAGGCATCACTTGTTCGTGATGAGGGTGGTCAACGACCCAACGTGCACGTGGTGTGGTGAAGAGGAAGAACCCTCGGCACACATCTTGTGTCGCTGTGAAACCCTGGGTTATCACAGGCAGACTATGCTGAGCTCAAGAGCTTTGGAACCAATAGAGATAAAACGGATAGGACCTAAGAATGTACTTGCCTTTGCCATAAGGGCAGGTCTTAGGAACTAGCGCGGATAGAGGCGCAAAAGGGCCCATCATGTGGCCTACGCACCAGCCACATTCCGTGCTGGATAGCCTCTGGTCCTTATTCATTCATTCATGGGTAGTTATCAAAATAAAACATTCGATCAAGTAAGATACGACAAACCTAAGAAAATTCTAAGTGAGAAGCGTATTGACTATATAAGACTCAAAATCAAAGAGCTGTTTTTGGAGAGGGCTAACGACGGTGATATCATAAACAATATCCGTTTTGCCGATGGTGTCTTGGTTATAGCCCAGAATAGCGCAGACTTATAAAGAATGATGGACAAAGTCGTGAATAGCAACGAAAAAGTTGATCTTACACTCAACGACAATGAACAAAGTTGATCTGAAAATACTTGAGGCCTTCGAAATGTGGGTATATAAATGGATACCTAGAGTCTCTTGGATGGAAAGAGTCACAAATGTTGAGATGTTATTAATGGATAAAGATACATAGTTAGTAGAAACTGTAAAAGCGAGGAAACTTGCTTATTCGAGCCACGTTATGCGTAGAGAAAAGTACCACATTCTACAGCTATTATTACAAGGAAAAAGAAGTGCGGAGAGAAAATGAGGTACAAAACACGTTAGCCCAGGAAATGTATCGATGTTTCATCTTCTTATCATTTCCTGAAGCAGATAGGGTTCTTTACCACTCTCATCAGAGGCCAATGTCTGCTCAGCCTCTATGACCTGTGAGAACCTCCACCAAAAGTTTGAGTGTTTCTCTACCTCTGTTCAAAAGGCTCTTGTCAGGGTCAGGTAACCTTTTTGCTTGCCTGCAGTCGCCCAGGGCAACATTGACCTGGCGGCTGCTAATTCCAGGCCCAGGTTCGGCGCGGATGCAATATCAGTAAGTCTCACCAAACAACTACGTATAGTGATTCCTCTTTAGATATCTGAACATAGCATATCTGCCCAGAAAGTGGAACGAAGTTTCGTCTTTCTCTCACAATCTGAAGTAGATGGAGTTCTTTAAATATTTTATACTCAGAGAGTACATATATATCGTGCTAGGTCAATTGCTAAGGCAGCTTGAGATGGCACATCAATATAATCTCATAAATAATTCGAAATGCCCATCTCTCAATCACATAGAGCGTCGATAGAGAGCTTAGGGCATTAGTTTATCAGATATGAAAAAACTCGTATTTCAGTCAGCTTCAATATGGGTTTCATGTAATGTAAAGAGCTTGAAAAGTGAGCTTTATACGTATTTATTATTAATATTATTGCTTTTCCAGTGATGCACCAACATTAGTGCACACGTGCACACAAATCTGTTGAAATCGTTAATATTGTAAACATAAATCATTTTACGCTAGGCGTATCATTTGTTAAAAAGCATAGTAGAATGGCAAGTTTGATAGTTCATTTGCGTGCTTATTTTCCATTAAAATGTTAAATAATTAATTAAAAGCTCATCAATGAAAATTATTCAGTTTTATGACGTAGTTGAAATCAAAACGCCATTGGACATTAAGAGACATGACAATTGTTATTATTTGCTTTTATGGGTGTAGTTTTTCTGACCTTTGCTATCAAATCTAGATCAAGAAATGAATCCTGTCATGAAAATGGTAAGAAGATTTCTGCTATCTTGGTACTTAGTCCCCATACTATCGCTCATAACGAAGAGTTGCATACTTTCCGGAGATGAAGCAAGATCTTTGGTTAAAAACACTTACTGATACGATGTATTGGACAACAGGAATGGCGGTATAACTATTGGCGGAAGAAAAATATCCAACTTAAGATTTTCTGACGATACAACCCTTATTGCGGCTTCTCAGGAAGAACTAGTAGCTCTATTAAACATCTTAGAATAACACAGTGCAGCGTATAGTCTTAGTATTAACTAAGGCGCAGTGGCCGTCCCCTACACGCTGGGTGGATACGACGAAACAGTTGCTGGATATAAGTATCAAGAGCGCTATTGAACTGACAGTAAATCGCGAACGATGGCGATCTACAGTTCTCAAAACTATTGATAATATTCCTGTCGGCAATAGTCTAGCTCTGACTTAATACATTTTACGAGTTCACTATATGTCTGTTAAGACATTGTGACTACGATAATGATGATGACGATACGACTAGCGATTCAAAGCTCTAAATAATGCACTAGGTTGCTTAGATACTACAAATAAACGTTCCATCGGTCTTCTACTAGAAGTTGTGTTGCAAAATCAATCCAATTTCTAGCGGAGTATCCAATTTAACAATACATTGCTATCTTAATAAATAGAAAACAAAGAAACCTAGCGTCGGTGCGAATTCGATGTGTTCTAATGAAAAAATAAAATCCCATCGCCTTTCCCATAAAAATTCAATACAGGTAGGAAAAGGCGGTATATATTTCGGGCGGCGAGTGGATTTTTTACAGTGACTTGGTCCGATTCAATTCCGCCGAACATCTTTCGAGCGGTTCGGCGATTGATAAAAATGTGATGGTGGCAAAGTTCATACCTGTTGAACTTTCAGCTATAAGGATTCAGTAAAGAATTGAAAGGTTTGAAATTTCTCATAATACAACAAATAACAAATTTGTCATATTCACAGATTGCGAAAGTGCTGCACAAAAACTAGAAAAACTAAGTCCATCACCAAATATTAATTATCTGCTAACTGATATCATCGATCTCATTAAAAATGCCAGGACTTAAATGAGCAGATAAAAGTTATATGGATTAGAGGACATTCAAATATTATTGAGAATGAAACTGTGGATCGATTAGCAAAAAAAGCTCTAACTGATGGAGAGTTTATAGCAAATTTCAATATCCCTAGCTCAGACATAAATGCCCTTATTAAGAAAAAACAGAGAAAAAAGTGGCAAGAATACTATACAAGTTGTCCCAAAGGAAACTTTTACAAATCGATACAACCATACATTAGAACAAGTACTTGGTTTGAGAAGGAAATAAGAAGAAGTTATATTAGAACAATATGTCGTCTCAGAAGTGGTCACACCTTGGTCCCACAACATAAATCAAGAATAGAGTTAGGAGGAGATGCGTTCTGCAGATGCGGTGAGGTCGGCACATTAGAACATTGTCTTCTGGAGTGTCTAAATACAACAGAAGAAACCACTCAAATGTATTTCAATCTCTCTACTCATCTTGCACTTCTAACTAGTATAACTTTAATTCTGGGCTGCGAAAACCAGCAAATATATGAACTAATTTATAATTGTTGTACTGTAAAACTAAAACTTTTAATTTAGATAGAAAATTAAATAAGAAAAAATGGTATATAAAAAGGCTCGACTCAACAATTGTAGTATATTAAGAGGCAGGAAAATATTTAAAATAAAAAAGTAATAATAGCTAAACAAAAAAAAAATTAAAAAAAAACACAAAAAAGAAAAAGTACAAGAAAACATAAAATGAAATACTAACTACTATTCCATAGCTATGATTTGTGTTCCACTGTCCTATATTTAATACAGTTTAAAATTTCCCTCCCTTATACAAGGATGGGGCAAAGTGATCTAGCCTGTTGGTCTCTGACCAGAGTCATTATAATAGCAAAAAAAAGAAAAAAAAATTTCTCATAATCGGCATATAAAGGTGTATAGTGCAAGATAAGAGAAATACAAAGTCTACGTTTGATTCACAGATTAGTTTGTACCGCAGTATATCAGACTATCCGTGTCAATGTACATAAGTTTCTGTTAAAACGCATACCTCGATTTGAAGGGATTTTGGCAAATGTAAACAGGGATTCTTGTTCTTTTGTTATTTATATAGCTATTCTGATACATTACTATTAAAAAATACCGTATCTTTCATAGGAAACTTTTACGTATACGTCTATTTTATGGTGTGATAATCCTTATTTATTTTATTCTGAGTAAGAGAAACCACATTCTCATGGAACAAATACTATAATAAAATACACGAGTATTTTTGTTAGTCTTAGAAACTCCCATGCACATAAATGCTTAACCAGTGTAGGAATATCCAATTTTACAGTACATTTCAATTTTAGTAAATAAAAAAAGGAATTTAATATGGCTAAAGCAAATCTGAAATATAATCTCATCGATTTTTTATGAAAGTTCAATACAGCTAGCAGTAGGCTATATTTTTTAGCAACAAATAAAATAATTAGTGATATTTGGCCTACATTTGATATATTTGGCCTACAAAGGTGTATGGGGTGAGACCTGCAAAAACACCTACATTGATTTTATTATATCGTGATATACCAGACTATCGGTGTCAATGTACATGAATTATATTGCAAAACACGCAACTAATAAATTACCTATTCTATAAATAGTGGTGGATTTAGTTCCTTAATACTGAATGCTTTGGTTGAATTCAAATGAAAATTGCTGTAATATTTTTTGTATCCGAAAATTAGTGAATTTCAGAGATATACTTCTGCGTTACTTTTATATTAATACAGTTTTTTACTGAAACATTATAGTGGAATACTTCAAGTAATATATCAATGAAATAAGCTCTTTCCCAAAATTAAGTTAATATAAAGTGTTCCTTTGAGCCCCGATAGATAAAAATAACAATAACACTGACATTGTTTTGAAAATAATTTCTCACGTTCGGACATATTAGGTCTCCCAATTTTTTATAGCCTCTAAATATGGCTGTCAGGCTATTTGGCTTGAAGCATTAACAATTGCATTCAAATAAAATTTGGCATACTTAATATCTTCATCTAACACGCGAAAGGGGTTTTATGAAGTTTGCATAGAAATAGTTTTTTTAACATTACCGACTTAGCTTAACAGCAGCTCACTGCTCAAAAAATCATTACCTAAATTCAGCAACGGGGTAACAGAAAATTTGGGTTAATACGATCCAGAAGTTGCTAAAATAACTAGGCCTGTTCAAGAAAAACAGCTTGCTATGACAACGCCTTGAAACATTCTCAGCATTATTTTTTATTTAAAGCACAGAAACTCTTGAGGCATATATTTATACAATATAATAAAAAAGCTACTATTTTTCATCGAGGCTTTCTGTTGTAGGAACAGTACTTTCAGATATCAATTCTCCACTGAGCATTTAAAAGGAAAAAAAACTTGATTGCTAAAAAAAGTGATGAAATACTAGAGTCTTTGAGGTAATGTATCACACTAGTACGCTGAGTTGTTTTGAAAAAAAGATTAACACATTTTTCATTACAATATTCGTAAAGCAACTATCATTCATTGAATGCGATATTCACATTGCCAAAGAAGATGATATAAAGTATACATAAAAATTGTTCGCGTTGTAGGATGCCTCAAGAGTATAATCATCATAGATCTCAGTATCCCAGCTTCCAAAACAGATAAATCGATTCAACTAACAACAAGATGCTTCCAAACCTCGAACAAATACCACTGGACCCCTCCAACGAATCTCCCAGCGACGTTAGTTAACTAGACGATGCGGTTACGTGAAAACCCGGTTTGCTCGATAGCCTAGACGACACTCAGTGATGTAGACAGATGTTAGTGTATACCAACACCCACCGTATCTGTGATCTCAATTTTGTTGTGCATTGTTGGTGAATATCTGTGGTTCCAGCATAGTGTCCCGGTAGCTCTACCTTAGGCATCTGGTGCAGTAAATGGTTGTATATATAGTTATTTTTCTGTATAGGTATAGATGAAAATGCTGTACTTGGTCGGCACCTACCAGCTGGCCGTCATTATGGTGTTGGTAGCGAGTGGCCAATCCTTCTCCAGTGGTAAGTGTCTTTTTGATTTTTTATGTCGTCGGTGGTGGATTTGAGGTGGCAGAATACACAGGAAATATGTATATTTAAACATGGCGTCCCAGCAAAAATGTCGATGATGCATCAATCACAAACCCTATGCAGTCTCACTACTTGACAAACCTATTCTATTGATGCCAAAAGGTGCTTTGTTAACGATCTCAAAAGATGGTTAAATTAATCTTTGTGTGGCAAATCTTAGTCATCCTTTCAAGTTGTTCTTGTCTTTTGAAGGCGTTAACATATACAGGGTGTCCAGTTAGTGCGTAATTCTTCGATATCGCGCAAGGTATACCTGATAGAAGAAAATGTCAAATACAAAAGTTATTTGGTTACTTAAGACGCATATTCTAAAAATATTTTGAAATATCCAGGGTGTTGCGGGAGAGTAGGATAGTGATCAACTTGATTTTTTTATACGGAACTATAACTTTTTCTTAAATTCTTCTAGTGTCCATCATTGATCTCTATTTAGCCCTAAAATATTTTTGCGACGTTGCCAAGTTATAATTTATTTTCAATTAATTTTCGGATTTGCAAGGTCGCAAGTAATACGTCCAATTTGATATATTCCTTTAACTTTTCTCAATACTATTATACAGCGAGTTACTTGAATATTAAGCGGGTATTAGTTTGTATGTTACCAGCAATTTGTATCTACAGGGTGTTTTTGGCAAAATTTTAAATTACGGCAACTTGGAGGTCATTTTACCTTGTTTTTTAAATGTAACACACTGTATTTTTTACTCTAAGTCGAAATATCTACTAATACCCTATCTCGCCTTGTAATATTTTTTTCGCGTTTGCGACGTTGCCAAGTTATAAATTTTTTTCCACATTTTTAAACAAATATCCCCGATTTTAATTTATTTTAAATAGAATCCTCTACTTACTTTTATTGCAACGAATTGCGCATGCCGAATTTAGCAGGATCTCACAATTTCAAAATTTTTGTTTCTATTAATTACTGAGATACGGCAACACCGCTTTTTCAGTAAACGATACCGGAATGCTTAAATATTTCCAAAACTGCCACAGCTGGAGAGGTGAAATTCAACACTTGGAGGTTTTTGAACATACAGAATTCAAAAATGCTGACATCAGTGTTGTCAGATTTACCAATTTTACGTTATAATTTTGAATGACATGCCCTATTTATGAAGTCTAACATAAAAGTGGTAAATCTGACAACACTGATGTTAGCGTTTTTGAATTCTGAATGTTCAAAAACCCCCAGGTATTGACTTTCACCGTTCCAGCTGTGGCAGTTTTGGAAATATTTAAACGTTCCAGTACTGTTTACTGAAAAAGCGGTGTTGCCGTATCTCAGTAATTAATAGAAACAAAATTTTGATATTGTGAGGTCTTACATAAATTTGACATGCGCAATTCATTGCAATACAAATAAGTAGAGGATTCTATTCAAAATAAATTAAAATCGGGGATATTTGTTTTAAAATTTGGAAGAATAATTTATAACTTGACAACGTCGCAAGAGATAGGGTATTAGTAGATATTTCGATTTGAAATAAAAAATACAGGGTGTTACATTTAAAAAAACAAAGTAAAATGTCCTTCAAATTTCCGTAATTTAAAATTCTGCCAAAAACACACATTGCTGGTGACATCCAAAATAATATCCACCTAATATTCAAGTAACGCGCTGTAAAATATTATTGAGAAAAGTTAAAGAAATATATCAATTTGGACGTATTACTTGCGACCTTGCAAATCCGGAGATTAATAGAAAATAAATTATAACTTGGCAACGTCGCAATCGATCACAGAAATATTTCAGGGTTGAATAGAGATTAATGACGGACACTAGAAGAATTTAAGAGAAAGTTGAAAAAATCAAGTTGATCACTATCCTACTTTCCCGCAATACCGCAATACCCTGTATAGTTCAAAATATTTTTAGAATATGCGCCTTAAGTAACCAAATAACTTTTGTATTTGACATTGTCTTATATCAGGTATACCTTGCGAGATATCGAAGAATTACACACTAACTGGACACCCTGTATAGTCAGTAAAACTATCTCCAGAAAATAACGCTACCAAGTTGTTATCATTGGTACACATAGATTATGTTGGCCCAAAAATACAGTGCATAATCTATCACAAAAGTAACTATCTAAACCTTCATAAAACGGTTCAAATTTTTTGGCAACAGAGCTGATCAAGTTACCAAAAGCTTATACAAACAATGGATTCTTTTTCTAAAACAAATACAACTTTATAAGACAGATTAACTGTTTGGACTCCAGTCAACATTATAGTCTCCTACAGGCAAGCTTTTTGTTTTACTTCAAGATTATGATATCATTAATTCAACGAATTATCGGTATCCCTATCTTCAAGACATTCATAGTTTTGAACTGATCATATTAGCTTTACCTTACATGATAAAAATATTGTTTGTTTGAGATAAATATATTGTCGATATGGGAAGATATGGGATACTTACACATATTACTACTCTGAGACTTTATTATTTCGTTCTTATTATATTTTTGGATACAGTGTATAAATGCAAAATGCATCGTTCCATGCAAACTCTGTATTTTTCTATGTATCCCAAGATCGGTATGTTACAAAGAAAAGAGACTCAGAAATGAAAACGTAATCCCTGCTCTAGCAGGCAGTGCATGTCTTGGGTTGCCACGAACACCACTCGGTTGGTATAAAAATCCACTTAGGTAGGCTTTCGTTTCATCAGCGCTGCCATTTTAAAAAAACTTCGATTTATAGTTCAGGCATCCTGGTGAGTCCTTGCGGAGATTTTGTTTTATGAAATGGAGTTTCAAGTTGATGTAAATACAAATCTATGAATGAAAGCAGTAACAAGAAATATGTTATATGTTTTACATAATCTCACACCGCTTTTCCCTGCTCACCTTCTCAGGCATGGTTGAGTATAACAAGCATAGCTTATACAGATATGATGCTCATTTTCTTGCTTATTTTCTCAGATATGACTGAGTATAAACAACATAGTCTGTTGCTCAGAGTAACAACTGAACATAGAGGTAGTAAACAAACCACTTCAGCATGGCGTGCTCAAAGCCATCATCATTTGACACTTCACACCCAAACATTGCCAACTAACCTGAAAATTCTTCCAATGCAACCCATGTTACAAACTCCTCTGCACTGTCCCATCTCGAAAACCTGTTAAACTACACTCGAATATAGCACAGCAAGACCGTAAAGCTTCACTACGGCTACCAACAAATAGCGAATTCGATTTTACTGACCAAGCATAAAAGACGCACAAACAAAACAAACGTTTGACAGTCGGAGGTTACCGTAAACAAATCGCAGGAAAATTACATAGGCGTTGCCGACTCCTAAAAATTTATGTAAGACAGAATTTGCGTTAATGATGAAGAAACATGCAGTAACGCAGTAGAGGTCAACATATCTATTGATTTTGCTGTAATCATTTCTGAACCATCAAAATACCCTCTTTTTTAACGTAGAATGGAATATTTCTGGATACTATACAATTAAGACGATAGTAAATAATTATGATTGCCGTATCTGGTGGTCGATATGACAACGTAAGAAAAGATGTTGGCCTATTAGAATTAGTTGTTTACTACCTCTATGTTCAGTTGTTACTCTGAGGTCTATTGTCATGCTCACTCAGAATTTAGCTGGGCACAAAAATGATAGTGAAATGATGAGAAATATGTCATATTATTATGCTTTATTCAGTCCCATGCTTTGCTCACTTTTTTTGAGCATAATTACATGTAATGTACACTTACAAAGAAATGTGCTGTCTATAATATTGGTACTGAAAGTAGTGACATAATGATGAATATGTTATGTGTTTGAACCAATCTCAAACTCACACAAAATTCGGTTGTGTACAAAAATTCTGAAAGCAATGATCTGAAGAGAAATATGTTATTTGCTTCATCCAATCTCAAGCTCACCTTAATACTCACATTTTCAGGATTGTTCAATATAGGAGTATAGCTTAATGAGATACTCACACAGAAATGGTGCTGGAAGCTGTGACATGACAAGAAATATGTTACTTGTTTTGCCAAATCTCATGCTCATTTTATTGCTCACTTTCTTAGCCTAGCTGACTATAAACAACGTAGCTTAATAAACTGCTCACCTACACAGAAGTGGGTTGGATATAAGGATACTGGAAAATACTAAAAGCAATGACATGAATGACATTTGCTTAACCCAATCTGATGCTCACTTTATTACTCTCATTTTCAGGGATGGCTCAGTATAAAGAGTATAGCTGGGAGGATATAGATGGGATGTCGACACTGAATTTAGCTGGGCACTAAAGTAGTGCTGAAAGCTGTGCTATGACAAGAAATATGTTACTTGCTTGAGACAAATGATACGACTTTTTGTCATACTTCTCTGTAAGAAGCAGAATAATGCCTAACCAGAAATGCCTGAGCTATCAGCGACACGAAGCATCATATTCAACTACGGCAACCACATGGAGAAGATTCGGGTCGGCTGCTGAAATATGAACAGCATAAAAGCAAATACCGGAATTCAGTCGCTCTTCTTTTTTCGAAACGCACACAACACATTTTCATTTAATTTGTTACGAATGCCGCTGCATCGGGCTCGCCAACTCAACGTTCCGTTCCGTCTTCTCAAATGGAATTTGTTTTTGCGTTCGGCATGCATGGATTTGAGAAATTGCTAGGAAACGCCTCGGGTATTGGCCGCTTGCACTTACAGATTTACGTGGGCATGCGTACGTTATTTATATTTGTATGGAACGATGCTGGCATAGTCGATGCACTATTTGTTTGGCAGGTACAGTGGGTTTATGTTAAGAAAAGGCCAATGATGTCACCCCTTGGTCATCCACTAATGTTATTTCTGTGGCTTGGATGAACAAGGGCCTATCTGCATAAAACAAGGTTTGAGAAAATTGAAGATTTGTGAAAAAAATTCGAGGTTGTTTTTTATTGACGTTTCTTAACCTAACGACATGATATTTTGATAAACGTTGTAATGAAGTGCCAAATATTTATAAAATATGAAACTATTAGGTTTATTGATGTCGCTAAAAGATTTTTGTTAGTTAGGCCTCAGCATATTGGTCTCAAGTTAATATAGGCCTTGTCTTTAATACAATCATTAACACACTTAGGACCAGAAAATTGTTACTTAGGACTGGTCGTCGTTTAAAACATAACTTAGGCCCTTTTTACCTCGTCGAAATTTTCCTCATTATGTTTAATTACAGTAGTAGGAATGATAAATTTAAGATTTTCTGTAGTGAAGACTATTTTATTAAAAAAAGATATCGTTTGCAAACTGTGTAATGTATACTAATATAGAACAAAGAAGCTATTCATTATTCTAACAAGAAAAATCATTAGCAGATACACAGATGTATGCTAGATTGTGTCTCAGAAGTATGGGCTACTCATCATAGTCTAAAACAATAGGACACATGTTTTCGTCGTCACTGATACTGTCAGCTTTTAAACTCAAATCAAATAGTTGACTGTTCGGATGTATGTAACACAACAAGGTTCTAATGTCTTCAAGTTTCTTTTTAGGCAGTAGAAGTGGGTATGCATCATGTAGTTTTTTTAAACTAGTATGTTCTGTGCTTAACTGTCCTTTTTCAGGTTATTGTTTACGAAATCTCAAGGGCCTATGACATACATCAGAATTAAAGTATTACATATCTTTCAAAATAATAAGAGCCTAAGTAATAGATAGGACCTACGTTTAAAACCAATTATATCTCTATGTTACACTTAGGCCCTTTGAAGCTTTTTATCTGCAAACTAAAAACGGCCGCAGATAACATAGGTCTCATATTTCTTGTATCATTTATGCCAACTTTTAGTTAGGCCTCAAAGTGAAGCAAAAAGCAAAAAAAGCATAAAGGCTGAAGTCCATATAGGCCCCATTTAGTGGGTCTATATTAAAAGATAGGTCCATTTACGACATGAAAAATGTTTAATCAGTGTAGATAAGACCGTGATAAAAAGACCTAAGGTATACATAGGCCTTTATATACACTGAAGTGTTCATACTTAGGCCTTTTTACATACTATTTAATCCTCAACGAAAATGCCTTTTGACTTAGACCTATTTCATCGGAAAGAGCGCATTTTATTCATGACGTTGAGTCCAAAACCCCATTTTAAGACAATTTGCACATAGGCCGTTGTTCATATACGCCACAGAGTTTACTTTAAATAACTTAAATCTACCTAGTCTTGCACGGTCTTGCACGGTCAAAGAAACACAAACTATAAGTTTGATTCACCGATTAGTTTTCATTAGAATATAGCAAACTATCCGTGTCAATGTACATAAGTCACTCTGAAAACGTGAACATTCAATTAAGATCATTTGCGAAATGTAGTGGCTTGGGTTTCTTAGCACTGGATGCTTTGGTCCAGTGTAAACCAGGATTGAGGTTCCTTCGTTATTTATGCCTCTATTCTGGTACATTATTATTAAATAATACTTCAGAACAACATGATGATACAGGCGTCGAAAAATTAATGTTAAACGAAGGTGCACGTATAAAATACATATTTCCTCAGTATTGCTGCTTCTTCTGCCACCCAACACCAGCTGTACTTCGAAGAAACGTTTAATATACCCAGGATGCATTGGCCACCCCAAAAGAGCGGTTGTGTCGGACTACATCGAGTGAGCGCTACCTAAGTATAATGACAACTAAAAACATATTATCTATGCTAAGTACACTATTCTAATCTATTACGTCCTTTATATGCTACGTTTTAAGTGTTTACTTGGATAGCTTGTATATACAAACTCTCCAAATGCCTGGTTGTTTTGACAAATAATCATCCTTCAACTAAAATAGGTACGAATGTTGGCTGTTTTGTATATTGTGCAATAGATCCAGCCAAAATCGCTAAAACTGAGTTTTTGAATGAAAAAGGGTAATCAAAGTAATTGGGTTCTCTGGGAGAGAGAAAACGATGGCATTTCTTTTTGACAGCACTTTTAAGGGAAATATATTCTTTAAATATATACCGGGTGTCCCAGAATTTCCTTGATACGTGATATTTTCGTAACGTAAAACGGTTCAAGCAAGAACTGAGTGGTACTTTTGAAGGTACTACAGGGTCTATCATACCATGCATTCAAAACGTTTTTTTGTACGACAATCCCTAAAACTCACCCCCAACTTTTTTTTCAAATAGCACCCCATAGGTTTTCCTACATAACTGATATCCCCATTTTATTTAAAATCTTGTGGTACCTTTAATTTTATATGCAAACTTATTTTTTCCGTAAAATCATGAACATAAGACAAACGAAATGATAATTTGTTTGACGCCTGATATTTTTGTAACAAAAACGGATAAAAAAGAAAACTAAGTAGGTTTTTCAAGGGCAGTGAATGACCTATCATTCGTTGCTTATGAATCATTTTTTCTTACTTAAACCCCTGGAATCCACCCCTATCCTATTCTTTCAAATTTCAATCCACAATTTTGCCTGTAAAAATAAATTCTTTACTTGAATTTAATTAGACAAAGGTGAGGTACTATGACGTTTTAATTAACGTAAGAAATTCATTTTTCCGATAAAAATTGTGGATTAATAGCTTGAAAATAAATAGGGGTGGGTTTTCCGGTTGGAGTGATTTTTTTTGTAAGCGCAATATGATAGGTAATTCAGTACATTTAAAAACTCACTTATTTTCTTTTTTATTATTTTTTTGTCACGAAAATATTTGACGTCAAACAAATCCTAATTTTATTTACTTTATGCTGATGACTTTACGGAAAAAATTTGTTTTTGTACGAAATCAAAGGCATTACAGGAT
The DNA here is from genome assembly GCA_951848785.1 of Callosobruchus maculatus. NCBI lineage: Eukaryota > Metazoa > Arthropoda > Insecta > Coleoptera > Chrysomelidae > Callosobruchus > Callosobruchus maculatus. The sequence continues at coordinate 988,327 of CATOUR010000104.1, read as the reverse complement.
TGTAAATAAAATAAGGATGTCATTTATGCAGGAAAAGCTATAGGGTGCTATTTGGAAAAAAAGTTGGGGGTGAGTTTAAAGGGTTGACGTACAAAAAAATGTTTTGAATGCATGATATGATAGACCCTATAGTACCTTCAAAAGTACCACTCAGTTCTTGCTTGAACCGTTTTTCGTTACGAAAATATCACGTGTCAAGGAAATTCTGGGACACCCGGTATATATAAATATATTTTTCTATGAAGAATCCTAATCTATGAGGTAAGATAACTCTTGATGACACAATCCAATTGCAACTCACTGCACACTGCTGTGCAACAGAAAAATGATAATTTGTGATCCTCAGCCTTTTTATTTCTCTCTGAAGCTAGCGCTATAGGAGTATCACATATACGGCAAAGTAGAAACAGGCATTGACTCATCTTTAGTCGAAAATGTGATAAGGAAGGAACGATCCTAGTTTCCTAGACAGAACGTAACCGAGCAATGCCAGAATTGAGGAATTTCGCACATCGCCATTGATCGGGCCATTCAATCCGGGCCTCATTATAATTCTTCGCGGCATTTGGCGAGTTATCCAGCAGTAACCGCGTAACCGTAAAGCCACACCGCAGTGACAGACGACTCAAATAAACTTATCGCGAGGCTCTCAGTCTTTCGGGTCTGTTGCCGAATCGCCGCATCGAGCTATTGTTCGGAGTTATAGCTTATAGGATGGCGTGCTTGACGAGAATATTGGGTGGGGTGGACAACAATCGGTATATAGTTTTATCTTTATGGATTACATGCTCTGACAGTCAGGCAGCTCTGAAGGCGGTGGCTGCTCCCAGGGCCATATCAGTTCTTCTTCTTAAGGTGCCTTATCCATGAGGACGTTGGCTATTACATTTGCTCATTTGATCTTATTTTTGGCGGCTCTGAATAATTCTGTGGAGGTTTTGTTTGACCATTGTCGCGGGTTTTTGAGCCAGGAGTTACGTCTTCTCCTTGGTCCCCTCTTGCTATTGATTTTGGCTTCGATGATAAGACGGAGCAGTTTACATTTTTCGTTTCTCATAATGTGGCCAAAATATTGCGTTTTTCTTTCTTCTATGAGGTTCATAAGTTCTGTTATCTTGTTCATATTCCGCAGGACTTCCTCATTTGTCGTATGACTCGCGTAAGATATTCTAAACACTTTACGGTAACACCAGAGTTCGAAAGATTGTATTTTTTTTGTGTTGCTTCTCTCATTGTCCATGCCTCAACACAGTAAAGTACAGTGGAGAAAAACGTAGCATTTCAGTAGTATTAGAGCTCTTAATGGGATATTAAGTTGGCGGCTGCATAGTAAGTTTGCATTCTAGAAACTACGTTACATGCTTTTACTATACGTGTTCTTATCTCTAGTGAATGGTCCCAGGCTTCATCAAAATTACTTCCAAGGTAATATATTCTTCTTACTCTTTCCAGCTCTGTTCCGTTGACGTGAATTTTTATTTTCTTGTTCTGATGTTGGCTGATAACTATCGTTTTTATTTTTTTTGTGTCTAATTCCATTCCAAACTCTTCATATGCTGTTGTTACTCTGTGTATTGGTCGTCGCAGTGCTTCAGCACTATGTGCTAGAATAACCGTGTCAGATCTGGCTCAAGAATATTCTGTCGTCCTTCAGAAACTAGCATGCAACAAGAAGGTGGTCCTCTTGTGGATCCTTGGACACATTGGTGTAGCAGGTAACTAGAGAGCGGACCGTCTAGCTAGGATAGGGGCCACCAGCCCCTGACTCGGCCCAGAAACGATGCTTGAAATTAGAAGGCGCCAGGTTAATGTCGCTCTGGACGACTGGGCCTACATAAGGCTTCTCAATAAAGACGCAGAGACGCTCAATCTTTTGGTAGGGGTTCTCACTGGCCATTGTCGACCGAATAGACTCATGAGAGTGGTAGGGGACCTCACCTGCTCCAGATGCTGGGAGGAAGACCAGACAGCGTTCCACTTCCTGGGCAGATGTGCTGTGTATAGCAACCTCAGGGTTCAGATATTCGGCACGACGGAGTTTGTGGATTAGTCACTTTATTCAGCGAATCGGTCCAACATACTGACTTTCATCAAGAGATCTGGTAGGTTCGTCAAGAAACTTTCTAGAACGTAGGATTTAGTGTAGGTTCAATGGGGTTGGAAAAAAGGGCCAAAGGTAGTCTACTTGCCTGGCTGCGCCTCCTTGTCACTATTACTACCTTTGCGGATTTATTTCAATATTTAGTACTAATTTTGGAGTATAACTTCATCAACATGTATATGTCATACTTCTATGATGCTAGCTTCAGAGAGAGATAAAGAGAGAGAACAACAATGTTACGATGAGTTTTACTGACTCACGTGATAAATAAACACGTAGTGACTCTGGTATGATTCAAAGTGCTTTATGGACCATACTACGTCAAACGAGCGCTATTGCAGAGGTAAGTTGAAATTATTCCTTTCACCTCTCAGCTAGTTATTTTGATATATCTGTATCTTTGATAATAAGAAGTATTCTTATTTGTAGAGACCCTTCATATGACTGCAAAATGCTTGATTAAGGATGAACCATAAATTGGAGAGTAGTTGTTGAGGTAAATATAACTTTAGTAAAGAAAATAAAAGCTTATTCAGTCTAGTTGAACTTTTCAGACTAACTTGATGTGCGTTCTAAATTAGGAAAAACGTCGTAGTGTTTGCGATATTCTAACAAATACATGTGTTTTTAATGAGCGAAATTTAAAACATCATTGTGCAGATTCTATTTTTGTGCAATGTTCCTTTCAACAACTTCTTTGGCTGCGATGGCTGATGACAATGCGTGACAATAAAAAAAGCAAATCAGCAGGTCTCCTGCTACACTTTCTCACAACTTATTTATTGTATTGCAGACACAGAGAAAATTATTACCTGCTCAAGCAACCAACTGGATAGTGACGAAGGCATCATAAAGTATTTATATCAACCGATAATGGATTGTTGCACAAATGGGACATTGAATTACTTTCATTAAGACGCAAGCAATTATTCAACACATTCATATTGAAACCTGACATTACAAGATGATGGTAGATTAAAACCAGTTGACGACTGTCCCCAGGCTCTATCCAGAACGTCGCTGCAAATGTTTAGTTCTCTAGGAAGTTGGAATTGCCTCAGGCAATAGGAAGGTGGGTTTAATTGAAATTAACTAGTTACAAGAGTTGTTTCAATAAAGGAATTTATAAAATTTGCGTATATTTCTTCAATGTTGTATTATACCAATACTGGGATAGATACAGCTAATCACATCAAGACTTTTGATGAAAAATTGACATTTAAGAACCGCTGTGATGGTATGGTAGATGCTTTGGGTAAAATACTCTTTCAAATCCGAACATTGAGGACTGTGTTTCGTAAGTGTTTTGAGTTTTGAGTGCCCGAACCCCTTTGACCAAGCCCTAAAGAGAACAGAAGCTTGACAGAATGTTCATTTCATAGCTACTTTGTTTCCTTAAAAGTGAGTAATCTTTCTGATGCAGTATTACTTCCACACTGATAGGTGAGAGGTATATTGTGATCGCGGAAATTTTAGATTTCGAGATAGTACGCTTTTTGGGCGTTTTATGATGTCGACAATAACGAAAATCCACGTCACTCATTTCTGTCTGTCTGTGCGCGTTTTTCTAGCCTCATAATCTCAGTAACCGCTGGATAGATTGTGATGAAGTTTGGGCACCGATATGCTGTGGGTCCCTAGTAGGTTATGCTAATACAAAAATTTAATCCTCCTCAAACGTCGTTTTTAGGCGTATTAGGTGGAGGAGAAATGGACTAGTATCAGAAATGTTTTTTTTGGTTGCATATGATAGAGTACGTCATAAAAAGCATCTCATTTTTTTCTCCGATTTTTTTGGGCACAGGAAAGCCGTAAAAATAAGGAAAATATTTGAATTCTCCTAGGGCAGTGACGTCACTGCCCTAAAGGCGAACAGCCAATCAAAAGAAAGATATGTGTGCTGTGTTGCCGCATTCTTATGGCGCGCGAAATGCCGGAGCTGTACGGGGGACTATCTTGTCTTCTGTTCCCGTCTGCAAGTCGGAGCTGTTCTTGGCAACAATGCACTGATGATGCTTCGCATGGTTGACACTGATTGGCTGAATTTGAATTCCTTTTTTTAAACTTTAGAATGGAATTACTAAAAAACAAAATGATGTAGAAAGTAACAAAGTGCAGCAGTACGTTTATTTTTGTATGCACTAAGCAGTTATAACAATTAAATCATTGTTCTTAACCTAAATTGACAAAATTGTTGTATTCAGAATAGGCTGTCCATTGTCCTGTGAAAGTAAGACCAAGCGGTTAATACACTTTTTAGGTCCGTCTGAACATTGCCTGTCCTATTATCATGTATTATATTCGTACGAGTATTGTTTTAGATCGTTCTATGTTGTGTAATATGGAAACTATTGAATTGATTTTGATACAGTATTATTTATTAGCGTGGCGAGGATGGAAAACGCCTACGGTTTTTAGAAATCATATCAGCGGTGGCGCACCAAAATAAAACAGCTCAAACTTCGATTTAAGGTGTTTTAGGAATCCCTGACAAAAAAACGAGAAAAATCTTGAATAACCTGAAAATGAATTTGTGGTTCTTGGGTTTTTAGGCCGGCGTCGTTTTGCGTTAAGGCTTGACGTTTCGCCACCACGAGTGGACGGCATCTTCAGAAGCTATTTCACTTCGGCGATTTCCAAAGTACTGACGGCTGGAGGATCTGCACCTGCATTTATACCTGTCAACGGTGGCGTGGCCCAATCAGGTAACGTTGGTAGACCCGCCCCCTTGCGATATGGCAGTGTCTTCAGGTCCTTTAGGATGGGTACCCATGTCCGGTTGACTTTCTGTGTTTCTTCTTTTCTATTGAAATTATTGTGATGTTTTTGTATCTCGATGGCTTCTCTGTTAAGTCTGGCATAGTATGAAGATGTTGCGGCAAGAACCTGAGTTTCTTCAAACTTGACCTTATGGCCTCCTTCCTTAAGCGCATGTTCGGCTACCGCTGATTTTTCGGTATAACCTAGTCGACAGCTAGCCTTATGTTCTGCTATCCTTGTGTTTATCGATCGCTTCGTTGTTCCTATGTATACACTCCCACATGTGCATGGTATGCGATAAACCCCCGGTGTAGTGAGTGGTTCTCTTTTATCCTTCACCGTTCTCAAATACTCCTGTATCTTTCTTGTGGGCTTGTAGATGGTCTTGACGTTTTCTTTTCGTAACATTTTTCCTATTCTGTCTGTTATTCCAGTCACATATGGTAGAAAAGTTCTTGCTATCGGTTCAGGTTCTTGTTTTGCCCTATTTCTTCTCATTGTTCTTGTTAGTTCTTTCTCTGTATAGCCGTTTGCCTTAAGAGCGTTCTTTAGGTGTGCCAGTTCAGTGTCGAGTTCCTCTGGTTCGCACACTTTTCTAGCCCGATCTGTCAAAGTTCTAATAATTCCGTACTTCTGAGATGGGTGGTGATTTGATTCTTTGTGTAAGTACCGGTCAGTATGTGTTGGTTTTCTATATACCTTGTGTCCTATTGTAGCTCCATTTCTTGTTAGAAGAACATCAAGGAATGCCAGTTTTTTGTTTTCTTCTACCTCCATGGTGAACTGGATATTTTTATGCATGCTGCTCAGGTGTTCTAGAAATTCTTCTAGCCTTTCTCTTCCGTGGTTCCAAATGAAAAACGTATCGTCCGCGTATCTAAGCCATATCTTGGGCTTGTATTGAACGCTTTTCAATGCTGTCTGTTCGATCTTATCCATTACAAAGTTCGCTACTACTGGGCTTAAAGGGCTTCCCATGGCTACACCTTCAATTTGTTCGTACATTTTGGTGTCCCAGACGAAGTACGTTGTTGTTAACATGTGTCTGAAGAGGTTTGTTATGTTCTCTGGAAATATGTTCTTGATGTGTTCAATTGCATCGTTTAATGGCACCATTGTGAACAGTGACACAACGTCGAAGCTGACCAGCATATCGGATTCTTCCAGCTGTATGTCTTTGATTTTTGAAATGAAATGGCCTGAGTCCTTGACATACGAGTCGGTTCTTCCAACGTATGGCTGCAACAATGAGGTTAGGTGTTTGGCTAACTCGTAAGTAGGCGAACCTATTGCGCTAACGATCGGACGAAGTGGAACGTTGGGCTTGTGAATTTTTGGCAATCCATAAAGTCTAGGTGTCAGTGCTTCACTTTTGCATACCTTCTTCTTGGTTTCTTCGTCTAGGCTTGAATTCTTCACCATGGTCTTCGTTTTTCTTACTATGAGAAACATCCTCATGACATCACGCTATTTAACGTATGGTAGTAAGTGCATCGAGTCACAATTTCCAATATTGATTGATAGAGAATACCTGTTGAGCACCAGGTGTGCATTAAGGCATCGGGAACATATCACAAGACATAGAGAGTGCTAACGATTTCCAAGGAATCCAGCAACGGCAAGCTCGTATACATCATTTCCCCGATGATATAAAGCGAACTTCGTCGGTGAATAGGAATGTAATTTTAGGCGGGCGCCGCAGTTACACCGGGAAATCTTGTTAAATAAGTTAGAATCTCATCTGACACGCCTTCATTTCCCTTTTCTTCCTAATCTCGTTTCCAAAGCTTAATTCCTGCCTCCGCCAGGTTTTCATAATCGTCTATGCCCGCACCAATTACTAGAAAAATGTAAGGCGGGGCTGTGTCTGTCCAAGATGAGGATGAAATCATCGACAGCTGAACACGGAAAATGCATTTTTGATCTCTGGATGTAATCTAAAAAATAGTTAGGAATGAATACACCGGCTTATGCGGCAGTGAATGTCCCAGGACTATCTTGAAAATCAGAGATTATTAGGGTGAACTTGAAAATCTCGTTTTTAATGTTCTTCACTTGAGGCTAAAACTCAAACCAACGGCCGGATTTGTAATTGGCACCCTCAAGTCATATATGACTCGAGTCTTCATCCTGATAGGAAGCCAGATAACGATTTTAGATTTTTAGGGCGAACCTGCAGATCTGAGGGTCAGAAATTTTTTGATGTTCTCTACCTGAAGCTGAAACTGGAAACAAAGGCCGCATTTATAATTGGCACCCTCAAGTCATACATCGTACAACATTTTATCCTGATAGGAAGCCAGATAACGATTTTAGATTTTTAGGGCGAACCTGCAGATCTGAGGGTCAGACATTTTTTGATGTTCTCTACCTGAAGCTGAAACTGGAAACAAAGGCCGCATTTATAATTGGCACCCTCAAGTCATACATCGTACAACATTTTATCCTGATAGGAAGCCAGATAACGATTTTAGATTTTTAGGGCGAACCTGCAGATCTGAGGGTCAGACATTTTTTGATGTTCTCTACCTGAAGCTGAAACTGGAAACAAAGGCCGCATTTGTAATTGGCACCCTCAAGTCATACATCATACAACATTTCATCCTGATAGGAAGCCAGATAACGATTTTAGATTTTTAGGGCGAACCTGCAGATCTGAGGGTCAGAAAATTTTTGATTTTCGTTACCTGAGGCTCAAACTCAAAACAACGGCTGGATTTTTAATTAGCGCCATCAAAATATACATGACACGAGTTTTCGTCCTGATAGGCAGCCAGATAACGATTTTAGATTTTTAGGGCGAACCCTCATATCAGAAGGTCGGAAAATTTTTGATTGTTGTTCTCAACTCAAAACAACGGCCGAATTTGAAATTGGCATCCTCAAACTATGCACCATACGAGTTTTCGTCCTGATAGAAAGCCAGATTACGATTTTAGATTTTTAGGGTGAACTTGCAGACCTGAGTAGGTATCTGAAAATTTGATTTTCGTTAACTGAGGGTGAAATTCATAACAACGACCGCATTTGTAATTAACATCCTCAAGTCATACATGACACGACTTTTCATCCTGATAGGAAGCCAGATAACGATTTTAGATTTTTAGGGCGAACCCTCATATCAGAGGGTCAGAAAATTTTTGATTGTTGTTACCTGAGGCTCAAACTCGAAAGAACGGCCAGATTTAAAATTGGCATCCTCAAACTATGCACTATACGAGTTTTCGTCCTGATAAGAAGCCAGATAACGATTTTAGGTTTTTAGGGCGAACCTGCAGATCTGAGGTTCTGAAAATTTTCAATGTTTTTTACCTCAAGATGAAACTAAAAACAACTACCGCACTTGTAATTGACACCCTCAAATCATACATGGCACGACTTTTCATCCTGTTAGAAAGCCAGATAACGATTTTAGATTTTTAGGGTGAACTTGCAGACCTGAGTAGGTATCTGAAAATTTGATTTTCGTTAACTGAGGGTGAAATTCATAACAACGACCGCATTTGTAATTAACATCCTCAAGTCATACATGACACGACTTTTCATCCTGATAGGAAGCCAGATAACGATTTTAGGTTTTTAGGGCGAACCTGCAGATCTGAGGTTCTGAAAATTTTCAATGTTTTTTACCTCAAGATAAAACTAAAAACAACTACCGCACTTCTAATTGACACCCTCAAATCATACATGGCACGACTTTTCATCCTGTTAGAAAGCCAGATAACGATTTTAGATTTTTAGGGCGAACCTGCAGATCTGAGGGTCAGAAAATTTTTGATTTTCGTTACCTGAGGCTCAAACTCAAAACAACGACTGGATTTGTGATAAGCACCCTCAAACTACACATGACACGAGTTTTCGTCCTGATAGGAAGCCAGATAACGATTTTAGGTTTTTAGGGCGGACCTGCAGATCTGAGGGTCAGAAAATTCTTGATCTGTGTTACCTGAGGCTCAAACTCAAAACAACGGCTGGATTTGTAATTAGCGCCATCAAACTATACATGACACCAGTTTTCGTCCTGATAGGAAGCCAGATAACGATTTTATATTTTTAGGGCGAACCCTCATATCAGAGGGTCAGAAAATTTTTGATTTTCGTTACCTGAGGCTCAAACTCAAAACAACGACTGGATTTGTGATAAGCGCCCTCACACTACACATGACACGAGTTTTCGTCCTGATAGGAATCCAGATAACGATTTTAGATTTTTAGGGTGAACTTGCAGATCTGAGGTTCTGAAAAATTTGATTTTCGTTAACTGAGGCTGAAACTCATAGCAACGGCCGGATTTGAAATTGGCACCCTTAAGCTATACACCATTCGAGTTTTTGTCCTGATAGGAAGCCAGATAACAATTTTAGATTTTTAGGGCGAACCTGCAGATCTGAGGTTCAGAAATTTTTTGATTTTCGTTACCTGAGACTGAAACTCAAAACAAGCCGGATTTGTCATTAGCGCCCTCAAACTGTATATACATGACATGAGTTTTATCCTGATAGGAAGCCAGATAACGATTTTAGATTTTTAGGTTCAACTTGAAGATATGAACGTCTGAAAATTGATGTGTATAACCGAAATACGATATTATCTGTCATATACAACAAGAAATATCATCACATCATTATCATATCACATATACGAAAGCAACGAGTAACAAATAGTAGTAGTAACGAGTACACCGAAGAAAAGTAACGAATACATACCTGTATCGAAGATATCGTTACTTTTACCATTGATTAACATAATATGTTAATCAATGTTTCTACTAAACTGACGACAAGTCGCTAGGTAGGTATTTATATACGTTAGACTCCCAGACTATGATAACAGCTAGCAAGCTGCTCAAAGCACGCTGAAAACACGACAAGCTTCCAAAAGCGACTCGAAAATATTAATAACGTAACGTTTATCGTATTCTTATTTCCTCTGAAGTCGCTTAATAAATTAAATTCCGCATTCTGACGGCATAGGTCTGGGATTTACGGAATAATCTCGCAAGTAAACAATATCGCTGCGTTCTCCTTCCCTATTTATTAAGGTTAAGAGGCGAAAGCATGGCAGCGACATCATAATTCTTCGTTTGCTTTTTGCAGTCGCGCAGCGAGCACTATTTGTATCATTCAGGAACAACTTAGCGGACGGGAAAAATACCCTCAGCGCTTATATATAATGTATACGATTCAGATGAGGATTTATTAAGGTCGAAGTTAAAAGCTTACACATAATTCATTCCTTTTTTTATATGACTGCGCTCACCGAAGAGACTTGCTGAAAAATTCTGGGATACATCAGTATGCAAAGAGACTGTGCTGTAACTTCTAGAATCTTATAACACTGAAAATGAGACGGAAAAGCTCATCTTCAATATACTGGAGGTCAGATAAGAATGCAAAGTACTGTATCTCGGAAAATATTCTCCATAGATTATTATTAGTTTGCACAACAGGCCATGAAGGTCTACGGCAGAAATGAGTACAGTCTGATCTAAAATTAATATAACTTAAAATTGTCTTTGGATATTTTCACCACCCATATTTGAGTATATCCTGCACTATTCCACGCCACCTATTCTGCGTTCTTCAGCCATCTCTTCTTTGGTCTACCCTTTCTTTTTTTCTTATTGGTCTCCAATTGAGAACTAGTTTTGCCATTCTCATCTCATTCAGCATCTCCACGTGTCCTAGCCACCTTATTCTCTGCGCTTTGATGACTGCTATAATATTGGGGTTCTTATACATGTTTTCCAGTTCTTGGTTTGCTCTTCTTCTCCACCCCATCCCATAAATAGCTCTCAACATTTCTCTCATTTCTTTCCCACCTTATAATTTTTTCTGCCTCCTCTTTGTTCATAGTCCACCTCGCATATGTCGATGTTGGTCTTATAACAGTTGTGTAAATTCTCTCTTTGGTCTTTCTGGATACATATTTGGATCTCTTAAGATTCTTCAGGGCTCCATACTTCTGGTTTCCTTTGATTATCCTTGCCTGTATTTCTTGTTTCTCCTGTCCCTTTTGCTCTATTATTACCCCTAGGTAATTCGGTAGTCCTTTCAAAAGTATATTTCATGTTGTTGGCCATAAAAGTTAGGTTCGATTGATCATCGGAAGTTCTTTCCATTTACCCCATGATCATATATTTTGTCTTACTTGGATTTATCTCCATCCCAAATCTCCTTCCTTCCGCACCTATCCTTGCCATAATTTTCTCTAGTTATTTTCTTTGTCTTTGCTACTAGTGATAAGTCATCTGCATATGCTGTACATCAGTGTTCGTTTTTAAGTATGGTTCCATTCGTCTTGATTCTGATTTTTCTAATTATTGCTTCAAGCGTCAGATTAAAAAGTATCGCTGTAAGAGGATTATCTTACCTTATCCCACTTCAAATTCCTATGATTCACTTCCCGTCCATGTAATTTTGTTCTTGATTTTTTGTAACGTCTCCATAGATAATATCATAATAACTAATAATACTAAAGTGACTATAAGAAGACCCTGAAAAATACTTTCAGATTTCCAAGGTAGTCACCAGGCGTAACCTCAGTCTTATACATTTAAAGTGAGTTTCCACGGAAATTCACCTGTTAAATGTTACCAAAAAATGTAAGCTTTTTAAAGCTAGGATTTACTGGAGTCATTTTTTTAACACTTTTTGACGCATCTATTAAGATAAAGTAGTGCGGAGTAATTCAATATTTTTTAATTAGACAGCTATAATTCCTAAACAACTAAACTACTTATTGTAATGTCACTGTCGAACTATACTTGACAAAAACGAAAGGCACTTACCTTAAATGAAATATTTGGGATCATCAGATGGTCATTTTCACATAACTGAACCTATGAGCTGCCCAGATGAAGCGCCTTTAGGTGAAAGTTACTCAACTTTCAAAGGCGTTTTATTCTCCTAGGTAAACCACTGCCAGCCAACTTTTTTTTGTTTTTACTTGCCCAACAAAGTTTTTCAATACGTATAGAGCTAGTTAGAAACAGTTTTATGTCTGAAACCTCAGTGTTGCTATTTTTACTGAAGTTTTCTTCAGGCGCTTAGTCCGGGTATTTTACTATGAATAATCGTATTTTGACATTTCTTCTCATTTTGTGTTAACTATAAAATATTCATAAATATGAAAGTATTTCACAGATTGAAATAGATAAGATCCATGACATATGTATGTATCTTGCGCGGGCTCCCTCAGGGATCGGTGATTGGTGCGCTACCATCGTTGTTATATACAGACGATATATCAAAATGCCCTCTTAATATTACAATCAGCAATCTTATACTGTACTCGTATGCTGATGACACAATTCTAGTTGTAACCCATGGTTCTATGTCAAATATGTACAGGGTGACATCTTCGCTCAAATATGATGTTCAGTGGTTGTTTGAAATTAATAAATTAAGCAAGCAACTCACATTCTGACAGCTTCGAGTGTTTGATCGAAACGTATCATGACAAAACGAAGTAAAATATTTGGGACTGGTACTTGACAGGAAGTTAACCTGGAAACCCCACGTTCTCTCTGCCCGGAACAAGGCGGTGGATATCTTTTTTATAACTGAGCAGACCGCGCAGGCAGAGCCTAAATACCAGAGTACCGCGGCTGCTGTGAAAGGGTTATGTTAGGGGAAGTTTGTTAACGCGAGATTTGAATGGGCCAATACCCGCAGGCCCAATAAATACATCTTCTGGCAGTCCATTCCAAGCCTTGGACACCCTGGGAATAAATGTGCGGTTGTACCGCTCAGTTCTTGATGTATGAAGAACGACCGTCTTAGGATGAGATGCAGCGGTCGCACGGGTACATCTGATAGGAGCAGTGAGCGGCGGAACGATAGAGGATAGCTCAGAGGAGCAGATTCCGTTGAAACATCAGTAGAAGAGTGAGAGGTCACCAACAACACGCCGGTGAGAAAGTGACTGAAGGTGGCGCGTTAAGGCCGGATCGCCAATTAGTCGAATTGCCCTTCTCTGGACGGCATCTAGTATAGACAGGCAAGGTCTTATCTGGGCTTTATATAGCGTGAGGAGGTTACATGGTGAGAAATACTGTCTGGCTCTAAATAGGTACCCAAGCTCTTTACCAGCAGTTATTGCAATTGACGCGACGTGTTCGTGCCAGATCAGATTTTCTGTAATGTTGACTCCTAACAGCTTGAATGAGTGACTCCTTGACAGAGCCTGGTTGTTCATTAGAACCTGGTGTTGGCTTGGGCACTTCTTGTTTGATAGCGTACAATACTGGGTCTTGGAGGCATTAAATTTAACCATATTCTTAAGCCCCTAAACGGTAATGGTATCGAGATCCTTTGCAAGTGAAGCTGCCACTGCCAGTCTTCTGCGTTCCAGCTCCACCACAGAGATCGGTCCATGGCTCATGATGCCTGCATGCAGCGTACTGCCATCCGCAGTACTGGTGGCTATTTTCAAGCGTTTATACCCACTACTCAAAGGAAACAATAGATTGTCAAATCAAATAAATTGCTTCTGTACAAATCTATAATCAGGCCTATAATGACGTACGCTTGTGCGTCTTGGTGTTTTGTCGCCAAGACGCATATGCATGCTCTTGAAGTTGTACAGCACAGAACTCTTTAAGTTAACTGTGGACGCTCCATGGTACGTTTCGAATCATATACTTCATACAGATTTAAATGTTCCACCTTTCAGTGAATTTATCAAAGAGCTTGCAACGAAGGCATATGCAAGACCCCAAAACCATTCCAACCCGCTAGTCAGGGAGGCTGTAAACTACACTTCAGCTGATGTTCACAAACATAAAAGACCGAGGCTTGCGCTGCAATGAGAAAACCAATTCTTTTCTCTTTCAACTTTTCCACTTGTCGATACTGGGAATGAGCAGAGTGAAAGACTTAATCAATTTTGATAGAAGCTTTGTCTCGATAATCCTGTAGGCAGAAATAGGCAATGCTTCCCAATACTACTACTACTAATAGAAATGTAATTGAGAGAATAGGCGACAAAAACCATCTGCCTGTGCGCCATCTGGTACACAGAAAAAAATACTGTTGCGTTTCCAATTAATCGTTAGTATTTGGATGTTTTTCCATCGCTTTAAATATATTTACAGTTGTTTCAAATCCATGTCATTGAAAGAATTCAATCCTTATATTCGAAGTAATCACAGGTACCCCAATAAATTCAAAATAATTTTATATTCGTTCTAACGACATGTATAATCCTTCTAATACCAGTATTGACATATAATGCAATCAAAACATCCTTTTCTTTTCGAAATTTACCCTATGTTTCATTTTAGCAAAGCATACAATCTATTCAATGTACAAAAATTATCACTGCAACAGCAGTTCGTGATAATTCATCTGATAAAGATTAATTTTGTTTCAATGGCCCTTGTTGTTCGCTGAACTATAATCAGTATTCGGCGGGACTTATGTCCCGATTCAATGAACGTAAAGAGAAAGAAGAGGATTATCTCAGTGTTATCCGTTATCTGCGCCAACGGACGAGGTTCGTGTTCGATAACGGGTTGTTTCGTTGTGTTGATTCGTTGTTTGACGTATTGTGTCATCTTGTGGTTTCGCGTATTGCATCAGCAATTGTGTGATTTAAATGTGTCCAGTTATATATTAAACGGAGGACCTACTGAGAAATTGGGACTTAGAAGAGCTAACACCCACATTTGAATGTAGTTATTTAGATTAGTCAGACAGTTATATTTCAGGTAATAATGCAACAACTGGTGCAGGGTTATGTCTAATTCTTATATCATGCTCCTTATAACGTCATGCAAAATCACACAACTAAACATCCAAACGAATCAATCAGCTGTCCTCGCAATAAAATCTGTTGGTCCAAGGAAAAGAAAGTAGTTTAGAATCAATTACCAAACACAGATTCGATTCAACGACAGGCTGCGATTGAATTATTCATTGGAATCCAATGAGATCTCGTAGTTGAATCGACAATACAAGATAATTTATTACCAATTCGTTATCCACTTCCCACTGGATAAAACATCGCTGTATTTGAGGAATGCTGAGTGTAACGTCCCATTGAATCCAAGCGTAAGTCTTTTACAGAACGACAGATTTTTCTGTGTGTACCCAAAGAAAATCGCTGCTAAACAGCAGCAGTCTTCTTGGTGGAACGCCACGGCGCTTTCGCTTGGCCTGACCAGAAGAGCGCGCTTACATGCCAACTGCATATCAGAGTCGATATACGAGGGTTGCTCTATAT
This sequence comes from Callosobruchus maculatus, assembly GCA_951848785.1. Lineage (NCBI taxonomy): Eukaryota > Metazoa > Arthropoda > Insecta > Coleoptera > Chrysomelidae > Callosobruchus > Callosobruchus maculatus. Next base: position 973,239 of record CATOUR010000104.1, on the reverse strand, counting down.
CGACCTATGGCGCACTGATGATCGCTAATAAGCGTCAAACAGCTGTCTGCGTACTGGTGGATTGACGGAGATATAGCGCAACCCTCGAGAAATATAACTATCTAATTTATCTGAACTAACAATACGTATCCCACTACTAGCTCATTTAGGGGTGAATGAAGCCTTATTTGCTATTTTTTTGTTTCCAAACTTCCCTGATTGAGCCGCCTAAAAAAAGTCGCTCCCAGGACAAAGTTGTAGCGGAGTTTAGAGAAGGAAATAATTCGATATAGAATCAAACGGATCCATTAGGCAGATAATTTACTTGAAAACTTCTTTGAGAATGCTGGCGAAATAAAGCGAAGACGTCTGTGCCGGCTGAGGGCCAAAGGGTCAGGGGTTAGGGGTTAGGGGGGTTGTGGGGTTGAGATTCGAATGAGATGGTTTTTTACCTTTTTTTTGTCTTACTCTATTTACATTTCGGTAATTGCATCTCATGTTAAGGCGGGGTTGAGATTTATTAGAGTACTTTGGATTATGGTAGAATTAATCAAGACTGGATGGGCTTCTAAAGGGGGAGCCAACATTAATTTCCTTGTTTAGCTATGCATAGCTTTTCATGTCATGAGAATTTTTAAATTTAAATTTATTTGTATCAATGAATTACAAATATTTACACCTTGAAGGCAATCAATGCAAGGATGCTTAGAAAGTTTAGAAGGATTTACGAGGGTTGTTGAGAAAATACGAGACTGCTGCTGGAGTATAAAAATGAAATGTTTTTTAAAAATCTTGAATAACTATTCTTTAGATTCAAGAGTACTCTCGGCTCTGTTCTATGAACTTATCTCATCGCTTTATTCACTATTTAAATTAATTTTAGTTAAATTAAAATAAATTCCCAGGCAGCTCATTCCACAGCGTCGAAGTCTCCAAATGAAGGAATGCTGTAGGAGACTGGTTCGGGGAGTAGGGACCTCATCCTGGTAAGGACGAGTTTGCAGAGCCTCTCTAGTGTCCCTCGTTCGGACGGACCTTCGGTGTTACTATCTGAGAGAGCTCACTCGAACATCCCCCAGGCTGTGGAGGTTCTTTGTGAGGTTAGACGTATCGATTAGTTGAATTGCTCTCTTCTGGACAGTATCCAGAAGCTTTAGAGAGTGCTTAGGAGCGCACCCCCACACATGGGAGCAATACTCCAACGATGGTCGGATCTGTGCCTTGTAGAGAAGCAGTAGTTGCTCTGGTGTATACAGCTGTCTACAGCAGTACAAAACTTTAAGCTTTTGGGACGCCGTTTCAGCAATACTGATGACGTGGTCGTGCCAGGACATGTTATTTTTATCTCCAAAAGTTTGACGGAAGGGTACTCGACTATTGGGTGACCCTTCATTTCCACAGTTGATAAGCCAACGTGAGACTTCCTTGTCAGTGTTGTTGTCTGAGTTTTCTGTACGTTGAACTGTACTTTATTCACTAACCCCCACCCGACAGAGAGCATTACTTGCCAGTTTTTATCTGCTTTGTTGACTATTCTAAGGCGTTTGATAACGTAAAGTGGCCTAAACTGTGTTTCTCATACAGCAACTCTACGAGTCTAATTCAGCTCGTGTAAGAATTGATGGTAACCTGTCTGGTCAAACGGCAACCAGAAAAGGAGTTCGTCAGGGATGTGTATTATCTCCGATGAGACAGATATTGGACAACTGGAATGGCAATATAACTATTGGCGGAAGCAAAATATCCAACTTAAGACTTGCTGACGATACAACCCCTGGTCTTGGAATTAACTACAATAAGACTTAGGTCACGATCGTAGATAGAGAGCACGATGATAATCGAGCAATAAAGTCAGTATGCCGTTGTGAAGTAGTTCACTGTTTTGTGTATGTACCTCGGTTCTTTGATCGACAATTCAAGTAGCAAGATTCGACGGCGCATTCAACAGGCACGTGTGGCCATGACAAAGCTTACTAAAATATGGCGTGACCATAACATCACTAAAGCTACAAAAATGTCGCTGGTTCAGTCTATTGTCTTCTCCATATTTTTGTATGCCTCGGAAACTTGGACTGTTAAAAAGGCAGATCGAGCTCGCATAGATGCTTTTGAAATGTGGACGTGAAGGAGAATGCTGAGAGTTCCTTATACCGCTCATCGAACTAACGCTTCCATACTGGATGAGCTCGGTAATCCAAAGAGACTATCCTCCATTGTGTCGACGAGAATGCTTACCTTCTTCGGACATATACACAGAAGCGATAATATGGTGAAACTTGTAGTTCAGGGTCATGCCCCGAGTGGGCGGTGCCGTGGCCGTCCCCCTACACGCTGGGTGGATACGACGAAACAGTTGCTGGATATGAGTATCAAGATCGCCACTGAATTGACAGTAAATCGCGAATGGTGGCGAGCTACAGTTCTCAAAACTATTGATAATATTCGTGTCGGCAATACTCTAGCTCCGGCTTAATGCATTTTACGAGTTCACAACATGTCTGTTAAGACATTGTGCCTGTGATGATGACCCTAAAATTGTTTTGATATCTGCGTTGATCTGTGAGGGATGTTGCTGTCGCCCTTGGATATCTGCTTCTCACCATGGTCTTTGACTTATATTTATTTGTTGCTCTAAGCCTACTTGAGGCAAAGTATATTAAAGATAAGGTCCTCATGTCTCATTTTGTATGTTATAAAATTTGATCTATACAAAAATTTACAACACCTTTATATGGGGATATAACCTCATAAAATAAATTATATGTGTTTTAATATTGCTCTTGAAAATTCTACGAGGCATCCTCATATTAACCGAAACATGCTTATTTTGCGGACGTAAGGTCATTAAATGCAGGCATCGTGGTTGCCTAATTTTGGTCTACGGCTGTTAAAAGTTATACTTCCATTATATAGAACGGTAAATCAACAGGGGTCCATTACATGGTAATTTTAATTCACTCGGTTAATTAATTTTCTTTATTAAATATCAGGACCCCGGGGACCGGGAAACGGTTAGCCCTTGGTGTTGAGATAAAGTCTACCATAGGCGTCCTGGGGACACGAAGGGTGCTGAAGAAGGTTATTTGAGGTAGAATTAATCGGTTTGTTAGTAGCAGTAGTAGCCACCAATGCCTGCTAAATCTTTTCGACCTTTTAACAAAGGCCAGTACATCGGCCCAACTCAGGGAGGGTAATTCCTCTGGCTGAAGTCTATCGAGCATATATTCAACCAAGCAATAGGCGATGATGAAGACGGCATAAAAATTAACGGCATGATATTGAACAACATACATTATGCAGACGACACGGTTATCATTGCGGACAGTCCAGAGGCCCTTCAACGCCTAATCAACAAAGTTGTAGAGAGATCAACTAGCCATGAAAATTGATGTAACAAAAACTAAAGTAACGGCCATAACAGGATCTCCAAACTCACAACTGGACATAAACATCTATAACACCGCAATAGGGGAAGTTGAGAAATTCAAATATCTTGGCAGCTGTATAACGACAAATGTAGACCCTGACGTTGAAGTAAGATCACGCATAGAACAGGGCAGAGCCATGTTTTTAAAGATAAAAACCTACTATGTAACGCAACCTTGGACTTAAACCTAAGATACCGTTTTGTAAAGGCATACGTGCATTCAGTTCTCTTGTATGGAGCAGAAACATGGACATTAAAAGTGGGTGCCATGAACAGACTCGAAGCTTTTGAAATGTGGACCTTCCCTAGATTATTAAACATATCATAGACTCAACACATATCTAACGATGAAGTGATTAGACGTATGAGAAGGGAAAGAGAGTTACTTATTACAATAAAACGAAGAAAGACCGCTTATCTGGGCCACATCTACCGGAACAACAACTATGATGTACTAAAACTAATAATAGAAGGAAAAATCACAGGTAAACATGGTCCTGATCGCAGACAACATTCATAGTTAAAAAACATACGCGATTGGAGTGGCATGAACACATCATACCTAATTGGTACCACTCACGACCGAAATGAGCATGCTGAAATTGTCGCCAACCTTCATTAAATGGAGAAGAAGACGGAGTCTATCGGATCCAAAGATCTCGTATCTCAGCCCACATCATCATCATCATAGTCACAATGTCTTAACAGACATGTTGTGAGCTCGTAAAATGCATTTAGACATTTAACGAGTTTCTCTTGGGATATGTTTAAGATCTTTAATGCAGTAGTTTCCCATTTGCTTTCTGCATCCTCATGCCGTTGACCATATGGTATCTACTGGTTCATCCGACTTTAGAGGCAATTTCTCACCCCAAGGACAAGAAGCTGTCCTGACTCTTCTCAACTCGTCCACCCGAAGCTGTTGGTTGAGAAGAGGTTACTACTTATACCCACAGTAGTTCGGTGTTCCTTTTAGTCGCCTTTTACGACACGCAGGATAATCGATGAGAGATAGTCTAACCCGCCCCCACACGGGCAGCAACCCACATAGCAACTCACATTCCGCGAGGAAGTGGTAGGCTGTTTCATCGGCCTTTCCATAGCCCATACAGTTCCTAATAGTAATAGTGCCCCGTCAAAACACCCATGTGCCTTGGTTCCATAGCCATGCTGATCTGGATGTGTTCAGCCCGGTTATAAAATCCTTGGCTTGTATGAATCCCACACTTTGCCTCCACTCTTCATCTATTTATTTATTTAATTTATTTGTACTGCACAATACAAACATTGCCACCTCGAAGGTTACGCCTTGTATGAGGTATTGGCTTGACACACTGAAACTGTACCCTGTAATTTAGCTAGCTTAGCTTCAGCTGCTCTCTCTCTCTTTGGACTGGTATGTTTGTAAACATTTCAACGGTGTTCACCTCATGGTCTTCAATTTATCCCTCCTGATCAGCAGCATACATTCTTAAATTTTATTGACGATTTCATCATTAGAAACTTAAAATTTTGATGTGACGTCCGAGTTGGTTCGAGTGACGTCTAAGGTTATGGAGACTATCTGTGGTATCGTACACCCACTTTTTGAGAGCTGACGTTATCTGCTGCCTACTTAATGCTATAATGGTGCCGAGTCTGGCCAGAGTATCGGCTTCCTCATTACCAAGAACCCCTGTAGATAACTTCCTTCGGGAACTAGCTCTTCTAGTCTCTCCGCGCAATCCCGAATAACGGATAACTTGGTTCTGGGCCCGTAAATGGCTTTCAGCGCCGCCTGACTGTCAGAACACGTATAAACCATCTCCCTCCCTCATTGCATGCAACAGAGAGTATTGCATATACTTCTACTTCCAAAAAAAATCTTGGTTTATTTCTTCTAACCTATTTGAATTCGTTGGTATGAGAGAATATGTAGTTATTTTTGGGGTTTGGCATTTCATTATAGCTTAAGAGCTATAGAAAAGTTCATGAGCAATAAAGTGATGTTCATGACAGTGAAATTTGTGCATGATCATTCATTTATGATCCATCCGTGCATAAAGTACATTTATTTCGTTTCAATGGCCTTCCAAAAAGTAATCCCCTACGTTTATGAACTCTGTGTGCGCTGAAACTTTCATGGCAGCCATGAATTTGAATATTAAGTACTTATTTGTAAACTCACTTTTCATGATAATTTATTGTATATGCATTTTAATTGAAACTGCTTTCATATTTCCGAGCGTTAAAGACATGGCCCCCGGTACAGTCCCTGGCAGCGGTGGTGTAGTATAGGTCGTGAAGGAAGTTTTTGGTTTTACGGGTTCAAAGCTCAGCTAAAAAATCTACCATACAAGAATATAAAGCTGTTCCTCTTTGGTTTGTTGAAATTGGAAATTTATGTCAGGAATTTCTTGAACATAATGATCAAGAAACTGCTGTTGGATTGCTGCATAGCTTTAATGCTGAAGAAAATCAAAAATTTTCAGACAGTCAAATCTACTGGATCTATCGTGTATGTTTTGAGGGCGCTAATACAAATCCGGCCGTTGATTTTAGTTTCAGTCTCAACGATCATCAAAATTTTTCAGACCCTCAGATCTTTAAGTTCACCCTAAATATCTAAAATCGTTATCTGGCTTCCTATCTGGACCAAAACTCCTATCATGTGTAATTTGAGGGTGCTAATTACAAATCCGGCCATTGTTTTGAGTTTCAACCTCAGGTGACGAACATAAAAAATTTTCAGTCACTTGGATCTTCAAGTTCACCGTAAAAATCTAAAATCTCTATCTGGCTTCCTATCAGGATGAAAACTCGTCTCATGTATAGTTTGAGGGCAAAAATTACAAATCCGGACGTTGTTCTGAGTTACAGCCTCAGGTAACGAACAAAAAAAAATGTTCAGACCCTTAGATCCTCAAGTTTACCCTAAAAATCTAAAATCGTTTTCTGGCTTCCTGTCTACACAAAAACTCATGTCATGTATAATTTGAGGGTGCTTATTACAAATCCGGCCGTTGTTTTGAGTTTCAGCCTCAGGTGATGAACATCAAAAATTTTCAGACCCTCAGATCCTCAAGTTTACCCTAAAAATCTAAAATCGTTATCTGGCTTCCTGTCTGCACAAAAACTCGTATCATGTATAATTTGAGGGTGCTAATTACAAATCCAGCCATTGTTTTCAGTTTGAGCCTCAGATAACGAACATCAAAAATCCGGTCGTTGTTTTGAGTTTCAGCCTCAGGTATCGGACATCAGAAATTTTCAGACCTACAAATCAAAATCTAAAATCGTTATATAGCTTCCTATCAGTACGAAAACTATCATGTATAGTTCGAGAGCGCTGTTTTGTGTATAATTGTTATTTTTAAATCTTTTGTGGGCCCCATTTTTAGGCGCACACTTACTGAACCCAATCTTCAGGCATTAATAGAAAATAACGTCTATTAGGTGGCACTGTAGCAATATCTGATTTGTATGCATACTATGAAAATAAAACTCGAGACCATTCTGTTCATCAGCAAATATTTAATTACCTAGAGGGGAAGAGCACATCTAAAATTCAAAGTAGTCGATACGGCCACTCAGTCTCTTGTTACATCCAATTTCTACTTTTTGCTATTTGCATTAACGACATTGCTTATCTTCTATCAAACGAGTTGAACTGCTTTTGAAATTTATGGGTTTGTGGAAGGGGAAAACGTGTTTCCTACGCAAAATACGTGCTTTTCGTTAACCTGACGGTAGCTTTCGTAATAATGGAGTTGAAGGGTACTTTAGACTTTTTATTGCTACGATTGCATACAAATTGCTGCTAAAAGTTGATTCCTACATGTTACTCTAAAGCACGAAGCTTTCTTGTAATGGTGAGGTTAAGATCTGTGTCATTGGACTGAAAAGCGTGTAGGCGGTCATAGAAAATGTTTTTGACAAAATTCACACAACGATTACAACGATGGTAGCAGTCACTAAATTTTGATATCGTTTGTACTGTACCTAGACCTGGTTTTACCACCATGCCATGAAATACAGCACAATACTTTGATAACCTACGGTGCTACATATTTGAGATGACACTCCACAGAATGCCAAGAGTCGTGAACACCTAGATCCCATATAAAGTCAACCTAAGTGACAGATCGGAGTGGGCTCTAGGAGAACCTGGACATATGTTGAATGGTACACTGATGGCATATACGGTGGTAGGCTTGGGACGAACGCAAGAATCCACCTAAATAAACTAGCTACCGTTTTCCAGGCAGAAATAGCAGCAATTTTGGAATGCGTAAATGTCAAATGTGAGGCAAAATATGCATAGATAACTGATACAATGATGAGACTATCTGTGTCATAATACACTAAAGACCAACAAGCTGTCGGATAATTTCAAGGTGCTGATTACAAATCCAGTCGCAGCTTTGAGTCTCAGTCTCGTTTGACGAAAATAAATAATTTCAGATTTCGCGGGCTGGCGGGTGTACCTACCTCAAAAAATCGAAAATAGTTTTTTGGCCTTCTATTGAGATGAAACCTCGCATTTCGGATAATTTCAAGGTGCTGATTACAAATCCAATCGCAGCTCCGAGTCTCAGTCTCGTATGACGAAAATAAAAAATTTCAGATTTCGCGGGCTGGCGGGTGTACCTCTAAAAATCGAAAATCGTTATTTGGCTTTCTATTGAGATGAAACCTCGCATTTCGGATAATTTCAAGATACTGATTACAAATCCAGTCACAGCTTTCGAGTCTCAGTATCGTTTGACGAAAATAAAAAATGTCAGATCTCTCGGGCTGGCGGGTGTACCTAAAAAAATCGAAAATCATTATTTGGCTTTCTATTGAGATGAAACCTCGCATTTCGGATAATCTCAAGGTGCTGATAACAAATCCAGTCGCAGCTTTGAGTCTCAGTCTCGTTTGACGAAAATAAAATATTTCAGATTTCGCGGGCTGGCGGGTGTACCTAAAAAAATCGAAAACTGTTATTTGGCTTTCTATTGAGATGAAACCTTGCATTTCGGATAATTTAAAGGTGCTGATTACAAATCTAGTCGCAGCTTTGAGTCTAAGTCTCGTTTAACGAAAATAAAATATTTCAGGTTTCGCGGGCTGGCGGGTGTACCTAAAAAAATCGAAAATTGTTATTTGGCTTTCTATTGAGATGAAACCTTGCATTTCGGATAATTTCAAGGTGCTGATTACAAATCCAGTCGCAGCTTTGAGTCTCAGTCTCGTTTAACGAAAATAATATATTTCAGATTTCGCGGGCTGGCGGGTGTACCTAAAAAAATCGAAAATTGTTATTTGGCTTTCTATTGAGATGAAACCTTGCATTTCGGATAATTTCAAGGTGCTGATTACAAATCCAGTCGCAGCTTTGAGTCTCAGTCTCGTTTGACGAAAATAAAAAATTCCAGATTTCGCGGGCTGGCGGGTGTACCTAAAAAAATCGAAAATCGTTTTTTGGTTTTCTATTGGGTGTCTAGTTACATAAGAGTGGATGGCAGTGAGAGGGCCGACAGGTGTGCCAAGGAAGGCACAGAACTGCCTCTCATTGGAACAGAACCAGCATGTGGTATATTATATAACATGGTATGAACAGCTGTCACCAGATAGGCGTCAAATGAGCACCAGAAGTGCTGGGATAGAGTGGTGGCGAATGTTCAGTCTAAGAGGATGCTGAGGGGACCCTTGTGTTCTAATACAGCAGATGTTCTCAGATTGAGTAGGAACGAACTACGAAAGATGGTTGGATTTATAACTAGTCATTGAACATTCAGTGCAAAAGTGGGAGATTGCAGTGGCAAATCGATTATGCGGAAAATGCGGTGAGGCAGAGAACAGCTAAGCCTGATATCTTCGACTGTCCTGCCCTGAGTAGTAGTAGTAGTAGTAGTAGTGATGGGGAGGCGAAGTCAGGCAAGTAGGCCATCTTTGGCCCTTTTTGTCAACCCCACTGAACCAATCACTGAAAACACTAAAATTCTACATCCTAGGAAGCTCCTTGTCGAACCTACCAGACCTCCTGACGAATGTCAGTATGTCCGACCATTTCGCTGAATATAGTGGCTCCTCCCCAAACTCCGTCGTGCCGAATATCTGAACCCTAAGGTTGCGATAAACTGCACATCTGCCCAGCAAGTGGAACGCTGTCTCGTCCTCCTCCCAGCATCTGGAGCAAATGGGGTCCCCTACCACTCTCATAAGTGACAGATGTCTATTCAGCCGGCAATGGCCAGTGAGAACCCCCACCAGAAGGTTGAGCGTCTCTCTGCCTTTACTCAAAAGCCATTGCGTTCGGCCCCTATCAGGGCCTGTTATGGATCTTTTGGCTTGCCTACAGTCGTCTCTCTCTAACCAGGCTTTCGCCACTTCCTTGTAGGCCCAGTTATCTAGGGCCACATTGACCTGGCGTCTACTAATTCCCAGCATAGGTTCTGGGCCAATGCAGGGGCTATTGGCCCCTGTCCTAGCTAATCGGTCCGCTCTCTCGTTACCCGGTATACCAATATGTCCGGGGACCCACAGTAGGGTCACCTTCTTATGTCTTGCCAACTTCTGAAGGGCGGCAGAGCATTCTTGTGCCAGAGCTGATCTGGCCCTCGAAGCTGCCACCGCTTTCAGAGCTGATTGGCTGTCAGAGCATATATATATATATGCTCTGTTCAGAACACTTTTCGACTTCCATCGCGTATGCCGCCATCAATATCGCATACACTTCCGCCTGGAAGACAGTCGTGCAGGTTCCCAGAGCGAAGCTCCGCCGCACTTCTTTACCCTCCAAGCCCGCTCCCCCGGATCCTGACTCCTTTAAGAGCGATCCGTCAGTGAAGCATACGAGACTATTGGGCGGAAACTTGACTTTCCCTCTCATCCAGTCGTCTCTTTCCGGGATGACTAATGAGAATCCATTATCTAAATTTAAGATGTCTTTAGCTTTTTCTACCCTGAATGACGATATCGGGATATTACTCTCCGCGAATCGCTCTATTCTGGTGTGGCCAACTAATGGTTCTCGTGCTACCCACGTTCCCCCGTCACGCATTCTCAGGCAGGCCGACGTCGCCTCTCTCTTTATCCAGAGGTGCAGAGGCGGCAAGCCCAAGAGTACCTCCAGGGCAGCAGTGGGTGTTGTCCTCGTGGCACCTGTTATGCTCACTGCTGCAAGCCTCTGAATCTTTGCGAGCTTGAGCCTAACAGAGACCTTCTCTACGCTCGGCCACCAGACCGAGCAGCCATACTGGATCCTAGATCTGACTACTGCCGTATATAGCCAGTTTAGAACCTTGGGTTTGAGGCCCCAGGTTCCGCCGACTACCCGACGCAACTGCCACATGGTAGCTATAGACTTTTTGAGTAAAAGCAGGAACTCCTATCTGACTGGGGGTACACAATAAGTCTTAAGGCTGAGAGGCAAATATTAGAGCAACTGAACCTTAACCCCCTCACTGCCAAAAAAAATGAAAGCGAAGCGTTAAATTTTATTTATAAATGAGCCTTAAACAATATTTTCGCGAATTCAGCGGTTGCCCGGTACCTCTTGCTCTTATATTTGACTCCATGCACAACCTACTGCAGGAAACTTTCCACAAAAAAAGAAAAGTTGTCGGTGAAACGAACCGCTTAAAAATATAAGCACGTCCGAAGGAGCAAAACGCAAAACTCCAGCCTGCAGTTGCGGGAAAGGGAAAAAACTTCGTAAACGCTTCATCTTCACTGGAAATTCTAATGGGGAGTGGCGGCGTTCGTCCAATTAGAGCTCCTCCCACTCTCCTATCACAATATGGCGAGTACGTGAGAATAAAAACTCGTTATGTTAAAAAGCCGTACGAGCGCATAATTTTACGCTTCCGCAAATTACTTGTATTTGCATAGCAGAATAAGAGTTGATATGCATTCATTTTTCGTCCTAGCAACCGGGCTTTGATGCTAGTACAGGCGATTATCACCGAAACTTGAACGTGGTTGCTTCCTCTCATCACTCTTGTTCCCGATTCACAATTTTGCGGACCTTGCACTCGTCCAGTAATTTAGTCAAGAGTATTGTAGTTAAGGGTCGTAGTCATAGTCGATACTTAAGGGTCCCTTAAGTAAGGTTGCGTGTTTCGCCGGCTACTGGAGGGTCTCTTACGTAAGGCTTCCTTGAGTAATACTCAAGTCGATTTTGTAGGTTAATTTTGGAGTACGGTGTTGTCAATTTCTATCACATACACAAAACAAAAAGAGATAACAGAAAACATGGAATGGAAGGCCCATGTTGACATGCTATGTAAACAGTTATCTTCAGTTAGTTATGCTCTGTATAGATTATCCCAGTTGGCAAACAGAGAAGTTGCACTTTCTTACTATTTTTCTCATTTATACTCCAGAGCTAGTTACGGAATTCTATTCTGGGGATGTTCTGCATACGCTAATAGGGTTTTTCGCCTTCAAAAACGCTGTTTGAGGAGCATAGCTGGTGTATCTAGGCTTGCTTCATGCAGGCAGATCTTTCAACATATGCGTATCTTAACATTACCTTCGATTTATATCTTGAGTGTACTAACATTTGTTAAATCAAACCCAGAACGTTTCACCCCAAACAATCACTTTCATAGCTATGATACTAGGCATGGTTCGGATTACAGTATTCCACATCATAATTTAGCAATCTTCGAAAATAGTCCTTCTTTCATTGGCATTCACTTGTACAATAAGCTACCTCTACTCTTAAGATTGTCTAATCTCACAACCTTTAAAAAATGTGTCAAAGATATTTTATTGGTAAAGGCTTACTACAGTGTTGAGGAATTTATGACAAACAATTTTAGTAATTTTTTCTAGTCTATTTCAGCTTACATTGATATCTTAGATTAATTTTTTTAAAGTTTAATTTTGATAATTGTTCCTTTGTTGATGATATCACTATGTACTTTTATACTTATTTATATTGTAATCCTAAGCACTGCTGTCAGACTGACTTATCCTATACTTTTCTTGTAGTCCAAGGGATCAATAAATTACTTTACTTTGCATCAAAATGCGTAGGTATGGCTGAACAAATTGACTTATATTTGAAATATGACGACGTCGCCAAATAAATCCCGCCATCTCGTAGATGTTGTCTGGGAAACCGCTACACAAGGAAAGCCACACTTGAGGGTTCTTTAAGTATCCCTTAAGTATTACTTAAGGGAACCGTAAGTATTACTGAAGCGACGACTATAAATACGGCCCTTAGTAACTGTTCACACGAGTGAATTGAATCCTAAGGTGATTTCCTGGCTCTGCAATACAATCGTAAGGCCGTCCTTATTGTATGGATTGCTAGTATGGTGGTGATGTGTAAGGCTGGAAAAAATCAAAGCAAAGCTAAATAAAATTCAACCTCTGGATTGTGTTATAGCGTTTTCGACTTACTGCACTGATTTTAACCACGATTGCACTACAGTGCACATTGAAAACTCGTCTGGTGCCCAGAAGTGCAATAAATCTGAACTGGTAAGTCGAACATACACCAAATTTCAGTGCAATTCAAGTAACTGTTCTGTCAGCCAACTGATGACAGTTTGATGTCATTTTACATCGCGAGAGCTCAATTTAATTCTGTGGTGGTTTTGGAATTTGAATAGGTTGAACCCGCCTTATTCAATAATTTATTCTATTTATCGACATAAAAACTAACAGCATTTTGTGCAATATGACTTTTGCACTAAAGATGAATATCCATCTGTATCGGTAAATACTTATGTATATCTTGTTGTATCTCTTCTTCCGTCAGTACATGAACAACGTCTTCAACAAATATTCGTATTTTCCGCCCGCAGCCGTTGTTTGCAATTTAACTAGATATGCTTCAATTTCCTCTTCATCCGAAGATGACGATATTCGCAGTTCTCTCAACTACACCGCACCTTTCATGCTATTATGTACACTACCCCACTACCCAGTTCTTAATTCAAAAAATTATTTTCGCTGACAAATAAAATAGGTTATAATTAATATTTATAGATTTTATAGACGTCAAAAATGCACTGAAATCTCCACGAGCTCAGAGAGTCCGTGGCGATAATTTGCACTCAAGTGCAATTAAGCGGATAAGTCGAAAACAAAAAACCACACTAGTTTTGCACTCAAATCTAAGACGAACATAATTTTGACACGCAGTTCCTATGAGTGCAGTGATAGGGCAATAAGTCGAAAACGCTATTAGTATAACAAGAGCAGTACGCACGACTCTGTTGAGCACGCTAGAAGTACTGCTGAATTTTTCTCCACTCGACTTGGTAGTTCTAGGGGAGGCAAGGGCCTCTGCGTTCTGATTGTGAGGTCAGGGCAGTTGGTTCCTTGTGAATCCTGGTAGGGAACACTCTGTCTTCCTGGCGGAACTGTAAAGGGATGACCCTATCCTACATATGAGAAGTGATATTTCTCATACATGTTGCTTCGACTGCACATTTACGCTACAGTATCCTACAAGGGACTACCGACGAAGGCTCCAGTCCAGTCCAGCCCTCAAAAATAAGGGTTAGTCGCACGAAGCGGCAGTATTTTATAATCTGTCATCGATTCCTTACTCATTTATTTCTTTATTTCTCTACCTACAGCCGATTGACATGCAAAATATGCTGCCCACAAATCAGGCAACCGGTTGGACTGGAGAAATAGCCACTTCTCAGTATCATGTCTAAGGTTACAGGGACTGTCATTAACACAGCTCCTGAAACACCTGGACAACAGATCGCCAGTATGGCTTCCGTAAGCACATGCCTATGGGTGACCTCCTGGGCTAAGTTACTCACTTATGGAATAGAGACGATAGTACATTAATATCAAGCATGGAACCAAGAAAGCCACTATCATCCTAGGGAATGGTACGTCGGTGACAGCAACATGCCTCACAGATCAACGTAGATGTCAAAACAATTGTTGAGTGGGAATTACTAAATAAATTACAGTTTAACATACAACAACAAACTCAGGCAACAACACTGACAAAGAAGTCTAACGTTGGCTTACCAGCTGTGGAAATGGAGGGTCACCCATTGATCGAGTCACCTTCCGACAAGCTTTTGGGGTCAACAATAACATGTTTTGATACGACCACGTCGTCAGTATTGCTAAAATGGCATCCCAGAAGCTTGGAGTTTTGTTCCGCTGTAGGAAGCTGTATACACCAGAGCAACTACTGCTGCTCTACAAGGCACAGATGCAACCATCGTTGCAGTACTGCTCCTATGTGTGGGGATGAGCTCCGAAGCACCCCCTAAAGCTTCTAGGTACTATTCAGAAGACCGCAATTAGATTAACCCATATGCCTAACCTCACAGCCTATTTTACAGATTCTAGCACGGAAGATGTTCGAGTGAGCTCTCCCAAATAATAACACCGAAGGCCATCTGAGGAACACTAGAGAGGCTCTGCTAGCTCATTCTTACCAGGTCCAGGTCCCTACTCCCCGAACCAGTCTCCTCCAGCATTCCTTCTTTTAGAGAACTTCGACACTGTGGAATGAGCTAGCAGGGATTTTTTCCGAAGGCTACAACCTGCAGAGTTTCAAATCTAACGTGCACCGATACTTATCCTCTCGCAGCGCTTCTACAGCGCCATAGGGTTTCAGCCTTTGCGAGAGGCTGATCATAAAAAAAAAACAAGGAGAAAACGCTCCTGAGAACGGAAGCTGCTCCTCTCTATTTAAGATTGTTACCTTTACTTCATTTATCCAGGTGTTCGGTCGTTTCAGTTGCCTGTTTCTATTGTCTAACGTCTAACAGCTGATACAGTTGGTCAGTTTTACGGAGCGGAATATTTGCGTGTTCAATTGTATTACTTTTGGCTGTAATCCGGGATAGGATGTAGTAAGTACAAACAGATTTATTGACTCGAAACCGTGGACTGTTGAAATTTAATGTGTAAAAGTAGAGCTGGAGTAAAGATGTGGTCATTCATTTAAATCGCTTATTTAAAACTCAATTATTCTGCGCTGTCGCCTACAAGATGAAGGATCGGCTGCTGTTGGGATGCAACATCACCTTCTGTTTTATTGACATCATTCTGCTGATAAATAAATGAATAACAAACATCCAAATAAGGACTAAGGAGAGCTATATTGTATGAAGCGTATTTTACAACAAAATTAAATATATTAAAAAATTGTGTTCCGCTGTTATAGCCATGGAAGCAATTTGACGAGCAACCGTTTATTTCGTTTTTGATTTACGATGTTAGGCCCATCCGTTTCAGTATTTGTGATGTGGTTCGATATATTGAGCGCGACTACAAATTACAAAACCAGAACGGTTTAACATATAGCGGAGCGCTGCGATGTACATTAAAGCCGCATAGATTAGGCTGGACATTATTAATATCAGAGGCAAGTTACGCGGAAAATACTTTATGTGTCAATATCCTATCTGTTTATGTTGTTGAAAATCGGTGGGTGCGAAATTAGCTACTGTTTTCTATAGCACTTTATGGTGCGATGAGCTACAGGTGCATCAGTGGTAGTCCATGCGACCTATTCTTCTAACAAATGTAGAGGAGCACTCACAGGAATTCCTCCCTCAGAAAGCTCAGGGTACGGTTGAGACGTTTAATTGCTATCACTTTATTGACGAGCCACAACAATACAGTTTCAAAAACTATTTCTTACAGGGCAACGAAGGGTCCACTACCAATACAACTAATTTTTAGCTTCCACAACCCCCACCTCCAAATTATCCCAAATTTACTCTCTCTGAAAAAATTTGTGGAACGATCAGAAATCCCTAAATCGCCTAAGAATGAAATTTGAGCTATTTTTACTGTTTTCATTATTTCTGCGCCGCCACTGATCCGATTTTTAAAAGCAATACGCGTTTGAAATCCTCGCCACAATAATAATACTATGTCAAAATTTCATTAAAATAAATTCAATAATTACCAGGTTACACAATACAGAATGATCTGAAGCAATACTCGCATGTATACATCAGAAAATTCAATGTCCCTTGGTTTCTATAATAGGCAAGGTAATGTTCGGATGGGTTTTAAAAAGCACAGGTCAATGAACAGCTTATTACGAAGACAGTAACTTTTTCAGTTTTACAACCCCCACCCCCAATACGTTTCATCCAGTTGAAGCTTACAAAATAAAAACTATGTCGTCATAGTTCCTACAGAGATGCAAGAAACTATTTACGAGAGTTTCTGTGTTGGATGTTTTTTTTGAGGACGGGCGGGTAATGGTTTGGTTGCAAGGGGATTTCATGCAATGGGAAAATAATAAAATGATATCACCGTTATGTGTGGGAAGTACTGAGTCAATCAACTTGACTTCATTTTTCTGTTTTATTAAACTTTATTTATTAGTCCTACTCCCTGGATTTCAAGAAAAAGGGCCACAGCCACATGAAACTACTACTGCCTGAGATCGTACTTTACGGGAACTATGGGTAACCTTAACCCTACCCAAATTGATCCGGCCTCACCTCCATTTCGCTAATAGACGAGTGCCCTGTCAACACGAGATATCCCTTACCATAGCTCACAATGAAAATTTAATTGGATATCTGATACTCGGGGAAACAATAAACCTATAAATATTTTATTGCCACTAAAAGCATGTCTGTGTACAGACGTCACACAGTCCGAATATTGAAATATCTGTCTACCGTAACACTAGAACTTACTCTCAGTCAAATGTGACCCGTAAAATGGCCACGTGTGTGACATTTGCTCGGATATTGTAGATTGTGAAGTACATACTGAAAGGCTTTCTGGTGTCCAGAACCACCAGTGCATGGGCCTACGAGCGGGCGCTTATGCATCTCTTCTTACCCTAGTTCCCAAGTACAGCCCTCATCGCAAGGTGAGGAGGGCCTTGGGTCCTGCCCATCTTATATCCTCAGTTTCAAGAACCCTTGAACCTAGTATGGCCTGCTTGTGATACCCAAGGGCTTCACAGCTACATAGAATGTATGTTGAAGACTCTTTCTCCTCGTCAAAGCGTGTACACGTCGGGTCGCCAGCCACTCTAATCACATACAAGTAACGTTTCAAGGTGTTGTGGCAAGTAACGTTAGCCGGCTTCTGTCCAGTGAGACTCAGGATCGTCTCACCTTGGCCAGAGATACTAAAATAAGTTCTCTAGCTTGACAAAGATGTCCAGTGATTCCTCTTCATCTCATACGATGCTGATTTTGCAGTCACACTCCAACTACAAGCTGGTTCCGACAAAAGGCAAAGGAGCTTCTAGCTCCTTTAAGCTGGCATCATCTTCTGCCAGCGGATCTTAGAAAACTCCATCTTCGTCCGCTGCTAAGGTCGGCGAAAAGAAGTGGGAGAAGAAGACCGGAACAGCGGCGAAGAAGGTTAGTGGAGCGAAATCGGGAAAGAAGGCCTCGCCCAAAGCCAAGAAGTCGTCTGCAATCGGTACTGCCGACAAGAAAGTTTCTGCGACCAAGACAAACAAAAGCGCGAAAACAGCGACCTCAGCTAAGATGGCTTCGGTAACATCGGCCGCCGCTTTTCCGAAAAAATCACCTTCTCAGGCGTGTTTTCCTTCTAGTGGTACCTGCTGCCAGCGTCACAGGCATTAACCTCGACCCTCGCCTTGCGAGCGCGTCCGCCATTTCATTACCTCAAACTCCAGCATGACTCGGCACTCACCTGATGTCTTGGCGAAATGTCATCCAAGAGCTTTCTACATTGCAGAACGAGCCTTGATGTGAACCTACAATCACTCAATACTTTTCATGCTGTCTGGCTGTCAGAGCGGTTGTAATCCGCCTTTTAGGCCCCTGAATTTCGTAAATACGAAAGGCACATGCATATATATCCGCTTGAACTACTACACTGTATCCCTCAAGAGAGATGGAGGGCTTTGTTTTTGGCCCACAGACCCCTGGAAAACCAATCAGATGGAAGTTAGAAATAGCCAAAAGTCGCCGACGCACTGTATGCTTTGCACCACCAAAACACACCAATCGCCCAGCTACAATTTTTGGACACTAACTTGGCTTTAATACCAATTTGGTCCTCCATTTTTTTCCTATAGTCACAAAAATAATATTCCAGAGCACCGACTGCTGATTCCCAAAAAAGTAATCACCAAATCTCAATTCACGCATTTCATCTCTAAGAAAGAGCCCTAATTGGGTTTCACCTCGGGATCAAATCCTTATTAGACGAATTCTCGCCCTATATTCGCCCAATCGAGGTACAAGGGTGTATACCCGAAAGGGGATGAAAAAATTACAGGACTTATATCTCTCGACGGGAAACTTCGGTCCCGACTCATTCCGCTATTTCGGCTTTTCAAATTCATTTCAACTTCTGCCGAGTTTCTGCTGCTGCCTCGAAGGTAAATTCCATTATAACGCAATCATTCCAAAGAGGGAATTAATTTGATATTAAGGAGAGAAACGTCGAGATTTATAAGGCGATAATTAAAAAGAATACGAAACGACGAAGGTGCCAAAAGGTCGTCCGGCTTAACGAAAATTAATACTTTTATCATTTTTTCGAAAAGTTTTTTTTGGTATAGTCTATTCTATTTCTCACGCTACAGTCGAGACAATTTTTTTTACCGCCATATTTCCAATTTGTACCAATTTAGAAAGGTAGAACGTCACCACTATTAATAAAAAATTAAGTCTAGTTGATTAATTCAGTATTTCACACACATTATGATCTTCATCATCATAGTCACAATGTCTTAACAGACTTGTTGTGAGCTCGTAAAATGCATTAAATCGGAGCTAGAGTATTGCCGACACGAATATTAGCAATAGTTTTGATTTTTGTAGCTCGCCATCGTTCGCGATTTACTATCAGTTCAGTGGCGCTCTTGGTACTCATATCCAGCAACTGTTTCGTCTTATCCACCCAGCGTGTAGGGGGATGGCCACGGCCCACTCGGGGCATGTTCCTGAACTACAAGTTTCTCCATATTATCGCTTCTGTGTATATGTCCGAAGAATGTAAGCATTCTCGTAGACACAATGAAGGATAGTCTCTTTGGATTACCGAGCTCATCCAGTATGGAAACGTTAATTCGATGGGCGGTATAAGGAACTCTCAGCATTTTCCTCCATGTCCACATTTCAAAAGCATCTATGCGAGCTCGATCTGCCTTTTTAACAGTCCAAGTTTCCGAGGCATACACAAATATGGAGAAGACAAGAGACTGAACCAGCGACATTTTTCGACATTTCTGTAGCTTTAGTGATGTTATGGTCACGCCATATTTTAGTAAGCTTTGTCATGGCCACACGTGGCTGTTGAATGCGCCGTCGAATCTCATTTTCACAGCTACCCGAATTGTCGATCAAAGAAGCGAGGTACACAAAACTTTGAACTTCTTCACAACGGCCTATTGACTTTATTTCTCGATGATTATCATGCTCTCTATCTACGATCATAACCTTGGTCTTATTGTAGTTAATACAAAGACCACACGCTGCACTATGTTGTTCTATGATGTTTAATAGAGCTACTAGTTCTTCCTGAGAAGCTGCAATAAGGGTTGTATCGTCAGCAAATCTTAAGTTGGATATTTTGCTTCCGCCAATAGTTACACCGCCATCCCAGTTGTCTAATACCTGTCTCATCACAAATTCAGAATAAATGTTAAACAACATTGGAGATAATACACATCCCTGACGAACTCCCTTTCTGGTTGCAGTTTGACTGGACAGGTTACCATCAATACTTACACGAGTCGAATTAGACTCGTAGAGATGCTGTATGAGAAACACTAGGTGAGAAGGAACTCTCATAGAGATGAGGATTTCCCACAGTTTAGGCCACTTTACGTTATCAAACGGCTTAGAATAGTCCACAAAGCAGATAAAACTGGAAAATAATGCTCTCTGGCTTTTTCAATAATTTGTCTTAAGTTTATGATCTGTTCACGCGTACCGCGTCCTTTCACGAAACCTGCCTGCGCCTGAGAAATTTGCCAGCCAAATACAACTTGCACCTAAATCATCGCCCGCCACCTGAAAAAAAAAATATCCAACACAAATACTCTCGTAAATGGTTTCTTGCATTTCCCTTCGTTGGACCTAGGACGACACAGTTTTCGTTGTACAATCTTCAACTGATATCGGAATCACATGGCAAGTTGATCCTCCAATACTTAAAAACAGATCAGTATCAATCTTTAAAGGGCAATGAAAAGTGTTCTAGGGTTTCCCAACCACCCTGTCCGAGACGTCATCCTACCTCAACGCATTTTGACCACTCAAAAAAGTAAAAAATGAGCAGAAATTCGTAGAGTATCCAGAAACAGAGTTTAAACGTTTCTTTTTTAATTTAGTTTCACCGCCAATAACGCAGTTTTCGAAAACCATAGACCTTAACGATCTCTAGCATCGGTACGGTTTAGAATTTTCATTGCTGTCAGTTTAGTGATGAGCTGCACACACAACAGAAGTATCTACAATAATATAACTTCAAAAAATATCTTTAGTCTAAGGTAGGACAGCGTTCACATAAAGCTGAAAAGTATATTATGTCATTATTTGCAGTTTCACAACCCCTACCCCCTAACCACCCCAGTTTTACTTCCTCTAAAGAAATGTGAATAACGAACAGGAACCTCCAAACCGCCTAAAAATTAAGCTTGAGCTGTTTTTATATTTACACATTTCTAATTATTGTTGCGCCTCCACTGACACGACGTCTAAAAGCTATACGAGCTTTCCATCCTCATCACGGTAATAATACGATGTCAAAAAATTGTTAAAATTCAAGTTTAATTTCATCAGACAATTTCGAGTCCCTTGGTTCACGTAATAGGTAAAGCAATGTTCGTATGGACCTAAAAAAGTGTATTATGCCGTTAGGTCTTTCCTTCACAAGTCAATGGACAGAATGTTATGTTCATCCCCACCAACGCAAAGGAGAAAATGATCAAGAGCTCCTAACACGCCTAAAAACGGAGTTTGAGGAATATTTGGATTTTTTCTTTTTTTGCTGATTACGCTCATACACCGATTTTCAAAATTATAGTAGCATTACCTTTGACCCCACAGTACATCGCTACCCAAATTTCTTCACAATCCATGCAGCGGTTACTGAGGTTACGAGGCTCGAAAAACGCCAACAGACAGACATACCGTCGGAAATGATTGACGTGAATTTCCGTTATGTAGAGATCATAAAATGCCCAAAAAGCGAATGAATCAAAATCGAAAATTTTCGCGATCACAATACTCCCCTCGCCTATCGTTGTGGAAAGTGAAAAATGCTAAATTAGTACAGTAGCAACGAAATTTGAAATTTTCACCTATTTTTACCGAATGCTAGGGCAAGTAAATAGGTAATGGTTTGTTCTCACCATATAAACATGTTTGCATTGCCAAAATAGCTGGAGCGTGGTAAACAAAACTGTGTGCGAAACAAAATAAAATGGGGAGAAAAACAATATAGCCAAATATTTATATACAAACTGATACTACAGGTTGCTGGAGGATAAATTACTATTTTTTCTATAAAAGTCTTGTTTTATGACAGATTTATTATTTCATTCAGTAATAGAATTGAGGTATCCATCCACGTCCTTTATATCTTAGCAAGGCATTTTGCCGGATGTTTTAAGACTTTTTAGTTATCCTCTAACCCGTGTGGGGGCGGGTTAGAATATCTCCCATCGTATATCCTGCGTGTCGTAAAAGGTGACTGAAAGGAACCGAACTACTGTCGGTATAAGCAGTAACCTCTTCTCAACCAACAGCTTTGGGTGGACGAAGTTGACAAGAGTCAGGACACCTTCTTGTCCTTGGGGTGAGAAATTGTCCCTAAAGGCGGATGAACCAGTAGATACATCTGGTCAACGGCGTGAGGATGCAGAAAGCAAATGGGAAACTACTGCATTAAAGATCTTAAAGATATCCCAAGAGAAACTCGTAAAATGTGTAAATGCATTTTACGAGTTCACAACATGTCTGTTAAGACATTGTGACTATGATGACGAGTTACCCTCTAGTCTGGATGATCCATAATTTGCTCTTGCCTGTTGTCCTTTGCAGAACTTAGGGACTGTAATCCAAACTTATATCTATACCTTTAATTATATTCGAAAATTCTCTAAGAACCTTCTAATATAATCTCCTTGATATCTCTTACTCTGCCCACAGCCTCTAACGTTTTGTAGGCAGTCTATTGTCAACCTGAAGTCCTTCAAATTCCGCCTCAAGAAAATAATGCTCTAGAGGCTTCGTTTAATGAAATAATTGTCCAATTATATTTTTCCGTTTGTGTCTGAGAACAATTGTTTGTGGTCAAAGAAACCTCTGTCTATGGTTCGTAACTTTTTTTGATAAAACGATTCCAGGTCAGAATACGCCAGATCGTTCATGAAAAGATGATTTATTATGTGGGCCTTAGAAAGCTACGATGGTATATCTAAACATTTAGGGCGGTTTTAGGAAGGCATTGAAATCGTAGCCTTTGATGGATTAAAGGACAGCGATCTGCCTCAATCTTTGATAAAAAATTTTATAGGCTAGTGAATATGGGTAAACTCCAAAAAAGGAATATAAAGTTTTTATAGATAGATAGATAGTTTAATTCATCACATTTTGACATAAAGCTATAGAAAATCTGGAATTGATGAAGGTTTGAATAAAGACAACTACGATAATGTACCAAACGATAACGGAACTGATGCTACACCACAGCAATAAAATATTTATTTAAATATTTTCAACGACTATCTTTCAGAGTACTCTCCATTATTTCAATACCCATATCCCATCGTCTTTGCCACTTATCAAACATGTCTGAGAAACTCTTTTGTCTGCGATTTTGGACTGCCGTTAGATGTATGTTTATTATCAACGGATTTACACCCAAAAGCAGATAATAATACGAAACAAAATAAAAACTACAACTAAATAAAATAGGCTTACATTGTATAGTTTAAGACTTCAAGTCAGGGTCTTAATGGTTACGCCAATTTCCGTCTCATGTAACCAAAAACATTTTTCAAAAACTGTGGATTACGTTGTAGTTGCCTTTTCTACTGTTGATACATTGTCTGTGACAGTTCGCGTAGTTTGTAGTCGATCGGCACGAGGTTCATCTTCAACTGTCTTTAAACTTCTAGTGCCACTCTTCTTCTTTCTTCTGTCTTCTGTCTTCCGTCTTCCGTCTTCCGTCTTCCGTCTTCCGTCTTCCGTCTTCCGTCTTCCGTCTTCCGTCTTCCGTCTTCCGTCTTCCGTCTTCCGTCTTCCGTCTTCCGTCTTCCGTCTTCCGTCTTCCGTCTTCCGTCTTCCGTCTTCCGTCTTCCGTCTTCCGTCTTCCGTCTTCCGTCTTCCGTCTTCCGTCTTCCGTCTTCCGTCTTCCGTCTTCCGTCTTCCGTCTTCCGTCTTCCGTCTTCCGTCTTCCGTCTTCCGTCTTCCGTCTTCCGTCTTCCGTCTTCCGTCTTCCGTCTTCCGTCTTCCGTCTTCCGTCTTCCGTCTTCCGTCTTCCGTCTTCCGTCTTCCGTCTTCCGTCTTCCGTCTTCCGTCTTCCGTCTTCCGTCTTCCGTCTTCCGTCTTCCGTCTTCCGTCTTCCGTCTTCCGTCTTCCGTCTTCCGTCTTCCGTCTTCCGTCTTCCGTCTTCCGTCTTCCGTCTTCCGTCTTCCGTCTTCCGTCTTCCGTCTTCCGTCTTCCGTCTTCCGTCTTCCGTCTTCCGTCTTCCGTCTTCCGTCTTCCGTCTTCCGTCTTCCGTCTTCCGTCTTCCGTCTTCCGTCTTCCGTCTTCCGTCTTCCGTCTTCCGTCTTCCGTCTTCCGTCTTCCGTCTTCCGTCTTCCGTCTTCCGTCTGCCGTCTGCCGTCTGCCGTCTGCCGTCTTCCGTCTTCCGTCTTCCGTCTTCCGTCTTCTTTCTTCCTTCTTCCTTCTTCCTTCTTCCTTCTTCCTTCTTCTTTCTTCTTTCTTCTGCCGTCTTTCTCCTTTCTTCTGCCTTCTTTGTTTTACCTTATTTCTTCTTTCATGTCTTACATTGTGTTATAAAATATAAGATACACTATTTTTCAAGCAGATTACAAAAACGTAATTCACATTTTTTTCCACTATTTCCCTGCATGGTGTTCGGAAAAAACTCAGATCATCAACGTTGGAATATCGAAACATCAGAATTTCAAACAAATGCAGTTAATTTTTCTATTTACGAGGCCGCGGAAAATCAAACAACACATATGGGAGCGTAGGTACGCAACAAATTGAAATATTGATGGATTTTTATGAGCACAATGGAAGGGTTTCCAGTCAAGTTTGTGATAGCAAAATAGAACGCAGTTAATCAAAAATTACTCGATGCATAGCTAGCTTGGAAAGCAAATTTGATGTAGGCATAACTGCATTAACTCCACCTACTCAAATAAAAGAGCTGTACACTTCGGGATTGGATATAAATACAATGGCGTCGGGTTAATATGTTTTTGAAAATGATGAAACTAGTTGAAAATATGGGATTGTAAGCGCTGCGTTTTTTTAATATTTTTTCCAGAATTTTCAAAATTTTCAAAATTTTCGAAATTTTCAAAATTTTCAAAATTTTCAAAATTTTCAAAATTTTCAAAATTTTCAAAATTTTCAAAATTTTCAAAATTTTCAAAATTTTCAAAATTTTCAAAATTTTCAAAATTTTCAAAATTTTCAAAATTTTCAAAATTTTCAAAATTTTCAAAATTTTCAAAATTTTCAAAATTTTCAAAATTTTCAAAATTTTCAAAATTTTCAAAATTTTCAAAATTTTCAAAATTTTCAAAATTTTCAAAATTTTCAAAATTTTCAAAATTTTCAAAATTTTCAAAATTTTCAAATTTTTCAAAATTTTCTAAATTTTCAAATTTTTCAAAATTTTCGAAATTTTCGAAATTTTCGAAATTCTCAAAATTTCCAAAATATTCGCTGTATACTTAATGGGAGTAATGACAGACAACGGCCTTGAAACTAGTTGGACTTGCACAGATGTATTTTTAGGGCGTCTCAACGAACTCCTTTCAAGATAGTGGAATATACGACGAAAATTAAAGAAGCGACAGCACTTTGGCGCTGTTTCGTCCCTAGAAAACGGAAGTGATGCATGATAAAGAAAAGCGACGCCATTTTCCAGACCGTTAAAGGTGGACGTAAAACTTTCTTTCCCTAGTCGCTCATTCTATGTTTCAATTTATGAACGAGGAAAAGTGTTCACTTGTTTGTCCCAGAGACGTACTCAGCTCAAAATACGAGGCATTCTGTTTATATAGGGTGGTATCAGATACAAGGAAGGCAGAATTTTATAAGACGCAAAATGAGACATGAAAGCATTATCTTTGATGTAATTTCACTCAGTTAGGCTTTGATTCAACATGATGGTGATGTTTCAGTTAGGCTTTGATTCAACATGATGGTGATGTTGGTGACGCAAAATGAGACATAAAAGCATTATCTTTGATGTAATTTCACTCAGGCTTTGATTCAACATGATGGTGATGTTTGTTAAAAACTAATTATTGAATGCTGCTTGAATTTTGCCTACTAGGAAAATGGTAGTGGAACAAAGATATGCGACTAAATGTAGTGTTTGGTTATGTAAAACACCAACTGAAACTTTCAAAATGATTAAAATGACAGTGATGTATGAAGAACGACCGCCTTAGGATGAGATGCAGCGGTCGCGCGGGTGCATCTGATAGGAGCGGTGAGCGGCGGAACGATAGAGGATAGCTCAGAGGAGCAGATTCCGTTTGAATATCGGTAGAAGAGTGAGAGGTCACCAACAATATGCCGGTGAGAAAGTGGCTTTAGGTGGCGCGTTAAGGCCGGATTGTCAATAAGTCGAAATGCCTTTCTCTGGACGGCATCTAGCATAGATCGGATTTTAGGGGCTCTTTCTGGCTCTAAATAGGTACCCAAGCCTTTTAGCAGCAACTGTTGCAATTGACGCAACGTGTCCGTACCAGATTCTGTAATGTCGACGTCTAACATCTTGAATGAGTGACTCCTTGGCAGAGCCCGGTTGTTCATTACCTGGTGTTGGCTTGGGCACCTCTTGTCATATTGCCCCAAGCAGTAATGGTATCGAGATCCTTTGAAAGTGAAGCTGCTACTGCCAGTCTTCTGCGTTCTAGCTCAACCACAGAAATCGGTCTATTGCTCATGATCCGCAAAACTGTGGATTGGGTTTGTAGTGCTAGAGAGTAGATCATTGATATGAAGCAGAAACAATGTCGGAGCCAATACCGATCCCTGCGGAACCCCAGCATTGATGCTATGGAAAGAAGAGGTAAAGCCGTCTACCACGATAGAGATATTCCGACCTGAGAGGAAGTCTGCGAGACAACCGCAAAGCTTAACAGGGAGCCCGTAAGACGGGAGCTTGTTTAGGAGAGCTGCTTGCCACAGTTGATCGAATGCCTTTGAAATATCGAGAGCAACGGCGTGAGCCTCGCCAAATGACTGGATGAGTTTGCTCCACACATGTATAACGTAAGCCAGTAGATCTCCAGTTGATCATCTGGTGTCGGAATCCATATTGTCTGTCGTTGATTAAGTGATGCAGCTCTAGGTATTTCATGAGCTCGTGGTTGACGCATTTCTCCATCACTTCACTGATTACAGAGAGCAGAGCTATAGATGTGTATTTGGTCAGATCAGTTTTGGATTCCTTTTTTGGCACCTGCTGGAAGCAAGCTATTTTCCAGTCTTTTGGGAAAATGCCGGAATCGTAAGACATCCGAAAGAGGCGAGTAAATAGATATGATTGTGCAAGCCTCTCTTATATTAAACCACTGACGTAAGTTCCGAAATCAGGAGAAACTCCTTGTCCGAAAATGCCATACTACAAATTAAAAATAAAGTAGTATGAAGCAAATGTGACACTCCGGGTCTGCGTCCCTGTTCCATACGCCTAAAAGTTTAGTAACAGAGTCTCTTTGAGGTGAAAGAGGCTGTGTCAAAATATGTACGAAGGCGCGGAAAAAGGCAAACTACGCCGTGTGAGACTTCAAAAGACATTTTCACTTTGCTGGCTACAGATCTTCCTTGCTCAGCTGTACAGCGCTCGGAGGAAAAGAACTGCAGGTCACCATTCACCTTTACTCTGTGGGACAGTGGCGTATTTGGAATTCAACCTGGGACCTTCAGAATGGTACTCCGGCGTTCTAGCCGATTGAGCTTGAGGTGCGTGAATCATCTCGACAGCCGACAACCCAGTATTCGGATTTATTAAATTTTTGAAAATTTTGAAAATTTTGAAAATTTTGAAAATTTTGAAAATTTTGAAAATTTTGAAAATTTTGAAAATTTTGAAAATTTTGAAAATTTTGAAAATTTTGAAAATTTTGAAAATTTTGAAAATTTTGAAAATTTTGAAAATTTTGAAAATTTTGAAAATTTTGAAAATTTTGAAAATTTTGAAAATTTTGAAAATTTTGAAAATTTTGAAAATTTTGAAAATTTTGAAAATTTTGAAAATTTTGAAAATTTTGAAAATTTTGAAGATTTTGAAAATTTTGAAAATTTTGAAAATTTTAAAAATTTTGAAAATTTTGAAAATTTTGAAAATTTTGTAAATTATGAAATTTTGAAAATTTTGAAAAATTTGAAAATTATGAAAATTTTGAAAATTTTTTAGATTTTTAAAATTTTCAAAGTTTTGGAAATTTTGAAAATTTTGAAAATTTTGAAAATATTGAAAATTTTGAAAATTTTGAAAATTTTGAAAATTTTGAAAATTTTGACAATTTTGAAAATTTTGAAAATTTTGAAAATTTTGTAAAATGTGAAATTTGACAATACAATAATTTAATAAGTTTTTCTCATTGTCCTAGTGAGGATTGTCAGAATTGAATATTTGTGGGTGAATTTTATTTGAAGGTTCAATATAATGGTGAAAGTACCAGTTAAACAGTGTGGCATTTTCCTATTGGTAGATGCGCTATTCCACGCTGGCTTCTCCTGACGATGTTTCAAGTAAATCAATATCACCTTTTTCAGAGCCCTAAGGGGTAAGAAGCATAAACACCCCTTTTAACTGTATTAACCTTTAGAAATCAAGGCGAATATAAAATTAACATTGCATGATGCCGTGTTGTTATGCATTCAAGAAATATCTCAGATACTATAATTACGACCTTTAATAGCAGGCAACCTGTTTCCACCATTTTTAATCACAATCATTATGTACTAGGAATTCACGTAACATAGATTGTAAGTCTTATAAATCACGTGAAAATTCTTTTTCGATATTACAAACTGCAAGGATTAATGAAAAAGGCCAATATTTATATAAATTAATGACGTTCATAATTTTAGAAATTATGTAGGAGCTAAGCATCCGAAGAAAAAGAAACTTGAACTGAATTTCTATTGAAAATGATGAATGTAAAGCGAGAGGTCACCATTCGTACGCTGGTAGAAAGTTGCTGGAGGTGGCGTGTTAAAGCTGGATCACTGATTAGTCTTCTCTGTACTTAATATTTTGTTACAATGGATATCCTTCAACGGTGAGCGGTGAGCTTATTAAAAGCTTTTATTTAACTTGCAATGTATGTACGCTTGTTCGGGTGGAACCTTGCAATTCAATTTTAAAGCAGATATCTTCAACCGATTGAGCTGAAATTTTGTATACACGATAAGCTGTTTGACGTCATTCTAAATGCAATAGTGGAATAGTAATTTAATGCATTTCTACAATATGGGTATCAACGCCCAGTAGAGAGGAATGTCATCACTGACAAAAGACACAATAGATCCACTGATGTCATTTTTAGTCAAACGATGAATTTTGTTGTGCGAGTTTGGGGAAAATACTATTCAAAGCCGGCAAGTTGTTTTATGACTGCATGAACATGACGACCTGAGAGAAGAGAGTTTTTGCATTTGGCGCTCAACCAGAGGCTTGCGGTGTGAGCAAGAATCTGGCAGCAGTCACAGGATATTCTGGATCGAATTATACGAGTTCCTTTATACAACCTATGCAGTGGTCATCACCAGGTTGTATCGACGACGGTGACGACATCGACATGAGGTTAGGGGGTAGCTAACGAACAGCTGGTGCACCGAGCAACCACGAAGGGTAGACCGGACAGACGTGTATGACTGTGACAGCGACGTAAGTGGTAAAGAAGATCCGCGGTGACGATTTTCCAATAATAAGTTGTAAAGGAACATTTGAGGTGCTGGACCGTCTTTGGGAAAGTAATAGGGATAAACTCGTGTTGTTAGTGGACTCTTATCACCAACACAATTTTAAGGTTATGTTTAGAGTAGGTCTATATTTTTAGCTCAGTTTAAGGTTTTCATGATGTCTGACGAAAATGAGTGGATATCAGGAAAGCGCAAATTCTAAGTTAGAAACGGTCGTTCAAATGATGGCAAATAATTTGTATTCTTAGATATAATACGATGAAGTGTCTTGTTGGTTGTGTTTGGGGAAAATATACTATTCAAAGTCGGTGAGTTGCTTTATCACTGCATGAACCTTGTTTACGACCTGAGAGAGTAGAGTCTTTGCAAAGTGAAACGTCTTGTTGAGAGTGACTCGAAAAACAATATGACGTCATTCTAAATCCACTATTGTAGACCATCCAAGATGGCGAAATAATTCTTTTTAATGCACTTCTGCAATATGGGTATCAAATAAAAAGGCTTGCCGACAATGAATAAAAATTTTGATTGATATAAATGCAAGTTAACAAAAAGTAAAAAATTAATTAAAACAAAAAAACTTAAAAAAAAGCTTTTATTCAAAGGTTCTAAAAAAAAAATAAATGTTCCTTTAGAGTGTTAACTATCAACTTATAGCCTCATTGTACACAATTTATATGATCATAAAAGCTTGTCGCGTGATATACTTGTGTAAATTAACTAGTACCTATTCAGTTGACGAACTTGCTCTGCTAAGTTTAAGTGTGTTAAAATTTCAGTTTAATTGAATTCCTATAGGTGCTTACGCAAACCTCGCGACAAGCTTTTATGATCATATACATTTTGTATAATGAGGCTATAAGTTGATGGTTAACACTCTAAAGGATCATTTTATTTTCTTTTTTTTAGAACCTTTAAATAAAAGCTTTTTTTAAAAAAGTGTTTTTGTTTTAATTTATTATATACCAAGCTTATACAGTGATTTAATTGGGGTAGAGAACTTATGCAAAAAATAGAAAAATATGGAAACGCTCCTCGACCACCTCAAGCAATTACTCTAAAAATCTGGCTTGTTAAGGCAAAACAATGCAGCTGCGTGGCTGTAGTACGAGTATAATAGCCTCAAACAGCGAGATGCGGAAAAACTCGGCCGATACGAAAAGTTCAAACTAATGGAAAAACTTCGCACGGTTGGTATTATTGGAAAATATTCCAGACAATTGCAACAGAATAATAGTGATTATTTCTTTATTCTGCTAGAGAGAGGGGGGGGGGGGGTGTATTTAATATCTGAAAACAGCTAATATAAAGGGTGTCCCTGAGTTTTTTGACACGTGATATTCTCGTAACAAAAAAAAAGTTCAAAGGAAAACGGAGTGGAATAATTATTGTAAGTACTATAGGGTCTATCATACCATGCTTTTAAAACATTTTTTTTATACTTAAAACCTTAAAACTCACCCTCAACTTTCATGCTATGGAAATAAGAGGAAAAGCCGTCTACTACGACAGATATTTTTCGACCTGAGAGAATGTCTGCGAGCCAACCGCAAAGCTTAACAGAGAGCCCGTAAGACGGGAGCTTGTTTAGGAGAGCTGCGTGCCACAGTTGTTCGAATTACTAAAATATCGAGAGCAATGACGTGAGCCTCTCCAAATGACTGGTTAAGCTTAGCTCCACACATGTGTGACGTAAGCCAGGAGACCTCCAGTTGATCTTCGGTGTCGGAATCCATATTGTCTGTCGTCGATTAGGTGATGGAGCTCTAGGTATTTCATGAGCTCTTGGCTGACGCATCTCTCCATCACTTTACTGATTACAGAGAGCAGAGCTATAGGTGTGTAGTTGGTCAACTTTAATTTTCCAAATAGCACCAAATAGTTTTTCATACACAATTTAAGTCCTTATTTTATTTAGAATCTTGTAGTACCTTTTATTATAAAGAGAGAGTTGGTTATGTAAAGATGCCCCCTAGAAGACGACAGCCCCAGGTTACGCAGTTAAGCCCCCTTGAACGGGGTCGGATTGTAGGCCAACGAGAACGTGGTGCTTCTTTCAGAGCAATTTCTGTAACCATGGGACGTAGCGTTGCTACAGTTGTAGCAGCATGGCGTGCATGGATCGCAGAAGGATGAATGCGGAGAGTTAGAGGTTCTTGAATACGTAGAAGAACTACAAACCGGCAAGATCGTCATCTACGACTACTAGCCCTTCGAGACAGAATGCGATCCACTCAAGCTGTTGCTATGCTTGGTATGCAGATATAGAAAGGTCCACAGATTGAGTGAAATGGGCTTAGAGTCATATCGTCTGCATGTAGTGCTTCCTTCTTCATTCATGTGCCTTGTCCGGACTCTCTGACGTTGGCGATCACTATGGCGAGGGCATCTCTATCTTGTGCTACCTGCATCAATTCTCCCACTGATCTTATTCCAGTCCAATCACGGATATTACGTAGCCAGGAGTATTGTCTCCTCCCAGGTCCTCTGCGCCCCTCTATTTTTCCTTTAATGATAAGTTGGAGTTAGTTGGTATCTCAATATGTGACCAAGCTAGGCGTTTTTGCGGCATTTATTTGTGTTTAGTATCTGCCTGTTGATATTGGCTCTTCGAAGTACTTCCGTATTGGCGACGTGATCCACCCAAGGTATGCGAAGCATTCTCCGATGCAACCATATCTCAAAAGCCTCAAGACGATTGATTGTACTAACTTTCAATGTCCAAGATTCCAGTCCGTAGAGGAGTACCGACCAGACATAACACCGTGTCATTCTTTGCCGTATTTTGAGGTTCCTAGTGCTTCCACTCACTGCAAATCATCGTCGCCAACGGTTAGATTGGTGCCAAGAAAACCGACAATGGCATGCTTAGTGGCATCAGAAGGCCTTCTCCGGCGAGCCCAGGTTTTGTGTGGGGGCATATGACGGACGCCAACGCGTAAGAGACGATGGGGTGAATGACGTGATCTCCAGTTTTCTGTTGAGCGCCATGTACACCGTCCTATTGGTTTGATGATTTGGGGTGCCATTGCATTCAACAGCAAGTCACCTTTACTTGTGATTCGTGGCACAATGACTGCGCAACGTTATTTGAATGAAGTGTTAGAACCAATTGCCGTTCCATATGTCCGAGGCCTCGAAGAGGGTTTCTTCCAGCAAGATAATGCACGTCCTCATAATGCAAGGGTACCGGTGAGGTCCCTACAGGAAGCTGAGGTCAAGGTACTTCCCTGACCTCAACGATCACCCGATTTATCGCCAATTGAAAAAGTATGAGATTGAATGGGTAGATTCATAGGCGATTTACCCAATCCTCCGACCACACTGGATGAATTGGAATATGCTGTGAGTGCAGCTTGGGAGGCTGAACCTCTAGAGTTTATAAACAACCAGATTACGAGCATGCCGCGTAGGCTAGAGGAGTGCATTCGTCAACATAGAGGGCTCACCCATTATTGATCTGTTATATTTTTTATAAACCAATTATAGCAGATGAGTTCGTTTATTAGTGTATTTAGTCCCGCATTTCATCAACCGCAACCCTTTTTTTCTCAGTGTAAAAATTGACGGATTTTTGGAGGATGTTTAACTAAACATTAACAATGGTAAGAAATATAGTTGAGGGAAATCTTTTGCATCTATAAAATACTTTTACCATTGTCAGACCTCCATCTGACAAGATCTGTTCTGAATCCTCGATCACTGTAGAATCTAGATCTTCGATATTAGTTACCTTACGTGATTTTCCGTGAAGCACAGCAAGGGACGAACATTTCAGTAACGTGAATATCGACAGCAGGATTATCATATAAACTCGCCCGCATCCCTGCGAGAATGAGCCTCAAACTGCCGACCGGGTGTTCAGCGGAGCACCAGCAGCGTCTAGTAACGAGCCCGTCGGTATCTGTAGTGGCTACGGCAAAATGCAAAAGCCTGCTTAAACAATGCGACATCGGTGTGCCCTGGATTCCACTCGTTTGAATTTTTAATCGACCTTTATAGGCCGGCACTACACTGCTACCAGACAAGAAAAATTAATATGAGTCACTGAATTTGTGGTTCTTGGGTTTTTGGGCCGGCGTCGTTTAGGGTTAAAGCTTGACGTTTCGCCACCACGAGTGGATGGCATCTTCAGAGGCTATTTCACTTCGGCTAGTTCCAAAATACTGACCGCTGGTGGATCTGCACCTATATTTATACCTGCTAATGGTGACGTGACCCAACCAAGTAGCGTTGGTAGCCCCGCCCCTTAGCGATATGGTAGTGTCTTCAGGTCCTTTAGGATGGGTACCCATGTCGGGTTGACTTTCTGTGTTTCTTCTTTCCTATTGAAATTATTATGACGTTTTTGTATTTCGATGGCTTCTCTGTGAAGTCTGGCATGGTATGAAGACGTTGCGGCAAGAACCTGAGTTTCTTCAAACTTGATCTTGTGACTTCCCTCCTTAATCGGATGTTCGGCTACCGCTCATTTGTCCGTATGGCCCAGTCGACAGCTAGCCTTATGTTCTGCAATTCTTGTGTTTATAGATCGCTTCGTTGTTCCTATGCATACACTGCCACATGTGCATGGTATGCGATAAACCTCCGGTGCTGTGAGTGGGTCTCTTTTATCCTTCACCGTTCTCAAATATTCCTGTATCTTTCTTGTGGGCTTGTAGATGGTCTTGATGTTCTCCTTTCGTAACATTTTTCCTATTCTGTCTGTTACTCCAGGCACCTAGGGGAGAAAAGCTTTTGCTATCGGTTTAGGTTCTGGTTTTACCCTGTTTCTTCTCATTGTTCTTGTTATTTCCTTTTCAGTGTTACCATTTGCCTTAAGAGCATTCTTTAGATGCTCCAGTTCGGTGTCGAGTTCTTCTGGTTCGCACACTTTTCTAGCCCGTTCTGTCAAAGTTCTAATAATTCCGTACTTCTGAGATGGGTGGTGGTTTGATTCTTTATGTAAGTACCGGTCAGTATGACTTGGCTTTCTATATACCGTTTCCTTATGTATTACGAATCTCTGTATATACCTTGATGCCACAATTGATGGCACCAAATTCGATAAAATTTGATATTTAAATTAGCTGTAGATTGAGGATTAAAGTCATTCATTCATAGCTTTTGCAAACACAGATCTCGTATAAGCTGTAAATAATTGTCTCTAATACTCCATCTAGATTCAAGTCAAACATCTAATCTTGTTGAATCTGGTGCCATCAATTGTGGTATAGATCAACTAAAGATTTTTTGCGGGTGAACCTCAGGGCATCGGAGATTTTCCATTTTCGTTGAACGAGACTGAAACTCAAAACAGCGGGCGGATTTGTAATTAGGATACTCTAATTATCCGGGATACGAAGTTTCATCCTCATAAAAGATCAATTAATGATTTTAGATTTTTTGCGGATGAACCTCAAGATCCGGGCATCGACATTTTCCATTTTCGTTGAACGAGACTGAAAGTCAAGACATCGGCTGAATTTGTAATTATCTAGGACACGAAGTTTCATCCTCATAAGAGATCAATTAAAGATTTTAGATTTTTTGCGGGTGAACCTCAGGATCCGGGAATCTGAGATTTTCCATTTCCATTGAACGAGACTGAAACTCAAAACAGCGGGCAGATTTGTAATTAGGATACTTTAATTATCTAAGTTACGAAGTTTCGTCCTCATAAAAGATCACTTAAAGATTTTAGATTTTTTGCGGGTGAACCTAAGGATCCGGGCATCAGAGATTTTCCATTTTCGTTGAACGAGACTGAAACTCCAGCCAGCGGCCAAATTTGTAATTAGGATACTCTAATTATTTAGGATACGAAGTTTCATCCTCATAAAAGATTGATTAAAGATTTTAGATTTTTTGCGAGTGAACCTAAGGATCCGGGCATCAGAGATTTTCCATTTTCGTTGAACGAGACTGAAACTCCAGCCAGCGGCCAAATTTGTAATTAGGATACTCTAATTATTTAGGATACGAAGTTTCATCCTCATAAAAGATTAATTAAAGATTTTAGATTTTTTACGGGTGAACCTAAGGATCCGGGCATCAGAGATTTTCCATTTTCGTTGAACGAGACTGCAACTCAAAACAGCAGCCGGATTTGTAATTAGGATACTCTAATTATCTAGGATAGGAAGTTTCATTCTCATAAAAGATCAATTAAAGATTTTAGGTTTTTTGCGGGTGAACCTCAGGATCCGGGCATCGCAGATTTTCCATTTTCGTTGAACGAGCCTGAAACTCCAGACAACGGCAGAATTTGTAATTAGGATACTCTTATTATCTAGTATACGAAGTTTCATCCTCATTAAAGATCAATTAAAGATTTTAGATTTTTTGCGGGTGAACCTCAGGATCCGGGCTTCGCAGATTTTCCATTTTCGTTGAACGAGACTGAAACTTAAAACAGCGGCCAGATTTGCAATTAGAATACTCTAATTATCTAGGATATGAAGTTTCATCCTCATAAAAGATCAATTAAAGATTTTAGATTTTTTGCGGGTGAACCTCAAGATCCGGGCATCGGAGATTTTCCATTTTCGTTGAACGAGACTGAAACTCAAGCCAGCGGCCAAATTTGTAATTAGGATACCCTAATTATTTAGGATACGAAGTTTCATCCTCATAAAAGATCAATTAAAGATTTTAGATTTTTTGCGGGTGAACCTCAGGATCCGGGAATCGGAGATTTTCCATTTCCATTGAACGAGACTGAAACTCAAAACAGCGGCCAGATTTGTAATTAGGATACTTTAATTATCTAGGTTACGAAGTTTCATCCTCATAAAATATCAATTAAAGATTTTAGATTTTTTGCGGGTGAACCTCAGGATCCGGGCATCGCAGATTTTCCATTTTCGTTGAACGAGACTGAAACTTAAAACAGCGGCCAGATTTGCAATTAGAATACTCTAATTATCTAGGATATGAAGTTTCATCCTCATAAAAGATCAATTAAAGATTTTAGATTTTTTGCGGGTGAACCTCAGGATCCGGGAATCGGAGATTTTCCATTTCCATTGAACGAGACTGAAACTCAAAACAGCGGCCAGATTTGTAATTAGGATACTTTAATTATCTAGGTTACGAAGTTTCATCCTCATAAAATATCAATTAAAGATTTTAGATTTTTTGCGGGTGAACCTCAGGATCCGGGCATCGCAGATTTTCCATTTTCGTTGAACGAGACTGAAACTTAAAACAGCGGCCAGATTTGCAATTAGAATACTCTAATTATCTAGGATATGAAGTTTCAACTTCATAAAAGATCAATTAAAGATTTTAGATTTTTTGCGGGTGAACCTCAGGATCCGGGCATCGCAGATTTTCCATTTTCGTTGAACGAGACTGAAACTTAAAACAGCGGCCAGATTTGCAATTAGAATACTCTAATTATCTAGGATATGAAGTTTCAACTTCATAAAAGATCAATTAAAGATTTTAGATTTTTTGCGGGTGAACCTCAGGATCCGGGCATCGCAGATTTTCCATTTTCGTTGAACGAGACTGAAACTCAAGCTAGTGGCTGAATTTGTAATTAGGATACTCTAATTATCCAGGATACGAGTTTTCTCCTGAATCACAGGGTGTAGAAGAGGTTATAAAATCATCATCACTTTGATGTCATAATACAATGATTGTTTTGGCCTTTCCTTGATTTATTTCCATGCCATTTTCGATCCAGCAGCTTTCCCCATTTTCTTCTAAGATCATATCATTACTTTTTTATAATTAGTTCCACATTATGTATAACTGTCAAATCAAATGACAGTTGTCCGTTCAGATCCTCAAAATTTTTAGTTTCTAACAGTACTTACACTTAAAAAGCATCATTGGTATTATCTGAAGCTCATCTTTGCCTGGTTTAAGTGAAACACACTGCAGAATGTTCTATAAAGCGTATGGAAAAGCAACAAGCATAATCCAAAGAAGCTGTCAACGCTTACGATCCAGTTCTGATATAAAAGGGTGAGGGATATCAGATGAAACTATACAATTTTTGTGATTTATGATTATGTAATGTATGCCCATACCCCGACACAAGGCTCAGCCTTCTAGGGGTGGCATTATTTGTATGTTTCGTGCAAATAAATGAAATAAATGAAAAATGAAATATTCTGAGCAAGCCTATAATAAAAAAAAACATGAATCAATAAGACATGCTCATTCATTCATATTCATTATTACTAGAGTTATCATATTTTGCAATAAACTTTTAGAATGATATCGTTTTGAGTGAGCTTCTTCTCTCAGTACCTTCTCCTCAGTGGAGGTTGGCGACCATGATTTGGAAATTTGGAAAAAGTTTTCAGGCGTTTCAGGGGTTTCTGATCATTTTCCACTTGCTTTTAGGGTGAAATTGGGATGGTTCGGGGATGGGGGATGTAAAACTGAAAATTTTATTGAATTCATAATAGGCTGTCCATTGACATCTGAAAGAAAGTCATAACATAATACACTTTTTTGTGACTGGTATCACCGTTATGTGTGGGAAGTACTGAGTCAATCTCTATGACTGCATTTTGGACCC
This sequence comes from Callosobruchus maculatus, assembly GCA_951848785.1. Lineage (NCBI taxonomy): Eukaryota > Metazoa > Arthropoda > Insecta > Coleoptera > Chrysomelidae > Callosobruchus > Callosobruchus maculatus. Next base: position 935,246 of record CATOUR010000104.1, on the reverse strand, counting down.
TATAAGTCTGCTTCTTTAGAGTCAGCCTCTAAATCGACTGGACTATAATTTTTTCATTGCGTTCCATTCAGAGTGCATTAATATTTATGTGATGCACAGCTCGCCATTTACGGGAAATTATTTAAAAACAGCCCTATATTTTCACAAGCGGAAAAGCTTTTTGACGATTATATTTATTCCTGATTTATATGTTAAGCTTATCTGGAAGGTAACGTTCAGATGGGAGACGTGATAGCGCCAACCCGTGTGTGAAGCAGTGTAAACACCCTTTCAGCAAACCTTGTGAAAATATATCAGTCTATCAGTATCAGTGTATAACGAAGTGGAGGCAATTTGTCAGCAGTGGAAAACGCAACTGCAAATAACGGTTTCATGTGACGAATGATGGTTTTATCATTATTGCCTTGAGTTGAAGTATAAAAGTATGCAATGGATACCTAAACCACATTTGTTAAAAGCACTGGCAAAATAATGCAGCTGATTTTTACTTCCCACACCGATAGGTGAGGGCAGTATTGTGATCGCGAAAATTTTCGATTTTGAGATAATACGTTTTTTGGGCGTTTTATGATGTGTACATAACGAAAATCCACGTCACTCATTTCCGTCGGTCTGTCTGTCGGTCTGTCTGTCTGTCGCGTTTTTCTACCCCCATAATCTCAGTAACCGCTGCATGGATTGTGATGAAATTTGGGCAGCGGTATGCTGTGGGGTCGTAGTAGGTAATGTTCCTATAATTTTTAAAATCGATGCTTAGGCAGCGGAGTAATTAGCAAAAAACAAAAAAAATTAAATATTGCTGAAACTTCGTTTTTAGGCGCTTAAGGGGTCCCTGATCATTTTCTACTTTTTTTTTGGGTGGGGGTGAAATTGGGGTGGTTGGGGGGTGGGGGGTTGTAAAATTGAAAATTTTGTTGCTTTCATAATAGACTGTCCACTGACCTGTGAAGGAAGACCTGGCGACATAAATAACTTTTTTAGGTCCATCCGAACATTGCCTTTGCCTATTACACAAAGCAAAGGACTTAGAATTTTTTTTGATGTAAACATACAAGAGTATTGCGTCAGATCGTTGTAGCGAGGAAACTGTTGAATTGATTTTAATGAAATTTTGAAACGGCATTACTACCATGGCGAAGATGGAAAACGCGTATGGTTTTTTTATAAATCGTGCCAGTGGCGGCGCAGAAATAATAAAAAGACTAAAAATATAAAAACAGCTCAAACTTCATTTTTAAGCGTTTTAGAGGTTCCTGATCATTTTCTGCGTTTTTTTGGGTGGGGGTGAAATTGGGGTGGTTGGGGGGTTGGGGGTTGAAATATTAAAAAAATTCTTGTACTCATAATAGGCTGTCCTCTAATCTGTGAAGGAAGATTTAGCGATACAAATCATCTTTTTAGGTGCATCCGAACATTGCCTAGCCTATTACAGAAACTAAGGGACTTAGAATTTTCTGTATACCTACTATACGAGAATTTATTGGTCTAAATCGTTTTGTATTTTGTAACGTGGACACTATTAAATTGATTCTAATGAAATTTTGACACAGTATATTGTTACCGTGGTGAGAATGGAAAACGCGTATGTTTGTTAAAAATCTTGTCAGTGGCAGCGTAGCAATAATCAAAGAACGCGACAAGTATGAAAGCAACTCAAATTCGGTTTTTAGATGTTTTAGGGGTTCCTGATCATTTCCTACCAGTTTTTTGGGTGGGGGTGAAAGTGAGGTGGTTTGGGGGGGGGGGGGTTGTAAAACTGAGAAGTTTGTAGTATCGATAATAGGCTGTCCATTGACCTATGAAGGAAAGACCTAGCGGTAATGTGTAGGAAGTACTGAGTCAATCAACTTGACTTCATTTTTTTGATAAATATTTAGTTATTTGTGATAACATTGTACCTAGAGGGCATGCAGTTTATTTTAACGTAAATCAAGGGCCTGTAAAGGCAAAATTTAAACAAAAATGCTTCGGTTAGATGCTGCACCACGACAATGCTCTGACTATTTATCAACGAACAATAAAAAAATTTGAGGTGAAAATTATGACTCAGCCAGCCTACAATCCTGATTTTGCTCTATGTGAGTTGACTTTGTTTCCTGAAGTCAAAAAATAATTCAGAAGGCGAAGATATGGGTCAGATTTAGAGCTCAATAACTTAGAGTTGAGATGAACTCCTGCCACTCTACTTTTATGTCAATTTGTTTCCATTTCAAAATAGCTACTGAACGTTTTTATATCAGCTTTTTCCTTTGAAGGCAATGAAGCATGTGAAACTACTTTTGAAAACAACTGGAGGATACGATTATGTCACTAGAAAGGTCTTTATAACCTATGAAATAATTTTGGAGTATATCAACATACCACAAATTCCCTAAGATACGTTTGCATGAAATTCTGAACGTCACTTCTTAAATCTATAGCACGTCTGTTGTTCTTTATGTCTGTAACTCTATTTATAAATTTTATAAAGGAAATAATTATATAAATTGTCAAACGATTTCCATTATTTACCGCTGGTAGAAATTCTGTATGATAGCAGAAAAGCTAAATTGCCGATATTCTACAATCATCTTGTTTGGAATTATGGTATGATTACATATTTCATGTCTTTAATGACTTCATCAAAGAATCATAGTCTAGGAGATTTATAGGACTTTCCATATCCAGAGGTAGAGTTAGTAACAGGAAGTGCTGCTCCATGATATGAACTAGAAGGCGCCAAACCAATGTTACCACATTGTTGGACACTCTGCAGGCCGGGAGGCTTCGTGATATGGCACCTCAAAACATTCCCATTTTTTCTGCGTTTGTAACATGATTTCCGTTATCAAAATATTATAGGGGAATTTATTTTTGACTCTTTTTTCCATTTTTGAGTTTTTTGCGACAACAAAAAAAGACGGCTATATCCGTCGTATCATATCACAGCTGACTTTATGTTCTAGAATGGCAACCACGGCTATAGCCGTCTGATTAGTGTAATCGTAAAATAAATCTTGTGGGAAGAAGAGGATCATTTTCGGGACAAAAACTAAAACAAAAACAAAATTTTATTGTATCAAATTTACAAACAAAGATGCGTCTCTCAGAATATAGATGGTATCAAAACAAAAAATCAAAATTATTAGCAAACAGAGGTATCCCGGAACAAAACGGAATTCAGACACAAATCTATGTTTGATGCCACTCTTCAAAGCAGTCTTGATACAAAGTACCTACACAACACATGAAAACGTTGAAAACATGAAAACCAAACAAAAACACACTCGCAATATGGCAGCTATACACGTGTTCAATGCCATCACATTGGAAGTTATGGGCGGCTATAGCCTTCGTGCTGTTTTACCCATGCGTCTTAAAACATGAATAGTTGGGATAGCGTATAGTGGGTTAGAATTTGGCAATTTCAGAAATGAAGAGCTTCACGTTATGGCACAAACATTGCTTAAGAGGGCAAGTATACCGACATTCTGACGGTTGTCGCCGTTCTGCCGTAACAAGCAGATAACTTTTTTACTGATATAGCCGTCGTGGCGTATCATGATCTATAGCCGTTGTGTCCAACAACGTGTTACTATGCAAGCAAGCTAAGATATAAAAAATATAAATATGATCAATACATCAACACGTCTTTGAATGGTTGGTACAGCTTTTCATCTATCTTTAGAAGTACTGGGGAGTGGAGCACCTCCCTAGGCAACGCAGAAAAACAAGTTATGCTAATTTTAGTATGTCACCCACTTCTTTGTTAGCACGTGTCAGGACTTGAAACTCCAAATTAGCTAATTAACTGTCTAGTCCCCAGCTAAATGGCAAAACAGCAAGCAGAAGCCTACTAAAAAATTCAAAATGCGCTGCGCCCCTGTGATTCAAACGCGAAAATTGTCCATCGATTTTCTATTAGCAGTACCAACGCGACTAAATGTTTCATTTGACTATTTAGAAATTTTGACAGAGACACACGGGATTGCTTTTAGATCGTTTAAATTATTCATAAGGCATCTCGTTGAAAGCCCAGCTAATGCCTGGCTGTCATGCCGGGTCGCAGCTATTTCGGTCTCTGTTCAATATTGAACAATATTTTAATTATTTCGGGTGCGAAGTTGGACCGTCCGTCTGACCTGCGGAGGCAACATGGATTTTCACGGTGCTCGTCCATTTTACTTTTCACTGAGTATTGTAACAATAAAAGTGTTGCTTAGCAACCAGCAGCTCAGTAGGTTCACATGAGACAAGGGTATGTGGGTGCGTGCGTGTGTGTGTGAGTCTATCTAGCCGCCAAGAAATGAAAAATAGGACAACAATGGTTTAATAAAGATTTATTTCATTATATACGAATGCAGTACATTCTATCTATTTTTTTTTAAATGACTTAGCTTCGGAGGGAAGTCCTCATGGTGCCCTTCCGAAGAGAAGGTGGTGCTCCAAAGGGCTGGCTTCTTCAAAGGGAGTTCAGGTGGTGTCATCCCGAAAAAGTGTTCATAATGATGGCATGGAAGAGATGTGGTGCCCTTCCAAAGAGAAGGAGGTGCTCCAAAGGTGTCTTGATGTTGGCACCCCGAGAAAAGGATGTTGATGGTGGCACCCCAAGAAAAAAAGTTGTCTTCATGTTGGCACCCCGAAAACAGGGTGGTTTTCCTGTGAAAGAGTTATGGCTGGTATTAGCACCTTGTGGAGAACTTCACAGGACTTCACGATCTGTTTCTGAAGTATGGATATTCATGCGTCCTTACATTTTGATAAATTGCATTTATATACTTCAGAAACAAATCTATGAAGTAGCATGGGCACATTAAAAAGCCAAAAAGCAGATAACTTTCAAATGTTCACATGGTAAAGATAAAAAAAAAATATAGATATATATAGATATATACAAGAGCGAATAGATAGAACAATAGTAAAAAAAATGAGTCTTAAATGCTTTGTATTTGCAGTCCTACTGGATCTTTTCAGATATATAGTGACAAATAAAAAAAGTATAAAAATGCATGTTCAAAAATTTACAAACTTTTTCCTCACGCCTTGTAAAATAAAATTACAAAAATGTCCAACAGATCTTTTCGTTGCGTTCTTGATTAGCAAATCTGAGTGCTAGCTATTTTTATGTAAGGAATGTTATAAAAAAAATGTGAAACATTAAATACACACAAGATAAGACATCTTAACACAAAAATATATGGCTAGAAACAAAGAATAACGTTCAGCGACTCTTTTGTTAGATAATTAATAAATATACAGTGTATGATTGACTTGAAGATTAAAATATTCGCCATCACATGTTCATAAAAAAATGTATAATACGGAAAAATCACATTCCTACACATAGCTGTAAAACAAAGAGCAGAAGCAATGAAAATATGGGAAACCATAGCAATCAAATCGAGAGATGGGAAAAAGGTAGAGGTGAGAAGCAAAATAGTTATAAAAATGTACTAGTATAATGAGGAAGCAGTTGCTAAAAATGGAAGTTGTAAACTATTTGTATATGGTAGCCAAGTAAATAACATAAAAAATAATTTTGAAAACGGGTGAACCGTTACACTATGCGCATTTCGTTCAGCTCTATTCAGTGAACCCTACGTTCTCAGTCGTTCAAATGAATCATACCGCTGCCAGCTCACCCACTGCTTGAGATTGAGTATCCATCCTATCCAACCTCCTGAGAAAGATCAAGGAACTGCTGACGACTAACATATTTGGCCTACTTTGTCAACTCCCACACGAAGGCAAGAGAAGAGACAGTTGCCTTGTGGATAATTTCTACTTACTACAACCTCCAGTTAGACCTGTCCCAGCATCAATTACTTCACCGCCACCCGCTTTTGCGGTTTTTGTCTAAGAACATCGACTTAACTATAAGTTGCGGGGATAGCGTCTTATGCATTAATTGTCTTTAAATTTATTTTAATAATACATAAGCATAATGATTTCATATTTATTATTGTGCATACCGTACTGTTAAGTTAATTTTAGTTTCATTACCACATCCCACGCACAAGGCTCCGCCTTTTGTGGGCCTTTGGATATTTATTGATTGTACATTTTATATTCCTTCATCATGACTGTTTAGTAATGAGTGATCAATAAATATTATTATTATATTGTTTTGGTTTTCTTATTTTTTCTCGCATGCTTTCGGTAGTAGCAAGTATTGACGGGCTGTGCCAAGTCAACACCTGACCTATTATTATTCTGAATTCAGGAAGGACCGTACAATACTGCAGGTCTTGAGGATTACAGACTTTTGGAAGGTTTTATGTAACTTCTCATCCAGGCCCAATTGTTGTAGGTGTGGTGTAAATGTATTTGGAGTAAGGCCGGAGACCGACATAATGAGGGGGAGAATGACAACTTTGTTTTATTTCCAGAGCCGTTTTATTTCTATGGCAAGATCTGTGTATTCAAATATCTTCCCAGCGTAGGTGTTTTGGATATTCATATCATTGGGAATTGCAATATCTATCAAATAGGTCACTTTATCTGCCTTTGACTGAAAAACAATATCTGGTCTATTGGCTGAGATGGTTTTGTCTGTGTGTATTTCAATGTCCCAGTATAGTTTGAATTTATTGTTTTCGACTAGTGAGGTAGGTGTGTAATTATAATATGGATTTTTGTTTTCAGTTAGTTTGTTTGTTTGGGCAGTGCTTGGTGTATGATTTTAGCTGCAGAATTATGTCTGGCTGTGAACTCAGTTCCAGCGAGAGTTTTGCATCCACTTGTTATGTGTTCTATTGTTTCCTTCTGTTGGTGGCACTTTCTGCAACTATCGTCGGTGATAGATAGATCTTTAATTATATACATCTTGTAATTTCGTGTCGCGATGACTTGGTCCTGGATAGCAAGCATAAAGCCCTCCGTTTCTGGAAAGAGCTGGCCATACTGCAGCCAGGTGTATGACTGCTTTTCATTAATGTGGTCTTGTGTTACACGGCATCTATGTTTGCCATGAAGTGCCTTCTGGGGCCAAGTATTTATTTTTTTTGTTGTGAATGTACGTGATTGTGAACGTCTGCAACATGGTCTGGACAAGAAAGGGCGAGTGGTGTATAGTTTTTGTCTGCTTTTACTGGTTTGGTTGCTGTGGAAAAAATGTCTGAGTGTTTTTATTTGCTTTGTATGAAATAAATGTATGTCCATAATTCCTCTGCCCCCTTGTTTTCTGTCTATGGTAAGCCTTTCCTTGCACGCATTCGGATGCGACATTCTGTGTTTCGTGAATTCTGTTCTGATGAATGTTTTCTATGTCAGTGTGTGACCACTTGATGATTCCAAAGGAGTATGTGAGTAGGTACAGGTATGGCAAACGTGTTAGTGGCTTTTGTAATATTTCTAGAATTCAGTTTTGTTTTTAAGAGTCTAGTGAGGCGGTCTTTAAATTCTCGTGTTAGATGTGCCTTGACTTGTGTGTGGTCTATCTTAACGTTCTGATTGAAACCCAGGTACTTATACGTTTCATCTTTGTCCATGTTGTTATTATTATCGCTCTTACCCTGAGGTCCCGAGAGCTGATCCTAGATAACAGAGGATAGAGAATGGCGCTCAACTAGACCTTATATCTTGCGTTCCCTAGCAAGTCTTCAAGTTTTGCACTAAATTGATAAACATATTTTTGGACCTTTCTGTTTATACTTGAAATATTGTATAACCTCAAAGTCCATTTTCAAAACTATATTTTACACAAATCATCATCGTAGTCACAATGTCTTAACAGACATGTTGTCAACTCGTAAAATGCATTAAGTCGGAGCTGGAGTATTGCCGACACGAATATTATCAAGAGTTTTGAGAACTGTAGCCCGCCATCGTTCGCGATTTACTGTCAGTTCAGTGGCGCTCTTGATACTCATATCCAGCAACTGTTTCGTCGTATCCACCCAGCGTGTAGGGGAACGGCCATGGTGCCGCCCGCTCGGGGCGTGACCCTGAACTACAAGTTTCTCCATATTATCGCTTCTGTGAATATGTCCGGAGAATGTAAGCATTCTCGTCGACACAATGGAGGATAGTCTCTTTGGATTACCGAGCTCATCAAGCATGGAAACGTTAGTTCGATGGGCGGTATAAGGAACTCTCAGCATTCTCCTCCACGTCCACATTTCAAAAGCATCTATGCATCTTTTTAACAGTCCAAGTTTCCGAAGCATACAAAATATGGAGAACACAAGAGATTGAACCAGCGACATTTTGGTAGCTTTAGTGATGCTATGTTTACACAAATAAGATATTGATAATGCCCCTAGTAACTTTTTCCGAAGTAGTACATCTAAAGATAAACGAACAGTTGTACCAACTGTTCAAAGATGTGTTAATCTTAATCAACGTGTAGCTACGAATGAATACCAGGTAGTGAAAATAGTGAAACCCAAGCTACTTGAAAACAGAACAAAGAACTGAAAACTCGTTAGTAGCAAACGATTATTCTAATTTTATGCAGCAAACCGCTCCGTCAAACGAGAAATATCCATTAATGAACGTCATAAAGTACAGCGCAGTTTTTACCTAGTCTACTAAGGAACAAGCTGTATGAGCCTCTATTTTATTTCCCACTCTAATAGTCTGAGCAATCGCGAAAAATTCGCAATTTGTGACATGCTGTTTTTTTCAGCTTTATGACATCTACATCTGGAAAAACCGTGTCTATCTGCCTAGCTGTCTTTCTGGTCTGTGTGTCTGGCGTCTAAACCGAAATCTGCTAAAAAAAACGGAGTTCAACTTCGTGATCAGTAGCTCTAAATTTCTCAGAAAACGTCCAGTTCGACATGTTTGTTCGGTTTTTGAGCTCCAAATCTTGATACCCGTTTAGAGAGGATTGCTTAATGTGTTCCGCGCAGGATTCGAAATTTTTTAATCTCTATAATTCCTAAAATCTGTAAAATCTCTATCTAAGATCCTTGAAATCACTGAAATTTCTAAAATCTCTGAAATCTCCGAAATCTCCGAAATCTCCGAAATCTCGGAAATCTAAGAAATCTCAGAAATCTCCGAAATCTCCGAAATCTCGGAAATCTAAGAAATCTCAGAAATCTCCGAAATCTCCGAAATCTCCGAAATCTCCGAAATCTCCGAAATCTCCGAAATCTCCGAAATCTCCGAAATCTCAGAAATCTCAGAAATCTCAGAAATCTCAGAAATCTCAGAAATCTCAGAAATCTCAGAAATCTCAGAAATCTCAGAAATCTCAGAAATCTCAGAAATCTCAGAAATCTCAGAAATCTCAGAAATCTCAGAAATCTCAGAAATCTCAGAAATCTCAGAAATCTCAGAAATCTCAGAAATCTCAGAAATCTCAGAAATCTCAGAAATCTCAGAAATCTCAGAAATCTCCGAAATCTAAGAAATCTCCGAAATCTCCGAAATCTCCGAAATCTCCGAAATCTCGGAAATCTAAGAAATCTCAGAAATCTCCGAAATCTCCGAAATCTCCGAAATCTCCGAAATCTCCGAAATCTCTGAAATCTCCGAAATCTCTGAAATCTCTGAAATCTCTGAAACCTCTGAAACCTCTGAAATCTCTGAAATCTCTGAAATCCCTGAAGAATCTCTGAAATCTCTGAAATCTCTGAAATCTCTGAAATCTCTGAAATCTCTGAAATCTCTGAAATCTCTGAAATCTCTGAAATCTCTGAAATCTCTGAAATCTCTGAAATCTCTGAAATCTCTGAAATCTCTGAAATCTCTGAAATCTCTGAAATCTCTGAAATCTCTGAAATCTCTGAAATCTCTGAAATCTCTGAAATCTCTGAAATCTCTGAAATCTCTGAAATCTCTGAAATCTCTGAAATCTCTGAAATCTCTGAAATCTCTGAAATCTCTGAAATCTCTGAAATCTCTGAAATCTCTGAAATCTCTGAAATCTCTGAAATCTCTGAAATCTCTGAAATCTCTGAAATCTCTGAAATCTCTGAAATCTCTGAAATCTCTGAAATCTCTGAAATCTCTGAAATCTCTGAAATCTCTGAAATCTCTGAAATCTCTGAAATCTCTGAAATCTCTGAAATCTCTGAAATCTCTGAAATCTCTGAAATCTCTGAAATCTCTGAAATCTCTGAAATCTCTGAAATCTCTGAAATCTCTGAAATCTCTGAAATCTCTGAAATCTCTGAAATCTCTGAAATCTCTGAAATCTCTGAAATCTCTGAAATCTCTGAAATCTCTGAAATCTCTGAAATCTCTGAAATCTCTGAAATCTCTGAAATCTCTGAAATCTCTGAAATCTCTGAAATCTCTGAAATCTCTGAAATCTCTGAAATCTCTGAAATCTCTGAAATCTCTGAAATCTCTGAAATCTCTGAAATCTCTGAAATCTCTGAAATCTCTGAAATCTCTGAAATCTCTGAAATCTCTGAAATCTCTGAAATCTCTGAAATCTCTGAAATCTCTGAAATCTCTGAAATCTCTGAAATCTCTGAAATCTCTGAAATCTCTGAAATCTCTGAAATCTCTGAAATCTCTGAAATCTCTGAAATCTCTGAAATCTCTGAAATCTCTGAAATCTCTGAAATCTCTGAAATCTCTGAAATCTCTGAAATCTCTGAAATCTCTGAAATCTCTGAAATCTCTGAAATCTCTGAAATCTCTGAAATCTCTGAAATCTCTGAAATCTCTGAAATCTCTGAAATCTCTGAAATCTCTGAAATCTCTGAAACCTCTGAAACCTCTGAAACCTCTGAAACCTCTGAAACCTCTGAAACCTCTGAAACCTCTGAAACCTCTGAAACCTCTGAAACCTCGGAAACCTCTGAAACCTCGGAAACCTCCGAAATCTCAGAAATCTGCGAAATCTGCGAAATCTCCGAAATCTCCGAAATCTCCGAAATCTCCGAAATCTCCGAAATCTCCGAAATCTCCGAAATCTCCGAAATCTCCGAAATCTCCGAAATCTCCGAAATCTCCGAAATCTCCGAAATCTCCGAAATCTTTGCAATCTCTGCAATCTCTGGAATCTCTGAAAACTTAAAAATCTCTGAGATCTCCAAAATCTCAGAGGTGTCCGAAATCTCTGAAATCTCGGAAATCTTGGTAGTCTCTGAAATCTCCGAAATTTGTTGAATCTCTGAAATCTCAAATCTCCTAAATCTCTAAAGTTATATAAAATCTCAAACTCTAAAGTCTCTAAAATAACGAAATTTGCAAAAAATCTCTAAAATCTATGAAACCTTTGTAATCTTTGAAATCGCCAACATCACTGAAATCTCTAGCGTCCTTAAAGCCTCTAAAATCTTTAAGATCTCCAAAATCTCTAAATTTCTAATATTGTAAAGTCGAGGATGAGGATACTCAATAAACTTGTTGGAATGACATTAATCAAGACATCTAGTGAGTTCAACAAGGAGTTTTCAATGTAGACTCTGTAGTGTCAACAAAAATGGTCAAAGGTGGCCTATTGATGGCCTCCCTTTTATTTTCATTATTACTACTGATGGCAAGGACTGCATTTGGTCTGAAAGGTGTAGAACATCACCCTGTATACATCTGAATGTAGCCGCTTATTACGATAAAAACGGCTTCAACAAAACAACTCGACAAGCTGGAATTCTTTTGAAATAATTTGATGCAAAATGGAGAGACGACAGCACAGTAGCAATCCTATTACTTTTGTTTATGGACGGAAACAAATCCTTGAAGTATAATAACCTAAACACGGCTACAATAGCAAATCTGGAAATAAGAAGAATGGGAGGAAATGATCACAGAGGATTTCGCTCTCTCTATGGCTCGCATTGTGTGGGCTTTTAATTCAAACAATATTTTCTGTCGGGAATAAAATTCTCAGGGTAGTTTGCCTACGGGTATACGAAGAGGGAATCGATTTGTTTGCTAATCTTTCAAATTATGAACGTCGCATCGCCGCCGTCGATAGAAATGTCAACTTGCTGGTGGCATCTGATAAATTCTATCTATTATGAAATATCGGTATTATTTTCTATTAGTTCAGTCAATAGAGACTTCAGCAATGAAGTCAAAGCTTAAAACCAGAGTACCACGGCTGCTATGAAAAGTTTAGGTTAGAGCAAGATTGTTGACACGAGTTTTGATTAAACCAACACTTTTTTTTTGCAGGGTCGTCCGACCATGCTGTCCCCGTCAATACTGAAGCCTTAGGGCCTGTTGTATTATAACTCCTCTCATTTACAGTATCCATTCCAGCAATCTAGATCCCTGCATAAGTTTATGCAGTTTCCTACTGGTTCTGGTGCTGAGCTGTACTCCATTGGTTCTAGCTTGGCCTTCCCAAAGAGCTGTTGTCTCTTGTGATCTAGCGCTTCGCACTCACAGAGCACATGTAGGGCTGACTCAGGCCCACTACCACACAGTCTGCAGTTGAGGTCTCCATTGTAGAGTCCCATTTTATTCAGGTGTTCCTTCAGGCCACAATATCCCGTGAGGATCCCGTCGTTATTCGGAGCTGATTCCTACTCAAGGAGAGCAGTGTTGCAGCTGTTTTCTTGCATGGAGCTTTCATGAATGTTTTTCCATGAACACATCTCGGCAACAAGTTCCACTGCTCCTTGTGCTGATGTTTCATCCATTCTACGACCTGGTGTCTGATTGTGCTTTTAGGCACCCCCAGGGCGGGTTCTGCTCGAGTGTATAGAGCAGACGAGCCTAGTCTTGCTAGCTCGACCACCCTTAAATTGCCCCTTATAACTGAGTGTCCTGACACCCACTTCAAAGTTACTTTGTTGTATTCTGCCAGCCTTCCCAGTTCTTGTAGACATTTCCAGACTGAAGCAGATGTAACTTTGGGCCCATCTAGTGCCCTAAGTGTAGCCTGACTGTCTGTAGGTATTGCGATCCTCTTGTTTCTGTAGAATTGCTCATTATTCACCCTTGTACAATGCAGGATAGCGTACATCTCTGACTGAAATACCGAAGCGTATTTTCCTAGCGGAATACTTTGTCTAGTTCCTCTTCCAAAGATTCCCGCTCCTGTGCCCTGCTCGTTCTTAAAAACAAATACGTTCAGGTAGGTCCCGTGGGAACATCTAATAGGCTTAGTGAGCGGGGGAATTACAGAGGATACCTCAGATGAGGAGGCTCCGTCTTAATATCTGTAGAAAACCGAGGGGTCACCAACTGCACGCAGGGGATTCTGACAAGAGTCGCGAGACGCTCATGTGCTCATCAGTGATGCCAACCCTACTGAAAAATCAGTAGATCTACTGAATTCACGCTTAGTCTACCGATCTACTGATTTGTGTTGGAAATCTACTGATATATGGAATACCATTTTCAAATTCATTGAATAACCGCGTCGCTACTGATTTTCCCACTGGTTTCATTTATAAATCTACTGAAATCTATATGTAATTGTTCTGACACCTCCATTCGTCCCGTCTACTATTTGGCAGGCAGCGCCATTAAGTAGCGAGCCACTGTAACACTTGACTTGGTCGTGTACTACTACAGGAAACAGGGTTCAGTTTTCTTGGAGCATCTGAGGCCACCCACACAGATACGGTAACGCTATCGCGTGTTTTGTGTTTTAACGTCTTACGTTTGTAAACAGGGGCTGTTGGTTGTTTTTATTATCATTACTTTAAAAATGTTCAAGTGTTCCGTTCAGGAATCACGATCAAGCAGAATGAGGTAAGGTTTGTAAAATGTATGCTATATCCGAATAGCTAATTACAGTTTGATTTCTTTAAGTGAAAAGAGAATTAATTATGATGATAGCGATTCTGAAAATGAAAAGAATCTATCGTCACTCAGCAAGAAGATAAAATATGCTCAAAATTTTAAAACAGAGTGGTTGAGTGATATTAATTTCTAAAAAATAAAGATTTATTTCTGTTTCATTGTATTGTACTAATAAACAAAAACTTCCTAGAGCAACTTCACCCAAAAGAGGTCCTAAAATGGACTAAAACCAGGCAAAATAGGAATATGGCGTCTAAACGCTTGAAAAATGCTTCTTCGCTGAAAACACCAATTAATAACTAGTTAGCACAAAAGCGGAAGTCACCAGTCATGTTGGCTGGCGCTGAAGCGCTTTGAAAAAGCGTTGATTTCTTAATCATGAGAATTCTACTGATTTCTACTGATTTTCGTTAGCGTCATCTACTGAAAACGGTAAAATCTAGTTGGCAACACTGGTGCTCATGAAAGATATTTTTCTTTCATTATTGTTTGTACCTGTTACTAATCTAGATTAGTTGTGCAATATTACATCCGTAATATTTCATTACCTATATGTTACTATGCCGCCCATCCATTTTACGCTGACACATCTTACTAATGTGCGGGCCGTTTTAAAGTTACCATTTGTATTTACAAGATCCGAATGAATGATCGTTCGAGTGGCAAAGGAACAGGAATAGCAAAAATAGTGAGGTTCGCGTGACTGCCACGGCCAACGTGTTTTTCTAAATCGATCGCCAGTCGGCAGTAGCACGCACCCAACTCGCGGACCCATCACGCTTTTTACCTGCGTTTGTACCAACGACGTCCTACTGATAGACTACTGTTCAAGACACGAAAGAAGAGCGGGCTCAGGAATGCAGATTAGACTCACTATTTAAGGAAAGCGGCACGTAAAAAATTGCTAAAAATCATACAGCAATGACAGCGCGTGAGTATCAGCGCTTATTAGTAATAGTGAACATACTGCGGTCCAGTTCATTTGTAGTCTATACGCAGCGACGTTTCGCCGACAACATCGACAACATCGCTGGTCAAGCATCCGAAATTTTGCATTGGTCAGTGTCGCAGGCTCGCAGGACTCAGTTTGCGTTTGCTGTAACGATAATGGCTACGCATAGGAAAGGAGAAACGATTAGAGGCGAAGCTCGGGAATAGCTCGAGTAATTGAGGCGTGTGATGAGGAATCGCGTAATCATGCGTTGAAGATTCCTCTTCATGCAAAAACTGAGAGGGCGGCTTATTATACCGGAGTGTCGACAACCAGTATTAAAAGGATTAGGAATGAGAATCGTAAGAGGAACATGGAAGATCCTGGAAGTTCACTTGCCACACTAGGCGCAAAAAGGCCACGCTTAGCAATTGAGGAAAAAATTGATGATTTCGATTTTCGTGTTGTCAGAAGGACAATCGAAGAATTTTATATAGAAAAAAAAGGGTTCCAACATGCGCGAAGCTTTTAGTGGCCATAAGAGAGAAAATTGATTTCCCTTATTCTGCTAAGTCACTGAACAGGCTTCTGAAGAAGCATGGCTTCCGCTGGAAGACAAAATATAATAAGTTCCATCATTATTTTCATTATTCATTATATAAAAATTTTCATTATTTTTTTTTTGTGAAAATCATTTTATTTAGAAAAATAGCAGTAAGCTTAACTGTGACCGGTTTAAAATATACTTTTCCAATAATTTCCGCTGATAAAATTAGTATATTATAATAAAGTCGACTATCTCCAAGACCCGCCATGCGACGCTCCTGGTCAGATAGAACGTAAAACTGCCTCTCCCCACCAAACCGATCTTCTCTCGTGTCTCCAACAGTACGCTTTGTATACCAAATGTTTGTAAGCGTTTCTGGCAATGCGACGGAAGAGGGGAACGTCAGCTGTAATTATGAGCGTACACCGAGTCAGTGGCGTAGACATTTAATGTTTACAATGGCAGAAGTTTACAAATAAACATTCAAAAAATATGAAATAATAGACGTGTTGAGCAATATTGTGCAGGCGGGAAAATCAGCTGAGCTGGCACTTCATCATTTGGTCAGCAGGCTGGAGAAAACGTTGAATCAACGGGAAGTGGCTATGGTAGCATTTCTTGATATCGAGGGTGCGTTCAACTGTACCACTACCAATTCGATAAGACGCGCCCTAGAGAGACATGGAATTGCTCCAATCCTAGTGGAGTGGATTCTTACTACTCTAGAGGGCCGAGTGGCTTCTGCAACGCTTAATGACATAAACTATAGCGTTGCAGTGGCGCGAGGCTGCCCACAAGGCGGTGTTCTTTCACCTCTATTATGGTGCTTAGTGGTGAATGACCTACTCGTGAGACTAAGCAACACAGGGGTCTACGTACAGGCCTATGCCGATGATTTGAGCATAGTGGTCAGGGGTAGATTCATTAATACAGTCTCCGAGGTAATGCAAGGCGCGCTGCGTGTTGTGGAAACGTGGTGTAATGAGGTGGATCTGTCAGTGAACGCTGAAAAGACGGAGCTCGTTATGTTCACTAGGAAAAGGAAGATGGAAGGCCTCGTGAGGCCTACCTTTTTCAGAACGACACTTGAATTGTCTCAGTCAGTAAAGTATCTAGGAGTCATACTGGATCACAAGCTGACTTGGAGGCTGCACGTGGATTATAAGGTAAGCAAGGCTCGAAACTCATTATGGGCCTGCAGAAGAGTTGTCGGTAGTAGCTGGGGCCTGAGCCCAAAAGTGGTGCACTGGCTCTACACTACAATAGTCAGACCGTCACTAATATATGGCTCCATAGTGTGGTGGACCTGTATAAAGACGGAGGCAACAAGAGCCAAACTTAATAAGGTCCAACGTTTGGCATGTCTTAGTATAACCAGTGCAGTGCGCACAACACCCTTGAGTGCCATTGAAACACTATTGAATCTTCCTCCTTTGGATCTGGTAATCCAAGGGGAAGCTAGAAAAACTGGGTTCCGTCTCTGGAGTCAGGGTAGCTGGACTTTTATGAATCCAGGCAAAGGACATTCGACGATTCTAGCAGAGTTGCATGAGGATTGTCCTATTTTGTTGGCGAGGAGCGATACAGTTTCTCCTACGCATCGCTTCAATCGCAAATTTACGGTGGTGTTTCCGTCAAGGGAAGAATGGAAGTCTAGGGAAAGACAGCTCATCGAAGGAGGAGGACAGGTCTGGTACACAGACGGTTCACTCGCTAGAGAGGGCTCGGGCTCGGGAGTCTACGGGCCCCGTACAAGACTTTCATTCCCTCTTGGGGGGCACACCACAGTATTCCAGGCTGAGGTCTATGCGATACTTGCCTGCGTAAATCGTATTCGGGAAATTGACGGGTCTAGGAGGCGGATTACTATCTGCTCTGACAGTCAGGCAGCCATCAAAGCACTGAGTGCTTGGAAAATAACGTCGGGACTGGTCCTGGAGTGCAGGAGGGCTCTTGACGACATCTCAGCTAAACACAAGGTATCACTGATGTGGGTACCTGGGCATGCTGGGGTAAAGGGTAATGAAATGGCGGATCATCTAGCCAGGATGGGATCCGGAAACAGTTTTGTGGGCCCGGAACCAGCCTTAGGACTGTCTGCAAATTTGGTTAGGAAAACAACTATCCAGAATCAACACTCTCTGAGATGGAACAACATCTCTGGTCATCTCCGTCAGGCTCGGGAGCTATTAGCAGGGCCTGAAGAGAGAATAGGACGATTCTGTCTCTCTCTGGATAGGAGTAACTTGAGATTGTTAGCAGGCTTATTAACGGGTCACAATACCTTCAGGCGTCACTTGTTTGTGATGAGGGTGGTCAACGACCCAACGTGCACGTGGTGTGGTGAAGAGGAAGAATCCTCGGCACACATCCTGTGTCGCTGTGAAACCCTGGGTTATCACAGGCAGACTATGCTGGGCTCAAGAACCTTGGAACCAATAGAGATAAAACGGATAGGACCTAAGAATGTACTTGCCTTTGCCAAAAGGGCAGGTCTTAGGAACTAGCGCGGATAGAGGCGCAAAAGGGCCCATCGTGTGGCCTATGCACCAGCCACATTCCGTGCTGGATAGCCTCTGGTTCTTATTCAATATTGTCAGACTGTTGTTCATTTGGAGCAGCTAAAAAACGCAGAATTTAGCTTATTGATCATAAAATATGTTAACTCTAAAGTCTGTAAAGAAAATGTATGTATAAAATTGTATATTAAGCCAATATAGTGCAACTACCACGTGTTATTATAATAAGTATTCAGAATTGTTAACATTGCATTGGCAAAAAAATGCCTAAATGGATACGCGAATTTCGTCACAGTGAAATCAAAACATTATCTGGCAATGATTTGTATCAATGATACGCAAAACTGTCTTTTAACTAGGTAGTTACTCTGACAGGGTCTGTAGAAATGATCATTTTTTTGGAAGGAAAAAACGCGCTAGGATATTCGTGTCTTTATTATTTACAACAGTACAAAACTAGAGGTTAGTAACATTCTCACGTAAATTAAGTAGGTACAGAAAAAATCCCTGATTTTTAATGAGAGCATTGAACTATAGAAAATTTATATCCAACTTAAAACTAGTCAGTCTCAACCCTAAACCTCGTCAATCAATAAATAGTAATAAACAGCTTCAATTGTATCAGAAAAGCAGTACTTATGGTGACCATATGTGATTGCAGAATTGTACTTGCTAGAAGCTAGATCGCATTTCTCTACTAATACCGGCATTACCAAAACATTCGTTCATTTTCGTAAATCTTCCATTAATTCCTCAATATAGCTTTTGTCTCGGTACTTTTTAGGCTGGGTCTAACAAACAAAAAATTTTGTTTTTTTGGTAAATAATAAGAAAACCCGATTCGTAATTTTGAGCAGGCCACGTTTTCTATCGGCGGACTAATTGTTGCCTACAAATACGTGGACAGCATTTGCCAATTTGTTTTTGTTTTCGAAAACTTGAAGCTTTGTTGTGTTCTGTGTCGTTCGCTGGATGTGGACCTCTATCGACTGACCGGTTTAGCACTGATAACTACCCATTCATATATGTGCTATGTTGCTTTTTTTAATAACAGACATCCCGTTTTTTTTTGAAACCACCCTCCAGCGAAAATCCTGTGTACGCGCCTGAGTAGATACGTGGTCGACACTTGGCATAGACAGTCCTGACGTTGCCTGTTGTGCATTAGGGCATGCAGCAATGTTTGTTGTAAAATATAAAAATGGGGTTAATTCTTGACAGAATTGCAATATTACACGTGTTTTACAAAAGAGTATTTTCAGAGTACTTTTTCTGTTACAGATAAGTAAGCCATAATCATAATTACAGCCTATTGACGATAATGTTCCAATCGTTTTTCTGAATATTAATTCCAAATGATTGTCAAGTTGGCATCGCTGCGGTGTACCATTGAAAATATTCCCAATGTTTGGAATGCCGACAAACAATTTGCCTTGGATGCGTGGTCTATCAGTAGGACGTCGTTGGTTTGTACAAATATGAAACAGGCTGCTTTTTCAACGCGCATTCAAGTGTCGATGTCCGAGCGGCTTTGTTTATTCTGCCTGATGAAAAAAATATGATCACTCGGTGACCGTCGAATGAATGTTTGCCTTTTTAAAGGCGCTGATGAAAAACAACACCATGCGATAACAGGGTTTGAACGCTGACCGCAAAGCATGTCAAGTGGTTAGTAGGCTTGAAGGCCACACCGAACGTGGCGTCAATCCATGCACTGAATGGATAGACTTTTAAAAAATTGAGCAGTGTTTAGATTTACACACAGAAAAATCTGTCGTTCTGTCAAAGACTTGGATTCAATGGGACGTTACACTCAGCATTCCTCAAATACAGCGATGTTTTATCCAATGTGAAGTGTATAGTTGGTAACGAATTATATCGTATTGTCGATTCAACTACAAGATGTCATTGGATTCCAATAAATAATTCAATCGCAGCCTGTCGTTGAATCGAATCTGTGTTTGGTTATTGATTCTGAACTACTTTCTTTTCCTTGGACCAACATATTTTATTGCGAGGACAGCTGATTGATTCGTTTGGATGTTTAATTGTGTGATTTTGTATGAAGTTATAAGGAGCATGCTATAAGAATTAGGCATAAGCCTGCACCAGTTTTTGCATTATTACCTGAAATATAACTGCCTGACTAATCTAAATACCTACATTCAAATGTGGGTGTTAGCTCGCCCCAATTTCTCAGTAGGTCCTCCATTTAATATATAACTGGACACATTTAAATCACATAATTGCTGATGCAATACGCAAAACCACGAGATGACACAACACGGCTAACACCGTAAAAACACAACGGAACAACCCCGTCCATGTCGACGGGTTCGCGGCGATAGTAACACTGAGATAATCCCCCTGTTCTTTATTTTTACGTTCCTTGAATCGGATCATCAGTCCCGCCGAATACTGATTATAGTTCAGCGAATGACAAGGGCCATTGAAACAAAATTAATTTTTATCAGATGAATTATCACGAACTGTTGTTGCAGTAATAATTTTTGTACATTGGATAGACTGTATGCTTTGCTTAAATAGGGTAAATTTCGAATACAAAAGGATGTTTTGATTGCGTTGTATGTCAATACTGGTATTAGGAGGAATTATACATATCGTTAGAACGAATATAAAATTATTTTGAATTTATTGGCGTACCTGTGATTAGTTCGAATATAAGGATTGAATTCTTTCAATGACATGGATTTGAAACAACCGTAAATATATTCAAAGCGATGGAAAAACATCCAAATACCAACAATTAATTGAAAACGCAACAGTACTTTTTTCTGTGTATAAGCTCCAGCATCCCCTTTTGGATTATTCCTAATCGATTGATAGAGATCTTTGAACAGAATTACTTCAATCCATGCACTGGATGGATGAATTTTTTAGTATGAGCTGCATCCAACTTCCATAATAGTGGAATTTCTAAAAGAAATATTGTGACGGAGGCTATATCCTTATAGAGCACCAATTATTTTTTAAACTCACAGCACACTTGTCTTTATTGATATCTCTGGTTGGAAAAAAAGTTAGGAAGCTAAATTTTGCGGTGGCTTTTTAAGAAGTTTGTCCTCTATTCAACTATGTTAAAAAATATGTACCATACCATCTAGAATTTCCATAATAATGAGTAATCATTGCTCTGACGTGAAGTAGCGTCCTCTAGCAACCAAGGCAAACTCGACTCGGGTAATGTTTGAGCCACGGATCATACACCAAGCTGTATAGCACATCAAGTAACACTCTGTATATTATAATTATTATAAATAACGTCGGAGCCAAACCGAGCCTAGAAGTACACCAGCTTGGGCATTTGCTTAGTTCAATTTGTCTCTGTCATGTCACATGACAGTGACATTGGTATTTGTCGCGGATGAAAATGTCATTTTCCTTATCATCGAATGTCAAGCACGAAGAACCCATTTTTAAGCCCGAGAATGATATTCTGAGGGGCACCAACCAGGAGGATATCTCCAATCCGCTAATATAGATGAAGAAATAGCGAGACGATCCAGACATGTTGCGTAAGCTCCATGTCCTACACTCTCTGAAAGTCGCTCGTCGTGCTGTGGCAGAGAAAATTAACCCTGTGCAAGTGCTAGTTCGCGAGGCGAAAGACGTGTATAGGAACCAGTTCAAAGGGGAACCGGACGTGGCAGTTTTTGCACCAGGTCGTGTCAACTTGATCGGGGAACATTCCGATTACAACGATGGCTTTGTCATGCCTATGGCTCTACCCCTGGTTACAGTCATCGTGGGCAAGAAGGCTCCAGGTGAAGAATCCACCGTGTACACTACCCATGACTTCAAAGAGAAGCAGGTGACTTTTGCTATGCCTAACCAGAACGCCATACCAAGGGAAGGTCCAAAGTGGTCGCTGTACATCAAAGGAGTTGTAGCGAAGTATCTAGGTTGCTCACCTCCTGCATTCACGGCTGTCGTACATTCCAGTGTACCTTTGGGTGGCGGTCTATCGAGCAGTGCTTCTCTGGAGGTAGCCACGTACGTCTTCCTGGACGCTTTGACGGGAGACACCTCAGTCCCCATGACAGATAAAGTGTTGGCCTGCCAGAAGGCAGAGAACGAATACGCAGAGATGCCTTGCGGTATAATGGATCAGTACATATCGTTCATGGGGAAGGAAGGTCATGCCCTGCTAATCGACTGTAGAAGCATGACATCGACGTTAATACCTGTCGCGGACGAGAATGTCGTCTTTCTAGTCATCAACTCCAACGTCAAACACGAGCTGACAAGCAGCGAGTTCCCTACCAGAAGGAAACAGTGTGAAGAAGCCGCTAGGATCTTGAAGAAGGCCAGTTTGAGGGACGCCAACCTGGAGGATATCCAACATCTTCAGTCCATCAACACGGACGAAGTCATAGTGAGACGAGCCAGACACGTCATCACGGAAAGACACCGAACTGTGGAAGGTGCAGAGATGTTGAAGCAAAGGAACTACGACAAATTCGGTCTACTGATGAAGGAAAGTCATCTGTCTTTGAAGGAGGACTTCGAGGTGTCATGTCCCGAGCTTGACGAGCTGGTGGGGTTAGCTTTAGAAGTAGATGGAGTTATGGGGAGCAGAATGACAGGTGCTGGTTTTGGTGGCTGTACGGTGTCGTTAGTTTGTACTCACGCTATTGATAATATGATTGATCATATCAAAAAGAACTACAAAGGCAACGCGACGTTTTACATATGCAAGCCTGGACCTGGTGCTTCTCAGATATAGTGTTTTTTAAATTTAATGTATGTACGTTGTTGACCGAGAGATGAGGTGTGATTACAAATAAAATATTTTTTCATACTTCCGAAGTCTTATTATGGAGACGACAGTTATTTGCATATCAGAATAACTTCACCCTAATACTCAAACAGTACTTGGAGGAACATCCCTCCTTTAACTCACACGTTTTAACACATGGCCATAACCTTATATACAAAACAATTCAGAGTGAAATGCAGGTCAATGCTTTTTTGAAATATAAATACCATCAAAAAGGTTGACTCACTTCTAATAGTGTATTCAAATTTCCTTATAATCAAATTAGAACTTTTCAAGTCACAGATTATACGTTTATCAAGGGTTATAATAAATCAAAGAAATATATTGGCGTATTGGCAACGTATTCGTGCCAGATCAGATTTTCTGTGATGTTGAGTCCTAACAGCTTGAATGAGTGACTCTTTGACAGAGCCCGGTTGTTCATTAGAACCTGGTGTTGGCTTGGGCACTTCTTGTTTGATAACGTACAATACTGGGTCTCGGAAGCATTAAATTTTACCATATTTTAGAGCCCCTAGGCGGTAATGGCTTCAAGATCCTTTGAAAGTGAAGCTGCCACTGCCAGTCTTCTGCGTTCCATCTCAACCACAGAGATCGGTCTATTGCTCATGATGCCTGCATGCAGCGTACTGTCGTCCGCAAAACTGTGGATTGGGTTTGTAGTGCTAGAGAGTAGATCATTAATATGAAGCGGAAACAATGTCGGAGCCAATACCGATCCCTGCGGAACCCCGGCATTGATACTATGGAAAGAAGAGGAAAAGCCGTCTACCACGACAGAGATTTTCCGACCTGAGAGGAAGTCTGCGAGTCAACCGCAGAGCTTGACAGGGAGCCCATAAGACGGGAGCTTGTTTAGGAGAGCTGCATGCCACAGTTGATCGAATGCCTTTGAAATGTCGAGAGCAACGACGTGAGCCTCGCCAAATGACTGGATGAGTTTGCTCCACACACACATGTGTGATGTAAGCCAGGAGATCTCCAGTTGATCTTTGGTGTCGGAATCCATATTGTCTGTCGTTGATTAAGTGATGGAGCTCTAGGTATTTGATGAGCTCTTGGTTGACGCATCTCTCCATCACTTTACTGATTACAGAAAGCAGAGCTATAGGTCTGTAGTTGGTCGGATCAGTTTGGGATTCCTTTTTTGGCACGGGCTGGATGCAAGCTGTTTTCCAGTCTTTTGGGGAAATGCCGGAATCGTAAGACATCCGAAAGAGGCGGGTAAATATGGGAGCAAGCTCCGGTGCGCACTTCTTGACAACAATGGAGGGGATCATGCCAGGCCCATTCGCCTTATTAATGTCAAGTGACTGCAGCACCTTCCGAACTATTTTTTGTTCTGAACGTTATTTCACTCATGGCTTGGGGTACTCTCGGTATGGATGGTAACTGGGCACTGGATGGGACTTTTACAGTGGAGTTTGCTGCAAATGTCTTGGCAAATATTTCGGCCTTGTCCTTGGAAGCAGTTGCTACTGTTATTGTTTAAAAAAAAATTTAACCTAATCTGAACTACTTTTTCAATGATAGGCTAAAATTCGAGGGCTCATCATTTGTTCCTCCTTTATAGATATGAATAACAATTGACGTTCTTAGGAATTCAGGGTATGTTCCTGATTCAAACAAAAAATTCTGTGGAAGCAGGTTTTCGAATAGAATAACTTTTATTGTTGTAAAGGAAATGCAGTATCTCGAATCGTCGTACGAAGTATCCGGCTACCGTGACTCTATGCGACTGCGTTTCGATTTTTCCGCACACGCTACTCCTTCCGACCGACACAGAGACTTGGTGCTGTATGCAATTTTCTTAATAGGGACTTGCAGCGGGCAGGACTGTAGTATCGCAGCTAACACGGAACGAAACGTTTATTACCTTCCAAATGAAAAAAAATAAAAGGTCGTGAGAGGTCCGTTTCGACACTTAAACGTTCTGGAAAGCTCTTCGAGGAAATGTAGGATAGAAAAAGGAGGACGTTTTAAAAGCTCGGCCGTCCCGAATCTTCCTCTATAGATAAAGAGAGGGTAATGAGTAACGAAATGTACTAAACGAAGAGACATTTTAAGCAAACGAAGATCTTTGTAAGGCGCATGGGGGTGAGAGGTGCAGAAAGAATAGTGCTGTTTATTCACTTATTTATCGTATGGCTCAAAAACGTGACAGTAGTAACTATAGATTAAAAAAAAACTATTATGACCTATACTAAAATAAAATATATACAGCTACAAACTAAGATACAGTCTTTTAGTATTTACAGGTTGATGTCCAGTTCTTTTAACCACTTCAGCGCCAACGGTGTGGCTGTGAAGAACTCTTCTCGCGATCCCTGAAACGCACCCAGTTCACAGTCGCTCGGAATATGGTTTATAGTTTGGCGGGGCGCGCCACAGTCACATAAGGGGGGAGATTGCACATAGCCTCATTTGTAAAGGGAGTCGGCTCATGTGCCGTCGCCTGTTCGGACTCTATTAAGTTTTACCCACTCTTTCCGGGGTAGTTCTGATCCTGGAAGTAAGGCTGCCCCCATAAATGAGCATCGTGAATGGTGTTCTACAAAACCTTCCCACTGGGAGTGCCATTGGCTTAAGGAGTTGAAGTTATCGGTTTTAAGGACTTCTGCATCCCTTATCAGTGATTGTCGGGATTCAGGTATGTTTATCTGCAACGAAGGTATTACTCGGTGGATGGGCAGTCTGTTGTTGGCCGTAATCTTGTTATACTCCCTTAGAAGGGCGTCAGTCCTTCGGAGCTACGGTGGGGCTATTCCAGAGAGTACACGCAGTCATTGAGTTGGGTTGTCTTTATTGCGCCTGTAATAAGTCTCATAGTGTTATTTACTTGGACGTCAATTAGTCTGGTATGATGGCGATTAATCCAGACAGACGCACAGTACTCAGCACACGAATAGACAACAGCTAGCTCACTGGCCTGTAGATTTGAAGACGTGGCACCCCACGTCGTTCCACACAGCTTTTGGATAATGTTGTTGCGTGTTCTCAGTTTTCCTGCAGTGCTTGTGAGGTGTTTCTTGTAGCAAAGGGTGCGATCTAACGTTACTCCAAGATATTTTGGGAAATGGTTATATCTTAGATGTTGTTTAGTTAACGTTTAGCTAGTCTGTTATTCAGGTGGAAGCTGGAAACTTAATTTGTTGGGGCTCGGTACTAGTCTCCATTTCTTGAAGTAGTTGTTTAGAGCTAACAAGTCATTAAAAAGAGTGTGCGCAATGTTCTTGAAGCTCTTATCGGAAAAAGCTATGGAAAAAGCATAGCAAACCTTGCAACTGAGTGTTCCTGGCATGTCAGATATATATGGATTGAATAGTAATGGGGCCAGTACTGAGCCTTGTGGAAGTCCGTTGTTTAAATTGCGCTGCCTGCTTGCTTCGCTATTAGGATTACTTGGAACTTTCTGTCGCATAACATGTTGTTTTTAAGAGGTGCAAAAATAAGAGTGATGTCCTTGACACTGACCATCTAAGACGTTGTATTGTTCAAGGCATTCGCGACAAAGATCGGTTGAACTGATAGTTCTTGAGCTGTTAAGCCGGCATCTGTCGTCGAGTGGGTGGCATCCTCAGAAGTTGTTACCTGACTCCCGAGACCGGGTCGGAAGTGAGGGGTAGACGCACTATATCACTGCCTCCCATATTTTAGTCTCAGTTCACAGAGTATGATGATGAGGCTCAAATGATGTAATCCCCTTTCCTCCAAAACACCTGGATAACAGAATCGAACAGGCCCGCCTCGCCCTCTGGACACTCAGAAGGATTTGCGGCAAACCTTGGGGCGTTAGTCCTAAATTGATCTACTGGATATATCAAACGGTCGTCAAACCCATAGTCGTATATGGCGCTGTTGTCTGGTGGCAGAAATGCCTACAACGGACAGCCAGAGTCAGGCTGGCGGCGGTGCAACGCACCGCCTGTTTGGCCATCACTGGAGCCATGTCTACCACACCAACGTTAGCCATGAAGACCCTTCTAAACTTAACACCTCTGCACATTGAGGTGGAAAGAGTTGCAAAAGTGGTCGCCTACAGACTGCTATCAACCGGCAGACCTGACAAAAGGGAACTAGGTCCAGACACAACGGGTATCATGGGTGAAATTATCCATCATCATGTACTCGGAATGGTCTCGGACTATATGGTTCCCCAAGCGCATACAGAGCGATCCTATAACGTCCTTTTCCCAGGCAGGGACGAATGGAGGAGGGACGACTTTATATTACCCTCTGATTTTGCGCTATTTACTGATGGCTCCAAGTCTGAACTGGGGGCAGGAGCGGGAGTAGTGGGTACCAATCCAAGAGTTGAAACTTCAGTCAACCTTGGGAGGTATACCACAGTCTTCCAAGCAGAAATGATTGCCATAGAGCTGGGAGTCAGGGAACTAATCAAAAGGCCCCTGATAAACAGATCTATAAAAATCATTGAAAGCACTGTGCTCCAGTCGGGTTGACTGAAGACTGGTCCGGAACTGCATGCACCTCCTCAACAAACTTCGAACGGGAAACAGGGTAACCTTGATTTGGGTTCCGGGTCACAGCGGAGTGGAAGGCAATGTATTGGCCGACTAGCTAGCAAAAGGACGAACTGAATCTGTGTTCATAGGACCAGAACCCTTCGCGGGCATTGCAAAAAGCACCGCTAAAAAAGACCATCTCGGACTGGGCAGTGAGAAAAACACTCCTGAACTGGCGAGATACATCAGGGCTACTGCACTCGAAGGTGCTTATAAGATACCCCTCGAGTCAGGCCCCCACGAGGATCATAGAATGTAATAGGTACGACCTCCGCATTCTGGTCGGTCTGCTGACGGGACATGGTCGTCTAAGGTACCATATGCGGAAGTTGGGTCTTGAACAAACTACAGACTGTCGCTTCTGCTACGTGGAGGACGAAATAGCGGAGCATATTTTTTGCTCCTGTCCAGAACTGGATAATGCTAGGTTCCAGACATTCGGATTTGCCCAACTGGAACCTCATGACTTCAAGGAAGTTTCACCCTTCACGTTGATCGCCTTCGTAAAGAGGTGCGGACTGTACGGTGAACTCTAAAAAGGTGTGAGCCACAATACACACAATTGAGTCGCAGTGGAAGGAGGCAGCTCTGCCCCACTCACTTTCAACCTAACCTAACCTTCCTCCAAAACAAAATGCAGAAGAACGTTGTGCAGCGTCGTTGGGAGAAGATTGATGTTTATAAAGTGCGAGAATGCATAATTTTCGTAATAGTGTAGGTGAAGCTTAGCCCAGCCAGTGTACCAAAACGACGTTAGTTGTGCAAACATAATAATAAATCATAAGCGCCGTTTTTCTTTTCGTTTTGTAGTCTAATAATGCAGGGAGCTCTGCGTAGGCGGAAACAGAGGCAGTATGGTGCCCTGGTGCAACACACAGAAACCTTGACTAATTACGAATTTGTGTTTGCGCTGGTTAGCAAATATTGAACGGCAACAATGGGATGATCAACATTGTGCTGCTTACGAGGCTCAGATGTAGGACGAAATTTTTGCATTTTTTTCTAACCAGAAATACGAGTGTATATCAGTATATAACGAGAATGGTGTTTTAACTTATTTCAAAGGTACAAAGGTACAAGCACCGGTACAAGTTTGGCTTTGATTTAATGTTGTTTGTTAATTTGGTATTGATTAAAAATTACCAGATCCTTCAAATAATCAGTTTAAACTAAAAAAATTGAAAATCTTTATTTGACCTTCAATTAAGACAAAAATTCGTGTTTTGGGCAATTTGATGATGCTGATTACAAAATCGAAGATCTCTATTTGGCTTTCTAATAAGATGAAAACTCGTGTTTTGGGTAATTTGAGAATGCTGATTACAAATCCAATCGCAGTTTTAAGTTGCAGTATTATTTGACGAAAATAAAAAATGTCAGATTTTTCAGATCGTCAGGTTTACCTAAAAATTGAAAAACTTTATATAGCTTTTTATTAAGATGAAACCTCGTCTTTTGGATAATTTGATTCTGCTGGTTACAAATCCAGTCTCAGTTTTAAGTTTCAGTCTCATTTGACGCAATTTAAAAATGTCAGATCTTTCAGATCGTCAGGAATACCTAAAAAATTGAAAATATTTATTTGGCTTCCTGTTAACACGAAAACTTGTATTTCGGATGATTTAAGGGTGCTGATTACAAATGTAGTCGTAGTTTTGAGTTTTAGTCTCATTTGACGGAAATATAAAATGACAGATCTTTCAGATCGTCAGGTTTACTAAAAAAAAATCGAAAATCTTTATATGGCTTTCTATTAAAATGAAACCTCGTGTTTTGGATAATTTGATCATGCTGGTTACAAATCTGGTCGCAGTTTCAAGTTCTAGTCTCATTTGACGGAAATCAAAAATGTCAGATCTTTCAGATCGTCAGGTTTACCTAAAAAATCGAAATCCTTTATTTGGTTTTCTATTGAGATGAAAACTTGTGTCTTGGATAATTAGATGATGCTGATTACAAATTCGGTCGCAGTTTTAAGTTCCAGTCTCATTTGACCGAAATTAAAATTGTCAGATCTTTCAGATCGTCAGGTTTACCTAAAAAATCGAAAACCTTCATTTGGTTTTCTATTGAGATGAAAATCCGTGTCTTGGATAATTTGATGATGCTGATTACAAATTCGGTGGCAGTTTTAAGTTCTAGTCTCATTTGACGGAAATAAAAAATGTCAGATCTTTCAGATCGTCAGGTTTACCTAAAAAATCGAAAACCTTTATTTGGTTTTCTATTGAGATGAAAACTCGTGTCTTGGATAATTTGATGATGCTGATTACAAATCTGGTCGCAGTTTTAAGTTCTAGTCTCATTTGACGGAAATCAAAAATGTCCGACCTTTCAGATCGTCAGGTTTACCTAAAAAATTGAAAATCTTTATCTGGCTTTCTTTTTAGATGAATACCCGTGTTTTGGGTGACTTGAGGATCCAGTCGCAGTTTTGAGTTTCAGTCTTGTTTGATGGAAATAAAAAATGTCAGGTTTACTCCAAATAAAATTTTATATTCATTTTATATTCGATTGTGTAAAACACAAACTGAAACTTTTCAACTGATTAAAAGTGGATATCCAGATGGTGGTTTATCATGATGTAGAGTGTTTGAGCGGCAAGTTTAAGGTCGGTTGTAAATCAGTTGAAGATGAACTTTCTCCCGGTCGACCACAAATTGCACTAACTGCTACAAAAATTATTGATTTTAAGGAATTTAAAACTCATTTCTGAAAATGTCAATTTGTCGAACAACAATACTTACATACTTTTTTAATCATATGACCCTTTATTTTCTAATACATCCTCTATACGGCTTAATCTAATCCGGAAAACTCCTGCCACTCCAAATTCCCGGCCATCTTTACACACCAGCTTTAGGCTGAACCTCTTCCTCCCTCCCTCACTCCCACTCTTCCCCCACACACACTGACAGAAAACCGTAGCTAATTACAGATTTGCGTTTGCGGTCCTGAAACATTTAAGGTATGCAAAGTAGCGGCGGGTAGAGCTCTTGAACGCGACTCATTTTGTGCTCTGTAATTATTAATGAGCGAATACTACTTTTACTACTGCGGAATAGAGTCGACCGTCTGCGTGCTCTGCAGTATTACGCTAGTGATGTGAAGCGACTAGGCACCTGTTACCAAGTAACTTGCTTCCCTCCCGACTAATGCTTGTTTTATGGGTGAGAGACTAGGGGGGATTTTATGGCTTTAAAACTGTCAGACAGAGGCTATAAAACAGATGCGAAATATTTCGGAGATGACAACGACTTATTCGTTATTTCAAAATGTCTGTTTCAGACTTCTATTGTCTACACAATTTTGAGTACAAAGTGTCGATCGTATTCAGGTAAATTGTGGAATTGTTCCTCTCCATTGTGGCTTGTTCTGACCGGTTGTGGTGGAGTTGTGATTTAGTGGCGTCAGTTCTCACTGACGTGGCCGTTCAATGGACGCTGTCATAAAACCCTGTCGGATAGGGAGAACTTATGAGGTATGGTTTGGAACTTCTCTTTCAGTAGGTAGCCTAAAGGTATTTTCACGTAGGTGATTATTTTTCAGGGGAAAACTGAAAAAATATGTAGTAGTGTCACCTTTTACTTCCCACAGCGATAGGTGAGGGGAGTATTGTGATCGCGAAAATTTTCGTCTGTCTGTCTGTTGGCGTTTTTCTAACGTCGTAATCTTAGTAACCGCAGAATGGATTGCGATGAAATTTGGGTAGCGATATGTTGTGATGTCGTAGTAGGTAATGTTCCGATAATTTTGGAAATCGTTTTACGGGGGGTGGAGTAACGTGAAAAGTATCGAATTAATTTTAATTAAATTTTGACACAGTATTACTGCCGCGGCGAGGACGGACAACGCGCATGTTTTGGAAAAATCGTGTCAGTGGCGGCGCAGCAATAATAAAAAAACAAAATATAAAAATAGCTCAAATAGCTTTTAGTGTTTTTAGGCATTTTAGGAGTTCCTGATCATTTTTTACTTTTTTTTTGGGTGAGGGTGAAATTGGGGTCGTTAGGGGTTAGGCAGGTTGTAAAACTCAAAAATTTCTTCTATTCATAATAGGCTGTCTATTGGTCTGTGAAAGAAAGACCTAGCGGCATAAGACCCTTTTTTAGGTCCATCCGAACATTGCCTTGGCTATTACAGAAATCAAGGGGCTTAGAATTGTCTGATGTATATATACGCGTATTGCTTTGGATCGTTCTGAATTTAGTAACATGAAAATTATGGAATCGATTTTAATGAAATTTAGACACAGTATTATTACTGTGGCGAGGATAAAAATGCGTATGGTTTTCAAAAATGGTGTTATTGGCGGCGCAGCAATAATAAAAAAACTAAAAATATTAAAATAGCTCAAATTTCGTTTTTAAGCAATTTGGGGGTTCCTGATTGTTTCGTTTCGTCCAGTTGAAGCTGGCAGAATAAAAATTGTGCCGTTTTAATTCCGACAGAGAGACTCAGGAAATTATTTACTAGTTTTTGTGTTGATGTTTTTTGAGGACATGCAGACGATTACTTGGTTGCAAGGGATCTCAGACTATAGCTTCATGCAAAGGGAATATAATAAAATAATATCACTGTTATGTCTGAAAAGTACTGAGTCAATCGACTTGACCCCATTTTTTATACGAGGATCACAGAAATGCATCGAACAGATTATGCCTTCCTTCACAGTTAGGGCTGTCAATGTCATAAGGAATACGTGACTGTAGGTTTTTCAATAAATCATGGTTACATTGAAGGTTTGGATACGAAACTAGTCCAGAAAACTCAACGATTTTCTTCAAGTAGATCTAGTATAACTTATTAAACTAGCGGTGGAGATGTGACAGCCGTTGACACTGATAAGATTGCCCAGTTGTCTCTTAGAATTGTCTATACCACCTATACATCATTGTACGATGTGGCCTAGCATCACCATCATATGGTCAGGGTTGAGTCATTGTTAATTTTACTGCTAGGTTTAATATTCGTTCTTCTTCACCATACGTGAAGCAGCCAAAGCTTCGGAAATGCAATATTTTTGGTCATTTTAAGGCTTTATACACTCTATATTTTATATCAAATCAAGCAAAGGTAGTTTTTTCCAGAAGACTAGTACAAAAGGAACAGCGATAATATGAATAGCTGTTGCAGAAATCATAACTTGATGAACGCAATATTTGATGTACCATACTTCAATGTATTGGCGCAGGTGCCAAATTAACGCTGGCGTTCATTGATTCAATGTAACTTTGTATGAATACTACGTACATTCTTCGTTCGTAACGTAACATGTAGCGCGAAGGTGGAGGTCTCTCATCACTACATTTTGCACACGGCTGCTTGCAAGTCGCAATGGGAGTGCGCTTATCTTATCTCGTCGCTTATATTTGAATTGTGACGTTTTTAAATTGAAATATTCGTCTCAACTCGTCTCTCAAAGGGACGAAAGCAGGCAAAGAATAATGCGAGTTTCTCCGTGCATGAAAACTCCACGAGATCTTTCTGATAACAGCAGGGATTTTCTTTACAGTCAGTTAATAACGGAAGGTTCAAAGATCACGTGTATCATCACTTTCAGAGTAGGTACCGTTTCATACCGTGAATGTGGAGAAACAGTCTGAATGCTTTCAAGCTTTTGAAACTGAGGGTGGTCAGTTAGAGGTGGTGAATCGAATACTATCAACTTTAAAATGGGCTGCATAAGATAAGAGTATAGTGCTACTGATACACTACATTTTGTTACAGTCAGTTAATAACGGAAGATTAAAAGATCACTGTTTCAGTAGGTACCGTTTCATACCGTGAATGTGGAGAAACAATCTGAATGCTTTCAAGATTTTGAAACTGAGAGTGGTCAGTTAGAGATGGTGAATATACTATCAATTTTCAAATGGGCTGCATAAGAGAAGAGTATAGTGATACTGATAGATATGAATATAAATACTCTAGAGCGACGTTATAAATAATTCGACTTGATATTTTCGATAACAGCAGGGATTTTCTTTATAGTCACTTAATAACGGAAGGTTCATAGATCACGCGTATCACCTCTTTCGGAGTAGGTACAGTTTCGTACAATGAATATGATGTGCAGAAACAATCTAAATGCTTTCAAGATTTTGAAACTGGGAGTGGCAGTTAGATATGGTGAATTGAGTATAGTGATACAGATACACTCCTTTATAGAAATATTAGTCCTCTAGAGTGGCGTAGGAAACAATTCGACTTGTTTTTGTTACAAAATAACAGCTATATATATTGTTATCGCTTTGTAAATAATCACACCGATATATTTATTTATTATATATTTATTATTACTATATGCGTTGTTACAAATATACAGAAGCACATCACAGATTACGAGTATTTTTAACAAGACTTTTTGAAACACCAAAGGAAGACCCAAACATATACAGGGTTATTCACGCTATTCGACACGGAGCATTATGGCTAAAGTATTTGATAAAAAAGAAAATAATAATTTCTGATGGATAGAGACCCATAAAGGCTACATTCTAAAAATATTTTCATGTTATACAGGGTGTCCCAAAAACACGAAATGTATCAAAGTTATGTTTTTTCAAATGGAACACCCCGTATATTGTTGTGAATATCAATCTCTGGTAGTTTTCATTTAATTTTGAATTTTCAAACAAATCGGCGATTTTCAATTTTCCTACCTACGTAGCAGGCCATGAAATATAAACAAAAACCTGTTCATGTAGAAGAAAACAACTAACTTAGCTGAAAAAGTTTGATAGACCATTTCTCAAAGCATAAACGTAATTTAAATTTGACAGTTTCATCAAAGCTGACTCATTTTATGCTTAGTAATACGGCAAAGTCGCAGCCTTCTAAATTTTATAATCTCTGCGATATTCAATTTTTTCCTGATATCTACTTATACCGAAAATGGTGATTTACACCTAAATGGTTTGCTTTAGGTCTCAGGTATGATACATAAAGTCACACTAGAATTCACCAAGGAATCTGAATATGCAATAATATGCATTTAAAAAAACATAACTTTGATATATTTCGTGCTTTTGAGACACCCCGTATAACATGAAAATATTTTTAAAATGTAGCCTTTATCGGTCTCTATCCATCCGAAATTATTATTTTCTTTCTAATCAAATACTTTAGCCATAATGTTCCGTGTCGAATAACGCGAATAACCCTGTATACACTAGGTATAATATTAACAATCCTAGTTATGGGTTCATCTAAACCATAATTCGTTGAATGGAAAGGTTCATAAAAGGTATCAGATCGTCTCGTTCCCTTGGCGATTCAGCATTCGATCAATTTTTTTTTGCAATAAATCGGAACAATCTAAATAGCTGTTTATTATTTTTTGTAACAAAAACTAGTAACAACTACTTATACAATTCAACAGTTGACTATACATACCAGCTGTTCAGCTTAGACACGAGTAATATATGGTTGACTCTATAAAAAGCTTTAGAGAAGTCCGCATATATGGAATCAATCCGAAATTGAGTTGCATAGTAATTACTATAAAGAACCAAATTAGTAAAGAAGCTTGACCTACCCTGAACAAAACCGTATTGCTGACAAGCACATAATTTTCCCCTGGTATACGAGTGCCATACACGATAACCTCAGTAGAGGAATTATGAAGACGTGATGCGCTGAAAGTTGAATAATGGGTCACCATTAGAGACAATTCATATTAATCAAAGAACGCGATACTTGCCGATGTCAAAACAAAGTGCGGGGGCGTCGCACTATTAATCACGATGACCAGTTTTTCCTTCAGTAGAACCATCAATTAAATATTACAGAACATATGCCCGGCTGAGGCGGTCCCACATTTTTTACACGGGCCAACTTTTGCTTCCCGGCCTTCTGTTCGACACAGGCTGATGTTAATTAATTACGAAAATAAATTAACGAACTATTTTGTTGATGTTTTTATGCGCCACTGGGAAGGATGTGGAAGAAGTTGAGGTTTGGAGGAGGGTGAAACTTCCGAGTTTCATATACAGGCGCTCTATATTTTGATACAGGGCTGCGCCAGAAGGGAAACTCATAAGGTAAAATTATTTATCATTCTATTTATTTATACAGGGTGTATAAACAGATCTTAAACTTAAACTTAAGACAGATTATTGAAAAAGCCAGAGTCATTATTTTCCCGTTTTTATCTGCTTTGTGGACTGTTCTAAGGCGTTTGATAGCGTAAAGTGGCCTAAACTGTGGGAAATCCTTATCTCCATGGGAGTCCCTTACCACTTAGTATTTCTCATACAGCAACTCTATGAGTCTAGCTCAGCTCGTGTAAGAATTGATGGTAACCTGTCTGGTCAAACAGCAACCAGAAAAGGAGTTCGTCAGGGATGCGTATTATCTCCGATGTTATTTAACATTTACTCTGAATTTGTGATGAGATAGGTATTGGACAACTGGAATGGCGGTATAACTATTGGCGGAAGCAAAATATCTAACTTAAGATTTGCTGACGATACAACCCTTATTGCTGTTTCTCAGGAAGAACTAGTAGCTCTATTGAACGTTTTAGAACAACACAGTGCAGCATATGGTCTTGGTATTAACTACAACAAGACCAAGGTTATTATCGTAGATAGAGAGCATGACAATCATCGAGAAATACAGTCAATAGGCCGTTGTGAGGTAGTTCAAAGTTTTGTGTACCTCGGTTCTTTGATCGACAATTCAGGTAGCTGTGAGAATGAGATTCGACGGCGCATTCAACAGGCACGGGTGGCCATGACAAAACTTACTAAAATATGGCGTGACCATAACATCACTAAGGCTACTAAAATGTTACTGGTTCAGTCTCTTGTGTTCTCCATATTTTTGTATGCCTCGGACACTTGGACTGTTAAAAAGGCAGATCGAGCTCGCATAGATGCCTTTGAAATGTGGACGTGGAGGAGAATGCTGAGAATTCCTTATACCGCCCATCGAACTAATGTTTCCATACTGCATGAGCTCGGTAATCCAAAGAGACTATCCTCCATTGTGTCGATGAGAATGCTTACATTCTTCGGACATACTCACAGAAGCGATAATAAGGAGAAACTGGTAATTCAGGGTCACGCCCCGAGTGGGCGGCGCCGTGGCCGTTCCCCTACACGCTGGGTGGATACGACGAAACAGTTGCTAGATATGAGTATCAAGAGCGCCACTGAACTGACAGTAAATCGCGAATGATGGCGAGCTACAGTTCTGAAAACTATTGAAAATATTCGTGTCGGCAATACTCTAGCTCCGACTTAATGCATTTTACGAGTTCACATCATGTCTGTTAAGACATTGTGACTATGATGATGACACGAGCTGTGCATTCTAGGCATCAGACGGACTAGCGGTCAAACTTTACTTGCTCGTAAAAGTTTGCGAGACATCTGACCACTGATGACGAATGAAGCTTTAAGTAAATACCATCCTTAGGGGTTAGATAGTATGGAGAAGCGACACCTTACATCTTTCAGGAAAGTCAAGTACTTAAAACTGATGGTGTGCCCAGTACACCAGCTTGTGCAGTTGAAGGTTAACACTTTCTCACTAGATGTTATTAGTGATGTTGGGGATATTTTATGAGTCCTGTGATGACGATATTAAAAAAAGACAGTTTGTTGAGTCGCATGAAATTTAGCATTACAAATGAGAACTCATTAACTTGAACAGATCTTTCCACAACTGACCTGAAAGACGTATCCGGTCCATGCCTACGATCCTGCTTCCAGCCCCTGGAAACCCTCGGAACAACCATAAGTAATGGTAATAACATTTTCATGAATGTAGACGACACGTTCATTGTTGTGCCGCGCCCCATAAACAAGATAAGAAGTTGAATTTGTGGCTAATCCCCTTGGCCGAGCCATGCGACGAGATTTGCCTTGTGTATTCGAAGGATTAATACCAGGTGGCTTTGCTGCAGCGAGCGGTAAGATCCTGCAGAGGCGTTAACGCACGTTGAGGAACGATGTATGCATGTATGCAACCGTGCTTTACTTCCCACGCACGAGCAGGGAAGTGGAGGAGTGCTGTTGTAGTTATAGGTCTAATAGGTTTTTAGTATCATCAAATAATAATAAAGAGAACTTCTCACCACGGTTTACACCCCCCCCCCCCACCCCACAGCATCTCGCGCCCTCATAATGATAGACACAATGTCTTAACAGACATGTTGTGAACTCGTAAAATGCATTAAGTCGGAGCTAGAGTATTGCCGACACGAATATTATCAATAGTTTTGAGAACTGTAGCTCGCCATCCATCGTTCGCGATTTACTGTCAGTTCAGTGGCGCTCTTGATACTCATATCTAGCAACTGTTTCGTCGTATACACCCAGCGTGTAGGGGAACGGCCACGGCGCCGCCCACTCGGGGCGTGACCCTGAATTACAAGTTTCTCTATGTTATCGTTTCTGTGAATATGTCCAAAGAATGTAAGCATTCTAATCGACACAATGGAGGATAGTCTCTTTGGATTACCGAGCTCATCCAGTATGAAAACATTAGTTCGATGGGCGGTATAAGGAATTCTCAGCATTCTCCTTCACGTCCACATTTCAAAAGCATCTATGCGAGCTCGATCTGCCTTTTTAACAGTCCAAGTTTCCGAGGCATACAAAAATATGGAGAACACAAGAGACTGAACCAGTGACATTTTGGTAGCTTTAGTGATGTTATGGTCACGCCATTCTTTAGTAAGCTTTGTCATGGTCACCCGTGCCTGTTGATTGCGGCATCGAATCTCATTCTCACAGCTGCCTGAATTGTCGATCAAAAAACCTAGGTACACAAAACTTTGAAGTACCTCACAACGGCCTATTGACTTTATTTCTCGATGATTATCATGCTCTCTATCTACGATAATAACCTTGGTCTTGTTGTAGTTAATACCAAGATCACATGTTGCACTGTGTTGTACTAAATCGTTCAATAGAGCTACTAGTTCTTCCTGAGAAGCAGCAATAAGGGTTGTATCGTCAGCAAGTCTTAAGTTAGATATTTTGCTTCCGCCAATAGTTATATCGCCACTTCAGTTGTCCAATACCTGTCTCATCACAAATTCAGAGTAAATGTTAAATAAC
Source organism: Callosobruchus maculatus (assembly GCA_951848785.1). Taxonomy (NCBI): domain Eukaryota; kingdom Metazoa; phylum Arthropoda; class Insecta; order Coleoptera; family Chrysomelidae; genus Callosobruchus; species Callosobruchus maculatus. The sequence goes on along the minus strand of CATOUR010000104.1, from coordinate 897,203 downwards.
ATCGGAAATAATACGCGTCCCTGACGAACTGCTCTTCTGGTTGCTGTTTGACCAGACAGGTTACCATCAATTCTTACACGAGCTGAGCTAGACTCATAGAGTTGCTATATAAGAAATACTAAGTGGTAAGGGACTCCCAAGGAGATAAGGATTTCCCACAGTTTAGGCCACTTTACGTTATCAAACGCCTTAGAATAGTCCACAAAGCAGATAAAAACGGGAAAATAATGCTCTCTGGCTTTTTCAATAATCTGTCTTAAGTTTAAGATCTGTTTACGCGTACCGCGTCCTTTTACGAGACCTGCCTGTGCCTGAGAAATTTGCCAGCCAATAAAACCCTTCAAACGAGACTGTAAAATATATAGTAGAACTTTGCTTGCATGAGAGATTAATGAAAGTAGGCGGTAATTGTCTGCATTTGTTGGAGATCCTTTTTTATGAAGTGGAACAAAAATGGATGTGCACCATTCATCTGGCCAAACACCGGAAGACCAGACCCTCTTACAAATATTATATAAAAGAGAGATGCCGTCTTCACCCAAGCATTTTAATGTTTAGGCAGAAGTAGTATAAATGCCTGTAGCTCTATTAGTTTTTAACTTGTTGAGGGCATGTTCCACTTCAGACAAAAGAATATCAGGTTCAAATTCAAAATCCAATGAGAGGGCTTGAGGGCCATCCTCATGGTACAGGTTTTCGCAGTAATTTCGCCATACCTCAGTAACCTCATGCAAGTTGGTAATTAGCTGTCCCTCGGGATTTTTAACAGCCCAAGATTTGGGTTTAAAATCCCGACTGAGGCATTTGAACTTAAAAAGTATCTCTTTCGGATGATTAGTATTGGCATGCATCTCTATTTCCTGGCACAATTGTTGTATATAAGAGTTCTTATTTCTTCGACTTAGTCTCTGAATCTCGTATGAGAGCTGTCTATATGCGTTTTGCTTTGTATTTGAATCAAGACCTGAGATCTTAAGGCTTCTACGTACCTCGCGCCCTAAATGCCATCAAAATGATTGTAACGGTTACTGAGAGTACGCGGATAGGAGGATGGCAATATACAGAAACCGTCAGACAGACGTCAATCAATCAACCTCAATCCTCCCCACGCTAGCGATGTGAGAAGTAAAAAAAGTCATCCATCATCTTGTAATATTTATCTGCGTGTATAGTATCCAGTATATAATATACGGAAAGCATATACTTTCACGTCGTCAGAAAGATCATTATGGACAAAGTTATTATAAGAAAATATGCCCCATCTGGTGTCCGGGGAATAGATAGAAAGATTATGGATGATCGCTTAAATTGACGTATTGCATATTAGGGAGAAAACGACCTCGCTTGTAAATAATGATTGCTTGCACTTGTGCCATGTACGCTGAGGCGCAGCGTTCTATATGGTGCATACAGGATGCCTGTTTAGTCAGAGGGAAGCTTTTATATGAAATATCGCTGTATATATCCATCAGTCTTCATTGACCGCTGTATGAGAGCTTACATATGATTACCCATATAATTTTTGGTTTAGTTATAACAACAAATCCAGACAATTATCGCCTACTTTCATTAATCTAATGCAAGCAAGGTTCTACTGTATATTTTACTCTCGCTTGGAGGATTTTATTCTAAGGCCTTTGATAACGTAAAGTGGCCTAAATGTTTCTCACAGCAGCCGCGGTACTCTGGTATTTAGGCTCTGCCTATGCGGTCTGCTCATTTATGAAAAAAAACAGCAACTCTATGAGCCTAGCTTGGCTCGTGTACGAGTTGATGGTAACCTGTCTGATTAAACTGCATCCAGAAAAGGAGTTCGTCAGGGATGTGTATTATCTCCGATATTTAACATTTACTCTGATGTGTGATGAGACAGGTATTGGACAACTGGGATGGCGGTATAACTATTGGCGGAAGCAAAATATCCAACTTAAGATTTGCTGACGATACAACCCTTATTGCTGCTTATCTGGAATAATTAGTAAATCTATTAAACGCCTTAGAACAACACAGTGCAGCATATCGTCTTGATATCAACTACAACAAGATCAAGGTTATGATTGTAGATAGAGAGCACGGTAATCATCGAGCAATAAAGTCTGTAGTAGGCCTTTGTGAAGTAGTTCAAAGTTTTGTGTACCTCGGTTCTTTGATCGACAATTTGGTCAAATCGTAACATGACATTAGTACTCTGCGCATGCGGAAGTCAGGGAGCCAAAGTACATTTGGTACGGCTAGCCGCTTGTCAATTTGGGTAGCTGTGAAAATGAGGTTCGGCGCCGCATTCAACAGGCACGTGTGGTCATGACAAAATCACTTGTTTGGTTTTTTGGAATCGGCTGTGAGAGATATTCCAAAAATTATTTCAAATGCCGGAAAATGCCGCGCAAACAACCTCTGACGTCAGTGATATTCTATAGTGATGGGTTGTAAAGTATTGATATTCGATATCGATAAACAGTGCTAACCTAACATTTTGACATTGATCATTATAACCACAAAACACAGTCACACACAAAAGTACAAAAGTCAAAAGAATAAAAGTTAAAGGGGTGATACACGTACGAACTTTAAGTACGCTGTTTTTAAGTTCGCGAACTTACTCGGCTCGACGCGGTGACACACGTGAAGCTGAAATCACTCATTTTGATGATTTTCCTAAATAAACAAAGCTTTTAACAAACGCCAAACACAACAAGCGTTGCGCATCGATGGCCTGCCCAAACAAAGTTGTGGTTCGCGGCTCGCAGTACGAGCTGAAACCAGCTACGAGCAATATTTCAAACCAGTTGGCTCGCCGGCGGTTAGCGCGACGGTTTTAAAGTACGCGTACTTATGGTGACACACAGGCGAAAAAGGTCGTCGAGCCATAAGTACGCGTACTTGCTCGTACGTGTATCAGCCCTTTAAGGGTAGATTACTAATTCACTTTGTAGGGATGGACTTGAATTAGATTCTATCTTTGGATTAATTCATAATGGGATGCGCCGAAATAAAATGATGGCTTCGATTAGTTGTGAATCTCGGTCATAAACAGGATGAACTGTGATACCTATCAGATATAAAAATGTATTGCAACGAAAATGCTAGTGGGTTAATTGCCTGTTTCAAATATGTTTACCTAAGTATCAATAAATTGAGTCGCATTGTTAAAGAATTCAGATCATCTCTAGTTTGCAGTTGAATCTCACTGACCTGCACTGTAGCAGTATCGATTGTCGATATCGATAAGATATCTGTGACGTCAGCCCTTGTTTTAAGTCATGTGGAAAAATTTGAATATATCCTTATTTTATTTTGCAAATATCTTTTTTTTGGCCGTCAGTAAAATCATGTTTTTTGTTTCCCACTGCTTCTTGATATGGTTTTCTTTACGCTATGTATACTCCCGAGGCGATTTCACGATCTCTGTAAGTACCCTATTCAGGTAGCTGCGGAAATAAGATTCGACGGCGCATTCAGCAGGCACGTGTGGCCATGACAAAGCTTACTAAAGTCTGATGTGACCATAACATCACTAAAGCTACCAAAATGTCGCTGGGCCAGTTTCTTGTGTTCTCCATATTTTCGTATGCCTCGGAAACTTGGACTGCTAAAAAGGCAGATCGAGCTCGCATAGATGCTTTTGAAATGTGGGCGTGGAGGAGAATGCTGAGAGTTCTTTATACCGCCCATCGGACTAACGTCTCCATACTGGATGAGCTCGATAATCCAAAGAGACTATCCTCCATTGTGTCGACTAAAATGCTTAAATTCTTCGGACATATTCACAGAAGCGATAATATAAAGAAACTTGTAGTTCAGGGTCATGCCGCGAGTGGGCGGCGCCGTGGCTGTTCCCCTGCACGCTAGCTAAATACGGCAAAACAGTTGCTAAATATGAGTATCAAGAGCGCCACTGTGATGACAGTAAATCGCGAACGATAGCGAGCTACAATGATTTCTAAAACTATCGATAATGTTCGTGTCGCCAGTACTCTAGCAACGACTTAACGCATTTATCGAGTTCACAACATGTTTATAGTCGGTGGTTCCAGCCTTGAAAAAAACGTATATAAATTTTACAGTGAACGTTTTGAGTTGCGCAGGTTCTTTGGTGTCTGGTATACCCAGCATATACCGAGAATCTTCGGTATTGAAACCGAATTACTCTTGCCGTATTTCAAACCGGATGGAAACTGTAGAATTTCCTGTTTAGAGTTTCCTACGTATTGTGGAAGTGCGCCCGTTCGATGTTGTTTTCGCTAATTCAATTTGGCGCGAAAAAAAAACCGAAAATTTCCATCCGACTGACCTGGGATTGACGCTCTGTGGAAACCAGAAAAATTTCCGTAACAGATACGTCACTGACATTACTGCATAGCACTATTATAGCTCAGGTGTATTGTGTTTTGGAAGGAAGACACTTAGACCCTAATGAGTCCTTTGAACATTCTTCTAAAGATGCCCCCTGAAATACCGTCTCTGGACTGGGCGTGACTTTTTACATAGCTATATGTATTTCAGCTCAGCAGTATGTGTGGCACTCACTTGTAAGCAAAGTGCTAATTACCTAAAAACAAAAATAGTAGAGCAAGATATTTGAGTAGAGCGTAATAGCATCATCATCATCATAGTCACAATGTCTTAACAGACATGTTGTAAACTTGCAAAATGCATTAAGTAGGAGCTAGAGTATTGCCGACACGAATATTATCAATAGTTTTTGGAACTGTAGCTCGCCATCGTTCGCGATTTACTGTCAGTTCAGTCTCTTGATACTCATATCTAGCAACTGTTTCGTCGTATCCACCCAGCGTGTAGGGGAACGGCCACGGCGCCGCCCACTCGGGGCGTGACCCTGAACTACAAGTTTCTCCATATTATCGCTTCTGTGATTATGTCCGAAGAATCTGATCGACACAATCTAGGATAGTCTCTTTGGATTACCGAGCTCATCCAGTATGGAAACGTTAGTTCGATGGGCGGTATAAGGAATAATCAGCATTCTCCTCCACGTCTACATTTAAAAAGTATCTATGCGAGCTCGATCTGCCTTTTTAACAGTCCAAGTTTCCGAGGCATACAAAAATATGGAGAACACAAAAGACTGAACCAGTGACATTTTGGTAGCTTTAGTGATGTTATGGTCACGCCATATTTTAGTAAGCTTTGTCATGGCCAATCGTGCCTGTTGAATGCGCCGTCGAATCTCATTCTCACAGCTACCTGAATTGTCGATCAAAGAACCGAGGTACACAAAACTTCGAACTACCTCACAACGGCCTATTGACTTTATTTCTCGATGATTGTCATGCTCTCTATCTACGATAATAACCTTGGTCTTGTTGTAGTTAATACTAAGACCATATGCTGCACTGTGTTGTTCTAAAACGTTCGTTAAGTTAGATATTTTGCTTCCGCCAATAGTTATACTGCCGTTCCAGTTGTCCAATACCTGTCTCATTACAAATTCAGAGTAAATGTTAAATAACATCGGAGATAATACGCATCCCTGACGAACTCTTTTTCTGGTTGCTGTATGACCAGACAGGTTACCATCAATTCTTACACGAGCTGAGCTAGATTCATAGAGTTGCTGTATGAGAAATACTAAGTGATAAGGGACCCCATGGAGATAAGGATTTCCCACAGTTTAGGTCACTTTACGTTATCAAACGCCTTAGAATAGTCCACAAAGCAGATAAAAACGGGAAAATAATGCTCTCTGGCTTTTTCAATAATCTGTCTCAAGTTTAAGATCTGTTCAAATATATAGTAGAACCTTGCTTGCATGAGAGATTAACGAAAGTAGGCGATAATTGTCTGGATTTGCTGGAGAGCGTAATAGCAGGTTATGTTTAAAGTGGCAGAAGTGTCAAACAGATAATCGACGAAAATCTATTTTCAGTACACCAGTTTAGGAAAATCTGGCCTTCCAACAATCTGGAAATTTGATAATCTTACTTCCAGTCACCTTGTATAATATCGGAATGTCGGTGTGTACCAAAAAGCTGCGGCCATTGCTGTTTGGATAAAATGAGACCTGGTCGGACTACTGGGGAAAAAATACATTACCATAGGATAAAAATATGGAAATGTACACAGGCTTTTACATACTTTTATCACGTTCTCCTTGCTGATTTTTTCGTTCTGTTCACATCTAGCCGTGAATTAGCTGACGCAAACACGTGCCTTCAGAGGCGTACGATACATGAATTTGATGTCAAGGTAAAAAACCACTGAATTATATACCTAGATTTAAAAACTGCTACAGTATAGCAATTACATATTTATTCAAAAATATCTAACAACTGTCCTTTGAAATACCCTTCGTCCTGTTCAGTACACTTATCCCTTCCTGCTCTCTTTAAATATGTTTTGCTTATTGTACATCTATCGTGAAAGTATCTTGTTTACCAAATTTACAATTATGGCGAAAGTGCATTGTTTTTACCTATTTTATATTTATGGTGAAAGTATCTCCTTTACCAATTTTACAATTACGGCGAAGGACCTTGTTGTTATCTAATTTACATTTATGGTGAAAGTACTGTTTTTTACTAAATTTAAATTTATGGCGAAAGTATTCCGTTCACCAAATTTACAATGATGGTGAAAGTGCCTTGCTTTTACCTGATTTAGATTTATGGTGAAAGCATTTAGTTCATCAAATTTACAATGGTGGTGAAAGTGCCTTGATTTTACCCAATTGACATTTATGGTGAAAGTACCGTGTTTTTCTTCCTCTTCGTGAGCCCTGTGCAATTCCGCACGTCGGCGATCCCTCGTATTCTTCTCACATCATATCTAGGGTGCCATGTTGTGCCTGTCTGAATATTGTGGCAGTATCTCTTATTCCGCACCAATCTCTTATATTTTGAAGCCAAGAGTGCTGTTTCCTCCCCGGACCTCGTCGGCCTTCTATCTTACCTTGCAGTATCAATTTCGGTATCGAGTATCTGGCACCTCTAAGGATATGACCAAGGTAAGATATTTTTCAATGTTTGACAATATCAAGAAGTTCTCTGTTTACGCCAGCGATTCTCAGTACTTCTTCGTTGGTTTTATGTGCAGTCCAGGGAGGAGTTTCCGGAGTGTCCACATTTCAAGAGCTTCTATGAGGTTCAATGTTCGTACTTTAAGAGACCATGTTTCTGCTCCGTAAAGTAATATGGGCCAAACGTAGCACTTTACTACCCGAAGCCGCAGAGCTAACGGAAGACTTCGTGCTAGAAGGAAGTTCTTTAGTTTAAGGAATGTAGTTTTCGCATATCCAACCCGTGCTCTTACTTTTTCATCGCAGTCCCATTTACTGCTCAGTGTGGATCCTAAGTACTCAAAACGTGTTACCTGTTCTATCTGTTCTCCGTATTTTTACTCAATTTGTATTTATGGTGAGAGGATCTCATTTACCAAATTTACAATTATGGTAAAGGTGCCTTGATTTTAGCCAATTTACATTTATGGTAAAAGTACCATGTTTTTACTCAATTTATATTTATGGTGAAAGGATCTCTTTTACCAAATTTATAATTATGGTGAAAGTGCCTTGCTTTTACCTTATTTACATTTATGGTGAAAGTACCATGTTTTTACTCAATTTATATTTATGATGAAAGGATCTCGTTTACCAAATTTACAATTATGGTGAAAGTGCCTTGCTTTTACCTAATTTACATTTATGGTGAAGGTACCGTGTTTTTACTCAATTTATATTTATGGTGAAAGTGTCTCGTTTACCAGATTTACAATTATGGTGAAAGTGCCTCGCTTATACCTAATTTATATTTATGGTGAAAATATCACGTATCAAAATTATCCAGTGTGGATAGCTCTTTCATTGGCATGCACTGTATATCACATTTGGAAGTTCATATCCTTGCGAGGAATTCCAACCGCAAGCTCGAATACTTTTACACAACGAACTACTAGTTACAGTACTGGGTCATAAAGATATTAGCGCTCCCTGCATGGTCTTAGAAAGTTTTCCCTCAGACAGTAAACCAAATCTGCCCCTAGAATGCGTAATAAGGGTCTCGTTCTAATTCTGCTTTGAATCATAACGGGCGGTATGCTAGCTTGTAACCCAGGTGTATTTTCGGCCTGGGGACATATTCTTTTACGTCTAGATTAGATTAGCTTAATTTGTTTCATACAAGGAATATTGTGTGTTCCGTGCCTATTAGTCGGGTCAGCCAATTCCTGTGACCTTGACTAGGTTTAGAAACTTTTCCCTTTTGTTTTGTCATCTGGAATACCACGCAGTCAAAAATTTGACGAGCAGTCTTATGACACTGATGGTGTACAGATGTTATCTGAAGTAGCTATGTCAATTCGTTTATTCATGTCAATACGTTAGCCAAATTCCCACACATCAAACCAGAAATAAAATATTAATATTATATACATCTTAAAATAAATGAATTTAGAATAATAATACAGTGTTTGTCAATCAGAATAACAATATTAAAATAAAGTTTAAAATAAATAAGGAAAAAACACTCAAAAAATACATTACAATTTAAACAAAAACAATTCTGTAAGCGAATAAAAAGCATTTTTAATTAAGGCCTTCTTTACTGTAGTACTGAACGACTAGTAGCCAGAAAGTATTTCTCACCATGTGACCTCCTCACGCTATATAAAGCCCAGATAAGACCTTGCCTGGAGTATTGCTCTCATGTCTGGGGAGCTGCTGCCCCTACTACCCTGTCTATACTAGATGCTGTCCAGAGAAAGGCAATTCGACTAATTGGCGATCTGGCCTTAACGCGCCACCTTCAGTCACTTTCTCACCGGCGTGCTGTTGGTGACCTCTCACTCTTCCACCGATATTCCAACGGAATCTGCTCCTCTGAGCTATCCTCTATCGTTTCGCCGCTCACTGCTCCCATCAGATGTACCCGTGCGACCGCTGCATCTCATCCTAAGACGGTCGTTCTTCCATACATCAAGAACTGAGCGGTTCAACCGCACATTTATTCCCAGGGTGTCCAAGGATTGGAATGGACTGCCAGAAGATGTATTTATTCGGCCTGCGGGTATTGGCCCTTTCAAATCTCGCGTTAACAAACTTCCTCTAACATAACCCTTTCACAGCAGCCGCGGTACTCTGGCATTCAAGCTCTGCCTGCGCGGTCTGCTCAGTTATAAAAAAAAATATAAAACGGCTTGTAGGGCAAGGACAAGTCCCTAACACTATTTGGCGAAGTTTAAAAAAGCTTGATTGCCTCGTGCCATCCTGACCCCTCTTAGATGACAATATAAGGAAATCAAATAAGTTCTGTTACTTGTATAACAGTTATGCACGTCAGCTTCATGTGACTGAAAATTGTTTGATTTTTTTATAAAAAGTAAGTTTTAAAAAATATAGAGGGTATGTGGTTTTGTAACCGAAATTCTTCATTATTCTGAACACCTTCCGTTGGATGCTGAGATATCACAAAATATGTTATTCTTAATACAGAATTTCGAAACACAACTTGATAGGTCTCTTATCACAAAGATAACTAGCTCTTGGTTTTTTAACCAGTAGGTCGGTGTGTCTACTCAACTGCAGTGTTGTATCCAGAGTAGTTCCGTAAAATCTTGACACAGCCACATTACCACTATAAAATGGGACACTACAATGGAGACCTGCAGACTGTGTGGTAGAGGGACTGAGTCAGCCCTAAATGTGCTCTGTGAGTGCGAAACGCTAGATCACAAGAGACAACAGCTCTTTGGGAAGACCAAGCTAGAACCAATGGAGTACAGCTCAGCACCAGGACCAGCAGGAAAACTGCATAAACTTATGCAGGGATCTAGATTGCTGGAGTGGATACTGTAAATGAGACGAGTTATAATATAATAGGCCTTAAGGCTTCAGTATTGATGGGGACAGCATGGTCGGATGGCTCCTGAAAAAAAAACATTACCACTAGGATCATCGCCCACGTGTGAGTGACTCTCTGAATTCTATAAAAGACCCATGTGCAGAGGAGAGCATTAAACTAATCGATACTCCTAACCTCACAAAGGGCCTCCACAGCCTGAAACATCGAAGAAGGGTGGCTGACCTATCCCTGTCCCAAAGACCGTCCGAACGAGGAATAGAGAGGCTTTGCGAGCTCATCCTTACCAGGTCGAGGACCTTACTCCCCGAACCAGTCTCCTCAGCATTCCTTCCTCTGGAGATCGTTGACGCTGTGGAATGAGCTGCCAGAGAATTCGTTTTCCGATGGCTACAATCTGCAGCGTTTCAAATCTAACGTGCACCGACACTTATCCTTTAGCAGCACTTCTACAGTGCCATAGGCTCTCAGCCTATGCGGGAGGCTGACCATAAAAAATTCTCGCATCTCTTCTTCCAAACTCCTCTGCATACTCATTCCCACCAGTAAAAAGTGAAACAGTACCCAAACCACTTAACATCTAAACCAAGCTGTGCCAGAAAAATGTTCACAATTCTTGTCGAGTTTGATAAATTCGCACTAAATTATGAGAACTATATCACTTTACATCCTACATTTTGACGATTCTACGAAATGGAACCTACCAATTCATTTTTGATTTGATTTTAAAGCAATTGTAAACAACAACCCGTGACGCTCCAATATGGGCATGTTTGTCCAGTTATACGGAAAAAGAGCAGATAGATACAACTGCTGTGACTAGCATTTGCGTTAATTTCAACTTTGTAATTGGATCATAACTGTAACGAATTTCAATAGAAGGCCGGATATTTTTTTCACAAAACGGTGAAGGACTAAATCATGCTACCAGGACGAGTTTACAGGATATATTACTATACAGGATGTCAATTTTTTTTATTTGACAGTGTTGTTCACTACCATAATACTAAGTTGGCACATACTAGAATATAATCATCCTTTTCAGTGGCTTCTCAGGGAGCAGTTACTATTAGCAAAACACATTTTTAGATGTCAGTTTTGAAACTGTATCTTTAAAACCAGATTCTTTAGGTTACAAGTTTATATAAACTTGAATTTTGGCCAGAAATTCGCCCTTTAGAATTGCATCATATCATTTAGTGATACAAAAAATCAGACATGACGTTTGCTAGAAATTAATTATTGAAATGTCATTGTTTTGCATATCCATCGAAAAAATAGAAGTTAATTCAGAGAAGCTAATGCTCCTTATTTTTTTTTCAGGTAAGTTTACTCCACCGTCAACGTAGAATGAAAATATGAGCATATACTTGTGATACTCGTATATTACAAGTATGGTAAGTAATGCCAAATGGCTCTTGGAGTTTAACGATGTATGAAGAATCCTTAATTATTGTGTTTTTGAACTCGTACTATGTATAGAACTAAATCATACTATTGATGATGTATCTTGACCTTCTTAGAAATTATCTCTTTAAGTCCACTAAAAGTACTGACTTTATATTTTAGAAAAGTTTAATATTTTGGGAAATTTCGGATATTTTGGAAGGGTTACAAATGAAATGAAGTCTTGAAACCTTGGAACTCTCGGAAATCTTGGAAATCTTGGAAATCAGGGAAATCTTGACAATCTTTAAATCCCGAAAATCCTGAACACATTGGAAACATTGAAATCATGGTGTATCTTGAAAATCTTGGTACTTTTCAAAATCTTGAAAATCGTGAAATCTTCGAATTAATGAAAATTTTGCAAATGTTGGAAATTTTGGAATCTTGGAAATATTGGAAACCTTGGAAATCACCGAAATCTTGAAGATCTTTAAATCCTGCAAATGTTGAGAATATTGGGAATATTCAAATCTAGGCATTCTTGAAAATCTTAATAATCTTGAAAATCTTGATAATTTTGAGAACCTTGGAAATCTTGAAATCTTGGAATTACTAATAATTTAGTAAATCTTGGGAACCTTGGAGATCTTGGAATCTCGGAAATTTTTGAAATCTTGGAAATCCTGGAAATCTTGTAAATCCTGGAAATCTTGTAAATCTTGAAAATATTGGAAATCTTGGGAAGCTTGGAACATGGAAATCTTGGAAATTTTGGAAATTCTGGAAATATTGGAAATCCTGGAGATCTCTGAAATGTTGGTATCCTTGGTATCCTTGGTAATCTTGGGAATCTTGGAAATCTTGGGAATCTTGAAAATCTTGAAGATCTTGAGAATCTTGGAAATCTTGAATCTTGGAAATCTTGGCAACCTTGGTAACCTTGGAAATCCTGGAAATTTTGAATATTTTGGAAATATTGGAAATCGTGGAAATCTTGTAAGTCTCTGAAATCTTGAATATCTTGAAAATCTTGAAAATAATGGAAATCTTCAAATTCTGAAAACCTTGGAAGTCATAGAAATCTTGGAAATCCATAAAATCTTGGAAAATATGGAAAATTTGGAAATCTTGGATATATTGGAAGTTTTAAAATCTTGAATGTCAGGGATATTATGGAAATGATAGAAATCATGGCAATCTTGGAAGTTCTGGAGATCTAGGAGGAATTCAACATATTAGGAATTTTGGCAATATTAGGAATTTATAAAACATTGTAAATCTTTGCTAACCTTCGAAACGTTGAAAACCTTAGAAATCTATCCTGGAAATCTTGTAAATCCTGGAAATCTTGTAAATCTTGAAAATATTGGAAATCTTGGGAAGCTTGGAACATGGAAATCTTGGAAATTCTGGAAATTCTGGAAATTCTGGAAATTCTGGAAATTCTGGAAATTCTGGAAATTCTGGAAATTCTGAAAATTCTGGAAATTCTGGAAATTCTGGAAATTCTGGAAATTCTGGAAATTCTGGAAATTCTGGAAATTCTGGAAATTCTGGAAATTCTGGAAATTCTGGAAATTCTGGAAATTCTGGAAATTCTGGAAATTCTGGAAATTCTGGAAATTCTGGAAATTCTGGAAATTCTGGAAATTCTGGAAATTCTGGAAATTCTGGAAATTCTGGAAATTCTGGAAATTCTGGAAATTCTGGAAATTCTGGACATTCTGGAAATTCTGGAAATTCTGGAAATTCTGGAACTTCTGGAAATTCTGGAAATTCTGGAACTTCTGGAAATTCTAGAAATTTTGGAAATTCTGGAAATTCTGGAAATTCTGGAAATTCTGGAAATTCTGGAAATTCTGGAAATTCTGGAAATTCTGGAAATTCTGGAAATTCTGGAAATTCTGGAAATTCTGGAAATTCTGGAAATTCTGGAAATTCTGGAAATTCTGGAAATTCTGGAAATTCTGGAAATTCTGGAAATTCTGGAAATTTTGGAAATTTTGGAAATTCTGGAGATTCTGGAAATTTTGGAAATTTTGGAAATTTTGGAAATTCTGGAGATTCTGGAAATTCTGGAAATTCTGGAAATTCTGGAAATATTGGAAATCCTGGAAATCTTGGATTTCCTGGTATCCTTGGTATCCTTGGTAATCTTGGAAGTCTTGATAATCTTGGAAATCTTGAAGGTATTGAGAATCTTGGAAATCTTGGAAATCCTGGAAATCTTGGTAACTTTGATAATCTTGGAAATCATGGAAATCTTGTACATCTAGGAAATCTTGAAAATCTTGGAATTTTTGGATATCTTGTAATTCCTGGAAATCTTGGAAATCTGGGCAACCTTGGTAACCTTGGAAATCCTAAAAATTTAGAATATCTTGGAAATATTGGAAATCATGAATCTTCGATTTCTGGAAATCTTGGAAATCATAGAAATCATGGAAATCCATAAAATCGTGGAAAATATGGAAACTTTGAGAATCTTTGATACATTGGAAGTTTTAAAATCTTGAATGTCAGGGATATTATGGAAATGATAGAAATCATGGCAATCTTGGAAGTTCTGGAGATCTAAGAAGAATTCAATCTTTGCTAACCTTCAAAACATTGAAAACCTTAGAAATATATCCAGGAAATCTTGAAAATAATGGAAATTTTGGAAATCTTGACAATTTGGAAATCTTGCAAATCAGAAAATAGTATTTTGGCCCCCTATTCCACTTGAGTATCTAGAACATAGCAAACGTTACTAATGTAGGCTGACTCTCGAAACAGAAGGCACCCCCAAGGTGTAAATCCATCTAAATTCATTCTGGACCTCAAAAATTTCAGATACGCTCTCTCATGTGGACATTAAGCTCACGTGGGCACAGCAGATTGAATTAGTACCGTTCTTTCTCGCCGCTCGACGCAGATTGGTTGTGAAGTTAATTTTATTTCAATTTTCGCACTCTGCTCTTTTGTGTGTGAATATGTTGCGATCATCTTTCTGTATGTATTTGGGTCACCATAATGGACGGAATAATTCGAGTCGCTCACAAAAACCATTAATAATTCACGCCAGAGTGTGCGAAGAATGTAGGGAAGACGCGAAAATAGGTTGTTTCACCGACCTGAGGGCGGTTCAGGGGATCCCAGTGGCGGTAGTGTCATCATAAATTACAAAAATTCAATTATATATGCCAAAAGTACGTTTGAGGTATTGTTCACTCCATCATGTCTTTATAAAGAATAAATAGTACAGTAAAACATCATTCTTTGAAGGCAATACCACAGCATAGTAAACAACCAGCATAATATCTCTGAGGATTTCCCTTATTAAAATGGTTCTCGCAGAATTTGACCTTGGGATGATTTTACTTATTTTGTTCTGTCCTGATGCTAGAAGAGAATTTATTAAATCACACCTTAATGTCAAGATCAGCACAGAGAATTTAAAATTCTCCGAAGGTGTCAAAATTCTCGGGGTTACATTTGATGAGAAGCTAAGATTTACTAACCATGTTAAAAATCTCTTGAAGAAAACTTACTTAAGATTACGTACACTTTATGCCCATAAATTCATTTTAAACTTTAAAACAAAGAAAAAACTTTGTGAATCTCTAGTAATGTCAATTTTTAACTACTGTGATGTATTATTTTATCCATGTCTTGATCAGGTGACTAGAAATCGCATACAAATTGTTCAAAATAATTGTGTTAGGTTAATTTTTAGCTTAAGGCGTTACGATCATATTTCAGAAAAGTACCCTATTATTAAATGGCTGAAAATGTCTCAGTTAATTAAATTCCATTATCTCGTATTTGTTCATAAGGTTATTACGACCTCAAAACCACAGTATCTGAAGGAAAAGTTATTACTACGGGCGGATGCGCACAATCTAAATATAAGACATGGTTCCAGTCTTACTATACCCTACCATGTTACCACACTTTTTCAACGTAGCTTCTCGTATAACGCTGCTATTGTTTATAACTCGGTTAGTGCCCAGTATAAAGAAATGTCGTTGAACATTTTCAAAAAAAAAGTCAAGGCCTTAATGTTTGGTCTTTAATATCGCAATAACTCTTCGTAACAGCTGGGAAACTACTGCTACGCCAAATTATTATAATCAAGCTTGTTTCTTTTTAGTTTATTTTTAACATCTAATAAATGTGAGACACTGGTGGTTAAGTGTAAGAATAGCACTTTGCTAAACTTCGCCACCGATGCCCTATCCTGATGTAAGCTATCTTACATGATATGTTTATTTTCAATAAAGACGATTATTATTAAGTTTGGGTAGAGATGCGGAAATGACCGGTACCAACTCGATATTTTTAATCCAAATAGGTGCGTTTGGTTCGTACAGAGCATTTTGTGCAACTGATTACACCCCTCAATAATTATATAATTATTTTCGATACCGATACAAAAGTATCGATGACAAAAATACTCGATATTAGTGCAGAAGTATCGAAGTACCGTTACCATTCCTACAAAAAATCATCCAAAAGTGGGGATGCGCGTGTAATTACCGCCAACCTGAGTTATTGTGCTGGTTGTTCACTATGCTGTGGCAATACACTGCTGTTGATTGATTTTTGCCCAGTACTGCCTTCTTTAGTTCAATCTTACATTTTCTCGGTAGAAAATTCATCGAGTAGTCCTGTTGTATACTCATATTGGGCATGAACTGCAA
Source organism: Callosobruchus maculatus (assembly GCA_951848785.1). Classification (NCBI taxonomy): domain Eukaryota; kingdom Metazoa; phylum Arthropoda; class Insecta; order Coleoptera; family Chrysomelidae; genus Callosobruchus; species Callosobruchus maculatus. The sequence goes on along the minus strand of CATOUR010000104.1, from coordinate 881,317 downwards.
TTTTAGTTTCTCTGCAGATGGGAGAAGTAAATTTAAGAAACCCTTTCAAAAAGCTTTGTTTAAATGCTCTGAAAAGAAGAAAATAAGATTTTCCTTTAAAATTTTAACTATAAACTTACAGCCTCATTATACACAATTTGTATGATAATAAAAGCTTGTTGCGCAATTTACTTGTGCAAATAAACTAGTATCTATTTAATTGACTAACGTAATCTGCAAAGTTTAATTGTTTTAATTTTAGTTTAACTAAATATTCATAGATACTTACCCAAACCTCGCGACAAGCCTTTATGATCATATAAATTGTGTATGACGAGGCTATAAGTTGATAGTTAATTTTTTTTCCTTTTAGAGCAAAAGGATGAATATGGAGAGAAGCCTGCATCCTAAGTCCTCTGTCCCGCGAATATACCTCCCGCGACACCTGGGAGGGCGTGGACTATTGAGTTTGGAGCGTCTGCACAACAGAGTAGTACTGGCCACTGCCTGCTATGTAACGAACAGCACCGATCCCCTGATCCGCTTTGTGCGAGAGCACGAGAATGCGGGAAAAGGAGCCTTTCTTTTTAGCGCAGCGAAACGAGCAGCCGAGGAGCTCAGCCTCACACTCGACTTCAAGCGGAGGTGTCAGCAGTCCATTACGGAACTTGCTCCCGCAGAATTAAAATCCCACATTAAAACTGCCGAAGTCGATTTCATCTTAAGACTTCATAAAGATAAGCCAATGCATGGAATCTTCTACAAACATCTAGAAGAGCATGGCTTGTCTGAGCAGTTGACCTTCTCTTTCCTAAGGTCTAGTGGGTTGAAGTCGGAGACTGAGGGCTTTATAATGGCTTGCCAAGACGGTGTCTTCAACACCTTGGTGTACCGTAAAAGGGTTATGGGTGTAGATGTAGCCGACACCCATTGTAGAGCTTGCCGACAGGCGCCAGAGACGCTTATGCATCTCTTGTCGTCGTGTAAGACGTACGCTGGGACGGCTTACGTCCATCGGCACAGCGCGGCTCTACGAGTGCTCTACTATCATTTAAGGCACTCATACGGTATCGATGAGACACCGGTGCTGCCATACGCTTCAGGGGATATAGAGTCCGTTGTGTAGAACGAGAGATGCCGGATTTACTGGAACTACTCGTTCCCCACGCTCGAGCTTGTACAGGCAAACAAGCCCGACATAGTCCTTCTCGACCACCAACAGAAGACGATGTTCGTTATTGAGTTTTCGGCGCCTGCCGAGGTGAACATCGTCTCTAAGGAGGAGGAAAAGCGGACCAAATATCAAGAGTTGCTCGGACAACTTCGCAGACTCTGGCCAGACTACACTGTAAGTCTGCTGGTTATGGTCATTGGATCTCTAGGTGGAATAAGGAATACGCTGCTCTCTGCACTGCGCAAAATACCGGTGCCGTGCGGCGGCGCACATCTTAGCCGCCAGAATGTAGAAGGCAGTCATCCTTGGGTCCCTTCGTCTACTTAGGGCGCACGATTCGCGGACCCAGTGATTGCTCACCTCACGGTGTGAGGAGTAGTCATTGGGTAATGGAACAGCAGCTCGGTGTGTCGAAGCCCGGGCTGCACTTTTTGTGTTTTGTGAAATTTTTTTGAAAGGTTTTTTATTTTAATTCACTTTTTGTCTTTTAGTTATCGCTGGCTATGTGTCTGAGTCTGTTCATCTCATTCAACTCATAATTGTTGCAAGGTCGTTTACCGTTTAATTTTCAACAATCTAGCTCTTCAGTAAGGAGACCTGCTAATGATTTTACTCTACTTAAGGCCTCGTATGCTTGACGAAGAGCAAAGAACTTGGCGCCTAAGTAAGCAATGGCGTGGTCTACTTCAAACGTGCGCCATATTAGATTGATGGTGTTGTCATAATATTTTTCTAATTATTTTCGGCAAGCCCTTTCATTTGACACCCATATTGCAAAAGTGCATAGAAACTAACTATTCCTCCATCTTAGATGGTCCACCATATTGAATTCAGAATGGCGTCACATTATTTTACGAGTTACCCTTAACAAGCCCTTTTATTTAATACCCATGTTGTATAAATGCATTAAAAATAACTATTCTGCCATCTGGGATGGTCCGCCATATTGGATTTAGAATAACGATGCAGCTCATCGTATGCAGACTCCAGGAGCTCCTAGAATACAACAATGTACTCAGGTTGGCCCTACAACTACTATTTCTCCATCAAACAATTATTATTTGCACCCGCGAATCTACAATTTTTAATTTTCTTTAAACGGGAGATAACGGATCATTCTATTTTTCCAAAAATATCGCAAAAACGAAAATAAACAAATCCACTCCGTGAGTGGCGATGAACTACAAATACTATTCCATAAAACTTTTCTCATCCATTCGTCTTTGTACCTTTTATAGTTTCCAAGATACCCAAACTGTAGTTACCAATTTCTGACACTCTGTATGTATCATCAACATTTATCTATTTACTTGCACTATACCCAATTTAATCTTTCACCATACGCCAGGCCTCTTTCCATCCAGTTTATTACGTCGAAGGTAAATATAATTTTCCTGAAAGAAAGGGAACAGGAAGAAAAAAAAGATAAGAGATAAATGCATTAAAAATAACTATTCCGCCTTCTGGGATGGTCCGCCATATTGGATTTAGAATAACGACACATCATCGTATATTGTCATCCAAACTAAAGATGTATACAAAATTTCAGTTCAATCGGTTGAAGATATAATAATAATCGTCTTTATTGAAAATAAACATATCATGTAAGATGAGGCTTACATCAGGATAGGGCATCGGTGGCGAAGTTTATCAAAGTGCTATTCTTACTCTTAACCACCAGTGTCTCACATTTATTAGATGTTAAAAATAAACTAAACAAACAAAAACGAAAAATCAAATGATCCGTTAAACTATAACACAAAAAAACAAGCTTGATTATAATAATTTGGCGTAGCAGTAGTTTCCCAGCTGTTACGAAGAGTTATTGCGATATTAAAGACCAAACATTAAGGCCTTGACTTTTTTTTTGAAAATGTTCATCGACATTTCTTTATACTGGGCACTAACCGAGTTATAAACAATAGCAGCGTTATACGAGAAGCTACGTTGAAAAAGTGTGGTAACATGGTAGGGTATAGTAAGACTGGAACCATGTCTTATATTTAGATTGTGCGCATCCGCCCGTAGTAATAACTTTTCCCTCAGATACTGTGGTTTTGAGGTCGTAATAACCTTAAGCTAAAAATTAACCTAACACAATTATTTTGAACAATTTGTATGCGATTTCTAGTCACCTGATCAAGACATGGACAAAATAATACATCACAGTAGTTAAAAATTGACATTACTATATCTGCTTCAAAATTGAGTAGCAAGATTCCATCCGAACATATAGAGATATACATATACGTATATCGTAAGTTTAATAAAAGCTTTTGAAAACCCAAGAAGCAGGCCAGATTCATAATCAGTGTCTATTAAAAATCATTTGGATTCTGTTCGGTGTCAGGATGCAGACTCCAGAAGCTCCTAGAATACAACAATGTACTCAGATTGGCCCTAGAACTCCTATTTCTCCATCAAACAATTGAAGACACAAGTGGATAAAGGTGTCATGTCACAAAATAATTATTCTGAGAAAAATCGATTTAAAGATTTTTGATTGGAACTTTTTATGCACCACATTTGGGGCATATAGTTCTAGTATTTTTAAAGCATAGTTATGTATTTTATTCGTCTGTTTTTTTTAATTTGGAGACACCTAAACGGGAGATAACGGATCATTTTATTTTCCAAAAATGTCGCAAAAACGAAAATAAACAAATCCACTCCGTAAGTGGTGATGAACTACAAATACTATTCCATAAAACTTTTCTCATTCATTCGTTTTTGTACCTTTTATAGTTTCCAAGATACCCAAACTGTAGTTCCCAATTTCTGACACTCTGTATGTATCATCAACATTTATCTATTTACTTGCACTATACGCAATTTAATCTTTCACCATACGCCAGACTCTTTCCATCCAGTTTATTACGTCGAAGGTAAATATAATTTTCCTGAAAGAAAGGGGAATGGGAAGAAAAAAAAAGATATGCTCTCAGATGTTAAATAGAGTGGTAAAATGGGTTCGGGAGGCTAAAAGACTAAGGTAACTTTATCACAACCTATCGCCCCGAAAGTATTCCTAGCCTTTCCCTGAAAGTTCTCTTTCCAACGCTATAAATATTGCCAGGATCTCCAAGCTGCGCGATGCTGCCTGATAAAGATTTCGGAGACTCGGTCCGAGTTCCAGTGGCGACTCGTCTATGGTCCATGCGGTTCACTTTTTGATATTATGTAGGTTACACCTAAGAATGTTGCTATCGTTTTTGCATATCGTTAAGAGATTTATTCGTATGATTGATGAGCATCCATAAGAAACGTGTTTATAAAGTCAAATTATAAAAGAGTCATCGACTTATTGGAACCAACATTTAGGTTCTAGAATGTTGTTTAAAAGCTTCCATGAAAACGTCTGTTACTATTTTTTATGGCCAGTCTCCCACAAAGGCTAAAATGCGCCGTAGAAGCGCTGCGAGAGGATAAGTGTCTGTGCACGTTACATTTGAAACACTGCACGTTGTAGCCGTTGATAACAGATTTTCCGGCAACTCATTCCACAGCGTCGGAGTTCTCCAAAATAAGGAATGGTTGAGAAGACTGGTTCGGGGAGTAGGGATCTCGACCTGGCAAGGATGAGCTCGCACAGCCTCTCTAGTGTTTCTCGTTAGGACGGTCTTTGTTGTTATTATCTGGGACAGCTCACACGAACATCTTCCGTCATAGAATCTGTAAAACAGGGACAGGTCAGCCACCCTTCTTCGATGTTCCAGGCTGTGGAGGTCCTTTGTGAGGCTAGGCGTATCGATTAGTCTAGTTGCTCTCTTTTAGATAATGTCCAGAAGCTTTAGAGTGCTTCGGATCGCATTCCCACACATGGGAGCAATACCGAACGATGGTCGGATATATGCCTTGTAGAGCAGCAGTAGTTGCTCTGGTGTATACAGCTTCCTACAGCAGAATAAGACTTCAAGCTTCTGCGATGCCGTTCTAGTAATACTGACAACGTGATCGTGTCAGAACATTTGTTGCTCATGTTTGCTTGTGTAAATCGTATTCGGGAAATTGACGGGTCTAGGAGGCGGATTACTATCTGCTCTGACAGTCAGGCAGCCATCAAAGCACTGAGTGCTTGGAAAATAACGTCGGGACTGGTCCTGGAGTGCAGGAGGGCTCTTGACGACATCTCAGCTAAACACAAGGTATCACTGATGTGGGTACCTGGGCACGCTGGGGTAAAGGGTAACGAAATGGTGGCTCATCTGGCTAGGATGGGATCCGGCAACAGTTTTGTGGGCCCGGAACCAGCCTTAGGACTGTCTGCAAACTTGATTAGGAAAACAACTGGAGAGTGGATCCAGAATCAACACTCTCTGAGATGGAACAACATCTCTGGTCATCTCCGTCAGGCTCGGGAGCTATTAGCAGGGCCTGCAGAGAGAATAGGACGATTTTGTCTCTCTCTGGATAGGAGTAACTTGAGATTGCTAGAAGGCCTATTAACGGGTCACAACACCTTCAGGCGTCACTGGTTTGTGATGACTGTGGTCAACGACCCAACGTGCACGTGGTGTGGTGAAGTGGAAGAATCCTCGGCACACATCTTGTGTCGCTGTGAAACCCTGGGTTCTCACAGGCAGACTATGCTGGGCTAAAGAACCTTGGAACCAATAGAGATAAAATGGATAGAACCTAAGAATGTACTTGCCTTTGCCAAAAGGGCAGGTCTTAGGAACTAGCGCGGATAGAGGCGCAAAAGGGCCCATCGTGTGGCCTATGCACCAGCCACATTCCGTGCTGGATAGCCTCTGGTCCTTATTCATTCATTCATTCATTGCTCATGTTGATCCCCAAAAGCTTGACTGAAGGTCACTCGATTATTGGATGACCCTCCATTTCCATGGTTGGTAAGCCAACAGCAACAATAAGCGACATTGCAACTCTAGAAGTTTGCCCAAAAACTAGCCTTAGAGAAAGAAAGTAGTTTGAAGACAAAGCTTAAAAACAAGAGTTTCTAAGAGATTTTCAGGTCTAGATAGGTAATCTGGAACGGATATATTCGTTGAAGATAATTTTACAGTGATTGACGTATTTTTTCCACAAAATGGGCCAAATTTCTAACTAAAGCATGTGATTGCGAGTGAGGGGCAGCAAAGCAAGACACCTGCACAACTCTTATATTAGATAACAGCGCAATAGAATGTTGAGTTGATGAGGAAATTCTCAATAAAGCCAACAACAGAACGAAGAAGACTTGATGCGATCGTTAACAGATTTTTCTATGACGCGGTTGGATTTCTGAGTAATGATTTATGCGAGTCTCTTCTTCAACCTTGTGTGACGAACGCCACTGGCTTGCGTTCCGTGCCGGTCCGAGTTTCATGCCGTGCGGCAGGCGGACTGAAAGCCGGAGAGCAGTCTCGGGAGGGGGTGAAAGGATAGCACAGCAGAGGGTACATTGCAAGTTGGCGGTGCATGAAATGAATGGCTCGCATTCCTTTCACGTGCCCCTGAATATCTCTCCTCCGGCCTTTTTAACAATCTCCACGTATACACAGCCATTTGTTATTGCGTTTGATTCGGAAATATCTATCTGGTGCTGTCATCGGAACAGGGACCGATCTAGCAGATTTTCATATCTCGCCAAATCACAGAATCCGTGTCAAAGTACACTAAACAGTTTCTAATAACTACGATCACCATCATCTTAGTCACAATGTCTCAACAGACATGTTGTGACTCGTAAAATGCATTAAGTCGGATCTAGAGTATTGCCGACACGAATATTATCAATAGTTTTGAGAACTGTAGCTCGCCATCGTTCGCGATTTACTGTCAGTTCAGTGGCGCTCTCATTGACACAATGGAGGATAGTCTCTTTGGATTACCGAGCTCATCCAATATGGAAACATTAGTTCGATGGGCGGTATAAGGAATTCTCAGCATTCTCCTCCACGTCCACATTTCAAAAGCATCTATGCGAGCTCGATCTGCCTTTTTAACAGTCCAAGTTTCCAAGGCATACAAAAATATGGAGACTGAACCAGTGGAATTTTGGTATCTTTAGTGATGTTATGGTCACGCCATATTTTAGTAAGCTTTGTCATAGCCACCCGTGCCTGTTGAATGCGCCGTCGAATCTGATTCTCACAGCTACCTGAACTGTCGATCAAAGAACCGAGATACACAAAACTTTGAACTACCTCACAACGGCGTATTGACTTGATTTCTCGATGATTGTCATGCTCTCTATCTACGATAATAACCTTGGTCTTGTTGTAGTTAATACCAAGACCATATGCTGCACTGTGTTGTTCTAAAACGTTCAATAGAGCTACTAGTCCTTCCTGAGAAGCAGCAATAAGGTTTGTATCGCCAGTAAATCTTAAGTCAGATATTTTGCTTCCGCCAGTAGTTATACCGCCATTCCAGTTGTCCAATACCTTTCTCATCACAAATTCAGAGTAAATGTTAAATAACGTCGGAGATAATACGCATCCCTGGCGAACTCCTTTTCTGGTTGCTGTTTGACCAGACAGGTTACCATCAATTCTTACACGAGCTGAGCTAGACTCATAGAGTTGCTGTATGAGTAATACTAAGTGGTAAGGGACTCCCATGGAGATAAGGATTTCCCACAGTTTAGGCCAGTTTACGTTATCAAACGCCTTAGAATAGTCCACAAAGCAGATAAAAACGGGAAAATAATGCTCTCTGGCTTTTTGAATAATCTGTCTTAAGTTTAAGATCTGTTCTCGCGTACCGCGTCCTTTTACGAAACCTGCCTGCGCCTGAGAAATTTGCCAGCCAATAAAACCCTCCAAATGAGACTGCAAAATATATAGTAGAACCTTGTTTGCATGAGAGATTAACGAAAGTAGGCGATAATTGTCTGGATTTGTTGGAGATCCTTTTTTATGAAATGGAACAAAAATGGATGTGCACCATTCATCTGGCCAAACACCGGAGGACCAGACCCTCTTACAAATATTATATAAAAGAGAGATGCCGTCTTCACCCAAGCATTTTAATGTTTCGGCAGAAATAGCATCAATGCCTGTAGCTCTATTAGTTTTTAACTTGTTGAGGGCATGTTCCACTTTAGACAAAAGAATATAATGTTCATATTTAAAATCCAATGAGAGGGCCTGAGGGCCATCCTCATGGTACAGGTTTTCGCAGTTATTTTGCTATACCTCAATAACCTCATGGAGATTGGTAATTAGCTGTCCCTCGGGATTTTTAATACCCCAAGATTTGGGCTTAAAATTCCGACTGAGGCATTTGACCTTAAAAAACATCTATTTCGGATGATTAAAATTGACATGCATCTCTATTTCCTGGCACAATTGCTGTATGTAAGAGTTCTTATCTCTTCGGCATAGTCTCTGAATAACTACGATACCTCTTTTTAATAGTCTCCACTTATACTCAGCCATTTTGTTGTTACGTTTGGTTGGGGTAGTTATATCTCATGCCAAATCACTGAATCCGTGTCAAGGTATATTAAACAGTATCACTGCATTACCTCTTTATGTGCCCCTAAGTTTCTCTCTTCTAGCCTTTTTAATAACCTCTTCATGTATCTGTTATTGTTCTTGATTCAATCATTTGTTGATAATACGCAACGCTTGTAGCACTTTGAGTCAGGAGATTAACAGCAGGAGATTGATAATTTGCCATATGATCATGACGGACTTATCTTTTTCCTACTAATAAGTATTAAGTGATCAGTTCCAACAAATCGGATGTTGTTTTCTCTCTAAATTCAGAAGGTACCAGTATATCTGAGGACAATTTGTGTTAAAAGCTTTAATACGTACGTGAAAGCTGCCTAACGAATTAAAACTTCAGGTGTCTAGTTTGACTAACAACTTATCTTTAGAGCACACTAATTAGCATATTTTTTACAACAGACCTACATTAGCCTTGCTGAATGCTAGTAAATACTAACTTTTAAATTGAATTTTGAAGTCGTGTAAAAATATTGTTCACTCTAGTTCTTAGCTACTGTGACACTGTCCATTCCTTGATCAAGCTACGAAAAAATGTCAAGTCTTCCAAAATATCTGCGTCCACTTTAGTTCTCATATTTCGTCATTGTGTATAGTCGTAACGTATAGCTTCAGACCGTTCTAAATCCAGTTCTGTACATTTCTATAAGCTTTATATTTATTATGTGGAGGTTACGACGTACTTTACCTACGGTTTTTCTTTCGAGGTCGGTTCTTTATCTCGATAACAAATGGTTTTGACTGTCGAGTTTGCTTTGTGTTAAGGGAAGTTTTCAATTCTTCTGATTTCATCCAGAAGGAGAAGCATGAATTGAATGGAACGTTGTTGGGAATGTGAATGTTAAAATTAAAGGAGGAATAATTGAACAATTTGTGAGAAATTATTAGCTTTACCGATATAAGTGCAAAGTACCATCTCTAGTGCACTTTTTGTTCATCCGGACGCTACTTACCTACATGGCACCTCTAAAAGACTCGAGACATGTACAAACAAAGCATTTTGTCGATTCAAAAACGATGATACCGGTTGAAAATGTGGCGAGTAACTAGTTGGTTGTGTAAAAGATATAAATTGGTTGTGTAGAGATGCCTCCTAGAAGATGACAGCTCCAGCTTACGCAGTTAAGCTCTTTTGAACAGGGTCGGATTGTAGGCCAACGAGAACGTGGTGCATCTTTCAGAGCAATTGCTGTAACCATGGAGCGTAACGTGGTTACAGTTGTAGCAGCATTGGGAGATTGTATCGTAGAAGGGCGAATGCAGCGAGCTAGAGGTTCTGGAGCAAGTTGAAGAACTACAGACCGGCAAGATCGTCATCTGCGACTACTGGCCCTTCGAGACAGAATGCGATCCACCCGAGCTATTGCTGACGCTTGGTATGCAGCTATAGGGAGGCCCATTCGAATCCGTACAGTGTACCACAGATTGAGTGGAATGGGCTTAGTATCATATCGTTCGCATCTAGTGCCTCAACTCACTGCAAATCATCGTCGCCAATGGTTAGATTGGTCCCAAGGACACCGACAATGGCATGCTGAGTGGCCTTCTCTGATGAGTCAAGCTTTTATCTGGGGGAACATGATGGACGCCAACGCGTAAGACGACGACGAGGTGAACTCGTGCTCTTCAGTTTACTGTTGAGCGCCATGTACACCGTCCTATTGGTTTGATGGTTTGGGTTGCCATTGCATTCAACAGCAAGTCACCTTTACTTGTGATTTGTGGCACAATGACTGCGCAACGTTATGTGAATGAGGTGTTAGAACCAATTGCCGTTCCATATGCCCGAGGCCTCGAAGAAAGTTTCTTGCAGCAAGATAATGCACGTCCCTATATTGCAAGGTATCGATGAGGTTCCTGCAGGAAGCTGAGGTTAGGGGACTCCCTTGTCCTCTAGGCTTGAGAAGTGCATTCCTCAACATGGATTGTTGTATTTTTTATAGCCTAGTTATGGCAAATAAGATCGTTTATTGCTGTATTTAGTCCTAATGGATTTCATCAACCGCAACTCTTTTTTTCTCACTTGTGAGTAGTATAGTATATGGAAAAGAAACATAAAATTTTGCAGTACAACCTTTTATTAGTAATTTAGTATGGAGTAAATAAAGCTGCATTGCAAATTTCTCCTAGATTCTCTTGTTTGGTTATTATTAAAAGGTTAGTGGAAAACGATGGAAAAAAATGGACAACTACAAGACAAATTTTACTGAACTTCATTGTTTCCTGCATTTCATTCGCGAGAGATATTAAAAATTCAAATTGTCAGTGCACACTTCTTCTTCAGGTTTATTTCTTAATTAGTTTTTTGGTATTAGGCCGTCTCGACGTTAAACCGCTTAGGTTCATATGCAAACTTTCATAAACAAGAAGCAAACTCCGATCATAAATAGTCACCTGATGGAAAGAGCAATAAAAGCGAAAAAAGTTCGGCGAGCCAACTTCTGAATTGCTTTTAAAAAGTTTCTTCTCCTTGTAATTAAATACACCTCCTGAAATATTTCCTACTTCTTCCTTCAAGGAAATCCTTCCGAAACTAATACCGACATTTATCGGGAGATGATTCTTTTAATTGCCCGAATAGCGTTGGAGATTCAGTTTTCAGGAATATTATAAAGTTGGAATCCGACAGAAAAGGTATGAATTCAATTACATCGCTTCCTGAAACTTGCCTCAGTAGCTGAAATTAATAGCTTATTACTGTAAAGTTTCCGATCAGTTGAAAATTATTTCGTCATAAATATCGTATTTCCGTGTTTCAAGCTACAACATCAATAATCGCTTTTTATGATTGAGCAGACCGTGAAGGCAAAGCCTAAGTGCCAGAGTACTGCGGCTGCTGTGAAAATGTTATGTTGCATTGAACAAGCCAGAAAGGCCTTCATGAGTATGAGAAGATCTTTCATAAGGTCAGATCTGAGTCTAAAACCTCGGATACGCATGGGCAGATTCTTTTATGGTCAGCCTCCCGCAAAGGCTGAAAGCCTATGGTGCTGTAGAAGCGCTGCGAGAGGATAAGTGTTGGTTCACGTTAGATTTGAAACGCTGCAGGTTGTATCCCCGGCAGCTGATTCCACAGCGTCGAAGTTTTCCAAAAGGAGGAATGCTGGAGGAGACTGGTTCGGGGAGTAAGGACCTCGACCTGGTAAGGATGAGCTCGCAGAGCTTCTCTAGTGCTCCTGGTTCGGACGGCCTCTGAGAGAGCTCACTCGAACATCTTCTGTGATAGAATCTGTAAAACAGGGATAGGTCAGCCACTCTCCTTCGATGTTCCAGGCTGTGGAGGTCCTTTGTGAGGTTAGGCGTATTGATTAATCTAATTGCTCTTTTCTGGATAGTGTCCAAAAGCTTTAGAGAGTGTTTCGGAGCACATCCCCACACATGGGAGTAATCCTCCAGCGATGGTCGGATCTGTGCCTTGTAGAGCAGCAGCAGTTGCTCTGATGTATACAATTTCCTACAGCGGAACAAAACTCCAAGCTTCTGGGATGCCGTTTTAGCAATACTGACGACGTGGTCGTGCCAGGACATGTTATTGTTGATGTTGATCCCCAAAAGCTTGACGGAAGGTGATTCGACTATGGGGTGGCCCTCCATTTCCACGGTTGGTAAGCCATCGTGAAACTTCTTTGTAAGTGTTGTTGCCTGAGCTTTTTGTATGTTGAACTGTACTTGATTTGCTAATCCCCACTCGACAATTGTTCTGATATCTGCGTTGATCTGTGAGGCATGCTGCTGTCGCCGACGTACCGTCCCTGGGATGATAGTGGCTTGCCTGGTTCTATGTACGACACTAACGTACTGTCATCTGCGAAGCTGTAGATTGGATTGGATGCTATTTCCAGCAGCTCGTTGATGTACAGCAGAAACAGTGTAGGGGGTAGGACAGAACCCTGAGGAACACCGGCGTTTATTGAAAATACGTCTGATGAACAGCCCTCGACTACAACAAACAGAGATCGGTCGTTCAAAAAGCTATTCAGCCACTGGCGCAGGCCAGGTGGTAGTCCATATGCAGAGAGCTTGACCAGAAGTAGCTCATACCACACTCTGTCGAAAGCTTTCGATATGTCAAGTGCAACAACACGATTCGATTTGATTTTCTATTGCTCTGCTCCACAAGTGAGTGACGTAGGCAAGGAGGTCACCTGTAGACCTGTGCTTACGGAAGCCATACTGGCGATCATTTATGATGTTATTGTTGTCCAGGCATTTCAGGAGCTGTGTGTTAATGACAGTCTCCATAACCTTAGACATGATGCTGAGAAGAGCCACAGGTCTATATGCTACATTTTCTTGATTCTCCTGTACGGATGCGAGAGTTGGACTGTAGATGATTCACTTAGAAAGAATAATAATAACGAACGATGAAGTCCTTAATCGTATGAAGAAGTAAAAAGAACACATGCTTACCATCAAGGAACGAAAAACAACTTGGATAGGTCACATTATGCGAAAATAAAAATGCGAGCTTCTACGACTACTTGCTGAAGGAAAAGTCCTAGGTAAAACCTCTGTTGGCAGATGCCAAAATTCTTGGTTGTGGGACATCCGCAAGGAATACAAAAAATATGTGCCTGTACTTTTGTACTGTACTAAGAATCTGTTAGACCCAGCGGTCCACCATTGTTTATGTTGCATCCACAAGTACTTTCCTAAATATAACGCACATCACATTTTTACTTACTTACTTTTACTTTTACGTGAGGGGAGTATTGTGAGCGCGAAAATTTTCGATTTTGAGATGATGTACTTTTTGGGCGTTTTATGACGCCTACATAACGAAAATCCACGTCACTCATTTCCGTCGGTCTGTCTGTCTGTCTGTTTGGGTGGTGATATGTTGTAGGGTCGTAGTAGGTAATGTTGCTACAATTTTGAAAATCGGTGCATGGGCGGCGGTGTAATTAGCAAAAAACCAAAAATTTCAAATATGCCTCAAACTTCGTTTTTAGGCGTTTTAGGGGTTCCTGATCATTTTCTATTTTTTTGGGTGGGGGTTAAATTGGGGTGGTTGGGGGTTGGGGGGTTGTAAGGCTGAGAGGGAAAGACCTAGCTGTATAACACACTTTTTTAGGTCCATCCGAACATTGCCTTGGCGATTACAGAAATCAAGGGACTTGAAGTTTCTGATGCATACAAAATACATGCGAGTATTACTTTGGATCGTTCTGTATTGTGTACGTGGAAACTTCTGAACTGACTTTAATGACATTTTGACACAGATTTATTACCGCGACGAGTATGGAAAGCGCGTATGGTTTTTAGAAATCATTTCAGTGGCGGCGCGGCAATAATCAAAAAACTAAAAATTTAAAAAACACCTCAAACTTCGTTTTAGACGTTTTAGGGGTTCCTGATCATTATAATTTTTTTTTGGTTGGGGGTGAAATTAGGATGGTTCTGGGGTGGGGGTTTGTAAAACTCAAAAATTTGTTGTATTCATGATAGATTGTCCATTGACATGTGAAAGAAGCACCTAGTAGAATAAAACACTTTTTTTGCGGTCGGGGAGCGATGATTTGGTTGCAGGGGCATCTAGCTAGACTATAGTTTCATGCTGTGGGAAAATAATAAAACTGATATCATCGGAATGTGTGGGAAGTACTGAGTCAATCAGCTTGACTACATTTTTTATGTGTGTATTTATACCGCAATTGCCACGTATTGTCATAGTAGAGGTAATTAACAAAAACATTGTCCATATAGATCCTCAGATATATCCAAAATACCCACTTTCCTATACATTACCCCAAATATCTCAGAATCCTGAAAAGACAAAATTAGTACAATTTTCAAATGGACCACACACTGTGCATAAAATACTTTGTAAATCATCCTAACTTAAAAGTTTCTTGTTTTTTTCATATAACTGAACAGACCGCACAGGCAGAGCCTAAATACCAGAGTACCGCGGCTGCTGTAAAAGGGTTATGTTAGGGACAGTTTGTTAACGCGAGATTTGAATGGGCCAATACCCGCAAGCTCAATAAATACATCTTCTGGCAGTCCATTCCAAGCCTTGGACACCCTGGGAATAAATGTGCAGTTGTACCGCTCAGTTCTTGATGTGTGAAGAACGACCGGTCTTAGGATGAGATGCAGCGGTCGCACGGGTACATCTGATAGGAGCAGTGAGCGGCGGAACGATAGAGGATAGCTCAGAGGAGCAGATTCCGTTGGAATATCGGTAGAAGAGTGAGAGGTCACCAACAACACGCCGGTGAGAAAGTGACTGAAGGTGGCGCGTTAAGACCGGATCGCTAATTAGTCGAATTGCCCTTCTCTGGACGGCATCTAGTATAGACAGGGTAGTAGGGGCAGCAGCTCCCCAGACATGAGAGAAATACTCCAGGCAAGGTCTTATCTGGGCTTTATATAGCGTGAGGAGGTTACATGGTAAGAAATACTTTCGGGCTCTAAATAGGTACCCAAGCTTTTTACCAGCATCTGTTGCATTTGACGCGACGTGTTCTTGCCAGATCAGATTTTCTGTAATGTTGACTCCTAACAGCTTGAATGAGCGACTTCTTGGCAGAGCCTGGTTGTTCATTAGAACCAGGTGTTGGCTTGGGCACTTCTTGTTTGATAGCGTACAATACTGGGTCTTGGAGGCATTAAATTCAACCATATTCTTAAGCCCCCAAGCGGTAATGGTATCGAGATCCTTTAAAAGTGAAGCTGCCACTGCCAGTCTTCTGCGTTACAGCTCGACCACAGAGATCGGTCTATTGCTCATGATACCTGCATGCAGCGTACTGTCATCCGCAAAACTGTGCATTGAGTTTGTAGTGCTAGAGAGTAGTTCATTAATGTGAAGCAGAAACAATGTAGGAGCCAATACCGATCCCTGTGGAACCCCGGCATTTATGTGTTCTCTGTTATTTGTATGATTTGGCTATTCGATGACTCTTTTTCCCTTCTTTGTCAGTAAATCCCATTTTTCTTGATGCTATAAAATCCATCGTTAGCGCGTATAAAAAAACATCGCCATCTGAAATTGCGATAAATCAAAACTGTTAAAACCCGTCGAAAGTACGTATCTGAAGTGATTTGTATTTTTATAGCAAAGAAGTGATGGTGCAAAGCATAAAAAGGACAATTTTCGATTATTCCACATCACTGGGCAATCAGAGAAAAACTTTTATATTCTTCTCTTTTATCTTTTAATACCATCCAGTCTGGATTCCACTTTTTATACGAAAAAGTCTGATCGCAACTCGCGATATTTTGGAATGAAAAATATCCTACAAATGTTTATAACCGTACAATCGTGAATTCTAACAGCATCGTTCGATTAAAAATATCTTTTACATTATGTCTTCTATGAACCATATACATTATCCTTCTGTCTGGTAGACTCATTGTGAATATCACATATAGTGTCCAGTTAGTGTGTAATTCTTCGATGTCTTGCAAAGTATACCTGATAGAAGAAAATGTCAAATACAAAAGTTATTTCGTTACTTAAGACGCATATTCCAAAAATATTTTGAAATATACAGGGTGTTGCGGGAAAGTAGGATAGTGATCAACTTGATTTTTTTTATTAAGAACTATAACTTTTTCTTAAATTCTTGTGATGTACATCATTGATCTCTATTCAACCCTAAAATATTTTTGGGATCGATTGCAACGTTGTCAAGTTATAATTTATCTTCTATTAATTTCAGGATTTGCAAGGTCGCAAGTAATACGTCCAAATTGATACATTCCTTTAACTTTTCTCAATAATATTATACAGCGAGTTACTTGAATATTAAGTGGATATTATTTGGCTGTTACCAGCAATTTGTATCCACAGGGTATTTTTGGCAGAACTTTAAATTGCGGCAAGTTGAAGGTCATTTTACTTTGTTTTTTTTAATGTAACACCCTGTATTTTTTATTTTAAATCGAAATATTCACTAATGCTCTATCTCAACTTATAATATTTTGTTTCGCGTTTGTGACGTTGGCAAGTTATAAATTATTTTTCCAAATTTTTAAATAAATATCCCCGATTTTAGTTTATTTTAAATAGAATCCGCTACTTATTTTTATTGCAATGAATTGCGCATGTCAAATTTAGTAAGATCTCACAATTTCAAAATTTTGTTTCTATTAATTACTGAGATACGGCAACACCGCTTTTTCAGTAAACAGTACCGGAACGCTTAAATATTTCCAAAACTGCCACAGCTGGAGAGATTAAATTCACTACTGGGGGGTTTTTGAACATACAGAATTCAAAAATGCTAACAGCAATGTTGTTAGATTTACCAATTTTACGTCACAATTTTGAATGGAATGCCCTATTTATGAAGTCTAACGTAAAAGTGGTAAATCTGACAACACTGATGTTAGCGTTTTTGAATTCTGTATGTTCAAAAACCCCCGAGTATTGAATTTCACCTCTCCAGCTGTGGCAGTTTTGGAAATATATAAGCGTTCCGGTACCGTTTACTAAAAAAGCGGTGTTGCCGTATCTCAGTAATTAATAGAAACAAAGTTTTGAAATTTTGAGATCTTACCAAATCAGAAATTCGCAATTCATTGCAATAAAAATAGGTAGAGGATTCTATTTAAAATAAATTGAAATCGGGGATACTTGTTTAAAAATTTGGAGAAATAATTTATGACTTGGCAACGTCGCAAACGCGAAACAAAATATTATAAAGTGAGATAGGGTATTAGTAGATATTTCGATGTAAAATAAAAAATACAGGGAGTTACATTTAAAAAAACAAAGTAAAATGACCTTCAAGTTGGCGTAATTTAAAATTCTGCCAAAAATACCCTGTAGATAAAAATTGCCGGTAACATCCAAAATAATATCCACTTGAGATTCAAGTAATTTGCTGTATAATATTATTGAGAAAAGTTAAAGGAATATATCAATTTGGACGTATTACTTGCGACCTTGCAAATCCAGAAATTAATAGAAAATAAATCATAACTTGGCAACGTCGCAAGCGATCTCAAAAATATTTTAGAGTTGAATAGAGATTCATGATGGAAACTAGAACAATTTAAGAAAAAGTTATAGTTATATATAAAAAAATCAAGTTGATCAGTATCCTACTTTCCCGCAATACCTTGTATATTTCAAAATATTTTTGGTATATGTGACTTAAGTAACCAAATAACTTTTGTATTTGACACTTTCTTCTATCACGTATACCTTGCGAGATATCGAAGAATTACACACTAACTGGACTGGTTAATTCATTTTCGATCCCTAAATACATATGGACCTCTTTGGAGATGAGGAAATACATTCAAAATGCCATCTTTGCAAGGATTGTATGACCTGAGTTCAGTTTATGAAAAGACTCTACTATGTGCTGACCCAATGCTCTGCATGTATTGTTGCAACTCGTCCTATTCAAACACTTCTTGCTAGTTACACATCTCACCGTGGGAAGGACCTAGTGTTTTCTCCTTTGCCTTCCTTTCATGCTTGGAAGCGTCTTTGTCTGTTGCCCTATTAATTACGTAATTTTTGCCATTGTTGCACGTGTAGTAACGCCCTTATGCTTTCCTGCATGCACTCTTCCTGCATACCGCAAAGTGCATGCCAACCGCTAAGACTCGTTACCACCATGTGCGTACACAGATATTTTTTCACTTTCGTTTCTAAAGTCCAATTTATGTCTAGTTTGACATAATAATTTCAAATGGATGAATGAATGAATAAGGACCAGAGGCTATCCAGCACGGAATGTGGCTGGTGCATAAGCCACACGATGGGCCCTTTTGCGCCTCTATCCGCACTAGTTCCTAAGACCTGCCCTTTTGGCAAAGGCAAGTACATTCTTAGGTCCTATCCGTTTTATCTCTATTGGTTCCAAGGTTATTGAGCCCAGCATAGTCTGCCTGTGATAACCCAGGGTTTCACAGCGACACAAGATGTGTGCCGAGGATTCTTCCTCTTCACCACACCACGTGCAGGTTGGGTCGACCACCCTCATCACAAACAAGTGACGCCTGAAGGTGTTGTGACCCGTTAATAAGCCTACTAGCAATCTCAAGTTACTCCTATCCAGAGAGAGACAAAATCGTCCTATTCTCTCTACAGGCCCTGCTAATAGCTCCCGAGCCTGACGGAGATGACCAGAGATGTTGTTGCATCTCAGAGAGTGTTGATTCTGGATCCACTCTCCAGTTGTTTTCCTAATCAAGTTTGCAGACAGTCCTAAGGCTGGTTCCGGGCCCACAAAACTGTTTCCGGATCCCATCCTGGCCAGATGATCCGCCATTTCATTACCCTTTACCCCAGCGTGCCCAGGTACCCACATCAGTGATACCTTGTGTTTAGCTGAGATGTCGTCAAGAGCCCTCCTGCACTCCAGGACCAGTCCTGACGTTACTTTCCAAGCACTCAGTGCTTTGATGGTTGCCTGACTGTCAGAGCAGATATAATCCGCCTCCTAGATCCGTCAGTTTCCCGAATACGATTTACACAGGCAAGTATCGCATAGACCTCAGCCTGGAATACTGTGGTGTGCCCCCCAAGAGGGAATGAAAGTCTTGTAGGGGGTCCGTAGACTCCCGAGCCCAAGCCCTCTCTAGCGAGTGAACCGTCTGTGTACCAGACCTGTCCTCCTCCTTCGATGAGCTGTCTTTCCCTAGACTGCCACTCTTCCCTTGACCGTAAATTTGCGATTGAAGCGATGCGTACAAAATAGGACAATCCTCATGCAACTCTGCTAGAATCGTCGAATGTCCTTTGCCTCGATTCATAAAAGTCCAGCTACCCTGGCTCCAGAGACGGAACCCAGTTTTTCTAGCTTCTCCTTGAATTACCAGATCCAAAGGAGAAAGATTCAATAGTGTTTCAATGGCACTCAAAGGTGTTGTGTGCACTACACTGGTTATACTAAGACATGCCAAACGTTGAACCTTATTAAGTTTGGCTCTTATTGCCTCCGTCTTTATACAGGTCCACCACACTATGGAACTATATATTAATGATGGTCTGACTACTGTAGTATAGAGCCAGTGCACCACTTTTGGGCTCAGGCCCCAGCTACTACCGACAACTCTTCTGCAGGCCCATAATGAGTTTCGAGCCTTGCTTACCTTATAATCCACGTGCTGCCTCCAAGTCAGCCTGTGATCCAGTATGACTCCTAGGTACTTTACTGACTGAGACAATTCAAGTGTCGTTCTAAAAAAGGTAGGCCTCACGAGGCCTTCCATCTTCCTTCTCCTAGTGAACATAACGAGCTCCGTCTTTTCAGCGTTCACTGACAGATCTACCGCATTACACCACGTTTCCACAACGCTCAGCGCGCCTTGCATTACCTCGGAGACTGTATTAATGAATCTGCCAAGACCACTATGCTCAAATCGTCGGCATAAGCCTGCACGTAGACCCCTGTGTTACTTAGTCTCACGAGTATGTCATTCAGCACTAAGCACCATAGTAGAGGTGAAAGAACACCGCCTTGTGGGCAGCCTCGCGCCACTGCAACGCTATAGTTTATGTCATTAAGCGTTGCAGAAGCCACTCGGCACTCTAGAGTGGTGAGAATCCACTCCACTAGGATTGGAGCAATTCCATGTCTCTCAAGGGCGCGACTTATCGAATTGGTAGTGATACAGTTGAACGCACCCTCGATGTCAAGAAATGCTACCATAGCCACTTCCCGTTGATCTAACGTTTTCTCAAGCCTGCTGACCAACTGATGAAGTGCCAGCTCAGCTGATTTTCTCAAGATAGAGAAGAGTTCCAAATGATGGTCGCCAACCTCCGCTGAGGAGATGGTACTGAAAGAAGAAGAAGATACTTAGTACCGTACTTAGTCCAATAAACATTAGTACTACGTACTATGTACTACCATGTATATGCGTGGCCAGCATCCATGCATGGCCGCCTATGACTGCGACCCGGCGCTGTAGGTGCCGACACACAGACAATGGCCTGCTTCCTTTTATTTTTGCAAACAATACTGTGGTACAACGGGATAAGATTTAGGTTACAGCTTGTGTTTGTTTTCATTAGCGCGCACTAGATTTACCTCTAATGGATTTTTTCCGGCCACGCTGGCCACGGTTCGTTCTTTGTTTACAATTCGCGGTTGAGCGCGGTGTTGCCATATCAACACCTTTTTGAGAGCGAAACATCGTTTCTAAATGCCTAGTAGTTTTCGTTTCATTTCAAAATTTTTAACGGTTTTGGAAATTAATATCTCTCGTACATTGCAGTAGCTAGTAGGCCGTGAAAAAGATCCATTCCTGCCATACTCCAGCTTCTCTTTGACCAAAGATATGTTACCGCCGTTGCTTCTGGTTAGAGTTTGTTTGTTGTGAGTAATTTTTATAATCTTGTTCCTTTATTATAATTCGTCTGTGTCTTCTTTCTCGTTTGACGAAAATAAAAAAAATCAGATCTCTCGGGCTGGCGGATCTACGTAAAAAGATCAAAATCTTTATTTGGCTTTCTATTGAGATGAAATCTCGCATTTCGGATAATCCCAAGGGACTGATTACAAATCCAGTTGCAGTTTTGAGTTTCAGTCTCGTTTGACGAAAATAAAAAATTTCAGATCTCTCGGGCTGGCGGGTGTACCTAAAAAAATCGAAAATCTTTATTTGACTTTCTATTTAGATGAAACCTCGCATATCGGATAACTTCAAGGTGCTGATTACAAATCCGGTCACAGCTTAGAGTCACAGTCTCGTTTGACGAAAATAAAAAATTTCAGATCTCTCGGGCTGGCGGGTGTACCTAAAAAAATCGAAAATCTTTATTTGGCTTTCTATTTAGATGAAACCTCGCATATCGGATAATTTCAAGGTGCTGATTACAAATCCGGTCACAGCTGAGAGTCACAGTCTCGTTTGACGAAAATAAAAAATTTCAGATCTCTCGGGCTGGCGGGTGTACCTAAAAAAATCGAAAATCTTTATTTGGCTTTCTATTGAGATAAAACCTCGCATATCGGATAATTTCAAGGTGCCGATTACAAATCCGGTCACAGTTTTGAGTCTCAGTCTCGTTTGACGAAAATAAAAAATTTCAGATCTCTCGGGCTGGCGGGTGTACCTAAAAAAATCGAAAATCTTTATTTGGCTTTCTATTGAGATGAAACCTCGCATTTCGGATAATTTCAAGGTGCTGATTACAAATCCGGTCGCAGTTTAGAGACTCAGTCTCGTTTGACGAAAATAAAAAATTTCAGATCTCTCGGGCTGGCGGGTGTACCTAAAAAAATCGAAAATCTTTATTTGGCTTTCTATTGAGATGAAACCTTGCATTTCGGATAATTTCAAGGTGCTGATTATAAATTCAGTCGCAGTTTTGAGTCTCAGTCTCGTTTGACGAAAATCAAAAATTTCAGGTCTCTCGGGCTGGCGGGTGTACCTAAAAAAATCGAAAATCTTTATTTGGCTTTCTATTGAGATGAAACCTTGCATTTCGGATAATTTCAAGGTGCTGATTATAAATTCAGTCGCAGTTTTGAGTCTCAGTCTCGTTTGACGAAAATCAAAAATTTCAGGTCTCTCGGGCTGGCGGGTGTACCTAAAAAAATCGAAAATCTTTATTTGGCTTTCTATTGAGATGAAACCTTGCATTTCGGATAATTTCAAGGTGCTGATTATAAATTCAGTCGCAGTTTTGAGTCTCAGTCTCGTTTGACGAAAATCAAAAATTTCAGGTCTCTCGGGCTGGCGGGTGTACCTAAAAAAATCGAAAATCTTTATTTGGCTTTCTATTGAGATGAAACCTCGCATTTCGGATAATTTCAAGGTGCTGATTACAAATCCGGTTGCAGTTTAGAGTCTCAGTCGCGAAAAATTTCAGGTCTCCCGGGCTGGCGGGTGTACCTAAAAAAAATCGAAAATCTTTATTTGGCTTTCTATTGAGATGAAACCTCACATTTCGGATAATCTCAAGGTGCTGATTACAAATCCGGTCGCAGTTTAGAGACTCAGTCTCGTTTGACGAAAATAAAAAATTTCAGATCTCTCGGGCTGGCGGGTGTACCTAAAAAAATCGAAAACCTTTATTTGGCTTTCTATTGAGATGAAACCTCGCATTTCGGTTAATTTCAAGGTGTTGATTACAAATCCTTTCGCAGTTTAGAGACTCAGTCTCGTTTGACGAAAATAAAAAATTTCAGATCTCTCGGGCTGGCGGGTGTACCTAAAAAAATCGAAAATCTTTATTTGGCTTTCTATTGAGATGAAACCTCGCGTTTCGGATAATTTCAAGGTGCTGATTACAAATCCGGTCGCAGTTTAGAGTCTCAGTCTCGTTTGACGAAAATAAACAAATTCAGATCTCTCGGGCTGGCGGGTGTACCTAAAAAAATCGAAAATCTTTATTTGGCTTTCTATTGAGATGAAACCTCGCAGTTGGGTTAATTTTAAGGTGTTGATTACAAATCCTGTCGCAGTTTAGAGACTCAGTCTCGTTTGACGAAACTAAAAAATTTCAGATCTCTCGGGCTGGCGGGTGTACCTAAAAAAATCTAAAATCTTTATTTGGCTTTCTATTGAGATGAAACCTCGCATTTCGGATAATTTCAAGGTGCTGATTACAAATCCGGTCGCAGTTTAGAGTTTCAGTCTCGTTTGACGAAAATAAAAAATTTCAGATCTCTCGGGCTGGCGGGTGTACCTAAAAAAATCGAAAATCTTTATTTGGCTTTCTATTGAGATGAAACCTCGCATATCGGATAATTTCAAGGTGCTGATTACAAATCCTGTCGCAGTTTTGAGTCTCAGTCGCGTTTGACGAAAATCAAAAATTTCAGATCTCTCGGGCTGGCGGGTGTACCTAAAAAAATCGAAAATCTTTATTTGGCTTTCTTCTGAGACGAAACCGTGCATTTCGGATAATTTCAAGGTGCTGATAACAAATCCGGTCGCAGTTTAGAGTCTCAGTCGCGTTTGACGAAAATCAAAAATTTCAGATCTCTCGGGCTGGCGGGTGTACCTAAAAAAATCGAAAATCTTTATTTGGCTTTCTATTGAGATGAAACCTCGCATTTCGGATAATTTCAAGGTGCTGATTACAAATCCAGTCGCAGTTTTGAGTCTCAGTCCCGTTTGACGAAAATAAAAAAATTCAGATCCCTCGGGCTGGCGGGTGTACCTAAAAAAATCGAAAATCTTTATTTGGCTTTCTATTGAGATGAAGCCTCGCATATCGGATAATTTCAAGGTGCTGACTACAAATCCGGTCGTAGTTTAGAGTCTCAGTCGCGTTTGACGAAAATCAAAAATTTCAGATCTCTTGGGCTGGCGGGTGTACCTAAAAAAATCGAAAATCTTTATTTGGCTTTCTTCTGAGACGAAACCGTGCATTTCGGATAATTTCAAGGTGCTGATAACAAATCCGGTCGCAGTTTAGAGTCTCAGTCGCGTTTGACGAAAATCAAAAATTTCAGATCTCTCGGGCTGGCGGGTGTACCTAAAAAAATCGATAACCTTTATTTGGTTTTCTATTGAGATGAAACCTCGCATTTCGGATAATTTCAAGGTGCTGATTACAAATCCAGTCGCAGTTTTGAGTCTCAGTCTCGTTTGACGAAAATAAAAAAATTCAGATCTCTCGGGCTGGCGGGTGTACCTAAAAAAATCGAAAATCTTTATTTGGCTTTCTTCTGAGACGAAACCGTGCATTTCGGATAATTTCAAGGTGCTGATAACAAATCCTGTCGCAGTTTTGAGTCTCAGTCGCGTTTGACGAAAATCAAAAATTTCAGATCTCTCGGGCTGGCGGGTGTACCTAAAAAAATCGATAACCTTTATTTGGTTTTCTATTGAGATGAAACCTCGCATTTCGGATAATTTCAAGGTGCTGATTACAAATCCAGTCGCAGTTTTGAGTCTCAGTCTCGTTTGACGAAAATAAAAAAATTCAGATCTCTCGGGCTGGCGGGTGTACCTAAAAAAATCGATAACCTTTATTTGGCTTTCTATTGAGATGAAACCTCGCATTTCGGATAATTTCAAGGTGCTGATTACAAATCCAGTCGCAGTTTTGAGTCTCAGTCTCGTTTGACGAAAATAAAAAAATTCAGATCTCTCGGGCTGGCGGGTGTACCTAAAAAAATCGATAACCTTTATTTGGTTTTCTATTGAGATGAAACCTCGCATTTCGGATAATCGCAAGGTGCTGAGCACAAATCCGGTCGCAGTTTTGAGTCTCAGTCTCGTTTGACGAAAATAAAAAAATTCAGGTCTCTCGGGCTGACGGGTGTACCTAAAAAAAAATCGAAAATCTTTATTTGGCTTCCTATTGAGATGAAACCTCGCATTTCGGATAATTTCAAGGTGCTGATTACAAATCCGATTGCAGTTTAGAGTCTCAGTCTCGTTTGATGAAAATACAAAATTTCAGATCTCTCGGGTTGGTAGGTGTACCTGAAAAAATCGAAAATCTTTATTTGGCTTTCTATTGAGTTGAAACCTCGCATTTCGGATAATTTCAAGGTGCTGATTACAAATCTGGTCGCAGTTTAGAGTCTCAGTCGCGTTTGACGAAAATCAAAAATTTCAGATCTCTCGGGCTGGCGGGTGTACCTAAAAAAATCGAAAATCTTTATTTGGCCTTCTATTGAGACGAAACCTCGCAAATCGGATAAGTTCAAGGTGCTGATTACAAATCCGGTCGCAGTTTAGAGTCTCAGTCGCGTTTGACGAAAATCTAAAATTTCAGTTCTCTCGGGCTGGCGGGTGTCCCTAAAAAAATCGAAAACCTTTATTTAGCTTTCTATTGAGATGAAACCTCGCATTTCGGATAATTTCAAGGTGCTGATCACAAATCCGGTCGCAGTTTTGAGTCTCAGTCTCGTTTGACGAAAATAAAAAATTTCAGATCTCTCGGGTTGGTAGGTGTACCTGAAAAAATCGAAAATCTTTATTTGGCTTTCTATTGAGTTGAAACCTCGCATTTCGGATAACTTCAAGGTGCTGATTACAAATCCGGTCGCAGTTTAGAGTCTCAGTCGCGTTTGACGAAAATCTAAAATTTCAGATCCCTCGGGCTGGCGGGTGTACCTAAAAAAGTCGAAAATCTTTATTTGGCTTTCTATTGAGATGAAACCTCGCATTTCGGATAATTTCAAGGTGCTGATTACAAATCCGGTCGCAGTTTAGAGTCTCAGTCGCGTTTGACGAAAATCTAAAATTTCAGATCCCTCGGGCTGGCGGGTGTACCTAAAAAAATCGAAAATCTTTATTTGGCTTTCTATTGAGATGAAACCTCGCATTTCGGATAATTTCAAGGTGCTGATTACAAATCCGGTTGCAGTTTAGAGTCTCAGTCTCGTTTAATGAAAATACAAAATTTCAGATCCCTCGGGCTGGCGGGTGTACCTAAAAAAATCGAAAATCTTTATTTGGCTTTCTATTGAGATGAAACCTCGCATATCGGATAATTTCAAGGTGCTAATTACAAATCCGGTCACAGTTTAGAATCTCAGTCGCGTTTGACGAAAATCAAAAGTTTCAGATCTCTCGGGCTGGCGGGTGTACCTAAAAAAATCGAAAATCTTTATTTAGCTTTCTATTGAGTTGAAACCTCGCATTTCGGATAATTTCAAGGTGCTGATTACAAGTCCGGTCGCAGTTTAGAGTCTCAGTCGCGTTTGACGAAAATCTAAAATTTCAGATCCCTCGGGCTGGCGGGTGTACCTAAAAAAATCGAAAATCTTTATTTGGCGTTCTATTGAGATGAAACCTCGCATTTCGGATAAGTTCAAGGTGCTAATTACAAATCCGGTCACAGTTTAGAGTCTCAGTCGCGTTTGACGAAAATCAAAAATTTCAGATCCCTCGGGCTGGCGGGTGTACCTAAAAAAATCGAAAATCTTTATTTGGCTTTCTATTGAGATGAAACCTCGCATATCGGATAATTTCAAGGTGCTAATTACAAATCCGGTCACAGTTTAGAATCTCAGTCGCGTTTGACGAAAATCAAAAGTTTCAGATCTCTCGGGCTGGCGGGTGTACCTAAAAAAATCGAAAATCTTTATTTAGCTTTCTATTGAGTTGAAACCTCGCATTTCGGATAATTTCAAGGTGCTGATTACAAATCCGGTCGCAGTTTAGAGTCTCAGTCGCGTTTGACGAAAATCTAAAATTTCAGATCCCTCGGGCTGGCGGGTGTACCTAAAAAAATCGAAAATCTTTATTTGGCGTTCTATTGAGATGAAACCTCGCATTTCGGATAAGTTCAAGGTGCTAATTACAAATCCGGTCACAGTTTAGAGTCTCAGTCGCGTTTGACGAAAATCAAAAATTTCAGATCCCTCGGGCTGGCGGGTGTACCTAAAAAAATCGAAAATCTTTATTTGGCCTTCTATTGAGACGAAACCTCGCAAATCGGATAAGTTCAAGGTGCTAATTACAAATCCGGTCACAGTTTAGAGTCTCAGTCGCGTTTGACGAAAATCAAAAATTTCAGATCTCTCGGGCTGGCGGGTGTACCTAAAAAAATCGAAAACCTTTATTTAGCTTTTTATTGAGATGAAACCTCGCATTTCGGATAATTTTAAGGTGCTGATTACAAATCCGGTCGCAGTTTAGAGTCTCAGTCGCGTTTGACGAAAATCTAAAATTTCAGATCTCTCGGGCTGGCGGGTGTCCCTAAAAAAATCGAAAACCTTTATTTGGCTTTCTATTGAGATGAAACCTCGCATTTCGGATAATTTTAAGGTGCTGATTACAAATCCGGTCGCAGTTTAGAGTCTCAGTCGCGTTTGACGAAAATCTAAAATTTCAGATCCCTCGGGCTGGCGGGTGTACCTAAAAAAATTGAAAATCTTTATTTGATTTTCTATTGAGATAAAACCTCGCATTTCGGATAATTTCAAAGCGCTGATTAGAAATCCGGTCGCAGTTTTGCGTCTTAGTCTCGTTTGACGAAAATAAAAAATTTCAGATCTCTCGGGCTGGCGGGTATACCTAAAAAAATCGAAAATCTTTATTTGGCGTTCTATTGATATGAAACCTCGCATATCGCATAATGTCAAGGTGCTGATTACAAATCCGGTCGCAGTTTAGAGTCTCAGTCGCGTTTGACGAAAATAAAAAATTTCAGATCTTTCGGGCTGGCGGGTGTACCTAAAAAAACCAAAAATCTTTATTTGGCTTTCTATTGAGATGAAACCTCGCATATCGGATAATTTCAAGGTGCTGATTACAAATCCTGTCGCAGTTTTGAGTCTCAGTCGCGTTTGACGAAAATAAAAAATTTCAGGTCTCTCGGGCCGGCGGGTGTACCTAAAAAAATCGAAAATCGTTATTGGCTTTCTATAGAGATGAAACCTCGCACTGCGGCGACAGATCATGATATAGGTCCATTTACCACTATTTCAGAGCCAAGCTGAGAAAGAAATAAATCTTGCTCTAAATACAAAGATATGGCAACGCTGTGGCGACGCTACTGCCGAGAGCGAAAATGCTGCTTTTGAACCACCCAAAACCATCAACACACAACACGGCGACGGAAAAGCTTCCAACCGAACGAACGTGTAGAACAGTGCATGTCGCGTTTGTCTTTGATGAGCTGGAAATTGGAGAATTGCTCCCTAGTTATCAAACCGCAAAAATTTTCTCTGTGTCAATAAATCCTCTAGTCCTATAACTTCTTGGGATTGAGAAGAACGGCAAAATTTCAAAAATATTGCAAATTTTGTAAAAGTTATGTTCTGGAAGGACTGGTCAACACTCCAACCAAAAACGTATTAAAAAATGGCCTCATGTGTCATGACTCAGTACTTCCCACACATTATCCAGTACTAACTAACAATTTGGAGTTTCTCTATCCTTAAGGGTCTACGGTATAGCGCGCGAAATTGAGAATCCAAGAAAAGACGTATTCCCGTGTTAGCGAGGAGGCGTGTTCCTGTTCCTTTTCTCCACTGTGTGTCTAAGATGAGGGGAGATACGTCCAAAAATCCATACGTAAGGTCAATAGGTCCAAAGGTCACCATAAAAATGAATTTCGCATTTCCAAGCTCCTGAATTTACCTATAAACTTACAGTAATGACTCAAAGAGTAAATTGAAGAAGAAAGTCTGCGCTTGTGCAACTATTTAGCCTTTTTTTTGATATCGGGTTTGGTTGTTAAATTACAGGCATTTATAGAATGTATGATTTTGCATTGCGAGTTTTTTTGCACATTAAGAAACTTTTTTGAGGAAATTGAAAATAGTTGTCATCCATTAAGGTCTTAACTATCGCCTTCTGAAATATTATATATGTAGTTTGAAAATAGAGTGAGTTATGCGAGAAATTGTAAGTCCATGTTTCACATGGCAAATACGTATGTATAAATGTGTATATCCAGGCCCCTTAAGCCAGCTTCATCAAGAAAAGTAGAAAATGAGATGTTAACTCTGTGTAGAAAATGATTAGGGACCTTTAAATCATGTAAAAGTTTGGGCGACTTCGATTTTTTTTTATTATTGCTGCACCTCCACTGACAATCTTTAAACACCGTACGCATTTCTGCTAATAATATTGTCAAAATAACAGTAAAGGAAATTTGCTAGTTTCCAAGTTACGCAATATAGAACGATCAACACACGTATGTATGCATCAGAAAATTCTTAGTTTTTGAAGGCAGTGTTCGGATGGAGCTAAAAAACTGTATTATGCCGTTAGGTCTTTCTTCCACAGATCAATGGATAGTCTATTATGAATACAAATAATTTTTCAGTTTTAAAATCCCCAATTTCCAACCACCCCAATTTCACACACTTTTGTTTTTTGTTGATTAGTCCGCCGGCCATGCACCAATTTCCAAAATTAAAGCACCATTACATACTACGACTTCACATCATAGCGTTGCCAAAATTTCATCACAATCCGGTTGTTGAGATTTCGAGGGATTACGAATGTCAAAAAACAGACAGACAGACAGTTAGACAGATCAAAGGAAATGAGTGACGTGGATTTTCATAGATACCATAAAAACGCCCAAAAAGCGTATTGTCTAAAGATCTAAAATTTTCTTCACAATACTTCCCTCACCTATTGGTACCGGAAGCAAAACGACAAAAAGCACCTAAATTTAAATAAAAATACTTTAATATTGTAGTCTTTAAGGCTGGATGAGCTTGGTAATCCAAACAGACTATCCTCCATTATGTCGACGAGGAGACTTACATTCTTTGGACATATTCACAGAAGCGTTAATATGAAGAAACTTGTAGTTTAGGGTCATGCCTCGAGTGGGCGGTGCCGTGGCTGTTCTCCTACACGCTGGGTGGATACGACGGAACAGTTGCTGGATATGAGTATCAAGAGTGCCACTGAACTGACAGTGAATCGCGAAAGATGGCGAGCTACAGTTCTCAAAACTATTGATAATATTCGTGTCGGCAATACTCTAGCTCCGACTTAATGCATTTTACGAGTTCCCAACATGTCTGTGACATTGTGACTATGACGATGAGGTTCCCTACTAAGACTAGGTGACAAATTTCTGGAATATGTTTCAGAAAGCTCTTTCGTTTACGCACCTTGTATAAAGACGAAGCATAACGATTTAAAAATCACATTTATTAATGGCTGTGGAGTAAAAGTTTTTCGCTTCCAGCTATCTACGGCTCTTGCCCTATTTCGTGAATAATTAAACTTTTAAGAGAAGACACGAATTTTTGGAGGAGGAGGAGGAATTAAATTACATATCGCGCAGCGGCTCTTCGGAGCACATTAAGGACGATGCAGCTCCTAAAAAATTAAAATATGGATGACTGAAGCTAAGCTGCCGTTAATGGAGCGAAATTACGAGCCGCCATTATGAAGCTACGGAGCCAACCCGGCCCAGCGTATAACGAACGATTCGTTCCTATTTCAATTAAACCTTTTAGGATTATGTTTTAGTTTCATCGCTGATGTTAAAAGATGAAAAGGTAGCGACGCTCTTTGGATCTGCTAAATGGAAAGGGATGAAAGGCACATTTACACGTCACAGGTTGCAGATTACTTTTTCTATCTTTTACTGCAATAATATCAGAAGTGTAAATGAAAACCTCATTTTGGAGGTTTAGAAAAGCTTTGAAAATTTGACGATTGTCAGTATCAATCTCTGAACTGACTTCGATCGAAGAACACAGTTAATTAGATTCTCTTTGAGCATCAACGCTGAAACTCAAAATTGCGACCAGATTTGTAATAAGCACCCTCAAATGATCTAAGAAACCAGATTTCACCCGGATAGAAAGCTAAATAAAGATGTACAATTTTTAAGATGGACCTGAATTAAACATAGTGTCGTCCTGTGTAGATTTGTACTTCCTACGCCCATAGGTGACGGGAGTATTGATATCGCGAAAATATTGTGATTTTGAGATAGGCGTTTTGGGCGTTTTATGATGTCTGCATAACGAAAATCCATGTCACTCATTTCCGTCGGTCTGTCTAGCCTCGTAATCTCAGTAACAGCTGCATTATGTGCTGTGGGGCCGTAGTAGGTAATGCTGCTATATACCGAAACCTAGGACCGGCTGCGGCAGTATACAACACGAGAATCTTTTGAGGAGTATGCGATTTCGAAATAAAATCATCATCGCATGCTATCAAACTTATCTTTCACATTTCTTCTTACTCTGCATAATCTGTGAACTGTCAAATCTGTGTGACATCTTATGTTATCTTAAATTACTTTTATATCGGTCCCATTTTCAAGCCCTTGTGTCTCTATAGTCGCTATGTAAAGTAATTCAGAAACATTTCTGGCCACATACCATTTCCGTCTATTAAATCAAGGAATCGGTGTCGGTGTATAAAAGCAAATGGGTTAACATAAAATTGAAGAGGTATAGACAAAAAACACCTACGAATGTATGTTTATGGAGAACCGAACATAGGTATAACAAGAAGGTTCACTTCAATTTCTGCGCTCAATGCTTATGGTACTCAGTAAGTATTTGGTCAATTTCAACTCCCATGCAAAATACGAAGTGGACGTAGAAGCTCACGTGTCACGCAGAACTATCGACAGAAGGATAAAGGAAACTTGTGTTAAGTGTTGTGTGCGAACTGAGTACATTAAACATGATGTGTTGTATAGATTTTTATTAATCCTTGCACAGAGAGAAATGAAAGCCTCGAACACATGACACATCAGAATGCCTATGTAAATGAAGGAAATATAACTTCATGATTTGTAAAGAATGTCAAGTGGTTCACCTCAATATGACCCACATTAAAGAATTCAGTACTCCATGATATAGTGCTGCGATATACCGAAACCTAAGACCAGCAGCGGCAGTATACAACAAGAGAATCTTTTGAAGAGTATGTGATTTTGAAATATGAATATTTCCAAGCCTTCATGTCTCTATAATCGCTGTGTAAAGTAATTCAGAAACATATTTGGCCACATACCATTTCCGTCTATTAAACCAAGGAATCGGTGTCGCTGTATAAAAGCAAATGGGTTAACATAAAATTGAAGAGGTATAGACGAAAAACACATTTGAATGCATGTTTACTGGAGAACCGAACATAGATATAACAAGAAGGTTCACTTTAATTTCTGCGCTCAATACTTATGGTACTTATTCTCAGTAACTATTTGGTCAATTTCAACTTCCATGCAAAATACGTAGTGGAAGTACAAGCTCACGTATCACGCAGAACTATCGACAGAAGGATAAAGGAAACTTGTGTTAAGTATTGTGTGCGAACTGAGTACATTAAATATGATGTGTTGTATAGATTTTTATTAATCCTTGCACAGAGAGAAATGAAAGCCTCGAACACGTGACATATCAGAATGCCTATGTAAATGAAGGAAATATAGCATCACAATCTGTGAAGAACGTCAAGCGGTTCACCTCAATATGACCCACATCAAAGAATTCAGTACTCCATGATATAGTGCTGCTAAATACCGAAACCTAAGACCAGCCGCGGCAGTATACAACAAGAGAATCTTTTGAAGAGTATGCGATTTTGAAATGAAATCACCATCGCATGCTATCAAACTTATTTTTCACGTTTCTTCTTACTCTGTGTAATCTGTAAATTGTCTATGTGACATCTTATGTTATCTAAAGTTACTTTTATATCAGTCACATTTCCAATCCCTTGTGTCTCTATAATCGCTATGTAAAGTAATTGAGAAACATTTCTGGCCACATACCATTTCCGTCTATTAAATTAAGGAATCGGTGTCTGTGTATAAAAAGAAGCGAATGGGTTACCATAACATTGAAGAGGTATAGGCGTATAGACAAAAAAAAACTCCTACGAATGCATGTTTACTGGAGAGCCGAACATAGGTATAACAAGAAAGTTCACTTTAATTTCTGCGCTCAATGCTTATGGTACTTATTCTCAGTAAGTATTTGGTCAATTTCAACTCCCATGCAAAATACGTAGTGGAAGTACAAGCTTACGTATAATGCAGAACTATCGACAGAAGGATAAAGGAAACTTGTATTAAGTATTGTGTGCGAACTTCGTACACTAAACATGATGTGTTGTATTTTTATTAATCCTTGCAGAAAGAGAAATGAAAACGTCGCGCACACGGTACGTCAGAGTGCCTCTGTAAATGAAAGAAACAACATGATTGCTTGCACTTCAAAGAATGAGAATGTTTGGTGACTGGGGTCTCCTTTCGGTATTCCATGATATAGTACTGCGGCCCTGGAACATAGTAAGTAATCCCTAATTTTTGTACATGACCTGCATCCTGCATCGGCACGTAATCCAAGCCGGGCCAGCTAGCGGCTAGGACGAGATATGACTTCATATACCCCATAAATAGAGGTATTTGATTAGTGTGACTAATTAAATTTGCATCAGATGTGGTTTTTGGATGCGGTCCACGTACTCGGCGGCCACCTTTCGAACTGCCGGCTTTTGATATATGGCGTCGGTATCGGTGTAATTATATACCGAAACCTAAGACCGGCACCGGCGGCGGCGGCGGCGTGGCCGAACCGCGTCGCGTCGAGCCACGCCGCTCCGGGCGATACAATGAATATTCATTACGGTCTCCGGTGGCACCAGCATATATACACGGACACATCCACCCGAATGGGGATGTATCGGAAGCAAAAGGCGCAGAGACGTATTGACCGACGGATATCGACACTCGGGCGACAGAACATTCTTCACCACAGGATGGAACCTACGCGCATCCCCTACGGTGCTACACGTCCCAGTTACCTTACAATGGGCCTATACCGTGATCTCAAATTGATCAATTTATTTACTGCGGTATTATTTTTGATGATACATAGGACCGTTTACTGTAAAAAGTCAGCAGAAAACTTGATCCTTGAGAATAACACTAAAAAGAAAAATGTACTGTAATTTGAAATAGCCGATGATGACGTCACCTGTAGGGAACCAATGAGAAGCGTCCTTTTTGTAGGGAACCAATGAGAAGCGTCCTTTCGTGGTCCGATGACTACGAGCGGATGCTATTGTTTTGTACCAGTGAGCTCTGATTGGTTCCCTACACGTGACGTCACGACCTGGGCGGGAAGTGTATGGATTAAAAAAAATCAATATTTAGAGCAATTTTTTTCGGTTATAAATACGATCGAAAAATTTTGTAAAATTATTTATGGCATCTACGTGGTGTCAGGGTTCGTTTAATCCAATAAACCAAAAATGTGGTATAGGCCCATTGTATATCGATCCCTGCATGGACTTTTTAGAACTGACCTTTCTTCCATTTTATCTCTCAATACTAATCATCTTTGTGGCCACAACCTAAGGCTGAAAAATAAGAACTCCCCGCCAGTTCTCCTTATCGAACAACATATTCGACTTATGGAATGGACTCCCCTTGGAGATAGTGAACGCATCTTCAGTCAATAACTTTAAGAATCAGTACGATAGTTCGATACAAGAAAACGCTCCATAGTTTAGTGCTCAATACTGTCAATGTTACTTATATTATGTTCGAGTCTATAGCTGTTAGCTCAACTCATATTTTGTTGTAATAATAATAATCTTTTCGTAAGGGTAAACACACAGAGGAAGCAGGTTAATCAGCGCTTATTGTCGGCGCGGAATACCGGTGCCGACTTTCTTGTTGGTTAGACCATAAAGAACGCTGGTTACCGGGCAGTAGAAAAGCAGATTTTGGCAAAATGTATACTTCCTCCGATGGAGAATTTGTGTTTATAGGTAACTTTTTTTTAAATGCAAAGAAAAATACAAGGAATACAACCAGTAAATCAAGCGCGATAACTTTATGGAGAATATCATCACCTATTCATAACTTTGAAGGAACCTGATGAGAGTTTTTTCCAGCACATTGCCGATTCTCGCTTGTAACAAGCTCCGACACGCTTTGTTTATGTCCGCAATACTTTGAAAACAGAGGAAGGAGACAGTAAGTAAGAAACCTGCTTTCTTTGTGTGTGTATAATCTAAGAACGGAGCCTGACTTTTTAATAGTAGCAGTAGTAGCGATGGAGAGGTGAAGCCAAGCAAGTAGGGCACCTTTGGCCCTTTTTGCCAACTCCACTGAACCAACACTGAAGACACTAAAGCCTACGACCTGGAAAGCTCATTGTCGAACCTACCAGACCTCTTGACGAAAGTCAGAATGTCCGACTATCTCTCTGAATGAAGTGACTCCTTTAAACCAGATGCTGGGGGTGGGAGAATGTCTATTCAGCCGACAATGGTCAATGAGAACCCCCACCAGAAGGTTGAGCGTCTCTCTCCCTTTATGCAGAAGCCATAGCGTTCGACCCTTATTAGGGATCATTCAGTGAAGATCGGTAACAATTTTGGCAAATGCAACATAACTTCTTTTCTTCATGGAATTTAGCTTTGTTAGAGATGCAATTTACGAGTATATCTGACCAATAGCGTTCACAATATGAATATTATACTGAACATAAGTATTTTATCACAAAATTAGAAAGAACCTAATGTCTAAAACAATGCGTGTCACTACCAGCTTAGTGTAGTACACCCCTGCCTTTTATATAGCAACGCTACTATCTGAAATGCCTCCATTTTAACACTTTGGTGGGTCATATGAAAGATTGAATCGTCCTGTAAATTATGTAGATAGAAAGCCTTTGATGGGAAGCTATCTGCATAGAACGATTAATTCGTAATACCCACGTACCGACTGAGTGACGTACATACTTTCACATGAAAGCTCTGAGCCTGTCAGTTGATTGAGGATTGGTTCCTTTACCAGACCTGATCAGTGGTTCTCGGAAAATGAATGTTTATGTATTTTTTGTATACGCGTTTCAAGCTGTACACTTCGTCAGGCTTCTCTAATTCTCTATAATAGTATGTATTTTTTATCTCATATTTAATTGGATGCATTTCCCCTTCAGTATGGATGTAGCTTTTTGGTATTTGAATTGTTTTTAATAATAAATCCTATATTGACTCTGAATGATATTAAAATATAACATAAAATGTGAAAGCTTTTGCAAAATACGGTTTCATTCAATATAATGCAAAAGCATTATTACCTTTGCAGCTTACTGCATTATGATTGAATGGCTTCGTGTACAGCTTTTATAACTTTTTTCCCGTTTGATTGGAATTTTTGCTCGATTTTTATATATGACGAGTGTGGAACATATTAAAAGTTCTGGTTTTCATGGTTATGTATGCAGATAAATCGATTGAAAAGCTAAAGCTATAGTACTATGACAGCGACAGAGGTTGGGCTCTCAGGCACCATATACTGAACTGCGTCAAGTGTCAAGACTTGTGATGGCATCGTGGTCACTAAAGAGAGAGAAGAGTAGTGTTGCGTTATAATTTCGTGCGTGGATTCAACATAGACTAGTGCTTGGAAAAAATGAATCGTACGATAGATGATCCTTGTCCACATCTTCAACGATGTTCAGGTGATATAGAGAATTTCAAAGAGGAAATTTCACTTTGGAGGATGCTGACTTAAAAGGCCACGAATTTCAGTTACAAAGGAAAACGTTACTGTTGGGATAGAGGGTACTTTAGGCCCAAATGCACAAGCAATTCGTTAGATTCTGCATGAACATTTGCACGTGAAGAAACTTTGTTTTCTTTGGTTGCCGCATCAACTGACTGAAGATCAGTTGACTCAACATGTGACTTCTCGCCCACCCTTCCTACAGTCCAGACCCTGCCCTTTATGATTTTTTGTATGTAAAAATGAAGCTAAAACGGGGACGGTTTTCTAGGACCGTCTACTGGCTTGGGACCAAGAGTGTGCTTTAATCCCAGTGAAACTTGGCAGCACTGATTTAAAGAGTGGCTTCAGAGGATCGAGAGGTGTATTTATCATCGTAGTCACAATGCCTCAACAGATATATTGTGAACTCGTAAAATGCTCGGGGCATGACCCTGAACCTACAAGTTTCTCTATATTATCGCTTCTGTGTATATGTCCGAAGAATGTAAGCATTCTCGTCAACACAATTGAAGATAGTCTCCTTGGATTACCGAGCTCATTCAGTATGGAAAAAGTTAGTCCGATGGGCGGTATAAGGGACGCTCAGCATGCTCCTCCACGTCCACATTTCAAAAGCATCTATGCAGCTCGATCTGCCTTTTTAACAATCCAAGTTTCCGAGGCATACAAAAATATGGAGAACACAAGAGACTGAACCAGCGACATTTTGGTAGCTTTTGTGATGTTATGGTCACTCCATATTTTAGTAAGCTTTGTCATGGCCACACGTGTCTGTTGAATGCGCCGCCGAATCTCATCTTCACAGCTTCCCGAATTGTCGATCAAAGAACACAAAACTTTGAACTACTTCACAACGGCCTACTGACTTTATTTCTCTATGATTATCGTGTTCTCTGTCTACGATCATAGCCTTGGTCTTGTGGTAGTTAATACCAAGACCATATGAAGCACTGTGTTGTTCTAATATGTTTAATTGTGTTACTAGTTCTTCCTGAGAAGCAGCAATAAGGGTTGTATCGTCAGTAAATCTTGTCCAATACCTGTCTCATCACAAATGAGAACAAATGTTGTAACTTTTATACTAGAGAATGGTGTGTGTTGATGTTCCACAAAATCGCCGCTAGTTTTTCTTTTTCATATTCGGGGGGGACAGGCGATGAATCATTTTTACACTAAATTTGGGGCATTCGACTGCATTTTTCGCATATGCCGTCCACAAAACGCACGTACATACTCATTCGAATGCTCGTAACTCTCGCTGCGCTACAAAATGGAGGCCGGTCTATTTTTTCCGACGAACAATGGCCGACCAGTCCTGCAGCTGCAGATTTTATGCTGTGTTACTAATATCGACCATGGTAACATGTGTAATTGCTGCACATGTTGGGCCTGCTTTATCGTTTTTCCCGATGGAATTTCTATACCCATCTTCTGGTGTTGGAAAAGCGGAGCTTCAATAGTGCGTTGTGCACCCAAATAACAAAAGCTTACCTTTAGAGAGACTGAGAGAAACCATTGATCAGAAGTATTTGATAATGGTTTACCACTCATTGCTCCATTCTCATATTAGTTATGGTGCAATCCTTTGGGGTAATTTAACCACCGCCGATTTAATATTTAAGACACAGAAACAGGCTATACGGGTAATGGCAAAAATTGGTTATCGGGATCATTGCCAACCTTGGTTCAAAAAATTTGGAATATTGCCTTTGCCGTGTGTCTGGTTGTATCAACAATTGGTTGAAATACACAAAAATAAGAGCAGCTTTAGAAAGAACTCTGATAATCATAGCTATCATAGTAGACATGGTGATAATTTGCTCAAACCACAATTCAAACTAAAAATATCAACCGACAATTCACTACGTCTCGAATTGTATAATATTTTGGGAAAAAATGTCAAGAACCTCAATGATTTGGCATTTAAGAAAAGGTTAAAAACCTTCTTGCTGTTTCATTGTTTTTATACTGTGAACGAATATGTTACTGTTGCTAAAACTAACACAGATCTTATCACATAGGCACTTATATCTTTCTTTTATCTATATATGTTAATCTTTGTTTGTTTGTTTGTTTTGCATTTTTCTCTTGTTATTTACTATATTGTCTGTTATTTTATAAAATATGTTGTATAGTGTTTCCTACTAAGTGTACTGCTTTTTTTGACTTGCTACTATTACGATGTAAAATGTAGTCAATAAAAAACTTGGACTTTACGTAATCTATATACAATAAATTTTATTTTTTGTATGTCCAATAAAAAAGCATCTATCATACAAAATATACACATACTGAAGAATGAATTTGTGGTTCTTGGGTTTTTAGGCCGGCGTCGTTTAGCGTTAAAGCTTGAGGTTTCGCCACCACGAGTGGATGGTATCTTCAGAAGCTATTTCACTTCGGCGACTTCCAAAATACTGACGGCTGGTGGATCTGCACCTGTATTTATACCTGCTAATGGTGACGTGGCCCAACCAGGTAGCGTTGGTAGCCCCGCCCCTTCGCGATATGGTAGTGTTTTCAGGTCCTTTAGGATGGGTACTGATTTGTACAAATCAGCGGTAGCCGAACATGCGATTAAGGAGGGAAGTCACAGGATCAAGTTTGAAGAAACTCAGGTCTTGCCGCAACGTCTTCATACCATGCCAGACTTCACAGAGAAGCCATCGAAATACAAAAACATCATAATAATTTCAATAGGAAAGAAGAAACACAGAAAGTCAACCGGACATGGGTACCCATCCTAAAGGACGAAGACTCTGCCATATAGCGAAGGGGCGGGGCTACTAACGCTGCCTGGTTGGGCCACGTCACCATTAGCAGGTATAAATACAGGTGCATATCTACCAGCCGTCAGTATTTTGGAAGTCGCCGAAGTGAAATAGCTTCTGAATATGCCATCCACTCGTGGTGGCGAAACGTCAAGCTTTAACGCTAAACGACGCCGGCCTAAAAACCCAAGAACCACAAATTCATTGGATGATGGCCGCGAAAGCCTTACACAGTATACATATATATAAACATACTATTTTTTCAGATCTAAATTCATCACCCTCATAGATAAACATTGTGGCACAATTCCTTTAGTTGTCACATCCGATTGAGGGAGTAGTAATTCTCGAAGCTGTGCTTAATATCGGCTATGGGGTATGCAAGTTTCTCGGGCTAGACTCGCACAACTAAGGTTCAAAGGCTTGCAGTACTAAGCATAACTGATGCCATGAGGACAACACCCACTGCCACCCTGGAGCTACTCTAGGGCTTGCTGCCTCTATACTTCTGGATAAAAAAGAGAGGCGATATCAGTCTGCCTGAGAATGCGTGACAGGGGAACGTGGACAGCACGAGAATCACTAGTTGGCCACACTAGAATAGAGCGATTCGTGGAGAATAATATTCCGATAACATCATTCAGGGTGGAACATGTAGAATAAGATCCCGGTGTCGTCATTCAGGGTGAAAAGAGCCAAAAGTACCTTAAGTCTAGGTCGTAGATTCTTATTAATCATCTGGTGTGCTTCACTGACGGATCACGCTCAAAGGAGTCTGGATCCGGGGGACTTCTGCTGGAGGGAAAATGAGTGCAGCGAACTTTTGCGATAGGGACCTGCACCACTGTCTTCCAGGCGGAGGTGTACACCATATTAATGGTAGCACACTCAGCAGAAGTTGAACAGTGTTCAGAACAAAGCATATACATATATCATGCTCTGACAGCTGGGAGTTCTGAAGGCGGTGGCAACTCCAAAGGCCAGATCAGCTGTGGGTCAAGAATGGTCTGTCGCCTTTCAGAAACTAGCAAGTCATAACAAGATGACCTTGCTGTGGGTCGCCGAACATATTGGTGTACCAAGTTACTAGAGAGCGGACCGTCTAGCTAGAGTAGGGGCCGACAGCCCTTGCGTCGGTCCAACACCAACGCTTGGAATTATCAGGCACCAGGTCAATGATGCCCTGGACGACTGGGACTACAAGGGACTGGCGAAAGCCTAGTTAGAGAGAGATGACTCCAGCCAAGATAGAAGATTCATAGCGGGCCTTGACAAGAGCCGAACGCTATGGCTTCTGAATAAAGGCAGAGAGGCACTCAATCTTTTGTGGGGGTTCTCACAGGACATTGCCCACCCACTAAATACAAATATTTCACTAATTAGGGGGTAGGGGACCTCATCTGCTCCAGATGATGGGAGGAGGACGAGACAGCGTTCCACGTCCTGAGCAGATGAGCTGTGTAGCGCAACCTCAGGGTTTAAATATTCAGCACGATCGAAGAAAATTAGTTTTTGTCAAGAAGCCTGATAGGTTCGACAGGGAGCCTTCTTGGACGTAGGCTTCACTGTTTTTAGTGGGGTTGACAAAAAGGGCCAAAGGTGGCCTACTACTACTAGCCTCAGACAATACTGTACAGTCTTCCAGGCAGCATGTGTCATCTTATGAATTTGCATTTAAACTAAATAAATCATAAGCTTAGAAATACATAACATCCCCCGTTGCGCAATTTTTTCACCCTCGCAAAGTGGCTGTGCGGTTCTTTGTTCGCTGTTAGCACAAGGTGAAAGTTCTGGTCCATAAATCGAGCCGAAATTCATTCTAGCAGCCGCCACATCACAAAAATGCCGCCCATTATTTCTCATCAGCCGACGGGCAGCAACTATACACTAAACTAGGGCCCGTACTTCATTTTCCCCGCTCTTGCAGTGGCGTGCAGTCAATAATACGAGAGGTAGATGATTATCTGCTTCATTTTCATGTACTCAACCAATACAATACTTAATAAAACTTCGATTTTTGAAGAATTGCAATATTCTTCACCCCCAATGGTGATGCGTAAACTTGTACTTCCACTATGTATTCTGCATGGGAATTGAAGTTGGCCTGAGATTTACTGGGGATAAGTACAACAAGGGAGCGAGAGAGATAACAAGCATTGAGGGCCGGGTTTAAAGTGAACCTTCTTGCTGTACCTATTTTCGGTTCACCAGTAAACATGTTTTCCTAGGTGTTTCTTGACAATACCTCTTCAATTTTATGTTGCCATTTGCTTTTATACACCGACACCGATTCCATAATTTAATAAACTGAAATGGTATTTGGTCAGCAATGTTTCTGTATTATAATGAAAACGAAGGCTGATAACTAAGACTGACATAGAGGTAATTTTAGATGATAAAAGATGTCACATAGATTTGATAGTTTACAGATTATGCAGAGTAAGAAGAAACGTGAACATAATTTTGATAGCATGGCGATGGTAATTTTACTTCAAAATCGCATGCCCGTCAATATATTTGCTTTTATATACCGACACCGACTCCATGATTCAAGTGGACGACAATATTAGGTATTTGACTAATATGGGTAAATGCAAACATCAACATTTTTAAGCCTAGTATATCATTCATGTTACTTTAAATGGGTTGTTACGATTCTACTTCTCTCATCAAGACTTTTCCATAAGTACATGGTATTTTGAGCTCGCTTTCTGACGCTAGAGGAATTTGGTCCTTAATGAATCTGCAATATTGAAGCGATTACTGATATTTTGTCTGTCACATTGTGGGTATATAAGATAAGAAGGCAAATTTTGAAGGTTTAGTGTCAACATCTAGGGGGGTGGATCTCGGAGAAGTAAACTTATTTATTGCTCTTTGAATATCACGGTGTGAGTAGCTACTTGGTAGAAGTTCTACTTTTGCACGTTGAAGTACAGTTTTTAGAGAGTTGATGTCAGACAACGTGACGGCTCTGTGCTCTCTCTGGAGTCAGGGCAGCTGAACTTTTATGAATCTAGGCAAAGGACATTCGACGATTCTAGCAGAGTTGCATGAGGATAGTCCTATTGTGTTGGCGAGGAGCGATATAGTGTCTCCTACGGATCGCTTCAGTCGCAAATTTACGGTGGTGTTTCCGTCAAGGGAAGAGTGGGCGTCTAGGGAAAGACAGCTCATCGAAGGAGGAGGACAGGTCTGGTACACAGACGGTTCACTCGCTAGAGAGGTCTCGGGCTCGGGAGTCTACGGACCCCATACAAGACTTTCACTCCCTCTTGGGGGGCATACCACAGTATTCCAGGCTGAGGTCTATGCGATACTTGCTTGTGTAAATCGTATTCGGGGAATTGACGGGTCTAGGAGGCGGATTACTATCTGCTCTGACAGTCAGGCAGCCATCAAAGCACTGAGTGCTTGGAAAATAACGTCGGGGCTGGTCCTGGAGTGCAGGAGGGCTCTTGACGACATCTCAGCTAAACACAAGGTATCACTGATGTGAGTATCTGGGCGGGCTGGTGTAAAACGTAATGAAATGGCGGATCATCTGGCTAGGATGGGGTCCGGCAACAGTTTCGTGGGCCCGGAACCAGCCTTAGGACTATCTGCAAACTTGATTAGGAAAGCAACTGGAGAGTGGATCCAGAATCAACACTCTCTGAGATGGAACAACATCTCTGGTCATCTCCGTCAAGCTCGGCAACTATTAGCAGGGCCTGCAGAGAGAATAGGACGATTTTGTCTCTCTCTGGATAGGAGTAACTTTGAGATTGCTAGTTGGCCTATTAAAGGGTCATAACACCTTCAGGCGTCACTTGTTCGTGATGAGGGTGGTCAGCGACCCAACGTGCACGTGGTGTGGTGAAGAGGAAGAATCCTCGGCACACATCTTGTGTC
Organism: Callosobruchus maculatus; assembly: GCA_951848785.1. Classification (NCBI taxonomy): domain Eukaryota; kingdom Metazoa; phylum Arthropoda; class Insecta; order Coleoptera; family Chrysomelidae; genus Callosobruchus; species Callosobruchus maculatus. The sequence continues at coordinate 838,189 of CATOUR010000104.1, read as the reverse complement.
GCTGTGAAACCCTGGGTTATCACAGGCAGACTATATTGGGCTCAAGAACCTTGGAACCAATAGAGATAAAACGGATAGGACCTAAGAATGTACTTGCCTTTGCCTTTGTCTTAGGAACTAGCGCGAATAGAGGCGCAAAAGGGCCCATCGTGTGGCCTATGCACCAGCCACATTCCGTGCTGGATAGCCTCTGGTCCTTATTCAAGTATTCAAGTATTCAAGGCGGCTCTGTGCACATGTTAATTACTTCCAGTTTCTTACTTAGCTTACTTAATAAACACATTCGCCAAGCCCAAAATAGACCTTTTGGAAGACCGTGTCCTCTTTGCCCTAATTCTTTCTTAGCAAGCCGTTGCCCTCTCAAGAGACCCGAATGGCAAATAACTCCAGGGTGAGAGAGTTCAAATGTTCATCCAGGCACACACGATAACTGGAGGGTGTTTTGCATGACCGAAGCTGGACCTCCATTGACGAAACTCGTCGCTCGGGACAAATTACACTCATAAACGGACGGGGTCGGGTTGAGGACGGACCCGGCCTGTTTTGGATATCATCAAAGTGCAAATAACTGCGACAAGGAAAAATACAGTGGATACAGCGGACCTCGTAGTTGCCACGTCTTCGAAAATTTCCCTAGGTCTAGAGATTTTCCAGTTGATTTAGGGTAATGTGACACTAAGGCCCGGTTTCGGTTTCATAATCATTCACTAATGCGTTGATTAGCAAATTTACATATTAACTTAATCATTCCATTAAAGTGATTGGCGTATGATAATGCATTTGGACACGCCAGTTAATTAACAGGCAATAAAATGTGGTTGGTACACCCGAAAGAAGGTTTTATGCCACATTTTGTGCTGTTTGAACGACATTATGACATTTTGCTTAACCTATAAAGGCGAATGTTGCAGATTGTCACATAAGTTTTTGTGTTTACAATTCTATCAACATCATTATAACTCATAAAGAAAGGTATGGAATCAAAGTCACAAAAAGCAAAACGTGCGCCTGGTAGTAACTTCACTAAAGAGGAGCTGCTACTCGTTCGTACAGTAGCAATATTCAAAGCATTATAGAACGCAAATTTACAAATAAAGTGAACAATCAGGAGAAGGTCCTGATGAGTGAGGATATAATACAGTCGTCTACAAATACATATAGAGATGAATAAAGAAAAGATTATGCAACTAGATTAATACTTGCTTCTAATTGTGCTCAAAAGCAGCTATGAATCGATGTAATCTGTGAAATAAATTTTTATAAACACTGATAAAAGTGAAGACCTACTGTTAACTCAACCTTAACCTAATAAAATAAGTGTGTCAACTCTTAAACGTCATACAAACGACATGTCAGATTTGTAGGTTGATTTTTCAGTTAATGCACTTTAACTGGCCGAGCGCCCGTGTGGGAGCAGGTTAGAATATCTCCCATCGTATATCCTGCGTGTCGTAAAAGGCGACTAAAAGGAACACCGAACTACTGTCGGTATAAGCATTAACCTCTTCTCAACCAACAGCTTCGGGTGGACGAGTTGAGAAGAGTCAGGACACCTTCTTGTCCTTGGGGTGAGGAATTGCCCCTAAAGGCAGATGAACCAGTAGATACCATCTGGTCAACGGCATGGGGATGCAGAAAGCAAATGGGAAACTACTGCATTAAAGATCTCAAAGATATCTTAAGAGAGTTCACAACATGTCTGTTAAGACATTGTGACTATGATGATTAACTGGCCGAGGGCGAGCCATTACTTTATTAGCAATTATGTCATTTTAATCTGTCAGTTAGCGATTATGAAAACCATTTATTTCCTAATGCTCGGATTAAACATAATGGGTGAATTAAGTTTGATTATGAAACCGGGCCTAAGGGCAGGTTTCACCGGTTCCTGATAAGTGTCAGATAGCCTATCTGTCAGATAGGCCTATGTTATTTCTATAGCGTTATTTGACAGATATCTGACACTTATCAGGGACCGGTGAAACTGGTCCTAAATCCTTTGACACAGAAATTACCCTTCTTTATTTCAGGAGGTGTATCTTGTCTTAAACCGTGCAAGGATAGATATTGAGTGAGCGTACAACAAAAAAAGGATCGCTATACTCACTGACAGTCAGCCCACACTCAGGGCTCTAACAACTTCCATGATGACGTCTGCAGTAGTCATTGAATGTTCACCAGGACAGGGTAGGCTGGACATTCCGGTATAGCTGGTAATGAAAATCCAGATGAGTTTACATCAAAAGAATCAGATACAATGTACATTGGCACAGAACATGCCCAGAGAGTGCCCAAAAGCTGAATTAGGCGTTTTGGATATATTCGGATTTGAGAGACCTAGAGGTCAGGAAATTGGCTAGACTCCACAACAAGAGATACTGAAGACTTGGTTACTAGATGTAGGCCTGGGAAACAATTCATGTGCTCTGTGAGTGCGAAACGCTAGATCACAAAAGACCACAACCCTTTGGAGAGCCCAAGCTAGGACCAATAGAGCTTAACTCAGGATTCAGGATCAGCAGGGATGCTATACAATGCAAGACTATAAACTGCTTGAATGAGTACTGTAGAAGATATGAGTTATAATGAAATAAGTCTTAAGACTGCGGTTCCTGTACGAAAACTCAAAAAATCTAATAAAATTGGACTCTGAAGATTTTTCTTGAACTAAGGGTTTTTAACATAACTGGTAGGACTCTTGTAGGCTTCAGACTTCTGTCGTTATACTTCTTTGTATTGCAACAGCATAGTAAAATTACTTTTAAGGCCACTTTTACATTAGCAATATAGTTATAGACGTTACAAGTTTTCTGTTGCCATATAGAAACAGAGAAAGAGAGTGAGAGACAGAGGAAGATAGTTCCATGGCCACGCGGTTCGGTTAGTCCAATACATAGCGCTCCACTTAGTGGTGACTGCGAGAGTTAGTCGCTGGGCCGACCTGATGAGAAATACTTGAATAAAATGGTTCAAGGGCAAGATCACCACCAATAATTCTACACATTTTTATTTTTTTGATCCGGCAACATTGGCGGATCGTTATATTCGAGCCATGCCCTGCGAAAGAGGGTAAAGCAACATTGCGGTTTAATCAACGCGCAACCAACCGAACGAGTGTGTCTGTTTTCGGTTCCAATGAAACACTGAAGGATTAATATCAACCGGATACCAACAATACTTGTATATAACACAACCCAAACGTATGACGTACCATGACTGAACTGTAAATCAAAACTTTTAATTTCTTGGCGTGTCCTAACAGATTTTGGTGTAATAAGCCTGAAGTCTTCTCCTTCTTTGGATGCCATACGCTTTGCAGCGTGTAGGCGGTTATCTGCTCTCGTGACCAACGATGTGTAGAGTGTCGTCTTCTGCTCTTTTCACTATTGTTGAGATGTCGCTGACGTGACACCAGTTTCTGATATCTCGGAGCCATGAGTGTTGTTTGCGACCTGAACCTCTCCTCCCCTCAATTTTACCCATTAAAATTTTTTTTTAGCAACCTTTATTTGGGGCCTCTAAGCATGTGACCTAAGTAAGCTACCTTGCGTCTTTTTATGATTTCCAGTAACTCTCTTTGAGTGGAGGCTCTATTCAATACATCCTGGTTCGTAACATGGTCTGTCCACGGGATTCTCAAAAGCCGACGTAACGTCCACATTTCGAAGGCTTCTATTCCTTTCATTGACTTGATTTTGAGGGACCAAGTTTCAGCGCCGTACATTAGTATTGGCCATATATAGCATTTTACCACTCGCAGTCTGAGATTTAGTGGCGTTTCTCGGCGTAAAAGAAAGCTGTAAAACTTTATAAAAGTAGTTCTGGCCATCGCAATGCGTATTTTGATTTCTTCGTCACAGTCCCATTTTGCATTCAGTGTTGAACCTAGATATTTGAATTTATCTACTCGTTCGATCAGTTGGTCGTCTATGAAAAGCTGTTCGTTGGTATGCTCTTTTCTGCTTACAATCAAATCAAAACTATTATTTCTTGGCATGTCCTAACGGAATTTGGTGTAGTAAGCCTGAAGTCTGCATGTATAAAAATAATCGACAATTAGGGGATCACGTGCCGATCTCCCCTAGTTGTGGATGTAATTAGGGTGTCCGGCACAGCAGGAACTAGAAAGGTGGGCGGCAAGGGGTGAGAGGCTTGGGGGGAGGGGGGAAGGTCGTGACACGCTGGCTGTGAACGGGCACGCACCAGTTCAGTTCATTTCGTCAACAGTGACGCACACTGGCTTTGCGAAAAGGGGTACAATGTCAGACAGAAGTAACAAAGAAAAACATCTTGTGATGACTTTGTCGAACTATGTTTCTTGCTGCTGGAACATTTTTTTATGGCCAGCCTCCCGCAAAGGCCGAAAGCCTATGGCGCTGTAGAAGCGCAGCGAGGATAAATATCGGTGCACGTTAGATTTGAAACGCTGCAGCTTGTAGCCGTCAGGAAACAAATTTCCGTCGAAGTTCTCCAAAAGAAGGAATGCTGGAGGAGACTGGTTTGGGGAGTAGGGACCACGACCTGGTAAGGACGAGCTCGCAGAGCCTCTCTAGTATTCCTCGTTTGGACGGCCTTTGGTGTTATTATCTAAGGGAGCTCACTCGAATAGCTTCCGTGATAGAATCCGTAAAACAGAGACAGGTCAGCCACCCCTATTTGATGTTCCAGACTGTGGAGGTCCTTTGTGAGGTTAGGCGTATCGATTAGTCTAATTGCTGTCTTCTGGATAGTGTTCAGAAGCTTTAGGGGTCGCAGAAATAAGAAACAACATGTTCACACAGAAGGAGCCTTTATTCATTGAGTTTCTAATAAAATAAAATATGTCGCTAGTATAGAAAACATAGTGTTATTCACACAGAAGAAACATTGCTGATAGTAGTAAGGGGTTTCATGTTTAAAAAATTCTCATCGTAAATATTAATAACCTGGAATGCGCTTCATATCTTTTATGTGCACATTTGTGATCCACATTTTTCGAATTCCACAAACTATCGGCCTCCTTATATAGCTTTTTCAACTGAATCGTCTTATGATTTGTCCCCTGAACCATACTTATTTTGATTTCACAAACCACTTTCAGAAACATCAGCCACTACCATCGACAATTGACCGATTACAAACCGTCCACACTGACAAAACCTAGCTCGCAAGTCACAGTTTGTAGACGGTTGTTGCTCATTTTCTTTGATGTTCACCGCTCCGAACAAGTATTTAGTACAACATTAAAATTTGAATAACCAGTTCCAAGCAAAACCAGTATATCGCCATTAACTTCCGTTCCGATATACATCAATTTGTTACCACGAGGCGTACTTTTTGAAAATTAGTTATACAAGGGTAACGACATGGCAGATCATCTGGCCAGGATGGGATCCGGCAACAGTTTTGTGGGCCTGGAACCAGCCTTAGGACTATCTGCAAACTTGATTAGGAAAACAACTGGAGAGTGGATCCAGAATCAACACTCTCTGAGATGGAGCAACATCTCTGGTCATCTCCGTCAGGCTCAGGAACTATTACCAGGACCTGCAGAGAGAATAGGACGATTTTGTCTCTCTCTGGATAGGAGTAACTTGAGATTGCTAGTAGGCCTATTAACGGATCACAACACCTTCAGGCGTCACTTGTTCGTGATGAGGGTGGTCAACGACCCAACGTGCACGTGGTGTGGTGAAGAGGAAGAATCCTCGACACACATCTTGCGTCGCTGTGAAACCCTGGGTTATCACAGGCAGCCTATGCTGGGCTCAAGAACCTTGGAACCAATAGAGATAAAACGGATAGGACCTAAGAATATACTTGCCTTTGCCAAAAGGGCAGGTCTTAGGAACTAGCGCGGATTGAGGCGCAAAAGGGCCCATCGTGTAGTCTATGTACTAGCCACATTCCGTGCTGGATAGCCTCTGGTCCTTTTTCATTCGTTCGACGTGGATTTTCGTTATGTGCATATAGTAAAACGCCCAAAAAGCGTATCATCTCAAAATCGAAAACTTTCGCGATTACAATACTCCCCTCACCTATCGGTGTGAGAAGTAAAACCGAAAATTAGGCCAAGATTGAAATTTATTGTCCAACATCTCATTCGTGAATTCGTATTTCATGAAATCCCCTCCATTGAGTGGAATGGGTCAAGGCTGCAGTATAATATTGAGCAAATATTTTTACAAGCATTATCTGTTCGAGTAGATTATGCAAATACCCTCCCCTTTGTACAATTACGGTTACCGTCAATTCCATATTTCATTCCTTGTTAGCGTATCAGCCCTCCATTGTTCTCACTTGTCGGAAATGACAACAGTCTTTACGAGCCAGATGGTAGATGGCTCAAAAACATGCGATAATTAGCTAAGCCAACTCTAAATATATTCGATAAAAACGTGGAATGTTTGAAATGCGCCTACTTTGTTGCATTACGTAAATATAAAGAATTTGAGTGAACGCGATAATATTTTATCATACGAGGCCGTTGTTAGAGGAATAAACAGTAATGGGGTAATGCACAGGGTGTTTTACAAGTTGGGACTTTCCTTTTCAGAAACAATTGCATTTGAAATGACCCGAACAAAGAATCAAAGTTATTGAATGTTATTTAAAAGTTGAAAGTGTTACGTATTTCCTGTAGCTTCTCGTCACAATAACTTGGTCCTGGATAGCAAGCATAGATCCCCCAGTTTCTGGAAAGAGCTGGCCATCCTGTAGCCAGGTGTATGACTGTTTTTCATTTACGTGGTTTTTGGTCTTGCGTAATACGGTATCTATCTTCGCCATGCAGTAGATTCTGCGAACAGGTGTTTATTTTTTCTTGTTGTGATTTTGTGGGATTATGTATGTCTTCGGCGTGATCTGGACGTGATAGTGGTGTATAGTTTTGTCTGGTTTTACTATTGCTCGATGTAAATTTGTTTGTTTGCTTTGGTAGAAGTGTCTGAGTGTTTTTATCTGTCTTGTGCGGAGCAACTGTCTGTATATCTATAATCCTTCTGCCCCCTTGTTTCCTGTCTATGGTGAGCCTTTCTTTGCATGTTTTTGGATGTGACATTCGATGTTTCGTGAGTTCTGTTCATATGAGGATGTGGATGTTTTCTATATCAGTGTGTGACCACTTGATGATGCCGAAGGAGTATGTGAGGACTGGTATCGCAAATGTGTTAACGGCTTTACTTTTGAATATCCGGATCATTCAGTTCCCTGTGTTCAAACAATTTTGAATATTTTTCATCGGTTTGATCAATCGGGATGGATTAACCAATGCGGTAAACACTATCACGAGCAACCAGAAGCCCAACCTGTCCCTGAAGAAAGATTCGAGAGGGACGTAAATGTGTGTGCCCTCGTAGAAGCAAATGCATCCAAATTTCTCAAGAATTTGACATTCCGGACTACACGGTGAGTTAAAAAAGCATGGATATAAATCCTACCAGTTGAAAACAACACAGGAAATTTTGCCAGGTGATTATATCAGGCGCATGGAGTTTTGTGAGATCATGAGAAAGAAAACTGATTCAAACGAGGACTTTACTATACAAATCCTATTTAGAAAAGATTAACCATTTTCTCTCCATAGTCATCACAATCCTTCAGTCACCAGATATTGGTCACGGGAAAATTAACACTCAAATATGCCTTAAGGGTCTAGGGTATAGCGCGCGAAATTGAGAATTCCAGAAAAGACGTATTCCCGTGTTAGCGAGGAGGCGTGGCCGCCTGTTCCCTTTCTCCAGTGTGTGTGTCTAAGATGAGGGGAGATAAGTCCAAAAATTAAAGGTAAGGTCAAAAGGTCCAAAGGTAAGGTTCAAAGGTCACCATAAAAATGAATTTCGCATTTCCAAGCTCCAGAAGTTACCTTTAAACTTACAGTAATGACTCAAAGAGCAAATTGAAGATAAAAGCTTGCGCTTGTGCAACTATTTAGCCTTTTTTGATATCGTGTTTGGTTGTTAAATTACAGCCATTTATAAAATGTATGATTTTGCAATGCGAGTTTTTTTGCACATTAGAAAACTTTTCTGAGAAGATCGAAAACAGTTGTCATTCATTAAGATCTTATCTACCGCCTTCTGAAATATTATATACGTAGTTTGAAGACAGAGTGAGTTATGCGAGAAATTGTGAGTCCGTGTTTTACATGGCAAATACGTATGTATAAATGTGTGTATCCAGGCCCCTTAAGAGCCCAATAATTATCTACAAAAAGTAAATATTTGGGCCGGTATTTTAGGCGATACTATTTCAGGACCTTTTGTTATTAATGGCAGCTTACCTATATGGAAAAAGTTATTTGCAGATGGTTAAGGAGGAAATTATGCAAATTCTGCGGAACTTGAATGTACATTTTGAGGAAATTTGACTTCGGCAGGATGGTTATCACGCGCATAATGCACGAGCAGTTCAGTCAAGTCTGCGCGCTATACCCTAGTCCCTTAAGGGTCTAGGGTATAGCGCGCGGAATTGAGAATCCAAGAAAAGACGTGTTCCCGTGTTAGCGAGGAGGCGTGGCCGCCTGTTCCCCTTCTCCAGTGTGTGTGTGTGTGTCTAAGATAAGGGGAGATAAGTCCAAAAATCCAAAAGTAAGGTCAAAAGGTCCAAGGGTAAGGTCCAAGGGTCACCATAAAAATGAAATTCGCACTTCCAAGCTCCTGACGCTACCTTTAAACTTACAGTAATGACTCAAAGAACAAATTAAAGAAGAAAGCTTGCGCTTGTGCAACTATTTAGCCTTTTTTTGATATCGTGTTTGGTTGTTCAATTACATGCATTTATAGCATGTATGATTATGCATAGCGAGTTTTTTTGTACACAAAAAGCTTTTTTGAGAAAATCGAAAATAGTTGTCATCCATTAGGGTCTTAACTATCGCCTTCTGAAATATTATATATGTAGTTTGAAAATAGAGTGAGTTATGCGAGAAATTTTGAGTCCGTGCTTTACATGGCAAATACGTAGGTACAAATGTGTGTATCCAGGCCCCTTAAGTGTGTACTATTTCAACACGACCATCCATTAAAACTGGTTATTTTTCCTTCTGCTTCCACCCGCAAATTTCGCTTGATCTTCAGCCTGAAGAAGAAAATTCATTTCTCCGCGAGATCAACGACCGCACTGGTGTGTCCATCGATGCGTAGATTCGACGCCTAGCGTCAGCGTCGGAGAACCTCCAACGCCGGCTCTTTGACGGCCACGGCGCGGCGGTGGCCGATAACCGCACCTGTCAGGGGGGAAGGGGGGAGAGGAAGGGGGGGGGCGGAGAAGCAACCTATACAGGCGGCTGTGATTGCCATTGTTTTTGGGGCTATTGTTCCAAAGCGGAGATGGTCTTAGATAACAACCGTTCACAGCGTCCGGTTCACCTTCATCAATGGAATCGAGGGAAGCCTTGGAATCTGCTCGTCACTTACTCATCTCACGTTTTCTGAACCGGTTCTGTCACGTTCGTCTGTAGGCAGAAGGAGTATTGTACTGTGTGACCAGCGAAAAGGATTCGGTGAAAGAAATAAGGACGTTGCCATAACTCTTAATAGTTCTATCCTGTTTCCTCCTTTTACGGCTTGTTTTATTTTGTATATAAAGGAAATGACAAATCATTTATATTCACTTAAAATCCTATTTATCTACTTCATAAACTTATAACTACAACCGGTAACTACCTGTGTTCATTATACATTAATACATCCCACTCTTCCCAAGAGTATTCCACATTTAGACGCATTTTTTGTCAATCGAGAATTCTCAATAATTATCACTCGCCTTAAATTAAGTCACGGCTGCTTCCCAGCACATCTGCATAAAATAGGAATACTAGAATCTAATATCTGTTCATGCGATAACACTTCAACTGCAGATCTCAATCACATCTTCTTCTCTTGTGGGTTAAATGTTGAGCACTCCAGAGAGCTGATAAAAGAACTAACTGATTTATGCGTTCAAATGCCGTTAAACATAACCAGTCTATTATCTACTTTTAATAAAGGAGTATATGCATCAATTGTACGCTTTCTAAGAAGAGCAAAAATTAGTATCTAAAATATAATATGACATCATTTGGTGGCAAATGGATTTTAATTCCAATGCCATTCTCCACAAACACACACACACACAACTACCTGTGTGGGGACGGGTTAGAATATCTCCCATCGTATATCCTGCGTGTCCTAAAAGGCAACTAAAAGGAACCGGACTTCTGTCGGTATAAGCAGTAACCTCTTCTCAACCAATAGCTTCGGGTGTTGTGTGATGATGTTGATAAGAGTCAGGACACCTTCTTGTCCTTGAGGTGAGAAATTTTTCCTAAAGACGAATGAACCGATAGGTACATCTGGTCAACGGCATGAGGATGCAGAAAGCAAATGGTAAACTACTGCATGACAAACAAAATTTTTATTTATTCTCGGCAAGCCCTTTTCTTTGATACCCATATTGCAGAAGTGCACCAAAAAGAACTATTTCGCCATCTTGGATGGTCCACCATAGTTGATCTAGAATGACGTCATATTATTTTTCGAGTCGCTCTCAACAAGCCCTTTCACTGTGCAAAGACTCTCTTCTCTCAGGTCGTAAACAAGGTTCATCCAGTGATAAAGCAACTCACCGACTTTGAATAGTATATTTTCCCCAAACTCTTACAACAAAACACATCATCGTATTATATCTAAAAATACATATTATTTGCCATCATTTGAACGACAGTTTCTAACTTAGAATTTACGCTATCCTGATATCGACTCATTTTCGTAGATTTCCTTTTATTAGACATCATGAAAACCTTAATCTAAACTAAAAATATAGACCTATTCTAAACATATCCTTAAAACTGTGTTGGTTATAAGAGTCTACTAACAACACGAGTTTATCCCTATTACTTTCCCAAAGTCAGTCCAGCACCCCAAATGTTATAACTTATTATTGGAAAATCCTTACCGCGGATCTTCTTTACCACTTACGTCGCTGTCACAGTCATACACACCGGCTGGCCGGTCTACCCTTCGTGGTTGCTCCGTGCACCAGCGGTTCGTTAGCTACCCCCTAACCTCATGTCGATGTCGTCACCGTCGTCGATACAACCTGGTGATGACCACTGCGTAGGTTGTATAAAGGAACTCGTACAATTGAGGTTTTGAATAAAGAAAAAAATATATTTTTTTTGTGATAAATCGAAAGATCATATATAAGTTTTATAACAAAACCGTTTCTGTTTTCTTTTTTTTCGCAATAATTCAAAAGTTATATCAAAATAAAAATGGGTTTTTGAATCGAGTACCGAAAACACGCCGACGGCTTCCGAACCCGTGTGACGTAATGATGGCGGTTAAGATGCTCCTTTGACCAACGACATCCTACATCGATACTAGATTCTAGATTCCCAGCCAAACGTGAAAATACTTGCTAGTAACTAGTGTATATTTGTTGCAATATAGCCGATGAATGAAGTTTGCAGCTCAGGACGACCTCTACGATCGAAATAAATATCTTTTTGAATGTTTGAAATCAGATTACAGATTCCAGTAAGTAAGTAAGTACCTAATCAAATATGTCTTATTGAAACTATCTGGTGCATGTTCGGCTGGCCTACTGGTTAGAGTACTGGCTAATGGATCCGTTGGTCTGGGTTCAAAGCTCAGCCTGTCCAATTTTTGTTTTATTTTTTTTTATCAAATAATTCATTCATGTGCTTTTTGCACTTGTTATGTACATTTTTTTCTACGGTCAACATAAATATGTTTTTGAAACAAATTCTATCAGACATATTACTTGCACTGCATAGTGCAAAAACTAAGTACAGGACGCGGTGGACAATTCAAAAAATCAGTTCAAATGGTGTTTGTCCGTCAATATCAACCGCCAATATTTTTTTTAAATGTAATAGTTGGTTAATAAAACAAAATCCATTCATTTTTTAAGTTTATAATATAAAATTAAAATAAAACTCGTAATCACAACAGTCTTCTGTTTATCACTTGGTATTTTTATTTATTTAACTTCGAGCAACGAAGCTTAATAATTAAATTTTCATAAAAATTTAACAAACAAAAATATATAAACGCAATGCAAATAAACAAAACTTATTCTTCTATGAGTTTCAATGTTATAATTATCTTTACTGTACGTAGATGCTTTTCTGTTAAAATATTTGTTAGTAATTTCATCTTATATGAAATGAATCCAATTTTTTTTAATAAATTATTAATATGTACATCCCAACGTAAGTGTGAGTCTAAATATATTCCTAGATACTTTATACTTTTTTCTATGTTCGAGACTAAAAAATATAGTTTTATTTTTGTTTACTTGAAGTGCTAGCTCTTATGTAAAATAATTATACTTATAGTTTATTTATCGTATAAGTATTTATTATCAATAATAATATTAAATAATAAAATAATTATTTTAAGTTTTGGTCAAGAAGATAATTATAGCATTGAAACTCATAGAAAAATAAGTTTTGTTTGTTTGCATTGCATTTTTATATTTTTATTTGTTAAATTTTTATGAAAATTTAATTATTGAGCTTCATTGCTCAAAGTTAAATAAATAAAGATACCAAGTGATAAACAGAAGACTGTTGTGATTACGAGTTTGACTTACTTTATGTTTATATTAAAAACTTAAAAAATGAATGGATTTTGTTTTATTAACCATTACATTTAAAAAAAAATATTGGCGGTTGAAATTGACGGACAAACACCATTTGAACTGATTTTTTTAATTGTCCACCGCGTCCTGTACTTAGTTTTTGCACTATGCAGTGCAAGTAATATGTCTGATAGAATTTGTTTCAAAAACATATTTATGTTGATCGTAGAAAAAAATGTACATGACAAGTGCAAAAAGCACATGAATGAATTATTTGATAAAAAAAAAATAAAAAAAAAATTGGACAGGCTGAGCTTTGAACCCAGACCAACGGATCCATTAGCCAACACTCTAATCACTAGGCCAGCCGAACATGCACCAGATAGTTTCAATAAGACATATTTGATTAGGTGCTTACTTACTGGAATCTGTAATCTGATTTCAAACATTCAAAAAGATATTTATTTCGATCGTAGAGGTCGTCCTGAGCTGCAAACTTCATTCATCGGCTATATTGCAACAAATATACACTTGTTACTAGCAAGTATTTTCACGTTTGGCTCGGAATCTAGAATCTAGTATCGATGTAGGATGTCGTTGGTCAAAGGAGCATCTTAACCGCCATCATTACGTCACACGGGTTCGGGAGCCGTCGGCGTGTTTTCGGTACTCGACTCAAAAACCCATTTTTATTTTGATATAACTTTTGAATTATTGCGAAAAAAAAGAAAACAAAAACAGTTTTATTATAAAACTTATATATGATCTCTCGATTTATGACAAAAAAAAATTGATTCAAAACCTCAATTCGATCCAGCATCTCCTGTGACTGCTGCCAGATTCTTGCTCACACCGCAAGCCTCTAGTTGAGCGCTAAATGCAAAAACTCTCTTCTCTCAGGTCGTCAGGTTCATGCAGTGATAAAACGACTTGCCGGCTTTGAATAGTATTTTCCTCACTGTCACAACAAAATTCATCGTTTGACTAAAAATGACATCAGTGGATCTATTGTGTCTATTATCAGTGATGACATTCCTCTCATTAGACTGTCATTCCCCTTAGCATCTACTGGGCGTTCTCATATCAATATGGATACCCATATTGTAGAAATGCATTAAATAACTATTCCACTATTGGATTTAGAACGACGTCATATAGCTTATCGTGCACTGTCATCCAAACTAAACGTGTGTACAAAATTTCAGCTCAATCGGTTGAAGATACCTGCTTCAAAATTGAGTTGCAAGATTCCACCCGAACAAGCGTACATACATTGCAAGATAAATAAAAGCTTTTAAAAACGTGGCCTCCGACAGTTTCTTAAGCTAACCATGCAAACTAGCAACGCACCACCTCCAGCTGCTCTCTTATAGGAGTTCGGTTGATGTCCTTACACTTTTCTACTCGTATTCTAACAGAGCCTCATATCAGCCACAGCACTTCGACGCTAAGGCTTTGCCTTCTCAACCGCTTAACGAAACGGAATTTTATCACAGAACGAACCTTCCAAACATAAAAAAGGTATATAAGTTTAGAGCCTGAAAATTTTGACAGAGGTCAGCGTAGCTTTTATTTCCAGCTTCCATTTAGTCATTGTGCACACGCAGTTCAATAATTTTAATGGAAAATGTCGGTTAGCGTGCCTAACACAATCCCTGGGGAAATAACACCGGATTTAACCGGAGTCTAGCAGCAATTTAGGAAAGAGTGACCAATCCGGGTTATCGAGAGCAGTGATTTTAGCACCGTGTATACCCTTTGGCAGTTAGGCCTACGTTATCAGGGTTTATCAGCTATCTGCACACCCTCATCTTCAAGGCTGAACCGATCAGTGCGATCTGGGGCGCATTATACAGTCTATTGGCGTGAAGGCAAGGAGGACGTGACATGAAAATGGGGATAATAGTCATTAAATGCATTATAAAAAAAATGAAGGGGCTTTTGTGGCTATAGAGCCTACTTTAGAGTAAGCTAGTAGTAACTAAACTTGTCTGAAGTCCAGATATCAAGTCGACTAGGTTAGTCAGTTATTGAGTCGAGTCGATACATTTTATTCTAATTTTACCAGGCGACTAGGGTCCCACCATGCGTCACTGGTCACTGGATCACTCTAAAATGCGAGAGAGAGATATATATTTTCTAAGCTTCTCTCGCATGATTGCGATAGCAACAAATATTGACGGGCTGTGTCAAGTTAACACTTGAACCATTATTGATCTGAATTTAGGAAGGATTGTACAATATACAGCTTTCCAGGATTACAGACTTTTGAAATACTTTTCGTCCGGGCTCAGCAGTTATAGGTGTGTTGACAATAATAACTTTGTTTCCCAACGTAGGTGTTTTGGATATTAATATTGTGAATAGGAATATTTATCAAATAGGTAACTTAGTCTGCCTTTGACTGAAAGACTATATCTGGTCTATTGGCTGGGATAGCATTGTCTCTATGTATTTCAACGTCGAAGTATAGTTTTTATTGTATAGTTGTAATAAGGGTCTGTGTTCCCTACTGTTGTGGCTAGTACTTGGTATGTGACTTTGGCCGCAGCTATTTTTGTCATAATTGAGACACGACACATGGATAGCATTTACTCACACATAGCTTGAACATATCCTATTATAATGGTAGTAGTATAGCGTTTATTGTAAATATAAAATAAATAAAATACAATAAACAACAAGTGACCCAAAAAAAGTTAAAAACTTGTGCTTGGGTAGAAGTAATTATTATAAAATAGAAACAACAAATAAGGGTCAATTGAGGAATATTTATATTTAAATATTATGTATTCCATATATATCAGTAATAATAGGTATTGCATATGTCTACAAGTTGGTGAATTTTAATGCGCTTATTATTTACTATCCATTGTTTTAAACCATACTTGAATGAATTTAAAGGCATTAGACATCTTATGCTTTCTGGTATCTCATTGTATAGTCTTGGAGCAAGAAATGTATGACATCGTAATAAAGTATTTTTTCTTGCTTTTGGTACAACATTACATGCATATCTTATGTCATATTTATGTTCGTGTTTTGTCAAGTTTGATTTATTTTTATATTGGTAAATACCTAATGACATGAAAAATGTTTGGCGGATATCTAGAATTATTGTTTTAAAAAATAACAAGTCACTAGGATATGTACATTTCACTTTATATAAAATTTTTATTAAACGTTTTTGTATAATTTCTATTGCTTTTATATTATTTTTACATGCTGCGCCCCATACCACAATACAATATCGTATATGACTATGAACAAGTGCTTCGTATACAATGATCATCTGTTCATAGGTAAGTATAGTGGAAATGAGTTTAAATTTGCTTATAATGTAAGGAATCTTTTTGGTACGTGAAGACATTTTTCTAAGCCACTGATAGAGAGGATAGGCAGCATTTCCATGAACTTTCCGCTGACTCATGGCTTTACGATTTTATAACTTTTTCCAGTCGTCTGCTTGGATCAATTCTTTAGGCTAAGAGCTTAAAGACCGGCGAAGAAAGATAAACCAGATACTGTTGTTGCTTACTATGTAGAGCTGAACAAGCTTTTATCATGGCAGAAGAAGAAAATCGGGAGTAGTAAAAGTCACTACACATGGAGGGCCAATACGTCTTCGCAAGGTATTAAAAAGCTGCCTTATGATTGTTTAAGCAAAGACTGGAACCTATCTTGCTGTTTCAACAGTAGTAATGTTGATTATAAATGTGATCTTTTTTCTGCCTATCTTGTCTTCCGTATACTGTTCATTATTCTTCTTGCATCTTAACATATTTCCTTTAAACAAGATTGTTTGACGTAAGTGTACTGATACGCGTGTATTATGTGGAAGGAGTGAGATTATATTAGATTAAATTTAGTTGTTTACGGTGGCCTCTGCTCCTCTGGTTACTGTGGGCTCCATGTAAGCCAATTTCTGTGTCCTTTACCAGGTACAGGAGATTTTTCTCAATACTGTAGTCGGTTTTGTCATCTGGGTGCATCACACCAAACAGAACCCCTCTCCTTGCTATGAGTGTTTCGCAGTCCAAAATGATATGTCAAACAGTCTCTTGAGACTGATGGCAAACTATATGCTCTTGTTCTCTGTTGATCATAATAAGAGTGTATAAACTGCCTAATATAATTACTTTTATGAGTCTAGCTTGGCTCATGTAAGAATTGATGCTAACCTGTCTGGTCAAACTGCAACCAGAAAAGGACTTCATCAGGGGTGTGTATTATCTCCGACGTTATTTAACATTTACTCTGAATTTGTGATGAGATAGGTATTGGACAGCTGGAGTGGCGGTATAACTACTGACGGAAGCAAAATATCCAGTTTATTATTTGCTGACGGTACTACCCCTATTGATGCATCTCGAGAAGAACTAGTTGCTCTATTAAACAGCTTAGAACAAGACAGTGTAGCATATGGTCTTAGTATTAACTACAATAAGACCAAGGTTATGATCGTAGATAGAGACTACGATACTGATCGAGGAATAAAGTCAGTTGGCCGTTGTGAAGTTGTTCAAAGCTTTGTGTACCTCGGTTCTTTGATCGACAATTCAGATGGCTGTGAGAATGAAATTCGATGGCGCATTCAACAGGCACGGGTGGCAATGACAAAGCTCACTAAAATATGGCATGACCATAACATCACTAAAACTACCAAAATGTCGCTGGTTCAGTGTCTTGTGTCCTCCATATTTTTGTATGCCTCGGAAATTTGGACTGTTAAGAAGGCAGATCGAGCTTCCTTAGATGCTTTTGAAATGTGGGCTTAGAGGAGAATGCTGAGAGTCCCTTATACCGCTCATCGAACTAACGTTTCTATACTGGAAGAGCTCGGTAATCCAAAGAGGCTATCCTCCGTTGTGAGAATACTTACATTCTTCGGGCATATTCACAGAAGCGATAATATGGAGAAGCTTGTAGTTCAGGGACATGCCTCGAGTGGGTGGATACGACGAAACAGTTGCTGGATATTAGTATCAAGAGCGCCACTGAACTGACGGTAAATCGCGAACGATGACGAACTACAATTTCCAAAACTATTGATAATATTTGTGTCGACAGTTCTCTAGCTGCGACTTAATGCATCATTTTGCTGGTTCACAACATGTCTGTTAAGACATTGTAACTATGATGATGATCATCATTCCTTTTGAAATTCACTAGCCACCTAGTGAACCGCTCATTTGAGCCTGTAAGCAGCTTTTTGCTTTGTGCTTGTCCAGAGTATACCCATCAATTCGCCAGCACGCATATTGCTACCAGTATCTCCATGGCCGGGTACCCAACCAAGATGTATAGAGTTGCATGCTAGTAACTGAGAGTGCAGAAATAGTCCCATACCAGTTTGGATGCACTTCCTCTGGAATCCAAGGACTTCAAAACAGCTTGAGAGTCTGAGAGGATTACAATAGTTTACAATAGTTTTGTTGCAGTTTCTACTATCCAGGCACAGTTTTGCACAAGCCAAAGCGGTTAGGTGTAAGGCGAGTACGACTGCTAGACACCGTCCTTAAAATTGTAGACGATTATCATTATTTCACCTATGGAATGTAACCAGTTCTCAGACTATAACGGCGACATTGACGATTTTGTAACGAAACACGTCCGATACCAGGCGGCAGCGCGCCCTTATTTCCAGACAGACGGCAGGCGAAGGTGTACCTGTATTCTTGCAATATGATTTCTCTCCCATTCTCGAGTGACTAAATGTCATCCGGCCCGCAGTTTGAAAAGCGGAGATTTTTCGCATGTCTTTTTAATGAGGCCGAGTCTCATCTTACCAAAGGTGCGCGCAATGCATTCGAGGCGCTTTTCGAATTTCATTTCAAATATTCATCGACGGAGTTCGAGGAATGGAGTCTGCCAGACGTATATGTGGACAGTGCTGGACTGGTAGGAAGAGATATTGATTCACAGACAGAAGCGGGAGGTTTTGTAGTGGTTAAGGGCACTGGGTAGACACAGTTTTACGTATGTATTTCCCACAACTCACTTGTTTTTTAAACTACATATATAATATGGTGTGTCAATGAGTTTCTTCTCTGTGTAAAAAAATTGGTATAAAAAATGTTATGTGTTAAAGTGTCGTAGAGGAAATTTAAGGAACTTTCAACTCTTGAAATTTTAGATAATGTGTATGTATAAGTGTCCATATTTATGTCTGTATTTGTGTAGGCCCTTCTCTCGAAGCTATTTTTAACTTTAATTTATTTCGCCAAACCATTTCCGTTTATTCTTACTATTAAATATTGCATGCATCCACATACAGTGTCTGTTACACTCAGTGAATCTTCTCCGTTTTTTTTATAACCAAGGTATTTTTTTTCATTCTAGTTTTGAAAGCTACTTTGTCAAACATTTGTATCTTTACCAAATAAACAAACACTATAATAATAATTATTATTAATATTTCAGAAGGTGATAGTTAAGATCTTAATGGTTGACAACTGGAAGCAATTTTTTCAAAAAAGTTTTTTAGTACAAAAAAACTCGCAATGCATAATCATACATTCTTCAAATGTCTGTAATTTAACAGGCAAAGAAGATATCAAAACGGGGCCACCGAAGTGACATAGCGCAAGGTTTCTTCTTCAATTTTGCATTTGAATGATTACTGTAAGTTTAAATGAACGTCAGGAGCTTTTAGACACACATACTAGAGAAAAGGAACAGGCGGCCACGCTAGCACGGAAATGCGTATTTTCTTGGATTCTCAAGTTCGTGTGCTATACTCTAGACCCTTAAAGCTGCAAGGTTTTGAAAATCGCTGCACCTATGGCAGTGTAACCAGCAGAAGAGGTACTGATATAATCCTTTTTACTGGTTTCAGGGGTTCCTTGCAATGTTCGGTCTTTTTGAACAAGGTTCTGTTCAATTGTTTGTTGACAAATGGCAGATCTGTGACCTGCAAACGTTTTTGCTTTAATTTTACCTCTAAGGGTCCTCGAAGTATAGTAAAATGGTACTCTAGTATGTTCTCTAGGTACATCACTTCACCAGGGCTTTTTATTATTTCGTCTATTTTTATGTTGGAATGTTTTACCAATACGAGGTCTTTTCTTGTTCCTCCCATCAGCCTAATTCCTTGTTTAAGTGTATTTTCATAATTCCGCAAAGAGATTCTGGCCCTATGAAGGTAATTTTAGCTCCCTTCTTGGCCTGTTCGTCTGCGTTTTCATTGCCTACGATTCCCACAAGCTCTGGCACCTACCAGAGCGCAATGTGGATTTTCTTTCCCAGCTATTTGGACCAATTCACAAAAAGGGAGAAATTGCCTGAATATGCCCTTATTAGGCAGTCTTGCGCTATGTGTCTGATGGTCTGTCTGTCACCTCTACAATCTCACGCGGCTGAAGGAAGTTTGCCTCACCTTTGTAAGGTGTCGGAGCAGATTCTGCAGTTGGTTCTGATTCGGTTAAGAGATGTCTAAATTCAACGAGGAAGAACGAATCCTGTAGGTTTGTTGGTCATGCACGGCATGACGTGATAGATTGGAGCCACTTCCCGTTCCCATTTCGCTCTCCATCGCTTATTTATGCCAAACGTGTTTTGGCGCAGAATATTGGTCGGAGTCTATTTTCCTGGATGTCTGGAACATCATTATTAGTTTGCAGCTCTGGGTTGCTCATAATTTTATTAAACTCTCTAAACAAGGCGTGTTCTTGGCGCAGATTGCAGAGACCTATGTTGCTAAGGATAGACAGCCATATTGTATTGGTTGGCTTTATTGTTCCTGTGTGCACATAATTAGAATGTCGACCATATGAATGTGTTTGCTATTGAGACACACTGGAGAGCAGTATTCTGGAACTGGATACACTAAGCCTAGCGCAGAGGATCTCAGGGTGGATGCTGAAGAGCCCCAATATGTATCGCAAAGTCTCTGTACTCTGGACTGTTTTTTTCCAGGAGCCGTCCGACCTTACTGTCCCCGTCAATACTTAAGCCTTAAGGCCGATTGTATTATTGCTCGTCTCATTTACAGTATCCCCTCCAGCAATCTGGATCCCTGCATAAGTTTATGCTGTTTATCCACTGGTCCTGGTGCTGAGCTGTACTCCATTGGCTCTAGCTTGGTCTTCCCAAAGAGCTGTTGTCTCTTGTGATCTAGCGCTTCGCACTCACAGAGCACATGTAGGGCCGACTCAGTTCCTCTTCCACACAATCTGCAGTTGAGGTCTCCGTTGTAGAGTCCCATTTTGTTCAGGTGTTCCTTCAGGCCACAATGTCCTGTGAGGAGACCCTTCGTTATTCGGAGCTGATTTCTACTCAAGGAGAGCAGTGTTTCAGCTATTTTCTTG
The DNA here is from genome assembly GCA_951848785.1 of Callosobruchus maculatus. Taxonomy (NCBI): domain Eukaryota; kingdom Metazoa; phylum Arthropoda; class Insecta; order Coleoptera; family Chrysomelidae; genus Callosobruchus; species Callosobruchus maculatus. The sequence continues at coordinate 817,313 of CATOUR010000104.1, read as the reverse complement.
CATGGAGCTTTAATGAAAGTTTTTCCATGAACACATCCTGGCAACAAGTTCCACTGCTTCTTGTGCTGATGTTTCATCCATTCTCCGACCTGGTGTCTGATTGTGCTTTTAGGCACCCCCAGGGCGGGTTCTGCTCCAATGTATAGAGCAGACGAGCCTAGTCTTGCTAGCTCGTCCGCCCTTTCATTGCCTCTTATACCTGAGTGTCCAGGCACCCACTCCAAAGTTACTTTGTTGTGTTCTGCCAGTCTTCCCAGTTCTTGTAAACACTCCCAGACTAGAGCAGACGTAACTTTGGACGCTTCTAGTGCCCTAAGTGTAGCCTGACTGTCTGTAAGTATTGCGATCCTCTTGTTTCTGTAGGATCGTTCATTATTGATCCTTGCACATTGCAGGATGGCGTATACCTCTGACTGAAATACCGAGGCGTATTTTCCTAGCGGAACTCTGTACTGTACTCCCTTATACAATTATTATTGCCTAACCTGCCCAGAAAAGAAATCACTGAATAACATTCTGGTGACTAATAGTCCGACCCTGGTCTTGGGTCAAGTTAATAAATCGAGGCGCTCACATCGGTGGACGTCCGAGCTCCGTATTTATGTAGGGAAGGCTCAGACAGGTAAAAAACTAACAAATGCAAAGCGAAGAAAAAAGGAATGGCGTGACTGAAGTCATTCCAGGAGTCAATTTCACGCGTGGCCGTAGCGTAATGGCGATCTGCCACATCAAACTGAGGGCCTTCCACTCATGTGATTTGGCTGCTTTCAGGGACGTACATACAAGGTATAACACCAGAAAATAATATACAGCACTAAATATATAATAACTATTGTTGGACATCATAAATTTCTGGGTGTCACACTAGACAGCAAACTAACGTGGGGACACCATATCAATGATATTACCTCAAAACTAAGTAAAACAGTATATCTCATTAGACGATTAAAAACATTGACGAGTGCAGATATTCTCAGGTTATCTTAGTTCCGCACATGCACCAAAAGTATTCATAATACAAAAGAAAATTATCAGAGTTATAGCTGGCGTCCACCCACTTTATCCTTGTAGAGAATTATTTAAAAAATTAGCTATATTAACATTACCATCATTATATATTTATCTAACAATTGTTGATTTGATGAAATGTTCTGAATACTCACAGATGAGAAACAGCGATGTACATTCACATAACACGAGAAACAATCGGAAAATCCATCAACTCTGTTATAGGCTACAAATATGTCAAAACAGTGTTAAATATGGACAAATAATGTTCTATAATCGGCTGGTAGACATATTTGGAGAGCCAGATGACTGAACTGTGCATCATTAAAAAAAATTATATTCATATTTAGTGGACAGGGCATTTTACTCTGTAGATGAATTTCTGAAAATATGACAATCAGCTCTATACACTTGTATTTGAACTTTGAACTAATTCTTGTAAAACTCTTGTATGTATCTCTTGTGTAATAATGTTTGTGTTATACCTATGTGTGTTGTGAATTCAAGGACTGCAATTTACCGGACTCTGAGTTTTCTCTGTCCTAAATGAATTATTTTTGGTTTTTGACAAGCCTGACTGTTGCAGTGTAACAAAAAGGTGATTAAATGCTATTATTTCAACTGTTCGTTGACATACCTTGATAAAGCGACCTTCTTTGCTTTAAGTTTGATTTGGATCCTTGAATTGCATTGTAGTAGCACTTTACAGTTACTCTATGCCCTCTAGGCACAGTTTCATAAGTCATAGGTGGAATAATCACTGTGCAAGTCTGTGTAGTGTTTCTTATTCTTAGCCTCTAAAGTGGAAAAAAGACTAAAAAGTAAGTTTTTTGAAAAATGCAAAGGGCTCTAAACGCTGTTACAAGCTGGACCCATAAGGAGGGACTGAACGTCAGCCCCTCCAATGCGTCCATAATTGCCTTCACGAGAAGGAAAAAAGTCGAGGGACTAGGACCTCTACAACTTCTGGGTAGCCAAATACAGCTGTCAGGGGAGGTTAAATACTTAGAAGTAGTACTAGACTCTAAGCTAACCTGGAACCCTCAGCTCAAAAGAGTTAAAAGAAGAGCCGAGATGGCATTAGTGCTATCGAGGCGCTCGCATAGTAAAACATGGGGTCTAAGTCCAGCCATGGTGCATTGGACATACACAATGGTGGTGAGACCCATGATTACATATGCGTCTATGGTCTGGTGGCCAAAGATGAAACAGCGAGCTGCTATAGCAGAACTAAGCAAGGTGCAAAGGCTTGCTTGTCTGTCCATAACAGGGGCAATGAAAAGCGCACCCACTGCAGTCTTAGAGACCATCCTGGACCTCCCTCCGTTGCAAATTGTAATAATGGGCGAGGCGAGAATGGGCTACTCTAGACTACAAACCCTACCAAAAGGAATTTACAAGAATCTTGGACAGAACCAAATCGCAGAATATGTGGGGCACACCATAATGGATGCTAGAAAGGACCACATAACTCCGAAATACATCTTCAATAAGAAATTCGAAACTATAATAAGAGATCGAGAACTCTGTGAAGTAAACAACCTGCATCTGGAAATAGTCTGGTACACAGATGGATCAAAGACCGAGCAAGGCACAGGAGCGGGAATCTTTGGAAGAGGAACTAGACAGAGCATTCCGCTAGGAAAGTACGCCTCGGTTTTTCAGTCAGAGGTGTACGCCATCCTGCAATGTGCAATGATCAATAATGAACGATTCTACAGAAAAAGAGGATCGCAATACTTACAGACAGTCAGGCTACACTTAGGGCACTAGAAGCGCCCAAAGTTACGTCTGCTCTAGTCTGGGAATGCTTACAGGAACTGGGAAGACTGGCAGAACACAACAAAGTAACTTTGGAGTGGGTGCCTCGACACTCAGGTATAAGAGGCAATGAAAGGGCGGACGAGCTAGCAAGACTAGGCTCGTCTGCCCTATACATTGGAGCAGAACCCGCCCTGGGGGTGCCTAAAAGCACAATCAGACACCAGGTGGGAGAATGGGTGAAACATCAGCACAAGGAGCAGTGGAACTTGTTGCCAGGATGTGTTCATGGAAAAACATTCATTAAAGCTCCATGCAAGAAGATAGCTGAAACACTGCTCTCCTTGAGTAGAAATCAGCTCCGAATAACGACGGGTCTCCTCACAGGACATTGTGGCCTGAAGGAACACCTGAATAAAATGGGACTCTACAATGGAGACCTCAACTGCAGATTGTGTGGAAGAGGAACTGAGTCAGCCCCACATGTGCTCTGTGAGTGCGAAGCGCTAGATCACAAGAGACAACAGCTCTTTGGGAAGACCCAAGCTAGAACCAATGGAGTACGGCTCAGCACCAGGACCAGTAGGTAAACTGCATAAACTTATGCAGGGATCCAGATTGCTGGAGTGGATACTGTAAAAGAGAGGAGCAATAATACAATAGGCCTTAAGGCTTAAGTATTGACGGGGACAGCAAGGTCGGACGGCTCCTGGAAAAAAAAAGTTTTTTGACTGTGCTATAAGCCCCAATTTGTCACGAAAATTTAGATGGATGCTTTCTCACCGTATTTCTTCCACCAGGGAATCCTAATAATGAGGTGACATTGACATGCATTCGACGAGAAAATAAGAAAGCGAAAGGGGGTGTATAAATCTAGGTTTTGTACAAGGGTGAACGCAGTGGCTTTTTCTGAATAGAGATACCCAAGTAATTTGGCTCTTTTTTCAAAAGAGGATGAAAAGATATATAGCATCACAGTCTTTAGCTTTGTATAAACGTAGGACGACTTTTGGGGTGTCTTGCTGAGGTAAAGGACATCGCAACGATTGCTGTGAGTCTGAAAATGTGGAGGTGACAAACTTGTTCAATCGGATTAACTAAAGTCGCGTGGATTTACGTAACTAAGGCCCGATTTTATCAATATGCTCCACTCCAACGAACACATTCTATTGGTTGATTTTTAACGAACTCTTTCTATTCGGTATTGAGGTCTGTAGTTAATAAGTATCATCCAATAGTATTTTATCAATATTGGAAACAAAATGTCAAAGCTGGATGACACTTTTGTCAAAAATATTCTAAAATTCATGTATCAAAATCATAGTACAAAATCAAAACAAAGCAATTGATTTGCAAGTAGATCCCGGTTTTTCATTTTTGCCTTATAATGTATAATTATTAATTTCGAATTGCACTAGTTTGTGACACAATAATAAAAATAGTAGGTATCAATCACAGCCACCTAAATTGAATTGAATAATTCCACCTCAAGTTAATCAAAAGTTGATCATAGATACATACCTATATACTTTTAAAAAGATACCTCAATCTATTGGGGACCTGTTTGTTATGGATCTTCACGTACAAATATTCACAGCGGATGTAAAGGTACAGCTGATGTTCTTCATCATATAATATTTCCACTTTATATCAAATTATGTTCCTTCATCAAAGGTCTAATTAATATAATAGGTAGGTAATTCATCTCCTGGGTATTTTCTGTAATCTGTTCGCGTCAAAACGAGGAAAGGTTTTTGGATTTATCCATACTTGTTTCTAGAAAAGCTAATAATGAGATATTGAGATTAATAAATAATATAAATAAGTTTCACCTAAATTCACATTTGTTTTTGTTGTTATTATCCGGCAACCGGCGACCCGGCACGTCAAACGTCAAACGATTGCCTTTCGATTAATGAATAGTGATGAGCTTTACAAATACTTTACTGAAGTGGATATCTCAATACTCGGTGGGAATGCATTTGACATAACTTACAAGCCATCCATATAAATAATAATAATAACTGGCCACAACAAACAAACTAACTGAAAACAAAGATCCATATTATAAGTACACACCGACCTCAGTACTTGAAAACAATTAATTCAAACTATATACTAGGACATTGACAGACAAAACCATCCCAGCCAGTAGACCAGATATTGTTTTTCAGTCAAAGGCAGATAAAGTGACCTATTTGATAGATATTGAATTCCCAATAATATGAATATCCATCAAAACACCTACACTGGGAGGATATCGAAATACATCTTGCCATAGAAATAAAACGGCTCTGGAAACAAAACAAAGTTATTATTGTCCCCCTCATTATGTCGGTCTCAGGCCTTACACCAAATACATTTACACCACACCTGCAACAGCTGGGCCTGGACGAAAAGTTGCACAACACCTTCCAAAAGTCTTTGATCCTCAGGACCTGTAGCATTGTACGGTCCTTCCTGAATTCCAAATAAAAATAGGTCAGGTATTGACTTGGCACAGCCCGACAATACTTGCTACTACCGCAACTATGCGAGAAAAAATAGAACAATAGGAAATAATAATAATAATAATAATGCCTATGGAAACTGTCAGAAGTTTTTCAAAATATCTTGAAGATGCAGCACTCCCTAAACAGTGTTGCTGGCTCCAATTCAAAAAGCGGCTATTCTAGCTACTTGCCGCTTAGTCAGAAATTTCTTGGCATTAGAATTAGATGAATTCCTTCCCTATATAGCCAGTATAGGTATACCTTCCAGTCCTCCAGGAAGAGAAGTTAAAAGAAATATAATAATAAAGACTTTATTATAAAGTACATATATGACTTGTATAAAGTTTCGCCACTGGCCTCTCTCACTCAACCACATCACAACAATAAAAAAATCGAACAAAAGACAATATATTATACTACTATATTAATATTTACTATTGCAAAGATGTGTCCTACTCGTTGGGAAGTAAGAAACTCTCTTGTAGTTGTATTTGAATTTGTCATGAGCGTTAATTCTGTTGACTTATTTCAATAGTTATAAAAAAGTTCAAAAAGGTATTTTCGACTCCTCCACTATATATTTGTTGAACCGTTTAGCATTATTTAAGGCCAAAACATGGTAGCGTTGCGACACAACCGTAAGGGAAAACATGTTCGCGGGTCTTTGTATGATGAGTAGACACCGACAATAATGGTAGTCTCAAGAATAACTATAGGATCTGATTTTTTTGCCACAGTAACTTATAAAGCAATATATATGAATGGGCACTATCGGTCTCCAACTGAAGGAAGAAGGAAAAGAGGAAGACCTAGGAAGGATTGGAACGAAGGGGTTAAAGAAACCATGGAAAAAAGAGGAATGGAAGAGGATGCATGGCGAGATAAAAAGCTGTGGCGAATAGGATGCGAGAAACGGCCAGTTTAGCTGTAAAAAACTCGCTGATATATAATATACTATCGGTCTAAAATATTTTTATGGTTTTGATACCAAATCTCATTGTTATTTCTTATCACAGATCAAAATGTTTGTATGTTTTTGTGTTTTAGTTCAAGTTTTATAAATGTTGTTTATTATTGGTTTGTCAAAAACTGTACAGTGCAGAGAATTTGTTTCTTTTTCTTTGTCTGTACATCCCGCTCTTGATTTATCAATGAAAAATATCTATAAAAATGTCAACTTCCACCTTCAGAAGAGTCCTAAATTGTTCTGCGGTGCCACCAGTATTCTTTTTGTACTAGTTGTGCTTGTGCAACGATTTAAAGCTAAAAACACATCGGGAATCTCAGAGATTACGATATAATAGTATTCTAATCTCATCTAGAGCAAGAATTACAGATAAGATAGGTGTTGTACTCGTACATGGAATGCGCAATTATACCAAGTACTTGGAACTAATATTTACATACCTTATTGGTAGCAGTGGTGGTAGTTATAATATGAAGTTTATTTCTAAATTTTATTCTTCACGTTTGAATAATTATTTGTTTCAGAATTAATTACTGCAAATATATCCTTTTCTTGTTTTTGGATATGGCATATATATAATTATAGTGAGTTATTATGATAAATTAGTAGCAATGAAAAGTATCAGGATAGAATTTCCATTTTGGTAGTTTCTGATTAAAATATAAAATTACATTATTTGACCAACATACGATTTTCTTCACTTTTTCTGAACAGTATATAATTACCACATACATACATACAATACATACATACATACATACATACATGCTGAGCAATTTTTATTGCGGATGTGTGAGACCGACCGTCAGGTATCGATATCGAGCTACTTTGCACATAAGCACATCACTATCACGTAAATTCGGTAATCATCAGTGAAAGTGACAGATAGGTTATGATGTCAATGTCAGAACGATTGTTTATTGTTTTGATCTGTTCAACTTTTTTAATAAATTTTCACAGGTAAGTAGGCCTTTTTCACGTCTTTCAGCGTCATTTAACATCAGTTTTATTCTTCGCTTCGCACATTGAGGAAAATGGATGCCGTGAGGGGTAAAAAGTTTTCCGAGGAAGAGAAACTGTTTCTGCTTCAGTTGGTAGATGCGTAAGTGAAACATCCTTGCAGTTTAAATTCTTCATATCAGCATAATTCCTAGTTATGTATTTTTAGAGGATTAATATGCATTATTACTGCATCTTTCTTGCATTTCCTTTTTTGATGACATATTTTTAGGCAAAAAGGTACCCTGTTGTGCCAAAAGACCGACCAGGTGTCTAATAGGCAGAAGGCAGATGCCTGGAAATCCGTGACGAATTGTTATAATGAGCGTTTTCCCCAAAAACCCAGGTCAGCAAATAGCCTGAAAGTGCTCTATGGGAATTTAAAACGCAAGACCAAGCAAAATGTAGCAATGAGTAATGTAATTTGTATTAGATACTGTATACCTAACATATTTCTAATATTATGTATGTTTCAGAGAGATGAATACCTCAAAAAACTAAGAGGCATTGCAAATCAGGATAGGGTAAGACTCTACTTTAATTTCTTTATATTAGCAGTAGCGACTTTATCTCGGACTGTCAGAATAACAAAACAAAAGCACTAGATACTTAATCCTATTTTATAAATACATCCTATATAACTATTATATTGCAGATTACACATTTTTTTTAAAGCTTACTGAAACAGTTAACTATCCTTGTTACTGGCAGGCATAGTGGGGGAGCCATGACCATCCAACACACTAAAATCTTAAACAGTTAATACTATTACTTCACATTACATACTAATAAAAATGCTTATTTCATATCTATCTACTTTTCCTAAAATGTGTATACCTACCTACAATATATATCTATATTAGAGGCACATGGTATGAACTTCAATGCAAATAAAACTAATGGTCATAAAGAATATCTATACAAATACTTATTGGTATACTATCATGTGTAACATGGGTGATTGCTCTCCCTTGTCTTCTTAACATTGAGACCTGCACATCTCCATTTCAGCATTTACTTTGTAATACAAATTCTTTATTGTTAAGGCATTTCACAGTACTTTATGGTTTTGAAACTGTAGCTTTTCAATAAACAAACTTTTTTCCTTGTCAATAATTATCACTAATTATAAATATGAATCCGCTGCAATAATAATTGCTAATTGCTGTTGATTCATATTTATTATTGTTTTTTTTTATTTACTTATGTTGTTTATTTATATATTAACACACACTTTGTTATTTTCCTGTTCAAATATCTTTCTGTTTTGCATGCAGTAGCTGCCTGTAGAAAGAAATTCTAGAAAAATCACTTTTACCTTTTGCCCTGACCTAATTCAGCATTTCCCGAGCTGCTCTGACTAGAACATTTTCTACTTTTAATACCTTTGCTGACAGCAAATTTGTTGTTTTTGAAGGAATATCAGCAATTTTACCTTATAACATTTTTTTACAATCTTACTAATTGTGAAATGGCAGCTTTAGAGATGTTGAAAAAGTATTTAGTAACAACCAATTTTAATATTCAGAGAGAAATAACTAGAACTGGAGGAGGTTCTTATACGCCCCAGCTAACAAATGCTGAAGGAAGGGTTTTGGCAATGTTAGGGGACACTGTGAAGCCTTTACAAAACCCATATGACAGTGCTGCGGATTACTTTAGTAAGTATCGAAATATATTCCTGAAGTAGGTATTTCTCTTCACATACATCAAACATCACAAGGTTTAATTCTGCTGTATAAACACAGAAAATCAGAAATTCATAAGTCTAAATAATCAAATTATTAAAAATTTCTTTTATTGCTGTATTTTGGTAGAGTAAAAAAATGTTCATTAGGAAAAAAATAAAAAATGTCACCCTATAAATAGTAGTAGACGAATCAACAAAATCAATACAATATAAAGAACGCAGTACAAAAATGCTTTTAATTATTTTGAATAGTATAGCCAAAAATTATTAAACCTAATTCAATAGTTTATATGTAGGTGGAGTAAAAATAGTAACTTAGGTCACACCATTTTTGTTTAAATGATAATAACATATTAGTTGCCAGAATGCAGAAGGCAGCCAGCATTGGCCTTACAAACATGATGCAGTTAGGTTTTGTCCAGATCCATGTAATATCTAAACAAAGCTGTAAACGAAGTTCAATTACATTTTTTTGAAGTTGTGGCGAATCAATATTGTTAATTGTAGAGGTGACATTTATATCAGAGCTAATTAAATTACAGATTGCAGCATGTATAAAATTCAACTAAATGGTCAAAAAACTGTTAGTTGACATTAGAAGCTGCCTAATAGGGAACTATTATTTTATTTGCATGTTGCAGATGACAAACCATCTACATCTACAATTCCTGACATTGGAAATCCTGAACCTCATCTTGAACCTTGTCCTGAACCTCGTCCTGAATCTCGTCCTGAACCATCTACAGCACAAAATACAGTTACAACTCCCAATACAGTCATCCCCCTAGAAAATTCCGAATATCATAGAGCTGAATATTACAGACAAAAAACGTTTAATGCTCAATTACAACAAAAGGTAATTGAGCATGATTTGGAACTTAAAAAAAAACAAATAAAACTCATTGAAATAGATTTGGAACTGAAACAAAAACAGTTGGACGAATACAACAGAAATAATAATTAGTAAGATTTATATTTTGGTGATAAGGTTACTTCTTTGGTGGAGAGAAAAAAAATAATTTCAAGATTTTTTCAGTTTTAGGAATGAGTATGTGTTTTGATAGTTTTTATTGTTTCTCTAATAATAATTAACCTACTTCATCTCCTATATCAATGCAGTTGATGAGGGAAAGATTGGACAAATGATTAGAATAGGTTACAAAGTTCAAGAAGAAAACCAACTATTAAAATGAAAGTAAGATTATTTCACAAAATGTTACATAATAATATGTCTCGTTCACAATTCAAGAATCCTAGAATTACAGTTTCATGAAAAGTTTTTAGTACACTAGAATCAATAAAATCAAGTAAACGAAACATTAGTCAAAGCTGGGTATTCTTCGAATTTTTTTTTTCATAATTGAAGAGATAATTGAGCAAGTACCATACCAACTTGGAATCTTATGTGAACTAACTTTTAGAACTACTTGCCCAATAATTAGCATAGTACATTTTTTTCCTGTACAGCAGTTGAAACTGGACAAAGTATTAAGCCTTTGTTCTTGTTTCGGCAAGAAGTTTACAGTAGTATTATTCAAGATTACATAATACAAATAAAATTGACAAAACAGCAATGATTTGTAGTAGCAGCAGTTAAAGGGTGTAAATATTTCCGATTGATAAAAAAGTGTAGGTATATAATTTCACTTGAAAAGTACAGGGTAACAGTAGAAAGTTCTGTATCAATAAAACATTTTTAGGGCTAACTCAACCCACTTTGCCCTTTTTACTTGTTACTTAGCAAGTACTAGTCAAAAAAATCAAGTGACAAGAGACCAAGAGTAATAATAATAATAATAACGTTAATTCTTGCAAAGTTACAAAAACAATGACAAGAATATGAATACTGCCACAAGTACTCAAGTAAAAGTAAGGAAAACTCATAATGTGTATGTCAGTCCAAAAAATCTGAGTCAAAATTTTGACTTCTGATCCACTAAAATAGGAAACTTATCACCAATATATCATATCAACCGCAAGCTTATGATCGGCTGGAACTGATGATGTTACTGGTGCAAGTTTTTAAATATCAAGGTATCTCGCCTTGCGATGTGCTTTGGAATCTGTGCTAATAATGGACGTTTAATCCACATATAGTCTACACCTATTCTAAACTTTTTGTCCTTAGTTTAAATGGCGCTATCTTAAATAGAAAATTCGCAAATGTTTTGCGATTTGTTAAAATTTTATTGCATATTTTCACGTTTGATCAAATATTATCAAATCTCTTCAACTAATTTATGTTGATATTTATTTATGGAAGATAAATTAAAATCCTCCTATATTAAGCGAGAAGAAAGAGACGGTTTACAATTTGACTGAAATTTAAATGGTTCAGAAGCCTATTTAATTTAGTTCACCAAGGGACTATTATAACTAGGCATATGGATTTAAGTGTCAAATTCACTATTTCGTTTAAATAAATCGTTCTGCTCTATGTGAATTCTCAAAATATAAATAATTATCTATAGAAACATGTGTTAAATATAAACATTTTCAAATAAAAATAAAAAATAACATTTATCACTGGTGTACACTTAAAAGTTGATTGACCCACCCCATGAATAGTAGTAGACAGCACAACAAAATCAATACAATATAAAGTATGGAGTACAAAAACGCTTCATAATTATTTATAATTTCTCGTTTAGATGTTACATAACAGCCCTCCTGAAAATTATGGTAGCTTTATTGTGGTTAGTTAAGTTTTACCTTGAACATTACACCCCTACGATTTTACTTAATATGCAAGATATATATGTGTTGGTCACTAACCAATGCAAAAGTGACAAGGTAACATACAATTCGATGGTACTACAACCAGGGCCGTGCCACTACCCGGTGGTGCAAGGCACCAGGGCGCTGGACATTATGGGGCGCAAATTTTTTTAGAACAGAGAAAATTTAAATCTGATTTGGCAGTATTCCTTTTTTGCGATCTTGCTTATTTTTGCAGTCAGAGGTATCTTTACTTCAATGCAAATTACTACTTTTTTACACCATACAATCATGTTATTGATAATTGCATGCTGGAGCAACAATCGCTGGCAGTTTTTCTTTCATTTCAGGATTGTTAATTGTTTTGAAAATGTTTTAACCTCTAGTATATTACAGTAGCCAGTAGGCTGTGAGAAATATCTATTTCTATCATATTCCAGATTCTTTTTGACCTTAAATATGTTACCGCCGTGGTTTCTGTTAAAGGTGATTAATTATAAAGATCTTTACAATCTTGTCTCTTTACTCTAATTCGTCTGTAAGTTAATTATTTTCTCTCCTATGAACATGTTTTTGTTTATACTTCATGGTTTTCTAGGTTGATTGTAGGTAGCAAGAACAATGAAAAACACCATTTGATCGAAAAGTTGAAAATAAATGAAAACTATCAGACTGATATTTACTCCCTTATATCCTTAGAAAGGTTATCAAATTTTACATTCAATCGTACAAAAATATTAAGCATTCCCATTCGAAAAAATCAAATCAAATCTCTTATTGAGGTTCCCTTAACTAATCGACCGATTTCTCCAAGCACAAACACAATACAAATTTGATCGTCTAACCTAAGCTAACGCATTTCATGCTTAAAAATCTGGCAAAGTTACAGCCTTCTAAATTTTATAATTTCTGCAATGTTTAATTTTTTTCAGACATCTACTTGTACCAAAAATGGTGATTTACACTTAAACGGTTCGCTTTAAGTCCCAGGTGTGATATTAAAATTCACACTAGACTTCACCAAGGAATTCGAATATGTAATAATATACAGGGTGTTTTATTTAAAAAATGTAACTTTAATACGTTTCGTGTATTGGGAACACCCTGTATAACATGAAAATATTTTTGAAATGTAACCTTAATGGGCTCCTATCCATGCGAAATTATTATTTTGTTTTTCATCAAATACTTTAGCCGTAATGCTCCGTGTCGAATAACGCGAATAACCCGGAATATAATATACATCAAGTATATCGATTTTACTGATTTTAGATCTAATCCATCTACACCCCATTTTTACCTACCGCTATGCAAAGGGCGGCAATTTTTAGCTTGCACCAGGGCGCGTATGACCCCAGGAACGGCCCTGACTACAACATATAATGACACTCTCAAACAGTAAAATTCAGCGTTCTATAATTATACATTTTCTATTTATACGATGATGAACACTACTCAGGGTAATATGTAATAATTTTTATGTATTTCAGTAATTTTTTTAATCCATAATAAACTTGTTCGTTTCATATTTGTACCTCTGTGTCTTATAACTTTTGTTCTGTAACTATGTATATGTTGTATCTTGTATCTTTGCTTCTGATAATAGTTATATTTGAATAAAATCTTTGAGAGTGGTTGTTAATGTATATTATTTATTACTGTACATATGTATACATTTCATTTCATCCAAGCATGCTTTCCAACACAGCCTCTAGAGAATTGTCCAATTCTTAACCAGATGGTGTGCGCTAATTACAGGATTACGGTCCATAGCTGCCTGATACTTCCTCATGATAGTAAGCTGATGAGACTTGAAGATATCCGTTTGTAGGAAGCCATCCGGTCATACAGTGTTCTGCCCACTTGCCATAAAAATAGTGAAAGCATAATTTTGAGGTATATTGAAAATAGGTGTTTGACAATTTTCTTGGAGCACTCATCAGTAAGATCTTTTAAGCCATAATTTATCCATATAAAAATGTAGGGTATTAGTAGAATAATTCTTTTTAGAAAAAAATGTATGAAATTAAGTTAAAATATTCTTCCAATTATTTATCTCAAATTCTCTTCAAACATATTCAAAAAATTCTAGTTGAACAAGTGCAAATTTCTCCAAACGTCTTTCATATATTTTGCAAGTCAGTGGTAGATGTTGGCCACTGTAATGTCATAAGATAAAAGTGGGGAGACAATGACTCCTACATGATTTTTTATTAATTTTAATATGGTAATTCCCAAAAATTGTATACTGTTAACTTGCTGTATGGATTTTCCATTCATTCTTACGAGTACAGAATTTTCTGGACAGATGTTTTGTTGAAGGTATAGAGTATTAAGATATGTTTTTGAAACTTAACCTTTCAGGCCCATAGGCGTAGTTAGGTGGGGGCTTGGGGGGCAAGCCCCCCCAAGAATGAAATTAGCCCCCCCAAAAATCCAAGAACAACTCGTTTTGTTAAGTTTATTGTATCTTGGGCAGTCCCCAGATCCAGGGACTTAAGCCACCTCAGATGCAGGGGCTTAACTACGCCTATGTTCAGGCCATTATTTTAATAGTAATTATAGACATAACTCCCACATGTCTCGGCTGCGGATTTTATTTCTTTGACATTTTTTGCAATAATACAAAAATTTGTATTGTCTGCAAGTAGTATTTTACGTTAGGGGAGTTACAATATATTGATGTCATTTTATAAAAAGTGTAGGTCCTAAAATCGATCCTTGGGTCACTCTTGCTTGGGCAACCCTGAATTCAGACCTTACGTTATTAATGTCTACTGTCTGTAATCTACTATTGAGGATTGATGGTATCCATTTATTAGGGATATCTCTTACCTCAAGACAGTGCAGCTTTTCAATCAACAATTTATGGTTAACACTGTCAAAAACAGTGGGTTAAGTCATAATATAATGCTACTGGAAATTCTTGACTCTTTAGTATTCAAGATATGAATTTTGCTAATTCACTGATTTCAGTTAATAGTGGATTTTTGTTTTATAAAACGATGTTGGCAACTTGATAATATGTTATTTGAAGTGATAAAATTATTCAACCGCTCGTTGAAGCATGTATCTATAAATTTTGCAAATTGTCTTGAGATATATTTTGATAAGAATTTACATCATCCTTTAGACCTCTGTTTATCTAAGTAGGCTTTGATTTTACACATTTGAGTGCTCCCGGGTGTTTTCCGAATGTAAAAGAATAATTTGTTATGTCAAAAAAATGGATCACCAATGAGTTCAGAAACTCCAGCAACAATATTACCAGGAACTTCGTCTAATCCAGTAGAGGGTTTGCGGCTACATCTCGCAATATATTGTACTTATTGTCGTGTGCTCGGAGCTAAAAATTTTGAATATTGTTCCTGATGTACAGGATAAGCTTGTCCAGTTGGAGTTTTAATATCTATATTAAGAAAAAACTCATTAAAGCTGTTTACAATAGCAGTTGTCCCCACAGCCATATTACGATTATAATGTCACATTGTCAGGTATTCCATGTCCAATTTCTGGATTCATTGAGGATTTTCCAAGCTTCGGTAGATACATTTGGAACATTTATAATTATTTTGTTATTGCATTTTGAAGTATAATTTGTAAGTCAGCTATACTTACAGACATTTTAACTTCTTTTACGAATCATTGGAGTTTTTTCGAAATACGTTGGAATAACTTATGTAATTGATTGATTGACAATGTATGGATACATCCATTATACTAATGCCCTTGGACTTTAAGGAACGAGACCATTCATTTGTATTAAGAAATGATAGATACAATTGAGTTTGAATGAACAAATATTACGCAAAATTATGTATCAACACCTTTTATTTTTTGAGCATCTCCCATAATTATATGTCTAGTTGAAATATTATTTTTGACAACTTTATATAGTAATAGAGGAATAAGAACATTTCATCCAGAGCGGAAACATCTATTTAATATTCAATTAATGTTATCTATACGTTATCTGTAGGTCATTCATTATGATGTTAAGAAAATGCTGTTTGTAGTATTTACACCGCTGAAACTTTATATTAGGAGCGAGATTAGGAGGCATCGAATTGGAAAAAATGAACCTTAAGGATTACTCTCAATAAATATCCACTAGGCGTATATTAATTTATGGAATTTCCATATCATGCTGAATGCGCAGTAAATTGTGAGACGAAATTAACAAAAAAAAACGATACTAGCAGAAGCTTCACAAATAGTTCTATTATGCCTAGTCCATCAAAGAAAAATAAATAATTGAAGAACATGTATGTATGTTTTACTTCCCACACCGATAGGTGAGGAGAGTATTCTGATCGCGAACATTTTCGATTTCGAGATAATAAGTTTTTTGGGCGTTTTATGATGTCTACATAACGAAAATCCACGTCACCCTTTTCTGTCGATCTGACTGTCTGTTTGCGTTTTTCTAGCCTCGTAATCTCAGTAACCGCTGCATGGAATATGACCAAATTTGGGCGGCAATATTATGTGGGGTCGTAGTAGATAATGCTGCTATAATTTTGAAAATTGCTGCATTCAGATATTCCTCAAACTTCGTTTTTTGGCGTTTTAGGTGTTCCTGATCATATTCTACTTTTTTTGGATGAGGGTGAAATTTGGGGTGGATGGAGGGGGGGGGGGGGGTTGTAAATTGAAAAATTTGTTGCATTCATTATTGTGACTGCCCACTGCTCACTGACCTGTGAAGGAAGACCTAGGGACATAAATAACTTTCCTGTAATACAGGGTTACTGGTAACTCGACCACTTTCCTGCAAGAGGTGATAGAGGGACTCAAATGTAATAGATTTAACCCCCCATATGTAATTCCGAAAACCGATAGTTTTCGAGATAATTAACATTTAATGTTTTTCAACCAAATGTCCAAATTTCCACACTAGATCCTAAACTTAGAAAAAAACCTTTTGTTGATTGTGATAATTTTTATTTTAGTATTTAACTAACACATACACAAAGCTAACTTAGTATTAAAATGTTTCAAAATACTAAACAGTTCCAAACTAAATACAAATATTTAAAAAATAATCAACAAAATTCTAGCTCAAAAAAATTATACAAACGGTTGAACAAATCGCTAAAAAAACTTTCCTACCTAATAACCTTTTCAGAAAGATTATAAACAGCAATGAATAAAAATCACCTATTCAAAAAGAACGAATGACAGTACAATCATTATTGATAACTCAGTTACATACTAGAATGTTTGCAAATGCGGTCGATGATTGTATCCAAGTAAGACAAATTAAATCCACTTAAAGTTTCTAGAGATCTTGCTCAATGTGTTGCTCTTGATTTCGGATACAAGTACGGATCCGCTTCCTCACTTCGGTTTTTGTAACTCGTGTTGAAAAAGTTCGTTTTATCTCCTCCGCCGCATTGATAATTTTTTGCCTTAGTTCGTCAGTAGTATTAACTGGAGTCTCGTAAACCAATGCCTTCATGTGACCCCAGGCGTAAAAATCAAGAGGTGTCAGATCTGGGCATTTGTTCGGGTATGTGTTGTCCAACAACTGCCGAATTGTGATACGGTAATGTGCTGGACAACCATCATGCTGGAATATCATGTTGGTGATGATTCTGTATTATGTTGATAAATTTTGTTAAATAGTTACTTGTGGTTGTACTTCATTCTTGTCCTTGGAATAGGCCATCAGATAAGGAAGTTTTTAAAATGATTTGTTTGACTGGCTGTGTACCTTTTTTTGAGCTAGACAATTTTCTTTCGCGGTGAATGTAAGAATTTTGTTTTTTATTTTTTAAATAATTGTATGTAGTTTGAAACTGTTTAGTTTTTTAACACATTTAAATACTAAATTAGATCTGCGTATGTGCCAGTAAAAAACTAAATTGGAAATTACCAAAATCGACAGCAGGGTTTTTTCTAAATTTGGGATGTAGTGTGGAAATTTGGACATATCGTTGAAAAACATTAAATGTTAATTATCTCTAAAACTATCGGTTTTCGGAATTACATATGGGGGGTTAAATCTATTGCATTTGAGTCCCTCTATCACTTCCTGCAGGAAAGTGGCCGAGTTACCAGTAACCCTGTATATATAATAATAATAATAACTGTCCATCCGAACATTGTCTTGCATATTACAGAAACCAAAGGACATTTCTGGTGTAAACATACGACTATTGCTTTATATCGTTCTGTACTGTGTAAAGAGGTAACTATTGAATTGATTTTAATGAAATTTTGACGCAGTATTACTACCGTGGCTAGGATGGAAAATGCGTATGGTTGTTAGAAATCGTGTCAGTAGCAGCGTAGTAATAATAAAAACAAAATTAAAAACATGAAAATAGCCTAAACTTCGTTTTTATAGGAGTCCCGGATTATTTTCCAATTTTTTTTTGTTTTTTGAGGGAGATGTAAAACTGGAAAATTTGTTGTATTGATAATAGGCTGTCCATTGACCTGTGGGGGATAGACCTAGTGGCATAACACAATTTGGGGGGGGGGGAGAGGGGAGGGTTGGATGTTGAGCAAAACTATCAAAGTGGCGTTACCTGTAATGAGGTGGAAAGATTCATCACAGAAGACCAGATTATGTATCATTATTCCCTGAAAATAGCTGCTATAACGGCATCTCTTACAGCATAATCTTGTTGGTCATCATTATTACCAATGTGGCCCAGTTGTACTTCTGGAATCTCTCTAATATCTTCCCCAAATACATCAGGATCTCTATGTATTAATGCGAAATTATGCAACACACTGCATGCCACAATGATAACTACCGATAGGTCTATTTTATTCCTGAGTCCATAAGAAAGACATGGAAAGCGCCTCTTCAGAAGACCAAAACAGCTTTCGATGGGGTTCCTTGTAGATGCATGTGCAATGTTAAATCGCTCTTCTGCAGATGTTCGTGGGTGGGCTACCGGGGTTAACAGATAAGCTTTACAAGCATACCCGCTATCTCCAACCAAATAACGCCCACTTCCGTATATGCCACGCATAAAATCAACAGGTATTGGTGAATCTTGGAAGATGGTGCTGTCATGTGTGGATCCTGGCCAGCGCGCGATGATATCTCTTATCATCAAATCAGCATCGCACACCGCCTGGGTATTTATGGAATAGAATCCCTTTCTATTCCTAAATCTCTGCGCCTCATCGCCACCCGGAGAGATAATCTTATATGAGTGCAATCTATGGCACCCAACACCCCAGGTAATCCCCTTATTGCACGAAACTTTGCAGCCACAGCATCAATTTCATCCTGATTACTGGGCATTTTTATGTAACCCGGCCGCAAGGCTGCTATCCGATGCGAAACATCTTTAACTATCTTACATGCAGAACTTACCGATATATTGATATGATCTGCAACAGTAAGCTTGGCTGGAACGCACCAGTAGCGTAAAATCTCAGACAAACCAATATCTGTAGTTCAGCATTTATAGGTCTACTACGGTTGGTTCTACGTTCAAGTCCTGGACCTATCAGACGAACCAATTCCATGAAGGTCGCTTTGCTCAATCTGAATCGCTTCTTGAAATCTATTTCGTCGTAGATTTCCAGCGGGTTTGTTCGATCCCTAAAGATTCTGGGTCTCCGAACAAGACGTCGCCTTTGATGCTGTTCAATCCTGTCCATATCCCGATCGGATGTCGTTATTGAGGAGTGCGATGACGATGACGAAGCCATTAAATAATGAACAGATTTGATTCGTAGTAGGTACCTTAAAAAAATATTAACGAGAACGGGAAAATTTATGTAAAGTCAAAATCTATCAACTATGTAGGTATTATTCAAAAATAAAAAAAAAACAAATTAAGCTTCTTGTAGATACTTATCAAGAATAGTAAAGTTGACGTGATGTAAATCGTAAGATATTATATAAAAAAATCACAATATAAACTGATCTCGTTCAAAACTAAACGCACAATATGTTTTTGTATCCGTTGAAGTCGTTTAGTAAAACCGCGGTAAATTTGCAGGAACGAGATGGGACATTTTGTATGCTAGGAGATATCGATAGTTAATCGATCTTCTCATGACAACCCCCAACATTCATATTTGGATATACCTTATGAAAAATATTCAATTGAAAAATAAAGATATTCGATCCTCTTAATTGAAACATGGGCATTAGAGATGTGTATTTATTTTTGCGTTCTAATTCAAAAGAGTATAGTTTTTACAAATAGTATCAGAACTAAAATAGTATTTTCGCCATTGTCTATCATCATATCACCAAAGGTCAAACCCTTTAATAGATCCAGAACACAAGCTCTATGTATATGTTGTGTGATATTTATCATGATATAGCCACTGACGAGATGTATCTAGTAGGTAAGTAGGTTTGAAGTACTTGGATCATTTTTCCACCGTTTCCTGCGACTCATTGATCTATTGTAGTTCACACCTATTCAGTTTTCTCCCAACTGTTCTGTCTCATTGAAGAGATCGTTAAGCTAGTTCAGAATTATATTTTTTAAATTCCTTGTTTGGGGTAAAGTGCTACCAAACAACTTGTTATTTGTATCATCCAAGCCATGCCATTATAAAACAGCTACTCAAAAAGTCAAAAAGCACCATTCCATCACCAAGCAAAGCAGAGTCTTTTACTCAAGTTCAAATGTGGGATTCAATTCAGACTGAATTTGATTCTAGTATTGAATACTGCATATAAACATTACAAAATTCGGAATTTGAATTTTGATTCAAATCAAAAGCGAATTGAGTTTCAAAGTCGATACCGCTCTTTTCTAGGATCGAATGTGGAATGTGGATTGAAACCCATGTAAACGAACCGGCGACTGCGCATATATATAAATCTGTAATATCATTTCTAAATAAGAAAATCACAAAGAAAACAAAATCGTGAACGCACAAAGCTTCCAATAAAGTTCAGATACTCAAAAAAACTAGGCTTGGGTGTATTGTAGGCTATGTGAGGTTTTTAGGTTAGGATATAGTTTTGACAGCTGGCACGCCACCCCACGAAACAAATTCGATCCAATCTGAAAACTAAATATGTAAACACATTAAATTCTCAAATTGATCAAGTGGTGGACTGATCTGCAATGACCAATCCCGTTAGGGCTTTGAAGTTTTTTTCTATTCTCTATTCTATTCTCAGTTAATAAATTTGCTAGCTTGAATGCTTTGACATACTATATTATACAAAAGTTAAATTTTCATTCAAAATAGTTGCATTACACCTAAAAACATACGTAAAAATAGTTCAGCCGCACGGTAGGAAGCAGTACATGCGGAAAAAGTAATGTTGTTGTTGACACTTGGACAATTTTCCCTATAGCAATCTCTCTTCCCTAATTTTGAACTTCGTGGATCTTAACTATTGCTTGAAATCAGTCAAACATATTTATTTTTTTCGTTGTCACTTTCTAGGTCTTAAACCTTAACCAACAAAAAAATATTCAAGGGACTTTGTAGTAGCTACACGGAAATAGTGAAGTTTTATAAAAAATAATACACAATCATATACACGCATCAAAGGAACAACATAAGAATTACCGCACGACGAATAATATTCGAACGCTATATCGATAACTTCCCATCACTATTCAAACGTTGATCTCGGATTCTGATGACGTAGGTACTTTCACTTTCGGCAATCGAAAATCATATGTTATGTGGTTTTTTTCATAGATATTTTGATTATGGATTATACCGTATTTTACGAAAAATAAAGAAAACGTCTTAAGAACCATAGCTATATACAATATAGTTACCAAGTTTTCAGCAGGGTTTTGCATATCCACTGACTGCTTATTGAGATGTCGGCACCTTCTCCACCTAAACATTATTTTGGCTAAATCAAGAAATTATACCTATTTACAAAAATAGGATGACTAGAAAATAAGGAAAAACGAATCTGGTGAAGTACTCCTATATGTCCTTTTTTTTACTATAATACAAGTGTATTATATCTCACAGGTATTTATAATTATTATAGATAGTAACAGTCCTGTTTTATCAGAATGCAATAATCAGATTTTCTTTTTATCAACATATTCATATGAAAGTGCTGATCAAATTGTGCACTCTTGTGGGCCGTGATTAGCCACAGTTAAATAATGTGGTTAGCTTTGTGAAATGCAACAAAATGATATTTGTACCTGTCTTTGCTATAATACAAAGGTATATCTGCAGGTATTTATAATTATTATAGTTAGTAATATTTTTTTTAATCAAAATAATGGAGTAATTGAAATTCTGAGATAGACCAAAACCAGTGATCAGATGTATTGGTTTTCTGGAATCTGATTGGACTAGATCAGCGAATCGTTAAAGAGTTCGCTATAGAAGAAAATGCAATTTTCCACCCATTTAGGAAGGAAAATCAGACTAGAAAAGATATTAGAGGGTTCATAATGGCCGATTATATATAAAGCATGTCTTTTTTCACCTTTTTGGAGTAAATTTCAAGAGAAATCAATAATTTTCTGAGAACTTTGACAGATGCAATTTCTTGAATGGGCTGCTCTGATTGGTCAGAGCCTTTGTTAGAATGCATGTGTTGATAAAATCGGGCCTAAGTGTGTTGTAAAAGTTCAGCAACATGCAGTACTTTACAAAGTTCCCTTAAAGAATTTTAAACTTCGTTCCTGGTCCACAAACGGTGGCGAGATGCGAAGTTAAATAGTTTAAAAACTTCCTTGACCATTTCTGATTCTTTTCCCATTACTGAGTCTTCGAGCATGATAGTGACATCGGTATATATTTAGCTCTTCAAATCTCTTAAATTATAGATTTGTTTAGATCACTATAGGTGTAGTAGAAAATATGTTTTTAAAGGTTCCATTTCATGTCCCAACAGAAGACTGAGATTTAATCTTATCCTGCTATCGATATCATGTTAAGGCATGGATTAAAGAATGAGCATGTTGTCTTGAAGTGACCTATTTATAATTGGAAAGCTTACTGCAAAAACCTCTGCACTAAGGAGCTATATCAGTGTTAGCAGACAAAAGAAACAGTATTCATAGAAACCAGATTACCCTACCCTTAGATTTGACATCCTGTTATGAATTTTTATTTCCACAATCCTTCCGAATAGTCTCGTTTATTTTAATATGTACTGAACGAAGCTATCAGTATCATTATATATAAGTTTATCACTGGAAGCTATGGAAAAGCTATTCTATATAATGAGAATGGGCATGTTGCCTAGAGGTAACCTATTTATAGTATTTATAATTCTAAAGTTCATTGCAGAAAGCTCTAGAATAAGAAGTTATATCAGTATTAACACACAGAAGAAACAGTATTCGTAGAAACCAGATTACCATTCTCTTAGATTTGACACGCTGTTATGTATTTTTATTTTCGCAACCGTTCCGAATATTCTCGTTTATTTTAATATGAAGCTATCAGTATCATTATATATAAGCGTATCATTGGAAGCTATGGAAAAGCTATTCTGTATAATGAGAATGAGCATGTTGCCTCGAGGTAACCTATTTATAATTAAAAAGCGCACTGCAAAAGCCGCTGGACTAAGAAGTTAACAGATATTAACAGATAGAAGGAACAGTATTCATAGAAACCAGATTGATCTTTACTTAGATTTGACATGCTGTTATGTATTTTTATTTTCACAATCGTTCCAAATATTTTCATTTAATTTTAATACTTATTAAATGAGGCTATCAGTATCGTTATATATAAGTATACTATTGGAAGCTATGGAGAAGTTACTTTATAGAATAAGAATGAGCATCTTGCCTCGAAAAAACCAATTTATAATTAAAAAGCTCACTGCAAAAACCTCTAGACTAAGAGGTTATATCAATATTCACATATAGAAGGAACTGTATTCATAGGAAACAGACTGCTCTTGAATTTGACACGCTGTTATTTTAATACGTAATAAACGAAGCTATAAGGAGTTATGGAAAAGCTGTTCTACCTAACAATTTTTTCTGGCTCCAGACCTATTTATCTGAACTACACCTATTTAGAATAAAATAATGATACTGATACATAAGATTTTAATACGCTTTACAGGGGCAACAACTAGATTGCTTTATACAGGGTGTCCCATGACGATTAAGACAAGCAGTATATCGGAACTGGGCAGTAGTAGCGAATTATAATTTTGGGGGTGTAAATTAGAGCAGAATGTTGTAACTTTTCTTATTATTGTGTTACCCAATGGGGTATTTATTTTTGGTCACGTGACGTCCGATTTAAAATTATTAATGGAACACCCTGTATATTTGTGCCTTTCTGTGTTCCTCCCGATAAAACAATTCCAACCAACTAGCACACTTGGAGTGTAAAGTGATTAATTCAAGAGCTACAGGTACTTAAAGCACTGTCCCACTACCATTATGAAACACCAGCAAAATAATTTAACTGTAGGGGTACATGTTATAATCAATGGTAGTGGTACAATCCTTTAAGTACCTGTAGCTCTTGAATTAATCACTTTAGACCCCAAGTGTGCAATTGATTGGAATTGTTTTATTGGGAGGAACACAGGAAGGCAGAAATATACAGGGTGTCCTATTAATAATTTTGAATCGGACGTCACGTGACCAAAAACAAATACCTCGTTAGATAACACAATGACAAGAAAAGATACAACGACTGCTCTAATTTACATCCCTAAAATTATAATTCTCTACTACCACCCAGTTCCAGTATATTGCTTGTCTTAATCGTCATGGGACACCCTGTATCTCAGTAAAGTATTACTGAATAACTTTTTTTACTATTTTATATCGTATTTTCCATCAAGCGACACTATTTAGTAATTTTTATTTGTCCCAGAAGGCAAATGAGTAATGAAAAACATTTTTTTTAATGCAGTGAGCCCTTTCAATAGGCTCATTTGATAGAGATTTTTTCATAATTTCAATGACAGAACATGTTAGTAACCAAATACAAGAAAATGTTTCAAAAAAGATAAAAAACTTTATCATGTTTAACTCATCAGTAACATTAATCTAGTATGTATTTTACATCAAAATTAAACAAATGAACTTGTACGTTTCTTTTTAGCCCTTCAAGGCAAAACGAAGTTAACAATGACACGGTTTTCATCGCAAGCTTTTATGATCATAATATAAATTGTCTATAATAGTTAGAATTTTAAAGAAAAATCTTGTTTTCTTCTTTTTGGAGCATCTAAATAAAAGCTTTTTTCAAAAAGTTTTTTTTTTGCTTTTAAGTTATTTTTTACTGTTTAGTTGCTTGCTGGATTTTTTATCCACCAAAGCCTTTCATTTACAATAAGCTTCAAAAGTCCGGCATATTGAATAAGGACTGATACCAGAATATTTTTCTAATTATTCTCAACAAGCCCTTTCATTTCATACCCATATTGTAGTAATGCAAAAAAATCTTGGTTGGTCCGCCATATTGGATTTAGAATGCCGTGACATTATTTTTCGAGTTACTATACAAATTGTAGAAATGTATTAAAATAACCACTCCGTCACCTTAAATGGTCCGCCATATTGGATTTAGAATGACGTCACATAGCTTATCGTGTATTGTCATCCAAACTAAACGTGTATACAAAATTTCAGCGTAGTGGGTTGAAGATATCTGCTTCAAAATTGAGCAGCAAGATTCTACCCGAACAAACATACATACTCGTACATTGCAGTTTAAATGAAAGCTTTTCAAAAAGTCAACAGCCTATTCACCAACTAATCCTTGTTGTGAAATTTGAGAAAAAATTGGTTCGACGAGTGACTAAACTACCTAGAGCTTCTATAAACCAATGTTAAAGTACGGCCATCCTATTCTAACTGAAACCTACTGAAAGTTGCGCCATAACTTTTGTATATAAAACTTTGTATTCTAATTAAAAATTACCAAAGCAAAAGACTGTCTGCTTTCTGACTAATACATACGTAAAGTGCACATCATACGTCCCCAAGTTTGAGTACTGTGCAGTAAGAAGTTTTTCAGGGATTTATGATACTCTTAAGATGCTCTTAACTCAATTTGAATAATAAATAGTTCATTCGAAGATGCTATCTCGGAAATACAGTGACATTTGGCTGAGATAAATAGAAAGAGGAAAATTCAGGGGATAGGAGCCATGGGCGCTCATATTTATATTTTCAGAGTTATATGTACAGGGTTACTGGTATGTCGACCACTTTCCTGCAGGAAGTGATAGAGGGACTTAAATGCAATAGATTGAACCCCCTCATATGTATTTCCGAAAACCGATAGTTTTCGAGATAATTAACATTTAATGTTTTTCAACGATATTTCCAAATTTCCACATTACATCCCAAATTTAGAAAAAACCCTGCTGTCGATTTTAGTAATTTCCAATTTAGTTTTTTACTGACACATACGCAAATCTAATTCAGTATTTAAATGTGTAAAAATACTAAACAGTTTCAAATTACATACAATTATTTAAAAAATAAAGAACAAAATTCTTACATTCAGCGCGAAAGGAAATTGTCTAGCTCAAAAAAAGATACACAACCAGTCAAACAAATTATTTTAAAAACCTCCTTATCTGATGGCCTAGTTCAAGGACAAGAATGACAGCACAACCACAAGTAACTATTTAACAAAATTTATCAACATAATACAGAATCATCAACAACATGATATTCCAGCATGGTGGTTGTCCAGCACATTACCGTATCACAATTCGGCAGTTGTTGGACAACACATACCCGAACAAATAGATGGGGAGGGGTGAACCCATCCCATGGCCTGCGCGGAGCCCAGATCTGACACCTCTTGATTTTTACATGAAGGCATTGGTTTACGAGACTCCAGTTAATACTGCTGACGAACTAAGGAAAAAATTATCAATGCGGCGTAGGAGATGAAACGAACTTTTTCAACACGAGTTACAAAAACCTAAGTGAGGAAGCGGATCCGTACTTGTGTCCGAAATCAAGGGCAACACATTGAGCAAGATCTCTAGAAACTTTGAGTGGATTTAATTTGTTTTACTTGGATAAAATCATCGACCGCATTTGCAAACATTCCAGTATGTAACTGAGTTATCAATAATGATTGTACTGTCATTCGTTCTTTTTGAATAGGTGATTTTTATTTATTGCTGTTTATAATCTTTCTGAAAAGGTTATTAGGTAGGAAAGTTTTTTTAGCGATTTGTCCAACCGTTTGTATAATTTCTTTTGAGCTAGATAATTTACTTTCACGGTGAACGTAAAAAATTTGGTTGATTATTTTTTAAATATTTGTATTTAGTTTGGAACTGTTTAGTATTTTGAAACATTTTAATACTAAGTTAGCTTTGTGTATGTGTTAGCTAAATACTAAAATAAAAATTATCAGAATCAACAACAGGTTTTTTTCTTAGTTTAGGATCTAGTGTGGAAATTTGGACATTTGGTTGAAAAACATTAAATGTTAATTATCTCGAAAACTATCGGTTTTCGGAATTACATATGGGGGGTTAAATCTATTCCATTTGAGTCCCTCTATCACCTCTTGCAGGAAAGTGGTCGAGTTACCAATAACCCTGTATAAAGGAAAACTCTAATCTAGTCTTATCCAAAACCCGAGGTTTCATCATAATAGAAATCCAAATAAAGATTTTCGATTTTTCAGGCAAACCTGAAAATCTGAAAGATCTGAAATTTTAGATTTTCGTCAAACGAGACTGAAACTCAAAACTGTGACTAGATTTGTAATCAGCATCCTTGAGCTATCCAGAACACGAGGTTTCATCTTAATAGAAATCCAAATAAAGATTTTCGATCTTTTAGATAAACTGAAACTGAAACTCAAAACTGCGACCGGATTTGTAATCAGCACCCTCAAATTATACAAAACACGAGGTTTCGCCTTAATTGAAAGCTAAATAAAGATTTTGGAATTTTTAGGTAAACCTGAAAATCTTAAATATCCTCAATTTTTGATTTCCGCCAAACGAGACTGAAACTTCAAACTGCGGCCGGATTTGTAATCAGCACCCTCAATTTATTCTAAACCCGAGGTTTCATCTCAATAGAAAGCCAAATAAAGATTTTCGATTTTTTAGGCAAACCTGAAGATCTGATAGATTTGAAATTTTTGATTTCCGTCAAACGAGACTGAAACTCAAAACTGCGACCGGTTTTATAATCAACATCTATAAGTTATCCAAAGCACGAGGTTTCATCTTAATAGAAATCCAAATAAAGATTTTCGATCTTTTAGGCAAACCTGAAAATCTGAAAGATCTGAAATTTTTTATTTTCGTTAAACGAGACTGCAACTCTAAACTGCGATTGGATTTGTAATCAGCGTCCTCAAGTCATCCGAAACACGAGGTTTCATCTTAACAGAAAGCCAAATGAAGATTTTCTATTTTTCAGGCATACCTGAAAATCTGGAAGATCTTGTAATTTTTGATTTTCGTCAGAGACTGAAACTCAAAACTGCGGCCGGATTTGTAGTCAGAACCCTTAAATTATCCTAAGTCCGAGGTTTCATCTCAATAGAAAGCCAAGTAAAGATTTTCGATTTTTTAGGAAAACCTGAAGATCTGATAGATCTGAAATTTTTGATTTTTGTCAAACGAGACTGAAACTCAAAACTGCGACTGGATTTGTAATCAGCGCTCTCAAATTATTCAAAACACGAGGTTTCGTTTTAATAGAAAGCCAAATGAAGATTTTCAACTTTTTAGGTAAAGCTGAGGATGAGAGATCTGAAATTTTTGATTTTCGTCAAACGAGACTAAAGCCCAAAACTACGACTTGATTTATAACCAGCACCGTCAAGTTCTCCAAAACATGAGGTTTTATCTTAACAGAAAACCAAATAAAGGTTTTCGACTTCTTAGGCAAACCTGAAGATGTGAAATATCTCAAATTTTTGATTTTCGTCAAACGAGATTGAAACTCAAAACTACGACCGGATTTGTAATCAGCACCCTCAAATTGTCCAAAACAAGAAACCCAAATAAAGATTTTCGATTTTTTAGGTGCAAACCGGTAGATGTGGGAAGTAAAATGAAATTAGCAATATGTGTGAGAGGACAGTTAACGTGGTTTTTTGTTTAAAATTCTATATTTCCTAATTTCCATGCACCAAACTAGTTGGGTTTCTCATTAGGACAGCGGTCGGGAAACTTTTTTAATCACTAACCCAAAATATTTTTGTGTAAGTTGATATTACCCCATGGCCAAGAGCAAAAAAAATACATCGCCTCTTTTTAGCATCTTGCATATTATAATATAGTTATAAATATACTACCAGGTTTATAAAATAGCAAAATAAAAATATATACTTTTACACACAAAAGTTTCATTTTTACCCCCAAAAATTTCATTTTTACCCCATTTGGGGTAATTCACCTCGGTTCCCCGAGCGCTGCCTTAAGAAGACGCCCATGCTTGGAATGTAAGCTGCGGAGTGAAATACCATGTAGTCGAGGAATAGCAGCAACAACCGCCGATGCTCAGACGCTAAAGGGAATTTCTAATTTTATTTGATGCGTAGGACGAGATTAAATCTCATCTGGAAATGGCTCTTCTACTCCCACTTCTTACGGAATTTTTTATCCGCTTGAGTCTTGAGTACTTTTACCCGGATATATGTTTATTCCAGGACTGACAACTTATGTTATTTAATAAAACGCTTTTAAGCGGAGTAACTCAATTCTTTTTCCTTTTGCTTCCAGAAATAAACTTGTTATCTCTTCTGCTATACAGGATTTCTTAGCTTCCTCGACAAAAAAGGGGTAGGTTATTAGAATCGGCCTCATTTTCGCAAGCTTCACAACGGCCTACTGACTTTATTGCTCGATGATTGTCGTGCTCTCTATCCACGATCATAACCTGTACTGAGGTAGGTTTGGTCACATTTCTAACATGTTTATCCCAAATATTCCACAGTTTTGCTATGTACCATTAATTAGCGCACACCCTGTATACTCGTATATGTACCTAGAACAATGGAAATAGACGAATTGACTCCTCCACTGTAACCATATTACGCTATGATGTAATAGAGCATAGAGACGGTACATGTGTTCCAGAAAAAACTAATGGAAAGTCCTTTTTTGGTGCGTGATTTCAACCGAAATGGGTTTATAATGACTCTTTTATGCCATACTGCGCAGTCCGTTTTGCCGTGACAAGAAGATAGTTGGCGAAACAGCCATTTAAAATTTGCATAAAACATTAGTCTAATACTAAGCCGTGCACGGGAGGGAACATGGGTGGAAATATGGCGCACTAACTTGTCCTGCGTTTTGTTCCAGCTCCCTAAAATATACTTTATACGGCATACAAAATTAAAACTATATGTTGTGTGTATCATTATAAGTATTCAGTTACACACATTGCTTAAATGAAGTCTAGTTGATTGACTCAATACCTTCCACACATAAAAAGAATTTGTTATGCCGCTAGGTCTTCCTTCCACAGGTCAATGGACAGATGAATACAACAAGTTTTTGAGCTTCACAGTTCTCAACCACCCCAATTTCGTCACTCCCAAAAAAATAGTAAATGACCAGGAATCCCTAAAATATCTTAAAACAAAATCAATTCAATAATTTCCAAGTTATACAATACAGAAGGATCTTAAGCAATACTCGTATGTATACATCCAGAATCTAAGTGCCTTGGTTTCTGTAATAGGCAAAGCAATGTTCAGATGGACCTAAAAGATTGTATTATGCCGCTAGGTCTTTCTTCCACAGGTCAATGAACAGCTTTATCATGAATACAACAAATTTATTAGTTTTACAATCCCACACCAGCCAATCACCCTAATTTCACTCATACCCCAAAAAAAGTAGAAAAGGATAAGTAACCCCTAAAATGCCTAAAAACGAAGTTTGGGGAATATTTGAAATCATTTTTTTTTGCTAATTACTCCACCGCCCATGTATCTATTTCTAAAATTATAGCAGCATTAGCTACTACGACCCCACAGCATCTCGCTACCCAAATTTCATCACAATCGAGGCTGAAAAACCACCGATGGAAATGAGTGACGTGGATTTTCCTTATGTAGACGTCATAAAACGCCCAAAAAGCGTATTATGTCAAAATCGAAAATTTTCGCGATCACAATACTCCCCTCACCTATCGGAGTGGGAAGTAAGATATGCAGATCTCCAGAAGAACCTGCATAGTTATTTTCAACACAAGCCTTAAAGAACTAAAATCAGTTTTGAGTCAAACGTTGCCTGTTCATTTTATTTTAGTATAGGTTTAACTGCGTGAGACTCATTATTACCTCTCACAGTACACCTTAGGTGTTATCCAAACTTTCTTAGCTGCTTAATAGAGCCGCCTTCCCTTACCGCCTTAGCTGGAAAGACAATTTCCTACTGTATAGACTTCATACAACTATGCATAGACGCATATAGTTTATAGTATGCACACCTAATCAATCCGCTGTGCCCCCCAGAAACTGCTCAAGACGCGGTTAAGTTAGTCGTGGTGGCTTCTGCGTGAAACTGCAATGATTGCAAGCAAACACGATAGCTCAGCTTCGAACAGTTTCGAGGAAATGAAATATTTGCTAAACGGTATTTCGAATATATTGTTGTATTTGCCTAATCTAACTTCAAATAGAAATCGGTCACGCTATCAGCGAAATTCAAATTAGTGGGAATTTGCTCCGAGCAATATCGTCATAAGTGCTGCAAAGCATGTTAGAACGAGATGGATAATTGAAAGTTTAGTCGAATGCAAATGAAAGTAATGTTCAGAAAAAATACGATTTTATTTAAGGGTTAAACATATCAAGAAAATCACATTACGCGATTTCGTGTACAAGATTTGGATGAATCTCTTGAACAATTCTTGAAAAATATTTTTGTCAGCAGTCAGGCTTCAGATGGCTATTGTTAATTCAAATAATTTGTTTCACAGAAAAATTCGAAAAACTGGAAAATTTTTCTGTGAACCAAATGATTTGAATTGTTTCCGTCTTGCAGAGTAAGCAAGTACCTTTCATGATTGTTGATGTTATCAACTGCATCTGATTCTCTATGATGCTCAAAACAGGTGGTAAAATGTCAACAGTCAAAGCAGCTGTTTTTGAGTTTTATATGTTGGGGCGTTTGTAATATTAGTTATCTACCAATAGATATTTCAATCCTTTTTAAATTCTGATATACTCAGGATGTATTTTATAGACGAAGGTAATTTATCGTAGATAGTATTGCATAAGTAAAATCGACTTCTTTCAAAAGTAGTTAGGTTAAATAGAGGAATATCAATAGCAATTTCTACTGAATGTACTGATGGATATTATGATTCAACGTAAAACCAACTATGTTTTGCTTGACGATTATAACAAATGCAAATTTAATAATAGACGAGAAGGTGAGGATTACAGCTAATTATATTTTATTCCAATTTATAAAAGTTACAGGTAGGGCTCGCAACTTTTGATGAACTTTAGCCTGAGTTATCATTAGTATCTTCAATAAATGTCTACTACAAAAAGCCAGATTAACTTGCTTATACAGTTACGATGATATATGCGTATATAACGAGAATCAAGCAGAAACTTGTTTCAAAATGAGACATGAAATCCTTATCTTCAATGTACTTTTGGAAGGGCTCACAGAGCAACTATTTCTCAACGAATAATTGAAGAATTAGGTAAGGAAATTATGGTTCGTCCCCTTAGTGTTCCGACCTTGCTACATATGACTTCCATTTGTTCCTTTTTTTTTAGTAGTGAGTAGTGAGAAGTTAGGTTCGGTCATCCTAATGGTTGCCATTCAGCCTTAAGGGTCTAGGGTATAGTACGCAAAATTTAGAATCCAAAAAAATACGTATTCCCCCTTTCCTTTCTCCAGTATGTGTGTCTAAGACGGGGGTAAGTCCAAAAATCCAAAAGTAAGGTCCTAAGGTCGTCATAAAAATGAATTTCGCACATTGAAGCTCCTGACGTTACCTTTAAACTTACAGTAATGATTCAAAAAGCAAATCGAAAAGGAAGGCTTGCGCTATGTCGCTTCGGTGGCCACGTTTTGATATTGTTTTTGGTTTTTCAATTAGTTTTTTCAAAAGTTTTTTTGCACACTTAAAAGCTTTTTGAAACGATTGATCTGAGATGTCATCCATTAAGGTTTTAACTATCACCCTCTAAAATACTGTCTATGTAGTTTGTAGTTTGAAAATCAAGTGAGTTCTGTTCGAAATGGTAATCCGTGTTTTAACTTTCGAACTTTCAGATGCATTGGACTATACTCTCTTGTCTTCCCTCCTGACCTACATTTAGATAGAAATTCCTCTTTTCACTCAGGGCAGGACAGTCGAAGATAACATGCTTAGCTGTTTCCTCTGCCTCACGGCAATGGGTTTGTCACATCAATCCCCAGCTTCTGCAGGTGTGCACTGAACGTCCACTTTGCCCCAGCGCTTCTGGTGCTCATTTGACACCCATCTGGTGACAGCTGTCCGTAACGTGTTGTATGATACACCATATGCTGGTTCTGGCCCACCCAAAACAATGTTACCTTGTTGGCACTCGCCAGTTTCTTTAGAGCCACTTGTTCTTGAAGTCTAAAGAAGGAACTGAGAGGTTTGAGTGGGATTCAGAGCTCAACATCGCTGTGATGAATATACTAAACAAACTATCAAATGATGATTATTCGGAAGTTTATGACAAGTAAATACATCTGTCATTATTATAGTCTCGTCATTATCTGATACATCCTAGTGTGCTAATGAAATTTCTGCCTATTAAGACGTGTCAACGTGAGTTCTCTGCAAGCAAATCCATCTGTAGGTTGGGAAAACACATCGAAGTTTCCATGGAAATGTGCACATCCAGTTATCCGAAAGGCCATAAGCCTGGCCTGGCTAGAGAAAATAAAGGATAAAAATAGAACGGAAGGAAAGTTTTAAAAGGCAAAGTCAATTTGGATTAAAGTGTTGTACAAAAACTATGAAAAGCGACAGCAAAAATATAAAATTGAGAGCACATTTCCTCCGTCGTTTCAGATTAGCCCGCGGAGATAAAATGTATTTTTGCAGCTAACTGCCGGAAGTTCAAATTATGTTTTATCTCTTTTTGTCATGGAATGTATCCTATTATGTAGGAGTTAATCTGGGGATTAGACGACTAAACTTTATGACAAGGATATTGTGCGTTCTGTGACATCGTCAAAAAAACTAATATAGACGGACTTCGTTCCTGTCACATGCCTCTGTTGCGTGTCTCATATAGAAAAATGTCCCGAAGTCCAAAAATATCTTTCACTTTTTACACACATCCCCCATCAATTAGATCAGCAGCATCAGGCGTGATATAACCTTATTACAAAATGGCTAACACCCAAGTACAGCTTGGTATTTTCTCCCCAACGTATGTAGACTGCTAATTCTTCCATAGAATTACCAACACTGTGGTCATTTTTTAAAAGCTTTTATTTAACTTGCAATGTATGTACGCTTGTTCGAGTGGAATGTTGCAACTAAATTTTGAAGCAGATATCTTCAACCGATTGAGATGAAATTTTTTATACACGTTTAGTTTGGATGACAAAGCACGACAAACTATGTAACGTCGTTCTAAATCCAATAGTGGAATAGTAATTTAATGCATTTCTACAATATGGGTTTCCATATTGATATGAGAACGCCCAGTGGATGCTAAGGGGAATGACACAATCTAATGAGAGGAATGTCATCTCTGACAATAGACACAATAGATCCACTGATGTCATTTTTAGTCAAACGATGAATATTGTTGTGATAGTTTGGGGAAAATACTATTCAAAGCCAGCAAGTTGTTTTATCACCGGACGACCTGAGAGAAGAGAGTTTTTGCATTTGGCACTCAACTAGAGGCTTGCGGTGTGAGCAAGAATCTGGCAGCAGTCACAGGAGATTCTGGATGGAATTGTACTAGTTCCTTTATACAACCTACGCAGTGGTTATCACCAGGTTGTATCGACGACGGTGACTACATCGACGTGAGGTTAGTGGGTAGCTAACGAACCGCTGGTGCACCGAGCAACCACGAAGCGTAGACCGGACAGCCGGTGTGTATGACTGTGACAGCGACGTAAGTGGTAAACAAGATCCGCGGTAAGGATTTTTCAGTAATAGGTTGTAAAGGAACATTTGGGGTGCTGAACTGACTTCGGGAAAGTAATAGGGATAAACTCGTATTGTTAGTGGACGCTTATCACCAACACAGTTTTAAGGTTATATTTAGAGTAGGTCTATATTTTTAGTTTGGTTTAAGGTTTTCATGATGTCTAATAAAAGGAAATCTACGAAAATAAGTGGATATCAGGATAGCGCAAATTCTAAGTAAGAAACTATCGTTCAAATGATGGCAAATATGTATTTTTAGATATAATACGATGTTTTATTGTAAGAGTTTGGGGAAATATACTACTCAAAGTCAGTGAGCTGTTTTATCACTGCATGAACCTTGTTCACGACCTGAGAGAAGAGAGTCTTTGCACAGTGAAAGGGCTTGTTGAGAGTGACTCGAAAAATAATATTACGTCATTCTAAATCGACTATGGTGGACCATCCAATATGGCGAAATAGTTCTATTTAATGCACTTCTGCAATATGGATATCAAATAAAAGGGCTTGCCGAGAATAAATAAAAATTGTGTTTGACATAAATGCATGTTAATAACTAAAAAGTAAAAAATAAATTAAAACAATAAAACCTTTTTAAAAAAGCTTTTATTTAAAGGTTCTAAAAAAAAAAGAAAATAAAATGTTCCTTTTGGTGTGAACTATCAACGTATAGCCTCATTATACACAATTTATATGATCATGAAAGCTTGTCGCCCGATATACTTGTGTAAATTAACTAGTACCTATTCAATTGACTAACTTGGTCTGCTGAGTTTAAGTGTGTTAAAATTTCAGTTTAATCGAATTTCCATAGGTACTTACGCAAACCTCGCAACAAGCTTTTATGATCATATAAATTGTGTATGATGAGGCTATAAGTTGATAGTTAACATTTTATCTTCTTTTTTTTAGAACCTTTAAATAAAAGCTTTTTAAAAAAGTTTTTTTGTTTTAATTTATTTTAAAATGTTATGCCTCTCACGCATTCTCAGGTTGGGGTAGCTTTCAGAATCCCTTTATGCATCGTATTGTTAGGTTTTTGTCGGATCTAAATGACTAGGCTTGATTATATTTTTTTGAATAGCACTTTCACAGAAAGTAACTAGTGATAAATGTATTAAAGAGTTAGATTCCCACCTCGCCGATGGCAGCCAATTAGAGTTAATGGACGTCTGTACATTATAGATGCGCATCCGGCGAAAAAACATGCTTTTAGTGTTAAAAATACTGGCATCATGGGGCTTTTTTATTACCGAACATAAAATCTAGCAGGATAATGTTCGCAGCAGTTCGTGCACCAAAACCTCCATTAAATATTTATACACCGACGTAACAGTGTAATGCAAATTTCCATAATACAGGCCATAACGTACGCGATAAGCTCATAGTTTTATTAGATTGGATTCTGCCACCAATGTAAAGGCATTAAGGTGCCACGGGATACCCCGGTCGTATTAAGTCGTTCCAAATTTATGAACTCTTTGGGATCTCAAAGCTATTGTCATAAGCATTGTGTGTAAAATTTGATCATGGACGAAACAAAATGGCGATAATTATCTATTTGTTTCGAAAGAGAATCGGCTTTCACTTATTCAAAGCAGTATGTGACTTCTAGAGGCAAGCTCGTTTATAGCGATACTGATAGCTTGGTTTGACATATACAGGGTGTCCCACGATGATTAAGACAAGAAATATATCGGAACTGGGCAATAGTAGCGAATTATATTATTCAAAATTTTTACTCTGTATATTTGTAACTTTTCGTGTTCTTCCGATAAAACAATTCCAATAAGTTAGCACACTTGGGGCTAAGGTGATTAATTCGGAAGCTACAGGTACTTAAAAGATGGCACAACTACCGTTGATTATGTTACAGTTAAATTATTTTGGTAGTGTTTCATAATGGTAGTGGTTCTAATTTACACCCCCAAAATTATAATTCGCTACTACTGCCCAGTTCCGATATACTGATTGGGACACCTTGTATATACTATATTCCATACACAATGGGCTTGTCTATCATAAATTTATATTTGCGTCCTGACAACTCATCACAATATCGCCCTACTCGACCGTATACGTTGGCAAAGGAAAACCACCACTTCGAATAATGACATGTACAAATATAATGATGAATCGAACGTATCCTTCATACAGGCAAGTTCAACAAAGTAAGTTATTGCACGGCCATAATTCTAACCTTGCCCTCTATCATCATTAAAAAAGCAATAGATCAAACTGAATTACGCCCTGGAATACAGCCTAGCTGATCTATTCATAAAACCACCATTGCAGTGCACGTGGGGTGTCCATGTTATCTATTTAATCTACTATCTCATCATCTTAGTCACAATGTCTTAACAGACATGTTGTGAACTCGTAAAATGTCCTCATTTTACGAGCTTGTCTTGGGATATCTTTAAGATCTTTTATGCAGTAGTTTCCCATCTTCTTTCTGCATCCTCATACCGTTGACCTGATGTGTCTACTGGTTCAGCCGCCTTTGGGACAATTTCTCACCCCAAGGACAAGAAGGTGTCCCGACTCTTCTCAACTCGTCCACCCAAAGCTGTTGGTTGAAAAGATATTACTGCTTATACCGACAGTAGTTCGGTTCCTTTTAGTCGCCTTTTATGACAATCAGGATATACGATGGGAGATATTCTAACCCGCCCCCACACGGGGAAATCTACTATCTAGCATTGCAAAAAAGAACTATACAGTTTTGAGGACGGTATAGTACTTTGGACGCAATAGCCATTACCAACGAGTCAAAAATATGGTAAAATGCTTCCAAAACCCATTGTGTATGAAACAAGGACCACCCGGTTCTGATGAACAATTATGCTCTGCTAAGAAATCATTCGTTCAAGCTTTTAGGAGTCAACATTACAGAAACATGATCTGACACGAAGACATTTCGTCAATTGAAGCATGGCATTCCATTGCTAGCCCAGATGTGTCTTTTTAGGGTTAGAAGTGCTTGTCTGCTGTCGGTGCCAAATACATCTCTCCATCTCTCTTGGTTAGTTCGTTAGCAGCTATCGATAGCCAGCCAGTTTCGTTTGAACGACACTGACCTTTTTACCCATAGCCTGCAAAGCGCTACATCACAAAAGCAAAGATCTTGTTGAAGGCTAAGCTAGAACCAATTAGGGCCGGTTTCACAATGATGGGTTAACTCAAAGTTGTGTGTTGATCGAAGGTTAACCCTAGATTTATCATGTTTCACAAATGGTGGATTTCGATTTTACTTGAGGTTAACTCTGAGCTAGCTTGACCCCAAGAAATTGTAAAGTTAACCCCAGGTTTGGGATGACGCATGAGCATTAGGTTATGTCACTTTGGTTTTGCTACTTGCTAGGCGTTTGAAGTTTCATATTTTATCATTTACCTTAACGCTTTCCATCGTTCTTTTCATTTGAAATGGATGGTTATGATATAAATGCGTATAGCAGTGATAAAGAAGCAATGATACCAAAAATATTTCGATCTAGAGTCAATTATTTTGAGGAATATTATGACCATCACTCCTTGGTCTTTTTTAAATTTTTGTATTTTTGTTTCAGAACCTTTACAGATCTGCGGCTATTATTTGCACATTTGTAATTAAATTC
Source organism: Callosobruchus maculatus (assembly GCA_951848785.1). Taxonomy (NCBI): domain Eukaryota; kingdom Metazoa; phylum Arthropoda; class Insecta; order Coleoptera; family Chrysomelidae; genus Callosobruchus; species Callosobruchus maculatus. The sequence continues at coordinate 779,034 of CATOUR010000104.1, read as the reverse complement.
GTCTCCTATTCCCAGGCGTTGTTTTTTTTGCGTCATGTTGCTGCACCTTTTGTTTTGCATTCTATTACATCCCTGTACTTTTCTACTAACGAAATGAACAGATATTCTTCATCTTTTGAAAAGTTGTTCGCTCTTTTTGGTTTTTCCACGCTGAAACACGGATACATGTACGGATATTATTTGAAAAAGGCCCCAGAAACAACTACAATGCCAAGCAGTCCAAACACCAACCCAGCCTAAAAATCCTTTATCTATGCCAAACACCAAATAACTGCGAATGAAATGAAAAAACATCAGTGGAAAAAACCAAAATGAGGTTGGAAATCCCATGAAACTGACAACTCAACGAACTTATTCTTTGACAGTCTTGCCAGATAACACAAAACACCAGCACGAAACACCTAACGAAGGAAATAAGAAGAATGAGAATTTTAAATATTGCGGACACAGTACCACCAACCGCTAAAAATAAAATACAATTCGTGGACAGTTAACCCTACGTTGTTTTATGAAGAGGTGTTCTATTGTTCGAGTTAACCCACAGGTTGAGGTTAGTAAACCGTCAGTGTGACCACTGATTGTGAAACTGGGCCTTAGAGTTTAACTCAGTACTAGGACTAGCAGGGAAACTGTACAAACAAGTGCACTGCTCTATAGTGCTAGTATTGGTACTGTATAGAGGATAGGAGTTATGTGTCGTGCCTTTCTTCAGCTTGAAACTGTGCCCTCGTAGATTTTTCGTACCTCATTCATAAAGGTGGGACAGATATATGAGGGTTCGCGTTTCGTTGTCAGCCAGCATATCACGATTAGATTTGTAATTCATCAGCGAACTGTGACTCAGTATTGTTGGATATAGTTCGGTTAGTACTCTGGGTCGTTGGATCCCTACTGAGCTCAAAGTTCTTAACTTTTATGCTATTTTTTAGCTTCACCACAGCAAATTTAACCCATGTAGATCACTGGTATACCATGTTGGCAAAGGTGAGACAGATGTATGAGAGTTCGCGTTCTGTTGTCAGCCAGTATATCACGATTAGATTTGTAATTCATCAGCGAACTGTGACTCAGTATTGTTGGATATAGTTCGGTTAGTACTCTGGGTTGGTGGATCCCTACTGAGCTCAAAGTTCTTAACTTTTATGCTATTTTTGAGCTTCACCACAGCAAATTTAACCCATGTAGATCACTGGTATACCATGTTGGCAAAGGTGAGACAGATGTATGAGAGTTCGCGTTCTGTTGTCAGCCAGTATATCACGATTAGATTTGTAATTCATCAGCGAACTGTGACTCAGTATTGTTGGATATAGTTCGGTTAGTACTCTGGGTTGTTGGATCCCTACTGAGCTCAAAGTTCTTAACTTTTATGCTATTTTTTAGCTTCACCACAGCAAATTTAACCCATGTAGATCACTGGTATACCATGTTGGCAAAGGTGAGACAGATGTATGAGAGTTCGCGTTCTGTTGTCAGCCAGTATATCACGATTAGATTTGTAATTCATCAGCGAACTGTGACTCAGTATTGTTGGATATAGTTCGGTTAGTACTCTGGGTTGTTGGATCCCTACTGAGCTCAAAGTTCTTAACTTTTATGCTATTTTTGAGCTTCACCACAGCAAATTTAACCCATGTAGATCACTGGTATACCATGTTCGCAAAGGTGAGACAGATATATGAGAGTTCGCGTTCTGTTGTCAGCCAGTATATCACGATTAGATTTGTAATTCATCAGCGAACTGTGACTCAGTATTGTTGGATATAGTTCGGTTAGTACTCTGGGTTGGTGGATCCCTACTGAGCTCAAAGTTCTTAACTTTTATGCTATTTTTGAGCTTCACCACAGCAAATTTAACCCATGTAGATCACTGGTATACCATGTTGGCAAAGGTGAGACAGATGTATGAGAGTTCGCGTTCTGTTGTCAGCCAGTATATCACGATTAGATTTGTAATTCATCAGCGAACTGTGACTCAGTATTGTTGGATATAGTTCGGTTAGTACTCTGGGTTGTTGGATCCCTACTGAGCTCAAAGTTCTTAACTTTTATGCTATTTTTTAGCTTCACCACAGCAAATTTAACCCATGTAGATCACTGGTATACCATGTTGGCAAAGGTGAGACAGATGTATGAGAGTTCGCGTTCTGTTGTCAGCCAGTATATCACGATTAGATTTGTAATTCATCAGCGAACTGTGACTCAGTATTGTTGGATATAGTTCGGTTAGTACTCTGGGTTGTTGGATCCCTACTGAGCTCAAAGTTCTTAACTTTTATGCTATTTTTGAGCTTCACCACAGCAAATTTAACCCATGTAGATCACTGGTATACCATGTTGGCAAAGGTGAGACAGATGTATGAGAGTTCGCGTTCTGTTGTCAGCCAGTATATCACGATTAGATTTGTAATTCATCAGCGAACTGTGACTCAGTATTGTTGGATATAGTTCGGTTAGTACTCTGGGTTGTTGGATCCCTACTGAGCTCAAAGTTCTTAACTTTTATGCTATTTTTTAGCTTCACCACAGCAAATTTAACCCATGTAGATCACTGGTATACCATGTTGGCAAAGGTGAGACAGATATATGAGAGTTCGCGTTCTGTTGTCAGCCAGTATATCACGATTAGATTTGTAATTCATCAGCGAACTGTGACTCAGTATTGTTGGATATAGTTCGGTTAGTACTCTGGGTTGGTGGATCCCTACTGAGCTCAAAGTTCTTAACTTTTATGCTATTTTTGAGCTTCATCACAGCAAATTTAACCCATGTAGATCACTGGTATACCATGTTGGCAAAGGTGAGACAGATATATGAGAGTTCGCGTTCTGTTGTCAGCCAGTATATCACGATTAGATTTGTAATTCATCAGCAAACTGTGACTCAGTATTGTTGGATATAGTTCGGTTAGTACTCTGGGTTGGTGGATCCCTACTGAGCTCAAAGTTCTTAACTTTTATGCTATTTTTTAGCTTCACCACAGCAAATTTAACCCATGTAGATCACTGGTATACCATGTTGGCAAAGGTGAGACAGATGTATGAGAGTTCGCGTTCTGTTGTCAGCCAGTATATCACGATTAGATTTGTAATTCATCAGCGAACTGTGACTCAGTATTGTTGGATATAGTTCGGTTAGTACTCTGGGTTGTTGGATCCCTACTGAGCTCAAAGTTCTTAACTTTTATGCTATTTTTGAGCTTCACCACAGCAAATTTAACCCATGTAGATCACTGGTATACCATGTTCGCAAAGGTGAGACAGATATATGAGAGTTCGCGTTCTGTTGTCAGCCAGTATATCACGATTAGATTTGTAATTCATCAGCGAACTGTGACTCAGTATTGTTGGATATAGTTCGGTTAGTACTCTGGGTTGTTGGATCCCTACTGAGCTCAAAGTTCTTAACTTTTATGCTATTTTTGAGCTTCACCACAGCAAATTTAACCCATGTAGATCACTGGTATACCATGTTCGCAAAGGTGAGACAGATATATGAGAGTTCGCGTTCTGTTGTCAGCCAGTATATCACGATTAGATTTGTAATTCATCAGCGAACTGTGACTCAGTATTGTTGGATATAGTTCGGTTAGTACTCTGGGTTGTTGGATCCCTACTGAGCTCAAAGTTCTTAACTTTTATGCTATTTTTTAGCTTCACCACAGCAAATTTAACCCATGTAGATCACTGGTATACCATGTTGGCAAAGGTGAGACAGATATATGAGAGTTCGCGTTCTGTTGTCAGCCAGTATATCACGATTAGATTTGTAATTCATCAGCGAACTGTGACTCAGTATTGTTGGATATAGTTCGGTTAGTACTCTGGGTTGGTGGATCCCTACTGAGCTCAAAGTTCTTAACTTTTATGCTATTTTTGAGCTTCATCACAGCAAATTTAACCCATGTAGATCACTGGTATACCATGTTGGCAAAGGTGAGACAGATATATGAGAGTTCGCGTTCTGTTGTCAGCCAGTATATCACGATTAGATTTGTAATTCATCAGCGAACTGCGACTCAGTATTGTTGGATATAGTTCGGTTAGTACTCTGGGTTGGTGGATCCCTACTGAGCTCAAAGTTCTTAACTTTTATGCTATTTTTTAGCTTCACCACAGCAAATTTAACCCATGTAGATCACTGGTATACCATGTTGGCAAAGGTGAGACAGATGTATGAGAGTTCGCGTTCTGTTGTCAGCCAGTATATCACGATTAGATTTGTAATTCATCAGCGAACTGTGACTCAGTATTGTTGGATATAGTTCGGTTAGTACTCTGGGTTGTTGGATCCCTACTGAGCTCAAAGTTCTTAACTTTTATGCTATTTTTGAGCTTCACCACAGCAAATTTAACCCATGTAGATCACTGGTATACCATGTTCGCAAAGGTGAGACAGATATATGAGAGTTCGCGTTCTGTTGTCAGCCAGTATATCACGATTAGATTTGTAATTCATCAGCGAACTGTGACTCAGTATTGTTGGATATAGTTCGGTTAGTACTCTGGGTTGTTGGATCCCTACTGAGCTCAAAGTTCTTAACTTTTATGCTATTTTTTAGCTTCACCACAGCAAATTTAACCCATGTAGATCACTGGTATACCATGTTGGCAAAGGTGAGACAGATGTATGAGAGTTCGCGTTCTGTTGTCAGCCAGTATATCACGATTAGATTTGTAATTCATCAGCGAACTGTGACTCAGTATTGTTGGATATAGTTCGGTTAGTACTCTGGGTTGTTGGATCCCTACTGAGCTCAAAGTTCTTAACTTTTATGCTATTTTTTAGCTTCACCACAGCAAATTTAACCCATGTAGATCACTGGTATACCATGTTGGCAAAGGTGAGACAGATGTATGAGAGTTCGCGTTCTGTTGTCAGCCAGTATATCACGATTAGATTTGTAATTCATCAGCGAACTGTGACTCAGTATTGTTGGATATAGTTCGGTTAGTACTCTGGGTTGTTGGATCCCTACTGAGCTCAAAGTTCTTAACTTTTATGCTATTTTTGAGCTTCACCACAGCAAATTTAACCCATGTAGATCACTGGTATACCATGTTCGCAAAGGTGAGACAGATATATGAGAGTTCGCGTTCTGTTGTCAGCCAGTATATCACGATTAGATTTGTAATTCATCAGCGAACTGTGACTCAGTATTGTTGGATATAGTTCGGTTAGTACTCTGGGTTGGTGGATCCCTACTGAGCTCAAAGTTCTTAACTTTTATGCTATTTTTGAGCTTCACCACAGCAAATTTAACCCATGTAGATCACTGGTATACCATGTTGGCAAAGGTGAGACAGATGTATGAGAGTTCGCGTTCTGTTGTCAGCCAGTATATCACGATTAGATTTGTAATTCATCAGCGAACTGTGACTCAGTATTGTTGGATATAGTTCGGTTAGTACTCTGGGTTGTTGGATCCCTACTGAGCTCAAAGTTCTTAACTTTTATGCTATTTTTTAGCTTCACCACAGCAAATTTAACCCATGTAGATCACTGGTATACCATGTTGGCAAAGGTGAGACAGATATATGAGAGTTCGCGTTCTGTTGTCAGCCAGTATATCACGATTAGATTTGTAATTCATCAGCGAACTGTGACTCAGTATTGTTGGATATAGTTCGGTTAGTACTCTGGGTTGGTGGATCCCTACTGAGCTCAAAGTTCTTAACTTTTATGCTATTTTTGAGCTTCATCACAGCAAATTTAACCCATGTAGATCACTGGTATACCATGTTGGCAAAGGTGAGACAGATATATGAGAGTTCGCGTTCTGTTGTCAGCCAGTATATCACGATTAGATTTGTAATTCATCAGCGAACTGTGACTCAGTATTGTTGGATATAGTTCGGTTAGTACTCTGGGTTGTTGGATCCCTACTGAGCTCAAAGTTCTTAACTTTTATGCTATTTTTTAGCTTCACCACAGCAAATTTAACCCATGTAGATCACTGGTATACCATGTTGGCAAAGGTGAGACAGATGTATGAGAGTTCGCGTTCTGTTGTCAGCCAGTATATCACGATTAGATTTGTAATTCATCAGCGAACTGTGACTCAGTATTGTTGGATATAGTTCGGTTAGTACTCTGGGTTGTTGGATCCCTACTGAGCTCAAAGTTCTTAACTTTTATGCTATTTTTGAGCTTCACCACAGCAAATTTAACCCATGTAGATCACTGGTATACCATGTTCGCAAAGGTGAGACAGATATATGAGAGTTCGCGTTCTGTTGTCAGCCAGTATATCACGATTAGATTTGTAATTCATCAGCGAACTGTGACTCAGTATTGTTGGATATAGTTCGGTTAGTACTCTGGGTTGGTGGATCCCTACTGAGCTCAAAGTTCTTAACTTTTATGCTATTTTTGAGCTTCACCACAGCAAATTTAACCCATGTAGATCACTGGTATACCATGTTGGCAAAGGTGAGACAGATGTATGAGAGTTCGCGTTCTGTTGTCAGCCAGTATATCACGATTAGATTTGTAATTCATCAGCGAACTGTGACTCAGTATTGTTGGATATAGTTCGGTTAGTACTCTGGGTTGTTGGATCCCTACTGAGCTCAAAGTTCTTAACTTTTATGCTATTTTTTAGCTTCACCACAGCAAATTTAACCCATGTAGATCACTGGTATACCATGTTGGCAAAGGTGAGACAGATGTATGAGAGTTCGCGTTCTGTTGTCAGCCAGTATATCACGATTAGATTTGTAATTCATCAGCGAACTGTGACTCAGTATTGTTGGATATAGTTCGGTTAGTACTCTGGGTTGTTGGATCCCTACTGAGCTCAAAGTTCTTAACTTTTATGCTATTTTTTAGCTTCACCACAGCAAATTTAACCCATGTAGATCACTGGTATACCATGTTGGCAAAGGTGAGACAGATGTATGAGAGTTCGCGTTCTGTTGTCAGCCAGTATATCACGATTAGATTTGTAATTCATCAGCGAACTGTGACTCAGTATTGTTGGATATAGTTCGGTTAGTACTCTGGGTTGGTGGATCCCTACTGAGCTCAAAGTTCTTAACTTTTATGCTATTTTTGAGCTTCATCACAGCAAATTTAACCCATGTAGATCACTGGTATACCATGTTGGCAAAGGTGAGACAGATGTATGAGAGTTCGCGTTCTGTTGTCAGCCAGTATATCACGATTAGATTTGTAATTCATCAGCGAACTGTGACTCAGTATTGTTGGATATAGTTCGGTTAGTACTCTGGGTTGTTGGATCCCTACTGAGCTCAAAGTTCTTAACTTTTATGCTATTTTTTAGCTTCACCACAGCAAATTTAACCCATGTAGATCACTGGTATACCATGTTGGCAAAGGTGAGACAGATGTATGAGAGTTCGCGTTCTGTTGTCAGCCAGTATATCACGATTAGATTTGTAATTCATCAGCGAACTGTGACTCAGTATTGTTGGATATAGTTCGGTTAGTACTCTGGGTTGTTGGATCCCTACTGAGCTCAAAGTTCTTAACTTTTATGCTATTTTTGAGCTTCACCACAGCAAATTTAACCCATGTAGATCACTGGTATACCATGTTCGCAAAGGTGAGACAGATATATGAGAGTTCGCGTTCTGTTGTCAGCCAGTATATCACGATTAGATTTGTAATTCATCAGCGAACTGTGACTCAGTATTGTTGGATATAGTTCGGTTAGTACTCTGGGTTGGTGGATCCCTACTGAGCTCAAAGTTCTTAACTTTTATGCTATTTTTGAGCTTCACCACAGCAAATTTAACCCATGTAGATCACTGGTATACCATGTTGGCAAAGGTGAGACAGATGTATGAGAGTTCGCGTTCTGTTGTCAGCCAGTATATCACGATTAGATTTGTAATTCATCAGCGAACTGTGACTCAGTATTGTTGGATATAGTTCGGTTAGTACTCTGGGTTGTTGGATCCCTACAGAGCTCAAAGTTCTTAACTTTTATGCTATTTTTGAGCTTCACCACAGCAAATTTAACCCATGTAGATCACTGGTATACCATGTTGGCAAAGGTGAGACAGATGTATGAGAGTTCGCGTTCTGTTGTCAGCCAGTATATCACGATTAGATTTGTAATTCATCAGCGAACTGTGACTCAGTATTGTTGGATATAGTTCGGTTAGTACTCTGGGTTGTTGGATCCCTACTGAGCTCAAAGTTCTTAACTTTTATGCTATTTTTTAGCTTCACCACAGCAAATTTAACCCATGTAGATCACTGGTATACCATGTTGGCAAAGGTGAGACAAATGTATGAGAGTTCGCGTTCTGTTGTCAGCCAGTATATCACGATTAGATTTGTAATTCATCAGCGAACTGTGACTCAGTATTGTTGGATATAGTTCGGTTAGTACTCTGGGTTGTTGGATCCCTACAGAGCTCAAAGTTCTTAACTTTTTTGCTATTTTTGAGCTTCACCACAGCAAATTTAACCCATGTAGATCACTGGTATACCATGTTGGCAAAGGTGAGACAGATGTATGAGAGTTCGCGTTCTGTTGTCAGCCAGTATATCACGATTAGATTTGTAATTCATCAGCGAACTGTGACTCAGTATTGTTGGATATAGTTCGGTTAGTACTCTGGGTTGTTGGATCCCTACAGAGCTCAAAGTTCTTAACTTTTTTGCTATTTTTGAGCTTCACCACAGCAAATTTAACCCATGTAGATCACTGGTATACCATGTTGGCAAAGGTGGGACAGATGTATGAGAGTTCGCGTTCTGTTGTCAGCCAGTATATCACGATTAGATTTGTAATTCATCAGCGAACTGTGACTCAGTATTGTTGGATATAGTTCGGTTAGTACTCTGGGTTGTTGGATCCCTACAGAGCTCAAAGTTCTTAACTTTTATGCTATTTTTGAGCTTCACCACAGCAAATTTAACCCATGTAGATCACTGGTATACCATGTTGGCAAAGGTGAGACAGATGTATGAGAGTTCGCGTTCTGTTGTCAGCCAGTATATCACGATTAGATTTGTAATTCATCAGCGAACTGTGACTCAGTATTGTTGGATATAGTTCGGTTAGTACTCTGGGTTGTTGGATCCCTACTGAGCTCAAAGTTCTTAACTTTTATGCTATTTTTTAGCTTCACCACAGCAAATTTAACCCATGTAGATCACTGGTATACCATGTTGGCAAAGGTGAGACAAATGTATGAGAGTTCGCGTTCTGTTGTCAGCCAGTATATCACGATTAGATTTGTAATTCATCAGCGAACTGTGACTCAGTATTGTTGGATATAGTTCGGTTAGTACTCTGGGTTGTTGGGTCCCTACAGAGCTCAAAGTTCTTAACTTTTTTGCTATTTTTGAGCTTCACCACAGCAAATTTAACCCATGTAGATCACTGGTATACCATGTTGGCAAACGTGAGACAGATGTATGAGAGTTCGCGTTCTGTTGTCAGCCAGTATATCACGATTAGATTTGTAATTCATCAGCGAACTGTGACTCAGTATTGTTGGATATAGTTCGGTTAGTACTCTGGGTTGTTGGATCCCTACTGAGCTCAAAGTTCTTAACTTTTTTGCTATTTTTGAGCTTCACCACAGCAAATTTAACCCATGTAGATCACTGGTATACCATGTTGGCAAAGGTGGGACAGATGTATGAGAGTTCGCGTTCTGTTGTCAGCCAGTATATCACGATTAGATTTGTAATTCATCAGCGAACTGTGACTCAGTATTGTTGGATATAGTTCGGTTAGTACTCTGGGTTGTTGGATCCCTACAGAGCTCAAAGTTCTTAACTTTTATGCTATTTTTGAGCTTCACCACAGCAAATTTAACCCATGTAGATCACTGGTATACCATGTTGGCAAAGGTGAGACAGATATATGAGAGTTCGCGTTCTGTTGTCAGCCAGTATATCACGATTAGATTTGTAATTCATCAGCGAACTGTGACTCAGTATTGTTGGATATAGTTCGGTTAGTACTCTGGGTTGTTGGATCCCTACAGAGCTCAAAGTTCTTAACTTTTTTGCTATTTTTGAGCTTCACCACAGCAAATTTAACCCATGTAGATCACTGGTATACCATGTTGGCAAAGGTGGGACAGATGTATGAGAGTTCGCGTTCTGTTGTCAGCCAGTATATCACGATTAGATTTGTAATTCATCAGCGAACTGTGACTCAGTATTGTTGGATATAGTTCGGTTAGTACTCTGGGTTGTTGGATCCCTACAGAGCTCAAAGTTCTTAACTTTTATGCTATTTTTTAGCTTCACCACAGCAAATTTAACCCATGTAGATCACTGGTATACCATGTTGGCAAAGGTGAGACAGATATATGAGAGTTCGCGTTCTGTTGTCAGCCAGTATATCACGATTAGATTTGTAATTCATCAGCGAACTGTGACTCAGTATTGTTGGATATAGTTCGGTTAGTACTCTGGGTTGGTGGATCCCTACTGAGCTCAAAGTTCTTAACTTTTATGCTATTTTTGAGCTTCATCACAGCAAATTTAACCCATGTAGATCACTGGTATACCATGTTGGCAAAGGTGAGACAGATATATGAGAGTTCGCGTTCTGTTGTCAGCCAGTATATCACGATTAGATTTGTAATTCATCAGCGAACTGTGACTCAGTATTGTTGGATATAGTTCGGTTAGTACTCTGGGTTGTTGGATCCCTACTGAGCTCAAAGTTCTTAACTTTTATGCTATTTTTTAGCTTCACCACAGCAAATTTAACCCATGTAGATCACTGGTATACCATGTTGGCAAAGGTGAGACAGATGTATGAGAGTTCGCGTTCTGTTGTCAGCCAGTATATCACGATTAGATTTGTAATTCATCAGCGAACTGTGACTCAGTATTGTTGGATATAGTTCGGTTAGTACTCTGGGTTGTTGGATCCCTACTGAGCTCAAAGTTCTTAACTTTTATGCTATTTTTGAGCTTCACCACAGCAAATTTAACCCATGTAGATCACTGGTATACCATGTTCGCAAAGGTGAGACAGATATATGAGAGTTCGCGTTCTGTTGTCAGCCAGTATATCACGATTAGATTTGTAATTCATCAGCGAACTGTGACTCAGTATTGTTGGATATAGTTCGGTTAGTACTCTGGGTTGGTGGATCCCTACTGAGCTCAAAGTTCTTAACTTTTATGCTATTTTTGAGCTTCACCACAGCAAATTTAACCCATGTAGATCACTGGTATACCATGTTGGCAAAGGTGAGACAGATGTATGAGAGTTCGCGTTCTGTTGTCAGCCAGTATATCACGATTAGATTTGTAATTCATCAGCGAACTGTGACTCAGTATTGTTGGATATAGTTCGGTTAGTACTCTGGGTTGTTGGATCCCTACTGAGCTCAAAGTTCTTAACTTTTATGCTATTTTTTAGCTTCACCACAGCAAATTTAACCCATCTAGATCACTGGTATACCATGTTGGCAAAGGTGAGACAGATGTATGAGAGTTCGCGTTCTGTTGTCAGCCAGTATATCACGATTAGATTTGTAATTCATCAGCGAACTGTGACTCAGTATTGTTGGATATAGTTCGGTTAGTACTCTGGGTTGTTGGATCCCTACAGAGCTCAAAGTTCTTAACTTTTATGCTATTTTTGAGCTTCACCACAGCAAATTTAACCCATGTAGATCACTGGTATACCATGTTGGCAAAGGTGAGACAGATGTATGAGAGTTCGCGTTCTGTTGTCAGCCAGTATATCACGATTAGATTTGTAATTCATCAGCGAACTGTGACTCAGTATTGTTGGATATAGTTCGGTTAGTACTCTGGGTTGTTGGATCCCTACTGAGCTCAAAGTTCTTAACTTTTATGCTATTTTTTAGCTTCACCACAGCAAATTTAACCCATGTAGATCACTGGTATACCATGTTGGCAAAGGTGAGACAAATGTATGAGAGTTCGCGTTCTGTTGTCAGCCAGTATATCACGATTAGATTTGTAATTCATCAGCGAACTGTGACTCAGTATTGTTGGATATAGTTCGGTTAGTACTCTGGGTTGTTGGATCCCTACAGAGCTCAAAGTTCTTAACTTTTTTGCTATTTTTGAGCTTCACCACAGCAAATTTAACCCATGTAGATCACTGGTATACCATGTTGGCAAAGGTGAGACAGATGTATGAGAGTTCGCGTTCTGTTGTCAGCCAGTATATCACGATTAGATTTGTAATTCATCAGCGAACTGTGACTCAGTATTGTTGGATATAGTTCGGTTAGTACTCTGGGTTGTTGGATCCCTACAGAGCTCAAAGTTCTTAACTTTTTTGCTATTTTTGAGCTTCACCACAGCAAATTTAACCCATGTAGATCACTGGTATACCATGTTGGCAAAGGTGGGACAGATGTATGAGAGTTCGCGTTCTGTTGTCAGCCAGTATATCACGATTAGATTTGTAATTCATCAGCGAACTGTGACTCAGTATTGTTGGATATAGTTCGGTTAGTACTCTGGGTTGTTGGATCCCTACAGAGCTCAAAGTTCTTAACTTTTATGCTATTTTTGAGCTTCACCACAGCAAATTTAACCCATGTAGATCACTGGTATACCATGTTGGCAAAGGTGAGACAGATGTATGAGAGTTCGCGTTCTGTTGTCAGCCAGTATATCACGATTAGATTTGTAATTCATCAGCGAACTGTGACTCAGTATTGTTGGATATAGTTCGGTTAGTACTCTGGGTTGTTGGATCCCTACTGAGCTCAAAGTTCTTAACTTTTATGCTATTTTTTAGCTTCACCACAGCAAATTTAACCCATGTAGATCACTGGTATACCATGTTGGCAAAGGTGAGACAAATGTATGAGAGTTCGCGTTCTGTTGTCAGCCAGTATATCACGATTAGATTTGTAATTCATCAGCGAACTGTGACTCAGTATTGTTGGATATAGTTCGGTTAGTACTCTGGGTTGTTGGGGCCCTACAGAGCTCAAAGTTCTTAACTTTTTTGCTATTTTTGAGCTTCACCACAGCAAATTTAACCCATGTAGATCACTGGTATACCATGTTGGCAAAGGTGAGACAGATGTATGAGAGTTCGCGTTCTGTTGTCAGCCAGTATATCACGATTAGATTTGTAATTCATCAGCGAACTGTGACTCAGTATTGTTGGATATAGTTCGGTTAGTACTCTGGGTTGTTGGATCCCTACAGAGCTCAAAGTTCTTAACTTTTTTGCTATTTTTGAGCTTCACCACAGCAAATTTAACCCATGTAGATCACTGGTATACCATGTTGGCAAAGGTGGGACATATATATGAGAGTTCGCGTTTCGTCGTCAGCCAGTATATGAGGAGTAGGGTGCATGCGACTCCCAGTGCGGTCGGGAGTTGGCCACTGCCGGAAAAGTTCCCGCATAATTTTCTCATTTATTAGCCCGTGAGACCGCGAAGCCAGTCTCGCTGGATGAATGTGCTTGTATTATTAGAATATGATGCAGATATACTGTCTGTCCACCTGGAAAAATATTCAAATATAGCGTGAAATATTATCTTAATATGAATACGCGTGGAGCCGTCGAGTTTGGGGACAGACACTCGTAATAACCACGTACTCAGCTTTCCTCTTCTTTAGGTGCCATCCCCATTCTGGAGGTTGGCAATCATCAAGGCAATCCGAACTTTGGAAACCGCCGCTCTAAATAGCTGGTTATTGGAGCAATTATACCAATCCCTCAGATTCTTTAACCACGAATGTCTTCTCCTTCCTATTGTTCTTTTTTCTGCAATTTTTCCTTCAATTATTACTTGAAGTAGATGATATTTCTCCCCTCTCATGATGTGTCCCAGGTACTGTAATTTTCGTTTCTTTATGGTTAGCAACACTTCTCTTTGTCTTTTCATTCTTATTAATACTGTTTCGTTTGTAACTTTGTCTACCCATGATATTCTCAGAATTCGACGATATATCCACATTTCAAAACTTTCGAGGCATTGGGAATCTATTTTTTTCATTGTCCACGTTTTCATCCCATAGTACAATACAGTAAATACGTAGCATCTCACAAGTCGCATCTTCAGTTCCATGCTTAGATCCCGACTGTTCAGCAGTTTTTTCATTTTCATGAATGTATTTCTGGCTTTCTCTATGCGTATTCTTATTTCAACACAGCTGTCATTGTACTCATTTATACATGTTCCAAGATAAGCATATCGCTTAACACGTTCAACCGCTAGGTCGTGTATATAGAGATTCCCAATGTTTTGTGTGGTTTTAGATATTAGCATAAGCTTTGTTTTATTTATGTTTAATGAGAGTCCATATGTTTTAGTACTCTCCAGCACTGCTCAGCTGCTTTAGCTGTTAACAAAGCTTATGTAATATTATAAACTGAACTGAAGTGACTACTCTGTATTTTGTATTGAAAGGAGCGTATACACATAGAAAAATCTGTCGTTCTGTCAAAGACTTACGCTTGGATTCAATGGGGCGTTACACTCAGCATTTCTCAAATACAGCGATGTTTTATCCAATGGGAAGTGTATATAGTTGGTAGCGAATTATATCGTATTGTCGATTCAACTACAAGATGTCATTGGATTCCAATGAATGATTCAATCGCAGCCTGTGGTTGAATCGAATCTGTGTTTGGTAATTGATTCTAAACTACTTTCTTTTCCTTGGGCCAACAGATTTTATTGCGAGGACAGCTGATTGATTCGTTTGGATGTTCAATGGTGTGATTTTGTGTGACGTTATAAGAAGCATGATATAAGAATTAGACATAAGTCTGTACCAGTTGTTGCACTATTACCTGAAATATAACTGTCTGACTAATCTAAATACCTACATTCAAATGTGGGTGTTAGCTCTTCTAAGTCCCAATTTTCAGTAGGTCCTCCATTTAATATATAACTGGACACATTTAAATCACACAATTGCTGATGCAATACGCAAAACCACGAGATGACACAACACGGCTAACACCGAAACAACACAACGGAACAACTTCGTCCATGTTGACGAGTTCGCGGCGATAGTAGCACTGAGATCATCCCCCTGTTCTTTATTCCTACCTTTATTGAATCGGGACATCAGTCCCGTCGAATACTGATTATAGTTCAGCGAACGACAAGGGCCATTGAAACATAATCAATTTTTATCAGATGAATTATCACGAACTGCTGTTGCAGTAATAATTTTTGTACATTGAATAGATTGTATGCTTTGCTTAAATGAAACATAGGGTAAATTTCGAGAACAAAAGGATGTTTTGATTGCATTATATGTCAATACTGGTATTATAAGGATTATACATATCGTTATAATGAATATAAAATTATTTTGAATTTATTGGCGTACCTGGGATTACTTCGAATATAAGGATTGAATTCTTTCCATGTGACATGGATTTAAAACAACTGTAAATATATTTAAAGTGATGGAAAAACATCCAAATACTAACAATTAATTGGAAACGCAACAATATTTTTTTCTGTGTAGATGACCTGTAGTATGTTCCCCTGATGTTTAGCGGAACCCTTAGTAAAACACTTCATGCTTAAAACTTGGTGTATATTGATCTCACCTTGTTACAAAACAATAGATGTATCTTATATCTGACCCACATCCTATTGACATACTTAACATTGCCACTCTGCTTATAAACAATCTTATCCTAACATATACATAATTATTTTCCAATATCTCACGCACCGGACTGGTAACCTCCTTACGAATTGGAGCAATACAATATACTAGGTGTTACCAGTTCTCTTCGCTTTACTAATCTACATCATAACCCTTAATCTACGACAAATATACATATATTGAAACAGGAACAAATACTTAACAATCATGAGGAAACATTATCTAACATAATGATTCTCCACAGATCTCAAGAAAGCCAAACATAGTGTTGACAAATTCCAAAAAAATATGGCTGCATTTCAGTCATCCAATAATTTGGACTTACTGTACCTTATTTTTCATATAATAGTGCTGTTCGCAGAGCAATCACAAACTAGTCAGCGTCAATTTGATTGGCCAGCACTAGTCAGAAATAGTTTGACAACTGCAATGGCGAATACTGATTGGCTCTGACTGGTTTGTGATTCTCTGTAAAAACTGACCTAATAAGATTTTAAGCATGCAACCTTATAGGGTGCTACAGATGTAATTTTACATTATATTGGGCAAAGTATATGAGTATCTCGACTTCAGTAATGCCTGCACAAGAAACTTGAACCCTAAAGATGGAATCCATGAAGGAAAATAAACCTCACAAGATTGCAGCATTTGAGCCCCATTGGCCCCAAAGAGGAACTTTTGGGACACTGTGGTTTATTCAGAGAGGTTCCGTTCTACTCCGGAACTTCCTAAGATACTATTGGTATCTTTGTGGACTCAAAAATTGCAGTGAGCCAGCATTTGAACGTGATGAAAATATAACCTCTTAAATCTGTCCAATATTCTATCCTGCCTTAATTGAAGCACGTTTGAGATAAGGATTACCAGCTTGGGGCGCTGTCTGCAAAACATATACTTCTGGATTGGATAATCTACAAATATCTGTACTGCAACTTAATTTTACTTCCCACACCTACAGGTGAGGGGAGTATTGTGATCGCGAAAATGCCTGTGAATGACTATAATATAGTCACTATAATATAGTCATTCACAGGTATTAAATACAGGGTGTTGGGACTTTCCTGTTTAGAAGCAACGGCCCTTGAAACGGCAAAGCTAATGGACGGTGAACCAGCAGCAAAACAGTAAAAAAATTCAAGCAAGTACTCACTTTTGGTTGCTACGAAGTTGTAAGTGCAGTCCTGTCGCAGGCGTCTTACAGGTAAAAGTACGACTTGTCTTCTTCAATTTGGACCATACGAGGTTGTCTAGGTCTTCCAGCATGTCCACCACGTTATGGATTCAGACATCCTGTGTCTTTAGCTCTTTGCACGAGCGAGACAAATCGACGAGGTGCAGGGTGAGTACGGTTAGGGTAACGATCGACATACACTCGCGAAACCGCAGCGGTATTTTGACCACACCATCGTACATTAAAATCATGTCCACCAGTTCTTTATTGTTATTAGCGTGCGCCATTGTTGTTGTTTCTAAGGTCCGATCGTCAGAAGTAACAAGTCAAGCACTCTCGTACACTATGCCACAGCAACGCGACGTATGACGAACTGCCTGTTTTAGTGTTTTCTCACCGGTATCGGCACCGCTAGCGCTGCCTTGTTTGTTGTGATATTATGACATGGTGAGCCATTGCCCAGGAACGGACTTAGAATTGAGGATTTCTTTAATGGTCAGTATCTTGTTTTCTCCAAGTATTTCGTTTATATGTTACTGGGAAAAAACACTCGTTTTGGCGAGTACTATCCGATGTATGAAAAAAGTTCCAACTTATGAAACACCCTGTATATTATATTTCTATTGGACCAGTATTTATTTAACTATTATCTAGCTACTTGTAATTATGGTGAAGTCTACTGGATATTTGTATTTATAGTGAAGTCTAGTAGTGAAGCTACCAGAATGATATGAAATGGCCAAGTAGAAGTACTGAATTTTCGACAATATACTCGAATCCGTTTTCCGTACAACTGGAATAGCTGAGCTGAAAGGGTAATACTTTTAAATTTATTCG
This sequence comes from Callosobruchus maculatus, assembly GCA_951848785.1. Classification (NCBI taxonomy): domain Eukaryota; kingdom Metazoa; phylum Arthropoda; class Insecta; order Coleoptera; family Chrysomelidae; genus Callosobruchus; species Callosobruchus maculatus. The sequence continues at coordinate 761,438 of CATOUR010000104.1, read as the reverse complement.
AGCTGTCTGGTAACGGGTGTCTTTGTGCCTCGCACCTTCATACTTTGCACGTAAATCACACCGTGATTATAAGTTAGTAAGGCCGACACTGCTGCTCCGAATCAAAAGATTCACTGGGACATCTGGGATACACATAAGCGTATCTGGATAGTTTTCAGGGGGTTCTATCTCTAGCTGTACACGTGAGCTCAACCTTTAGTTACACGCGCCTTGTTTTGTAATTTAACTACAAGCGTGGTGTATTCGGTACACCACCTACATATATATTATATCTATATTAGGTAATAAATGCCAACAAACTAATTGCAAAATTAGTATTAACACTATTAACGATTTCATTACGAGTAAACACTCATATCTTATCCCTGGAAAAAAGTTCAACGTAGTGAATTTTATATATCGAAATACATTTATGTGTCACTAGTAGCAGCGTGGTTTATTCTAGGCACAAGACGAAGAAGCGTTAGCTAAATATGTTTTTATAGCTTTAATAATAATAATTTTTATTGGTGTTAACGTACATAAATTGTACTTACACATGTCAGTATAAAAAAAACCTTCGTAGTGTGCATTCAGTATAAAAGACAAACATACCTTTACAATAAACAAACATACAAGCATACATCATTTGTAGCAACAGTCAACATCAATACATCAAAATTTAAAATCCATGAACTCGTTATGTGAGTACACACATACACACAAAACATACAAATTGAATTCTTTAATATAGCAACATGCAATTTCGCACTGCTTTTCTACAGATAAGCTATTAACCTTTTCAATATCTTCAGTTTCAAGAGAACTGTAAGTCAGTATAATACTACCCCCTTTCTGAAATCTATTTCGCGCAAAACGTAGATGCTACTTTATACCCATTTATACTAATCAGCTGTACTTCCTGCATCGTTAGATGATGTTGCGTTAAACATACTATTGGAATATTAAAGTCTTCTAAAACATTTCTAGTTCATGGATTTTGTTTCTAAGAGACTGAACATTTATATGAAACAATTCAAGACAGTCCTCAGTCACATTTCTTCTGATGCTTGTCCTAGTCCTCGAACAAGTTTGTTAAATAACAATAATAATATACGTTTTGCACATCTACAAGCGCGGTGTATTATATGCACCAGACGGACTAGCGGTCAAGCTTTACTTGCTCAGCAAAGTTTGTGAGACAACTGATGGCGAAGCAAGCTTTAAGTAAGTACCATCTTTGAGGGTTAAGCAGAACGGCCGAGGCGACACCTTTCAGGAGATTCAACGTACGTAAATGCGATGGTGTACCCAGAAGACCAGCGCTTGTAGTTAAAGGTTAAAAGGCATTCAATTTTTAGCCACCGTATTATGCCTAAAGGGCAACAGTGCTTCTTGTTTGAGGAATTCAACTTGCAAAATAAAAGTAGAGGATCATCATTAACTTTGTTCTCCTTCTGATACCTATGCAATAATGTGGCTTTGTAAAAAAATCTGCAACTAAATAAAAAAAAATCTCGTACGCTATAGTAACGTTTATCTGCTTAAAACACGTTTGAAAAGAGTAAATCCAACTATTAGATTAGTAAAGTTCAGTTTAACGTACAGAAAACTCAGGCAACAGCGCTAAAAAAGAAGTATCACGTTGGCTTACCAACTGTGGAAATGGAGGATCACTCAATAGTCGAGTCACCTTCTGTCAAGCGTTTGGGGATCAATATCAACAATAACATGTCCTGCTAAACGGCATCCCAGAATCTTGGAGTTTTGTTCCGCTGTAGGAAGCTCTGCGGGATCATCTTTACCAGGTGGAGGTCCCTACCCTTCGAACCACTCTCCTCTAGCTTTCCTTCTTTTGGAGAACTTCGACGCTCTGGAATGAGCTACCAGGAAATTTGTTTCTCGACGGCATCTGGGTATTTGGTTGTGGGATCATAGGGTAGCAAGGTGAGGTTAAGATGAAGCTTGAGCACTCTGTTTGCTAATTTTTTATTGAGGTGAAAGCACGATGTTATTGTTTTGCTCATACTTTGCTTCAGCTTCCACCTGCTGAAGGATGATCCCAGGATTGAAAGGTCGGTAGTTAGATTGGACTCTAGAATGTCCAAGCTAGTATTTCTGTACGCTAAAGGCAGGTCATCTGCATATGCAAATTTCCGGGAGGCTAACGGAGGTAGGTTCGAGGTATATATAATTAACAAGAACAGGGCCCTGGAGTGATCTAGATGAAAGCATATTGTTTATTAGTGTGCCTACTGTTTTGTCGTGTGCGATATGGTACAGTTTGCATAAGAGCCTTGATCTCCAGAACACTATGGCAGTCCAAAATTCAGGTAGCTGTGAAAATGAGATACGACGGCGCATTCAACAGGCACGTGTGGCCATGACAAAGCGTGACCATAACATCACTAAGGCCCGATTTTATCAACATGCAGATTTTAACAAAGACTTTGACGAATCGAAGCAGCCCTTTTAAGAACATGCATCTGTCAGTACTCTGAAAATTATTGATTTCTCTTGAAGTTGACCTCAAAAAGCTCAAAAATCACATACTTTATATACAATCGAGCATTGTAAATCATCTAGCATCTTTTCCAGTCTGATTTTCCATCCCAAATCGGTGAAAAATTGCATTTTTCTGTTTGATTAAAAGCTTAGCAATTGCTAATTTCAACCAATCAGATTCCAGATTCCATTTCCATTTGATCGCTGGTTTCATGCTGTATTAAATGCTATGATGACAAGAAATTCACACATTGCATTATTTGGATAAAACAATAATTTACTATCGATAATAATTATGAATACCTGCAATATATCTTTGTTTTATAGTAAAAAGAGGTAAAAATAGCATTTTGTTACATTTCAAAGGTTACAGCTACTTCCCAAACGTATGTGCATTACTGGTTGCCTATCCAGAATCCCAGAATGCCAAAGCTTGCCACTTTATAATTAAAATTAAGTATAACCCTATTTGATGTACAATTCACCTGTGAATACTTCTATAGGAAGATCTATAACAAACATCCATCCAGTAAATGAAAGATTGATTCTTCATAAAAGTATGTATTTTCATATAATCCATCTGACTGACGGACGTGGGATTTCTAATTATTAAATAAGGTAGGTAGTTGCTGTGATTGATCTAGGTACCTACGACTTTTATCACAAATTATCCCAGTTTGCAATTAGTAATTATACAATAATTATAATGTAAACATGGAAAATGTGGCATTAATTTGCAAATCAATCGCTTTGTTCTGATATCCTGCTATGATTTTGATCCATGAATTTCTAAAATATCTTTGACAAAAGTGTCATCCAGTTTTGACGTGTTGTTTTCAATATTGACAAAATACTATTGGATAATACTTATTAACATAGCCCTCAATACCCAATAGAAAGCTTCTGCTAAATAACATCCAATAGGAAAGCTTTGTTAAATTCTATGTTAAATATACATGTTGATAAAATCGGCCCTAAAGCTAAATGTCGCTGGTTCAGTCTCTTGTGTTCTCCATATTTTTGTATGCCTCGGAAACTTGGACTGTTAAAAAGGCAGATCGAGCTCGCATAGATGCTTTTGAAATGTGGACATGGAGGAGAATGCTGAGAGTTCCTTATACCGCCCATCGAACTAACGTTTCCACACTGGATGAGCTCGGTAATCCAAAGAGACTATCCTCTATTGTGTCGACGAGAATGCTCACATTCTTCGGACATATTCACAGAAGCGATAATATGGAGAAACTTGTAGTTCAGGGTCATGCCCCGAGTGACCGTTCCCCTACACGCTGGCTGGGTGGATACGACGAAACAGTTGCTAGATATGAATATCAAAAGCGCCACTGAACTGACAGTAAATCGCGAACGATGGCGAGCTACAGTTCTCAAAACTATCGATAATTCGTTTCGGCAATACTCTAGCTCCGACTTGATGCATGTTACGAGTTCACAACATGTCTGTTAAGACATTGTGACTATGATGACGATGAAACAGCAGTGAAGTACTATGAGGAACAGAACGGTGTAGAAAATCACATGATCTTCGTCATCCGACCGATATTCAACATAACTTTGAATAATTTCAATTCGGTCGAGGCGACCCGCGAATTCTAATCGGCGCGCGCTTGTGATTAATCTCGACGGAATCCGCTCAATGGCATTAATTGGGTTTTATTATTTGGGAAAACGGTTTAAGACGTGATTACGGCGAGTTGAACGGCGCATCGCGCTGGATATCTGTTATCGGAAAAGCGCTGGAATATCTCTATCTGTTTTAGAGGGCAATTCCGGTTCGATGGTTGCCTTTTATGCCTGCGGAATTAGTTCGCGTGCATCTGAATCGATTCTACCGCTGCATCTCGGATGATAACTGAATACGCGGATGTAAATTGGCTGCGTATGACGTTTACGACACGTGGAAAGGGGTGTCTTAAGCTGTGGTTACACTGAGTGGTCGCACGAGATCAACCACGAGCGAGCAAGAACGTTCGACTGGGAAGTACAATCGACCAAAACTGCCTACTTCTGACGTTTATGACAAGTGAAACTGGGTTTTTAGGCGGCGGTTACACTGCTTTTAGCCACTGTTACACTGAATTATCATGCACAATCGAACGCGAGCGAGCAAAAATTTCATCAAACAAGTATGTCTGACTGACCATCGACCAAATAAATGTAAATTGACTACGTATGACGTTTATGATAAGTGAAATTGGGAGCAGACAGAAAGAATTCTGCCGGTGCGCCATCTGGTACCCGAAGGTAACGGCAACCAAAGAAAGTCGCTGCCAAAACAGCAGCATACTTCTTGGTGGAACGCCACGGCGCGTCCTCTTTGAGCCACCAAAGAAACGCGGGTTCTATATGCTGCTGCATATTAAAGCCGATATACGAGGGTTGCTCTCTATCTCCATCAATCCACCAGTACGCAGACAGCTGTTTCACGCTTATTAGGCTTATTATTGGGTTTCTTAGGCTGAGGTTACACTGAAGGATCGCGCATGATCGAGCGTCAAGCAAGAATGTCCCACTGGCAAGTACAATCGTCCAAATAAATGTTAATTAGCTAGTTCTCACTTTTATAATATGTGAAAAGGAGTATCTTAGGTCGCTGTTACACTGATCGATGTGCACGATCGAGCATAAGCGAGCAAAAGTTGCATCAAGCTAAAATTTTCGACTGGCTTCTGACCGTAACGATACGTAGAAAGGGGTGTCTTAAGTCGCGTTACACTGAGCGGTAGCGCACAATCGAACACCAGCGAGCATGAGTTGCGTGAAGCTAAAATATCTGACTGTCGAGTACAAATGAGTGCAGTCGACCAAATAACTCTAAATTGGCAGATTCTGACATTTACGACACGTGGAAAGGGGTGTCTTAAGCTGTGGTTACACTGGACGATCATGCGCGATCAACCACAGGCGAGCAAGTTATTTAGCAAGAACGTCCGACTGGCAAGTACAATCGACCAAAACTGCCTACTTCTGACGTTTATGACAAGTGAAACTGGGTCTTTAGGCGGCGGTTACACTGCTTTAAGTCACTGTTACACTGAACTATCATGCACAATCGAGCGCGAGCGAGCAAAAGTTTCATCAAACAAGTATGTCTGACTGACAAGTGTCATCGACCAAATAAATATAAATTGATTACGTATGAAGTTTATGTTAGGTGAAATTGGGTTCCTCAGGCCGCGGTTACATTGAAGAATCGCGCATGATCGAGCAGCACGAGCGAGTTAAAGTTTCATCAAGCAATCGACCAAATAAATGTAAATTGGGTGCCTATGACGTTTACGGCACGTGAAGAGGGGTGTCCTAAAGCAGTGGTTACACTAATTGGTCGTACATGGTATAACGCGTTGGAGTATCGAGCGAAAATGGCTGTTTGAAAGATTAAAATCGACTTTGAACAACCAAATCAATGTAAATCGGCTGGCTCTCGCATTTATGATCCGTAGAAAGGAGAATCTTAAGCCACGGTTACACTTAGCGGTCGCGCACGATTGAGCAGGAGCGAGTAAAAGTTGCATCAAGCAGGATCTGACTGTCGAGTACAAATAACCAGAAATATTCTACCTGATTTATAGAACTATGCTTTTGGAAAGGTGCTGGAATATCTCTATCTGTTTTAGAGGGCAATTCCGGTTCGATGGTTGCCTTTTATGCCTGCGGAATTAGTTCGCGTGCATCTGAATCGATTCCACTGCTGCATCTCGGATGATAACTGAATCCGCGGATGGAAATTGGCTGCGTATGACGTTTACGACACGTGAAAGGGGGTGTCTTAAGCCGCAGTTACACTGAGCGATCACGAGCGACCCAGCACGAGTCAGAAAATGAGGTTTTGAATAAGAATTTTTTTTTTGTCATAAATGGAAAGATCATACATAACTTTTATAACAAAACTGTTTTTGTTTTCTTTTTTTCGCAATAATTCAAAAGTTATATCAAAATAAAATTGGGTTTTTGAATCGAGTACCGAAAACACGCCGACGGCTCCCGAACCCGTGTAACGTCACCATGGCGGTAAGGATGCTCCTTTGACCAACGACGTCCTACTCCGATACTAGATTCTAGATTCCCAGCCAATCACGAAAATACGCACTGGTAAACTGGTAACTAGTGTATATTTGTTGCAACACAGTCGATGAATGAAGTTTGCAGCTCGAGACAAAGTCTACGATCGAAATAAATATGTTTTTGAATGTTTGAAGTTGAAGTCAGATTACAGATTCCAGTAAGTAAGTACCTAATCAAATATGTTTCGTTGAAAAGATCTCCTCAATCGAAGGATGACCCAGTGGTTAGAGAGTCCGCTAGTGGATCTCAGGGCCTTTGGATCGAAACCCAGGCCTTCCAACTTTTTTTTTATTTTTTTTTATAAAAAAATTTATTGATGTGCTTTTTGCACTTGTTACGCACATTTTTTTCTACGATCAACATAAATATGTGTTTGAATCAAATTTTGTTAGACATATTACTTGCACTGCATAGTGCTTGTTAAATTTTTATGAAAATTTAATATTGTTAAGCTAAGTGATAAACAGAATGTGATTACGAGTTTGAGTTACCTTTTTTACATTAAAAAAATTAAAAATTAATGTAAAAAATGGATGAAGGGATTTTGTTTTATCAACCAACTATTACAGTAAAAAAAATTAATGGCGGTTGATATTGACGGACAAACCTCATTTCCACTGATTTTTGAATTGTCCACCGCCTCCTGTACTTAGTTTTTGCACTGTGCAGTGCAAGTAATATGTCTAACAAGATTTGATTCAAACACATATTTATGTTGATCGTAGAAAACATGTGCGTAACAAGTGCAAAAAGCACATCAATAAAATTTTTGATAAAAAAAAGGGTGGAAGGCCTGGGTTTCGATCCAAAGACCCTGAGATCCATTAGCGGACTCTCTAGCCACTGGACCATCCTTCGATTGAGGAGATCTTTTCAACGAAACATATTTGATTAGGCACTTATTTACTGGAATCTGTAATCTGACTTCAACTTCAAACATTCAAAAACATATTTATTTCGATCGTAGACTTCGTCTCGAGCTGCAAGCTTCATTCATCGACTGTTTTGCAACAAATATACACTAGTTACCAGTTTAGCAATACGTATTGTCGCGATTGGCTGGGAATCTAGAATCTAGTATCGGAATAGTGACGTCACACGGGTTCGGGAGCCGTCGGCGTGTCTTCGGTACTCGATTCAAAAACCCATTTTTATTTTGATATAACTTTTGAATTATTGCGAAAAAAAAAGAAAACAAAAACAGTTTTGTTATAAAACTTATATATGATCTTTCCACTTATCGCAAAAAAGTACTTTTTTTCTTAATTCAAAACCTCAATTGTCATACTGTCGACTAAAATCGTTTAGGTATATATGTATATCGCTCTGTACAAGTTCTGTTCTGAATATTTTTCTATCTGTGGGAAACCATCATAAAAGCCATGAAATCCTATTGATGACTCTTTGGTTTATACAAAGCTAATCATTCGATTTTTATAAATGACGTCTTAGATTAACAATCTTTATTTTTTTCAGGTAAGTCGTCTTCTACCTACACCGAATGAACCTAACAAGTATCTGTAATATTTGTATTACAAAATGTCAAAATGTCAAAATGTGGTAAGTAGTAACAGGGGCTTGTACCAAAGCCATATACTCACTTTAAAAAACATTACAAACAAAATATTACTAACGATACGCATAGCATCTTCTTCACGTGGACTGAGAGGCTATCTTTGTGAGGATACAATAACCTTAACGATGTACATAGATGAGTTTGTTTTAGACACGTTTGTTCACGTAATCAACCCCAAACTGATGAAATTCTGCTTGAATTAATGTTGTTAATGTAGCAAATATTTTTATTAATAATTACACTGAAACAGTTCAAGACAAAATACAGACTGACAAAACCAAAAAGAGGAAATCTAATGGAAATAAGAAATGCCCAACAGAAGGAAAAATCTCTAAATCTAAACACATGTACATTTTTGTACCGATACTACTGGCATTTTTCACCATTCTTATTTTTTCAAAAAATATTTTTCTTGATTTATCAACCGAGATGAACTCTAATACACATAAAATGTAATCATTATTCTGAAACTATAAAACAATTTAAATTTTCCGCGGAATGCCCGCCGTCCGGCCCACGGTAACCGGCCCACTATTTGACAGCTAAGCGACGTTGCCACATCTAAGGCTCCGGCCTGGTGTAGAGTCGGCCATGGATAAGGTCTTTGTCGGAGGGAAGTTAGATACTGATATAGGGTTTAATCCCATTAGCGACCGTTCGTCCGGGTCGGCACCAATTAAACATTAATAAATCTCCCCTCCCCCCTCCACTCCTCCTCCCTATCCCCCCCACCACTCCCACGCTTCCGCATCCCGTCTGGTGCACCGAAACAGAGGTCTTGCCGGAGCTGCTCCTCCAGCTCGCTTGACTGGCGGTCAGATTAAAATTTAATAATGAGGCAGGAAATCGAAGTGGCCAATTACGACGGTCAATTACCTTCATGATTCCAGCGAATCTAACGAGCGACCGATGATAAATGGCGGTCACTAGAAGACCGACCCGTATCAAGTGAACGTAAAAGAGTGTTTTGAATTGCCGACCCTAGGCTGAGAGAAGCATACACAAAGAAAAGTGGTCTAAATTTTAAACTAATTATGCTATTTTGTCACTCCCACCAATTATAGACCTGTGGCTCTTCTCAGCATCATGTCTAAGGTTATGGAGACTGTCATTAACACACAGCTCCTGAAATACCTGGACAACAATAACATCATAAATGATCGCCAGTATGGCTTTCGTAAGCACAGGTCTACAGGTGACCTCCTTGCCTACGTCACTCACTTGTGGAACAGAGCAATAGACAATCATGGCGAAACCCGTGTTGTTGCACTTGATATATCGAAAGCTTTCGACAGAGTATGGCATGACGGACTTCTGGTCAAGCTTGCTGCTTATGGACTACCACCTGGCCTGCGCCAGTGGCTGAATAGCTTTTTGAACGACCGATCCCTGTTTGTTGTAGTCGAGGGCTGTTCATCAGACGTATTTTCAATAAACGCCGGTGTTCCTCAGGGATCTGTTCTATCCCCTACACTGTTTCTGCTGTAAGTGCTGTACATCAACGAGCTGCTGGAAATAACATCCAATCCGATCTACAGCTTCGCAGGTGACAGTACATTAGTGTCGAGCATGGACCCAGGCAAGCCACTATCATCCCAGGAGACGGTACGTCAGCGACAGTGGGGATTAGCAAATAAAGTACAGTTCAACGTACAAAAAACTCAGGCAACAATACTTACAAAGAAGTTGGTAATGATTTTACGACCCTTCTTATAGATTTATTACTGCTTTTTTTTTACTGGGTGATAGGGTCCAAAATAAACACACCTTTAGCTCAAATTTGCCAACGTTTCGAAAAATATATTTTCATCTTCAGGGCTCTAGAATACAGAAAAAAGGGCTATTATATACATTTTTTTAAACATTATTGGTTGTTGTTGTTAATTAGAAGCATGAATGTAAACAATCACATTATACATATACAACGAAATATTAAAAGTATTGCTAAAATGTAAAAACAAAAAAAAATTAAAAGTTAAACAACACAGAGTTAAAAAGGAGAATAGCCAAAAACTATTACAATAAATTAAAGGAGGTAAAGATTCCCCACCATATAATCTAATTATTGGTCATTTATGCAGTTAATTAATGGATTGATGAAACACAGCAAAAATATAGGACTAAGTACTTCCCACACATTACGGTGATACCAGTTTATTATTTTCCCATAGCAGGAAGATTTAGTCTGAGATCCCTTGCAACTAAATAATCGCCAGCGCCCCCCCCCCCCCCCCCCTTAAAATCGTCTTATGCCTCTAGGTTTTTCCTTCGCAGGTCAATGGACAGCCTATTATCGATACTACAAACTTCTCAGTTTTACAACCCCCCACCCCCCAACCATCTCACTTTCACCCCCACCCAAAAAAACTGGTAGGAAATGATCAGGAACCCCATTAAAGTCAATTCAGAAGTTTCCACTTACACAATACAGAACGATACAAAGTAATACTCGTATGTATTTTGTATGCATCAGAAAGTTCAAGTCCCTTGGTTTCTGTAATCGGCAAGGCAATGTTCGGATGGACCTAAAAAGTGTATTATTCGGCTAGGTCTTTCTCTCTCAGGTCAGTAGACAGCCTATTATGAGTACAACAATCTTTTCAGATTTACAACCCCCCACCCCCCCACCACCCTAATTTCACCCCCCAGCCCAAAAAAAGTAGAAAATGATCAGGAACCCCTAAAACGCCTAAAAACGAAGTTTTTTTTTTTTTTTTATTTTTTTTTTATGGTCGGCCTCCCGCAAAGGCTGAAAGCCTATGGCGCTGTAGAAGCGCTGCGAGAGGACAAATGTCTGTTCACGTTAGATTTGAAACGCTGCAGGTTGTAGCCGTCGGGAAACAAATTCCCCGGCAGCTGATTCCACAGCGTCGAAGTTCTCCAAAAGAAGGAATGCTGGAGGAGACTGGTTCGGGGAGTAAGGACCTCGACCTGGTAAGGATGAGCTCGCAGAGCTTCTCTAGTATTCCTGGTTCGGCCGGCCTTTGGTGTTATTATCTGGGAGAGCTCACTCGAACATCTTCCGTGATAGAATCTGTAAAACAGGCATAGGTCAGCCACCCTCCTTCGATGTTCCAGGCTGTGGAGGTCCTTTGTGAGGTTAGGCGTATCGATTAATCTAATTGCTCTTTTCTGGATAGTGTCCAGAAGCTTTAGAGAGTGCTTCGGAGCACCTCCCCATACATGGGAGCAATACTCCAGCGATGGTCGGATCTGTGCCTTGTAGAGCAGCAGCAGTTGCTCTGGTGTATACAACTTCCTACAGCGGAACAAAACTCCAAGCTTCTGGGATGCCGTTTTAGCAATACTGACGACGTGGTCATGCCAGGACATGTTATTGTTGATGTTGATTCCCAAGAGCTTGACGGAAGGTGATTCGACTATGGGGTGACCCTCCATTTCCACGGTTGGTAAGCCATCGTGAGACTTCTTTGTCAGTGTTGTTGCCTGAGTTTTTTGTACGTTGAACTGTACTTTATTTGCTAATCCCCACTCGACAATTGTTTTGATATCAGCGTTGATCTGTGAGGTATGCTGCTGTCGCCGACGTACCGTCTCCTGGGATGACAGTGGCTTGCCTGGTTCCATGCACGACACTAATGTACTGTCATCTGCGAAGCTGTAGATTGGATTGGATGTTATTTCCAGCAGCTCGTTGATGTACAGCAGAAACAGTGTAGAGGATAGGACAGATCCCTGAGGAACACCGGCGTTTATTGAAAATACGTCTGATGAACAGCCCTCGACTACAACAAACAGAGATCGATCGTTCAAAAAGCTATTCAGCCACTGGCGCAGGCCAGGTGGTAGTCCATAAGCAGCAAGCTTGACCAGAAGTCCGTCATGCCACACTCTGTCGAAGGCTTTCGATATGTCAAGTGCAACAACACGGGATTCGCCATGTTTGTCTATTGCTCTGTTCCACAAGTGAGTGACGTAGGCAAGGAGGTCACCTGTAGACCTGTGCTTGCGGAAGCCATACTGGCGATCATTTATGATGTCATTGTTGTCGAGGTATTTCAGGAGCTGTGTGTTAATGACAGTCTCCATAACCTTAGACATGATGCTGAGAAGAGCCACAGGTCTATAGTTGGTGGGATCAGTTTTTTTGCCTTTCTTAGGGATAGGTTGCACGCAGCCAATCTTCCACGAATCGGGAAACACGCCTCGTTGATATGAAAGTTTGAAGAGCTTGCAAAGAATAGGTGCAAGCTCAGCGGCACAGCGTTTAAGGACAATGGCTGGAATTTGGTCAGGACCAGTAGCTTTATTGGTGTTCAGTTTTTGGAGGATGCTTTTTACATCTCGATGTTGAAATTTGACCTCTGCCATTCTCGAGTTCACGCTTATGGTGGTGGTCGGAGTACTTCCTTGAAAGTCTACAGTAGAATTGGCTGCGAAGAGCTTCCCCAAGATGTCTGCTTTTTCTTTAGGAGCAGAAGCGATGGATTTGTCCTCTCTGGTCAGGGGTGGTATTGACGAATAGGAAAAGTTCTGACTAACAGCCTTAGCTACAGACCAGAATGTTCTGGACGAACTAGGACATGAGAGGAGCTTGTTCTTAATTTTTTGGTTGTGTTCCTCCTTGCTGCTGTCAATCACGCGTTTGCAGTGATTTCTGGCGTCGATAAAACTGCGGTGGTTCTCGGCATTTGGATTTTTCCTCCATTCTTTGTAATGGTGGTTTTTAGAGGAAACTGCATCTCTACAGCGCTGATTGAACCATGGCTTGTTTTTGGAGGGATGCTTGACGACATGAGGAATATAGGCTTCCATGCCAGATAGAGTTTGAACTGAGAGAGTTTGAGCTGTTTTCATATTTTTAATTTCTTTTAATATTGCTGCGCCACCACTGAGACGATTTCTAAAAATCAGACGCGTCTTCCATCCTCGCCAAAGTAGTAATACTGTGCCGACATTTCATTAACATCAATTCAGTAATTTCAACATTATAAAATACAGAACGATCTAAAGCAATACTCGTATGTATATTGTATACATCGGAAAATTCTCTAAGTCCTTGGTTCCTGTAATACACAAGGCAATGTTCGGATGGACCTAAAAAACTGTATTATACCGCCACGTCTTTCTCTCTCAGGTCAGTAGACAGCCTATTATGAGTACAACAAATTTTTCAGCTTTACAATCCCCCACCCCCCAACCACCCCAATTTCACCCCCACACAAAAAAAAGTAGAAAATGATCAGGAACCCCTAAAACGCCTAAAAACGAAGTTTGAGGCATATTTGAAATTTTTCGTTTTTTGCTAATTACTCCGCCGCCCATACACCGATTACCAAAATTTTAGCAGCATTACCTGCTACGACTCTACACCATATCACTACCCAAATTTCATCAAAATCTATGCAGCCGTTACTGAGATTAGGGGGCTAGAAAAACGCCAACAGACAGACAGACAGACCCACAGACCGACAGACAGACCGACGGAAATGAGTGACGTGGATTTTCGTTATGTAGACACCATAAAACGCCCAAAAAGCGAGTTATCTCAAAATCGAAAATTTTCGCGATCATAATACTCCCCTCACCTATCGGTGTGGGAAGTAAAAGTGGTGTAAATTTTAAACTAGTGGTGCTATTTTGTCACGATGGTAGCGCTTTATGTAACCTATGATACGGTAGAGTCGCCGGCCGTCCAGTTTTTATATTTTGTAGTGGGAATTGAACTATTTTTTACTTCCCACACCGATAGGTGAGGGGAGTATTGTGATCGCGAAAATTTTCGATTTTGAGATAATACGTTTTTTGGACGTTTTATGATGTCTACATAACGAAAATCCACGTCACTCATTTCCGTCGGTCTGTCTGTCGGTCTGTCGGTCTGTCGGTCTGTCGGTCTGTCGGTCTGTCGGTCTGTCGGTCTGTCGGTCTGTCGGTCTGTCTGTCGGTCTGTCTGTCGGTCTGTCTGTCGGTCTGTCTGTCGGTCTGTCTGTCGGGCTGTCTGTCGGTCTGTCTGTCGGTCTGTCTGTCGGTCTGTCTGTCGGTCTGTCTGTCGGTCTGTCTGTCGGTCTGTCTGTCTGTACGCGTTTTTCTAGCCACGTAATCTCAGTAACGGCTAGATGGATTGTTATAAAATTTGGGCAGCGATATACCGTGGTGTCGTAGTAGGTAATGTTCCTATAATTTTGAAAATCGGTGCATGGGCGGCGGAGTAATTAGCAAAAAACGAAAAATTTTAAATATGCCTCAAACTTCGTTTTTAGGCGTTTTAGGGGTTCCTGATCATTTTCTACTTTTTCTTTTGGTAGGGGTGAAATTGGGGTGGTTGGTGGGTGGGGGGTTGTAAAACTAAAAAATTTGTTGCTTTCATAATAGACTGTCCACTGACCTGTGAAGTAAGTCCTAGCGACATAAATAACTTTTTTAGGTCCATCCGAACATTGCCTTGCCTATTACAAAAACCAAAGGACAGAATTTTTCTGGTGTAAACATACGAGTATTGCTTTAGATCGTTCTATATTATGTAACGAAGAAACTGTTGAACTGAATTAATTTTAATGAAATTTTGACACAGTATTACTACCGTGGCGAGGATGGAAAATGCGTATGGTTTTATAAATCGTGCCAGTGGCGGCGCAGAAATAATAAAAAAAGTAAAAATATAAGAACAGCTCAAACTTCGTTTTTAAGTGTTTTAGAGGTTCCTGATCATTTTCTGAGTTTTTTTGGGTGGGGGTGAAATTGGGGTGGTTGGGGGAGGGGGGTTGAAAAACTGGAAAATTTGCTGTATTAACAATAGGCTGTCCACTGACCTGTGAAGGAAGACCTAGCGACATAGATCAGCTTTTTAGGTCCATTTGAACATTGCCTTGCCTATTACCGAAACTAAGGGACTTAGAATTTTCTGTATACATACGAGTATTTATTGCTTTAGATCGTTTTGTATTTTGTAACGTGGAAACTATTAAATTGATTTTAATGAAATTTTGACACATTATTATTACTGTGGTGAGGATAGAAAACGCGTATGCTTGTTAGAAATCGTGTCAGTGGTAGCGTAGCAATAATCAAAAAACTAAAAATATGAAAACAGCTCAAACTTCGTTTTTAGATGTTTAAGGGGTTCCTGACCGTTTTATACCTTTTTTGGGTGGAGGTGAAATTGGGGCGATGATTAGGTTGCAAGGGGATCTCAGACTAAAGCTTCATGCTATGGGAAAATAATGAACTGGTATCACCGTAATGTGTGGGAAGTACTGAGTCAATCAACTTGACTTCATTTTTTTATCAATATCTTCAACAAAGAGTTAATCTGCGTCCCCGGTAAACCCGCAAGTACGTCGACTTCGTGCAGCTTTCTGGCCATTTTCGCCCTGGCAAATTCGGCGGCTCCCAACGTGCAATTTCGCATCCACACAATGTCGACGTCGACAGCGACTTTCGGCCGAGTACAAGGTGGACAATGAACCGGTTCATGCCGGCTCGCCGGCAATTATCCGGCGATTTCGTGCACGCCGCTCCTCTATTGCCACTTTTCACGAAACGCTTCGAACCAAAACAAACGCGACGTGACCGTCTATGGAAAACCGGCTCAATGGAAATTCTCTCATCTCTAGAAGCTTAAGCGACAAACAAAAAGCTTCACTTGGATCCTAGGTACTTACTTCAGATACCTATATTGTAGTGTCAAATCTAGTCTACCGATTGAAGTATCATGTGGCTGATTCAACATACAGGGTGAGTTTTTAGTACCTGCTCGGTCGATAACTCCACTACTGTAGAAGATAGCGAAAAAAGTTGTATATAAGAGTTGTAGGCACGGATATGCTCCTTGCTCAGAAAATATTTAGATGTATACAGGGTGATATATAACTACGTGGTGATGCAAACATGCATTTTTTTAAATGAGACACCCTATATATTATTCCATATCCAAATTCTAATAATGATTTCCGTTCTTCCAGTATCAGGTTTTGTTACATTGTACAGGGTATTTCAAAAGTTATGACCATTTCTATATCCAAATCGCGGTCAAATTAAGGTACTGTATATCAAAAAGTGATAAATCAAAAATTATTTTTTTTACACGAAAAGATTAAAAATATCCTCTAGTTTTAAAATCGGCTATAAAAAAGGCCCGCGACGCATATTTGTATACAGGGTGATGTAGAATGCAAAATCCAAATTTTCGCTTTTTTTTAAATGTAACCCCCAATATTTTATTATCCTAAAGAATTGGTTTTAATATGCTCTTTCATCTTTGTATAGCACTTGTTGTACCTACGTCCATCAGTTTCCGAGATATTCCAATTTCTCTATAAATTTAAAATATAGCTTCTATTTGTGTACTGAAATTGATTTATTTTGAGAAAGTACTATCGAATTTGTTTTTTATTCAACGAGCAACTAAATTATAAGGTCATGATACTATTTGATGAAGTCAAAACCCTAAACTATCGAGATAATAAAGTCAAGTATGCTGAGGAAACAATTTTGTAGGCGTGATGCATAATTATCAAGCAGATTTATCAGGTAGGCTTTGAGAAATTGACAGTTTTCATAACCTGCTCAATAATTCCGTACTGTGTGAAGAACCAGCTTTAAAAATTAATTTTTCCATAGAGGGTATTTAGGAGAATCTTTGAGAAATTGTCTACTTGCCTCTAGAATATATCAACTATGAACAGCAATATCCAGAACGGAAGCGCTCTAAAACTAATGCGTTTGAAAGACTGAAGAATCGTTTTATTTCGACTGTGTCGTTTAATATTTCATAGCCTACCTGATAGATCTGCTTGATAATTACGCATGACGTCTATAACATTGTTTCCTCGGCATACTTGACCTATATTATCTCGTTAATTCAGTGTTTTAACTTGATCAAGTATGATTATGGTCTTTTATTTTAGTTGTTTGTTGAGCAAAAATAAAATTTGATAGTATTTTCTCAAAATAAATAACTTTTAGTGAACAAATAGGAGGTATACTTAAAATTTGTAGAAAAATCGAAATATCTCAGAAACTATTGAATGCAGCCATAACAAGTGCTATACAAAGATGAAAGAGCATAATAAAAGCAATTATTTGGTATAATAAAATATTTTGGGTTACTTTTAAAAAAGAGAGAAAATCTAGATTTTGCATTCTACATCACCCTGTATACGAATATGCGCTGCAAGCTTTTTTTTAAAGCCGATTTTAAAACTAGAGGATATTTATTATCCACCCGTGTAAAAAGAATGATTTTTGATTCATCACTTTTTGATATAAGGTACGTTCATTTGACCGCGGTTTGGATATAAAAATAATCATAGATTTTTAAATACCCTGTATAACGTAACACTGCCCTATATCGGAAGTATGGAAATCATTAGTAGAATTTGAATATGTAATAATATATAGGGTGTCTCATTTAAAAAAATGCAGGTTTGCATCACCACGTAGTTATGGATCACCCTATATAAATCTAAATATTTTTTGAGCAAGGAGCATATCCGTGGCTACAACTTTTATATACAGCTTTTCTCGCTATCTTCTACAGTAGTGGAGTTATCGATCAAGCCGGTACTAAAAACTCACCCTGTATATTGTAGTGCCAAATCTAGTCTACTGATTGAACTATCATGTGGCTGATTCAACATATCTGAGGGTTAACCTGAGTAGTGTAATATTTCAATGAATGCTACCTTTATAAGCTAAAGCATTTTTCAAGTGAAGTGGTTGTAGTTGAAATATATCGCAGCTCAATTCTAACGTAATTTGCTTAAAATTACTTGTCATCAAATTTGATGCTGCCCATTTTACTTCCCACACCGGTAGGTGAGGGGAGTATTGTGATCGCGAAAATTTTCGATTTTGAGATAATACACTTTTTGGGCGTGTTATGATGTCTACATAACGAAAATCCACGTCACTCATTTCCGTCGGTCTGTATGTCGGTCTGTCTGTCGGCATTTTTCTAGTCTCCTAATCTCAGTAACCGCTGCATAGATTTTGATGAAATTTGGGCAGCGATATGGTGTGGGGGCGTAGTAGGTAATGCTGCTACAATTTTGAGAATCGGTGCATGGGCGGCGGAGTAATTAGCAAAAAACAAAAAATTTAAAATATTCCTCAAACTTCGTTTTTAGGCGTTTCAGGGGTTTCTGATCATTTTCTACTTTTTTTTGGGTGGGGGTGAAATTGGGGTAGTAGTGGGGGTGGGAGTTGTAAAGCTGAAAAATTTATGGTACTCATAATAGGCTGTCTACTGACCTGAGAGAGAAGGACCTAGCGGTATAATACACGTTTTTAGGTCCATCCGAATATTGCCTTGTGTATTACAGGAACCAAAGGACTTTCCGATGTATACATACGAGTATTGCTTCAGATCGTTCTGTATTTTATAACGTGGAAACTACTAAATTGATGTTGATGAAATTTAAGCACAGTATTACTACTTTGGCGAGGATGGAAAACGCGTCTGATTTTTAGAAATCGTCTCAGTGGCGGCGCAGCAATATTAAAAAACTAAAAATATGAAAACAGCTCAAACTTTGTTTTTGGAGCCTTAGGGGTTCCTGATCATTTGCAATTTTGTTTTGGGTGGGAGTGAAATTGGGGTGGTTCGGGGATGACGGTTTATAAAACTCAAAAATTTGTTGTATTCATAATAGATTGTCCATGGACATGTGAAAGAAGCACCTAGTAGAATAAAACACTTTTTTTGCGGTCGGACGAGCGATGATTTGGTTGCAAGGGGATTTCAGACTATAGCTTCATGCAATGGTAAAACAATAAAATGGTATCATCAGTATGTGTGGGAAGTACTGAGTCAATCAACTTGACTCCATTTTTGTGTGTGTAGGCTGATGGTTCGACACAAGAATGAGGCATCTCCGGGCAACAATGCACCCAACCCTTCATTTGTTTTTCTCATCATTCTGTACAGCCCAAGCTCGAAGCTGATGAGATATGGCGTTATCTATACCCCTCCTTGTGCATGCTTATGCTTATGATCAGTAGTCCAAACAGAAAACCCATCGAACGGTCGTTTAAACAAACATTTATAAAAACTCGTTATAAAGTGTCTAGTATCCGTATATTTTAAATTATGTATGGACTCATCCGTCCAAAGAACGCTACTTAAAGAAGCTGCATCTTCGGCATCCACATGAAGCATACATCGACCAAAATCCATTCTTCTGACAGAACCACCTTCCTCCAAAATGTGTACTGGCATGTACTCAGACACAGACCAGTTGTTTGCGCAGTGAACCACACCTTCCGTTGCGAAATACCGTCGAATCTCATGAGACATGGCGTTATCTTGTTTTTATGGTCGACCTCCCGTCGGGAAACAAATTCCTTATACCCCTCCTTGTGCATGCTTATGCTTATGATCAGTAGTCCAAACAGAAAACCCATCGAACGGTCGTTTAAACAAACATTTATCAAAACTCCCCCATATACTGCACCGCCCTCCATTCAGCGCAGCGCAGCGGCAAGATTATGCGCGGTAGTGTTTATGTTTTACCTGCATATCGGCAAGATATAATGGATCCTGAATTATTAATGGGCTTTATTGCAGACGACCCTCTTCCCGTAAATATTACACCTTGAGCACCGCTGTTACCCGAGACCCGCTAAGTAGCTTGGGTGCTCCTGGATCTGCAAAAAGGAAACCTTATATACCTTGCTTACATTAATTGCACTACCAAATTGTTGTGTACAGTGTCGTATATGAGGGAGGTTATGGAATTCCAACACTTTCTGAAAATGTTCAGTGTGAAAAAGCGGCCTTTACTCGTTTTATATGACCCTCAGATCTTGAGGTCCACCCTAAATACCTAAAATCGTTATCTGACTTCCTATCGGGATGAAAACTCGTATGTTGTATAGCTTGAGGGTGCCAATTTCAAATCCGGCCGTTGTTTCGAGTTTCAACCTCAGGTGAAGAGGATCAAAAATTTTCAGACCCTCAGATCTTGACGTTCACCCTAAATATCAACAATCGTTATCTGGCTTCCTATCAGGACGAAAACTCGCACGGTGTATAATTTGAGAGTGCCAATTTCAAACCCGGCCATCGTTTTGAGTTTCAGATTCGGGTTACGAAAATCAAAATTTTTCAGAACCACAGATCTGTAAGTTCACCCTAAAAATCTAAAATCGTTATCCAGCTTCCTATCAGGACGAAAACTCGCACGGTGTATAACTTGAGGGTGAAAATTCCAAATTCGGCCTTCGTTTTGAGTTTCAACCTCAGGTTACGAAAATCAAAATTTTTCAGAACCCCAGATCTGCAAGTTCACCCTAAATATCTAAAATCGCTATCTGACTTCCTATCAGAATGAAAACTCGTATGTTGTATAGCTTGAGGGTGCCAATTTCAGATCCGGCCGCTGTTTCGAGTTTCAACCTCAAGTAAAGAAAATCAAAAAGTTTCGAGTTTCAACCTCAAGTAAAAAAAATCAAAAATTTTCAGATTTTCTTGAAATTCACCCTAAATATCTAAAATCGTTATCTGACTTGCTATCAGAATGAAAACCCGTATGGTGTATAGCTTGAGGGTGCCAATTTCAGATCCAGCTGCTGTTTCGAGTTTGAACCTCAAGTAAAAAAAAAAATCAAAAATTTTCAGATTTTCTTGAAGTTCACCCTAAATATCTAAAATCGTTATCTGACTTCCTATCAGAATGAAAACTCGTATGGTGTATAGCTTGAGGGTGCCAATTTCAGATCCGGCCGCTGTTTCGAGTTTCAACCTCAAGTAAAGAAAATCAAAAAGTTTCGAGTTTCAACCTCAAGTAAAAAAAATCAAAAATTTT
This sequence comes from Callosobruchus maculatus, assembly GCA_951848785.1. Taxonomy (NCBI): domain Eukaryota; kingdom Metazoa; phylum Arthropoda; class Insecta; order Coleoptera; family Chrysomelidae; genus Callosobruchus; species Callosobruchus maculatus. The sequence continues at coordinate 740,525 of CATOUR010000104.1, read as the reverse complement.
CAGATTTTCTTGAAATTCACGCTAAATATCTAAAATCGTTATCTGACTTGCTATCAGAATGAAAACCCGTATGGTGTATAGCTTGAGGGTGCCAATTTCAGATCCAGCCGCTGTTTCGAGTTTGAACCTCAAGTAAAAAAAATCAAAAATTTTCAGATTTTCTTGAAGTTCACCCTAAATATCTAAAATCGTTATCTGACTTCCTATCAGAATGAAAACTCGTATGGTGTATAGCTTGAGGGTGCCAATTTCAGATCCGGCCGCTGTTTCGAGTTTCAACCTCAAGTAAAAAAAATCAAAAATTTTCAGAATTTGTTGAAGTATCTAAAATCGTTATCTGACTTCCTATCAGAATGAAAACTCGTATGGTGTATAGCTTGAGGGTGCCAATTTCAGATCCGGCCGCTGTTTCGAGTTTCAACCTCAAGTAAAAAAAATCAAAAATTTTAAGATTTTCTTGAAGTTCACCCTAAATACCTAAAATCGTTATCTGACTTCCTATCAGAATGAAAACTCGTATGGTGTATAGCTTGAGGGTGCCAATTTAAGATCCGGCCGCTATTTCGAGTTTCAACCTCAAGTAAAGAGAATCAAAAATTTTCAGACCCTCAGATCTTGAAGTTCACCCTAAATATCTAAAATCGTTATCTGACTTGCTATAAGAATGAAAACTCGTATGGTGTATAGCTTGAGGGTGCCAATTTCAGATCTGGCTGCTGTTTCGAGTTTCAACCTCAAGTAAAGAAAATCAAAAATTTTCAGACCCTCAGATCTTAAAGTTCACCCTAAATACCTAAAATCGTTATCTGACTTCCTATCAGAATGAAAACTCGTATGGTGTATAGCTTGAGGGTGCCAATTTCAAATCCGGCCGCTGTTTCGAGTTTCAACCTCAAGTAAAGAAAATCAAAAATTTTCAGACCCTCAGATCTTGAAGTTCACCCTAAATATCTAAAATCGTTATCCGACTTCCTATCAGAATGAAAACTCGTATGGTGTATAGCTTGAGGATGCCAATTTCAAATCCGGCAGTTGTTCTGAGTTTCATCATCAGGTAACGGAAATCAAAATTTTTCAGAACCTCAAATCTGCAAGTTCACCCTAAAAATCTAAATTGGTTATCTGGCTTCCTATCATGGCGAAAACTCGTATGGTGTACAATTTGAGGGTGCCAATTTCAATTCCGGTCATTGTTTCGAGTTTCAACCTCACGTAAAGAGGATCAAAAACTTCAAACGTTGATTTCTCTGTAACAAATGCGAATTTCAGAATAATTCCTTTTGAAATCGGTTTCACATTCCGAAACCTAAGTACGATTTCTTTTTTCGGGGCTCGTCCTGTGAGATATGGTAACAAACTAATTGTATCACCCTGTACGAGAAATCGATAAATTGCTTATTAACCATAAGGAAGTTATGTTTAAACAAATTACACGTGTTTGCTGCGTTCGCACTTAAGCGACGACCTACTTAGGACACACGATGGTTTTGTACAGATAGCACCGGAGAGAATAAACTTGTACTTATAGTAAAAAGGATGGTTTAATTTGAGGGTCCCGAATCTAGTAGGCCAAATCTATTACACCTGTACATACTATATTAGAGTGACCTGAGCAAGGTTTCCGTAGATGACACCGTAGCGCCTATACTAAAATAATACTAACAAATTAGCATTTCGTTGATGGCATCGCTTTCAGGAGAAGGTGTGGAAGTAGCGCAGCTCTTTGGGTTGCGGCTACGATGGCTCCTCTCTTTATGAGGCGGGGCTTTTTAAGATAAAAGCGAAGGGATCCGGTTACCTCTCAGACTTCTTCCTTTTTTCGCAGATTTCGTTTTCCTGGGGGCTCGAGGTACACGTTACTTAAACTCGTTAGGGAGTTTTGCTCCACCACCTCTCTCCGAAGGCTGCTTTTTATAGGGTGACCGCTAACTTGTTAAAAGGGGAGCGGCATTAGATTACCACAGAAGCGTCAAGGTTGCTATTAGCGGTGGCAGGTTAGTAATGGACTAGTTGTATCATGGGTTTGAAAGCAATAGTTAAATCATTATAGCCTCTTAGTGTATACAAAAAATGGAGTCAAGTTGATTGGCTCAGTACTTCCCACACATAATGATGATACCATTTTCTTATTTCCCATTGCATGAAGCTATAGTCTAAAATCCCATTGCAACTAAATTATCGCCCATCCGCCCGCAAAAACAATATCCAACATAAAAACCCTCGTAAATAGTTCTTACGTCTCAGTCCTTAGGAACTAGGGCGCCACAGTTTTTTTCTGCATGCTTGAACTGGATGATGCGAAACGATCAAGAGCCTCCAACCCGTCTAAAAACGAAGTTTGAGCTGATTTTATGTTTTTGGTTTTTTGATAATTGCTGCGCCGCCTCTGACACGGTTTTTAAAAAACAGAGTCGTTTTTCATTCTCGTAGCGGAAATAAATTCTGTTAAAATTTTATTAAAATAAGTTCAATAATTTTCGCTTTACGCAATATACATAGAACGAAATAAAGCAAAACTCGTATGTACAGATCACAAAATTGGTTTCTGTAATAGGCAAGCCAATGTTCGGATGGACCTAAAAAAGTGTAATATGCCGCTAGGTATTTCTTCTACAGGTCAATAGACGGACTATTATGAATACAACAAATTTTTCAGTTTTACTACCCCCCACCACCAACCGTCCCGATTTCGCCTCACCAAAAAAAAAAATTGAAAATGATCAGGAACCCATAAAACGCCTAAAAACAAAGTTAGAGCTGTTTTCATATTTTTAGTTTTTTTATTATTGCTGCGCCGCCACTGAAAATATTTTCCCAAAACATACGCGTTTTCCATCCTCGCTGCGGTAGTAATACTGTGTCAAAATTTCATTAAAATCAATTCAATAATTTTCGCCTTACGCAATATAGAACGATCTAAAACAATACTCGTATGTATATATCACAAATTCTAAGTCCCTTGATTTTTATAATAAGCAAGGCAATGTTCGGTTGTACGTCAAAAGTGTATTATGCTGCTAGGTTTTTCATTCAAAGATCAATGGACAACCCATTATGAGTTCAACACATTTTTCAGTTTTACAACCTCCCCACCCTCCAACCACCCCAAATTCACCGTCACCCAAAAAAACGTAGAAAATGATCAGGAACCCCTAAAACGCACAAAAACAAAGTTTGGGCCTTTTTTATATTTTTAGTTTTTTTTATTATTGCCGCGCCGCCACTGACCCGATTTTTCCAAAACATACGCGTTTTCCATCCTCGCCTTGAGAGTAATACTAATGTTAAAATTTCATTAAAATCAATTGAACAATTTTCGCGTTACGCGATATCGAACGATCTAAAGCAATACTCGTATGTATACATCACAAATTCTAAGTCCCGTGGTTTCTATAATAAGCATGCAACGTTCGGATGGACCTAAAAAAGTGTATCATGCCGCTAGGTTTTTAATCGCATATCAGTGGACAGCCCATTACGAGTACAACAAAATTTTTCAGTATTTCAGTTTTGTCAATATCGCTTCCGGTTTAAAAAAAATTGAATTAAATCACGACAGGTAACTGACGACGTATTATGTAGGGTATATTGATATTCCTGAAGCACAGGCAGCGTGGTCGAGCGGTTAAGACGCTAGGCACGAGTCTGAAGGGACGTGGGTTCGAATCTCACCGCGGTCAGCAACATTCCTAGCACACATTCCTCGCTAACATGCCTTGGTTTGTACAGGGTGACCTAATAAGAATGGACGCCGGCAATATCTCGGTAACCGTTAATCGCATCACTTCGTGAAAAAACTATTACTAGGTAAATCGGCTAAGAGAAATCGTTGGAAATTATTTTTAAGTTCCGCAAGTAGTCGCTAGGGGGCGTATCTGTTACGGTCAATCAGAAAAACGACTTTCTCTAAAAAAATATGCAAGTAAAGGTATATTATAAATTCTACAATCATGTAGAATGAACAATTCTAGATTTTTTTTGTTAATCGATTCTTGCTCTATCTTGTAAGATATTGCCCGTGTGGGGGCGGGTTAGGATATCTCCCATCGTATATCCTGCGTGTAGTAAAAGGCGACTAAAAGGAACACCAAACTACTGTCGGTATAAGCAGTAACGTCTTCTCAACCAATAGCTTGGGTTGGACGAGTTGAGAAGAGTCAGGACACCTTCTTGTCCTTGGGGTGAGAAATTGCCCCTAAAGGCGGATGAACCAGTAGATACCATCTGATCAACGGCATGAGGATGCAGAAAGCAAATGGGAAACTACTGCATCAAAGATCTTAAAGATATCTCAAGAGAAACTCGTAAAATGTGTAAATGCATTTTACGAGTTCACAACATGTCTGTTAAGACATTGTGACTATGATGATGATGTAAGATGTAGTGGTGGGGGAATGTCATAAAGCCTTTTATTCAAATGCCCATAACTTTTTCTTTTCTTCTAAGTATGTGGAAAGCCCTGAAGATGGCAATAAGCACAGCCGAAAGCTTGGCAGATAACACTAGAGTCTCCTTCATGCAGTGACCTAGTCATTTTTCAAAATTTTGGCCACAACCCCAAGATTTTCATATCTGTCTTAAAACTAGAACAAATACATATCAATCATGAGGAAATATTATTTAACGTAATGATTCTCCACAAGAATATGATCCAGATTACCTTGACATAGTGCTACCTTCATCATACATGTTTGTCTAATCACTCTCGGACATCCCGTTGTTATAGTTTAATTAAAGTTTTCATACAGGATATGGGCTTGTTATCCCATAATTTAGGGGATGTAATCCGGATCATAAAATGTATCCTACTTGTTGCACGCAACCATACGTTTCATCTGGCCAGTGCAGCGCTCGAATATGCCGAACCATTAAACACGAAAATAGATGCAATTTGGTTGTTAACAGCTGTAAGTGATAAGCTAGTAGGTCCATGAAACTCATAATATCATCGGAAATATGGTTGCGGCCAAAATAATTCCAAAATTACAACACATACGATCACGGACGTGGTAGCTATACTTTTCGAAGGGGAGGTGTTAGTTTTTAATAGAGAATTCTGGAAAAAAAAAGGTGACAGCGACAGCAAAAGATTAGACAAGTCTAGTTGAGTCGCTCCATTTCAAAAGTCGTCTTATCCACTTTTTATAGAAATTGTACTAACCTCGCAATTGGAATCTTTGCCATAGACTCTACGTTTTCAGTAGAAAATATCGTTCCGGAACTTGCCACAACCAATAACAAACTGACGGAGAAAACTGAGAATCGCTCCAAAACTTGCCCAATCCATTCAGAATGTCGCGCCAAGAGTTCCCTTATCCCACTGACCAATCACAGCGCTTTGAATGGTTGGCAGACGTGTAGCCAGTGTTGCGTGTTTTAGTGTGTAATGAGCTGCTATATATTATCATAGATATCACATTTTATTATCTTGTTTAGAACAAAATTGGTATAGTGGGTATTATTATCAAAAGTGAAAATAATATTAACAATATTATGGAGACTCATATTCTACCAAAATAGAAGTAGAATATCTAGGTTTTAGTTTGCTTTCTGTTACTTGGGAACAAACTTTTTTTTTATCTTGTATAACCAGAATTAGTTTCCTTTTTGATACTTAAAAACAATCTTACTTCTTGTGTTGAATGAAAGAAGTCTTGAGTTTAGACTAAATCATTTGTTTCTTTTTAAGTGCTTTCATGTGACGATTTTTTTGCGTCAAAACTTGCTTTATCTACCGGTGATACATCAAAACTCGCCAAGTCCAAACCAAAAAGTTGATATTCTTGTTATTTATATCAGTTTTCTTTAAAAGAAAAACATCTTTGCTGTTGCTATCACCTTTCCAATAGATAAAAAATATATGCACCGATAGTGTAATTCGTACGTTCAAAAAACGATTTTCTTCATTTACCAAAAATTGGGCAAACTGGATAAGAAGACTTTTCGAATGGAACGACTCAGTTTAACTAGAAGCTTTCTTGATTTTTTCAGATCGTACATTTAAGGTAGACATCTATGCTTAGAATACCGAGAATATACTTCTGAAGCTACATTGACTACATTAGGTGTACCGAAAGGTTCAGTTCTTGACCCATATTGTTTTTGATTTTCATCAAAGACGATTTTCTCCAAACGAGACTCAGACTCAAGACTGCAACTAGATTTATAATCAGCACCTTAAAATTATCCGAAATAGGAGGTTTCATCTTGATAGAAGGTCAAATAAAGAACTTCGATTTTTTGGGTACACTCGCCCGCCCGAGAGATCTGAAATTTTTTATCTTCGCCAAACGAGGCTCAAACTTAAGACTGCAACTGGATTTATAATCAGCACCTTCAAGATATCCGAAATACGTGGTTTCATCGTGATAAAAGGTCAAATAAAGAACTTCGATTTTTTTGGGAGCACCCGCCCGCCCGAGAGATCTGAAATCTTTTATTTTCGCCAAACGAGACTCAGACTCAAAACTGCAACTGGATTTATGTTCAGCACCTTCAAGTTATCCAAAATACGAGGTTTCATCTTGATAGAAGGTCAAATAAAGGACTTCGATTTTTTTAGGTACACCCGCCCGCCCAAGAGATCTGAAATTTTTTATCTTCGCCAAACGAGACTCAAACTCAAGACTACAACTGGATTTATAATCAGCACCTTCAAGTTATCCGAAATATGAGGTTTCATCTTGATAGAACGTCAAATAAAGAACTTCGATTTTTTTGGGTGCACCCGCCCGCCCGAGAGATCTGAAATTTTCTATTTTCGCCAAACGAGACTCAGACTCAAGACTGCAACTGGATTTATAATCAGCACCTTCAAATTTCTTGAAATACGAGGTTTCATCTTGATAGAAGGTAAAATAGAGGACTTCGATTTTTTTGGGTACACCCGCCCGCCCGAGAGATCTGAAATTTTTTATTTTCGTCAAACGAGACTCAAATCCAAGACTGCAACTGGATTTATAATCAGCACCTTCAAATCATCCGAAATACAATGTTTCATCTTGATAGAAGGCCAAATAAAGATCTTCGATTTTTTTTGGTACACCCGCCCGCCCGAGAGATCTGAAATTTTTTTATTTTCATCAAACGAGACTCAGACTCAAGACTGCAACTGGATCTATAATCAGCACCATCAAATTATCCAAAATAGGAGGTTTCATTTTGATAGAAGTTCAAATAAAGAACTTCGATTTTTTTGGGTACACCCGCCCGCCCGAGAGATCTAAAAATCTTTACTTTCGCCAAACGAGACTCAGACTCAAGACTGCAACTGGATTTATAATCAGCACCTTTAAATTATCCGAAATAGGAGGTTTCGTCTATAGTAATTAACCTGCAATGTGAATATTTGCTCTATGCTGATGACCTTAAGTTTTTTAAATGTATTAATACTGTAGATGATACTATTAAATTGCAAATAGATTTATACCTTACGCATCACTGGTCTAAGGACAATAAGATGTCTTATAATGTTGGTAAGTGTTGTTCGATGATGCTCATACTTAAAATTGAACCAATACAATGTGTTCTAAAAGTTGGGACTTTCCTCTTTATAAGCAACAGCCCTTGAAACGGCAAAGCTAATGCACGGTGAACCAGCAGCAAAACAGTAAAAAAAGTACTCACTATTTGGCTGCTACGAAGTTGTAACTGCGATCCTGTCGCAGGCGTCTTACAGATAAAAGTACAATTTACGATGTCTTCTTCAATTTGGACCATACGAGGTTGTCTAAGTCTTCCAGCGTGTCCACCATGATGTGGATTAAGACATCCTGTGTCTCTAGCTCTTTGCACGAGCGAGACAAATCGACGAGGTGTAGGGTGAGTACGGTTAGGGAAACGATCGGCATACACTCGCGAAGCCGCAGCGGTATTTTGACCACACTCACCGTACATTAAAATCCACCAGTTCATTATTGTTATAAGCGTGCGCCATTGTTGTTGTTTTTCAAGTCCCATCATCAGATGTAGCACTCTCGTACACTATGCCACTGCAACGCGACGTATGACAAACTGCCTGTTTTAGTGTTTTCTCACCGGCATCGGCACCGCTAGCGCTGCCTTGTTTGTTGTGTTATTATGACATGGTGAGCCATTGCTCAGGGACGGACTTAGAATTGAGGATATCTTTAATGGTCAGTATCTTGTTTTCTCTAAATATTTCGTATGAAAGAAAGTCCCAACATATGAAACACCCTGTAGTATGTATTTTGAGCTGTATACTCAGATCATGGAAGTTCAAAACGTTATTTTCAGACTCTAGGTATGCTCATCTCCTTTGTACTAACTCTAGACGAGGCTTGCCATATTTCTCTACGAATTCTTTTGGTGGATTGGTTCTTATGAAGTCCTCGTATTTCAATCATAGGGAAATTCAAGGAAAAATCCCCTTTCCGTATACATCCTCAGAATGGAATCCAATATATGAAATCCGTGATTGAATAATAGCGCAAAAAGACAGTCCCAGTATTCTCCGCACAATAATAGGTCAAAATTTCAATAATAAAGCATGCTCTGATCTGCTCGGGAGCATATGGCGTGAAGATTCGTCTTTCAAAGGGAAATTTCTGCAATATTGGACATGCACAGGCGACTTTTGTAAGCTTATTGATCTTAAAAGTACCATGACAATTAGTAGTGGCTGGAGAATTTAAGAAATGCTATCAATACTGAACATCCCGGCATCTGTGAACATCCAGTGTCGATATTTTCTGGATCTTTAAAAGCGAAGGTTGAAGTAAAGGAAGAAATTTACAGTTGGTGTATGACTTTGTGCTAACTATTCCATATACAGGTGCAGAATCAGAGAGGGTTTTTTTAGCTGCCGGAACTGTTTGCACAAAAATAAGGTCAAGATTGTCAGATAGTGCTTTTGACGATGAACTGACATTTTTGCATTATTTCAAAAACCCTCCTCAGCCAGAATAGTTTCAGGAAAAAGTAAACTACGATACTCAGTGCTACATATTTTACCTCTTTTAGATTTCGTTTATGTTTGTTTTGCAATATCCACTTGGTAGATGTAGTAGAGGAAAGACATTACACGCTTCTAGGATCCATTCATTAAGATAAAGGTTAACGGTGAAGTGAAATTTCCAATATCAACGAAGAAATGAGTCCCTCATGCCACACTTTATTGAAGCCTTTCGATATGTCAAGTGCAACAACACGGGATTCGCCATGATTTTCAATTGCTCTGTTCCACAAGTGAGTCACGTAGGTCAGGAGGTCACCCATAGACCCATGCTTACGGAAGTCATACTGACGATCATTTATGATGTTATTGTTGTCCAGGTATTTCAGGAGCTGTGTGTTGATGACAGTCTCCATAACCTCAGACATGATGCTGAGAAGAGCCACAGGTCTATAGTTGATTGGATCGGTTTTTTGTCTTTCTTAGGAATGGGTTGTATGCAGCCAATCTTCCATGCAGCGGGAAACACGCCTCGCTGATACGATAGTTTGAAGAGCTCGCAAAGAATAGGTCGGCTGTCCCAAGGAAAAACACAGTATATGCATTTTTTTTCATATATTGAGGTTTCGACGAATTTGTACATACTGAGCCATGATCTATCTAGTTAAACAGTCAAAACTTCAATATATACCGAAATAACGGAGATTTTGACTGACAAAGCCCAATATTTACAGAACAGCAGTAATTATCAAAATTCCAAAACACAGTATCTGCGTGCCAGCTAGATGTTAAAACACAGTAAATGCACCAACCAATCAAGTATCATGATTTTGTAACGGCCATTGTAAATGCTGTGTTTTGACATTTGTTTTAGTAGGGTTTCAGTTTGCTTTGGCGGCTTAAACAGTAGTAAGCGATGGACTTGCCCTCTCTGGTCAAGAGTGGTATTGATGAATAGGAAAAGTTCTGATTAACAGCCTTAACTACAGATCAGAATATTCTGGACGAACTAGGACATGAGAGGAGCATGCTCTTAATTTTTTGGTTGTATCTCTCTTTGTTGCTGTCAATCACGCATTTACAGTGATTTCTGGCGTCGATAAAACTGCGGTAGTTCTCGGAATTTGAATTTTTCCTCCATTCTTTGCAATGTTGGTTTTAAGAGGTAACTGCATCTCTACAACGCTGGTTAAACCGTGGCCTATTTTTGGAGGGACGCTTGATGACACGTGGAATATAGGCTTCTATGCCGGATATGAATACCTCTGTTATTTCTTGGGCGCAAGCTGATGGGTCTCGTGACTTGAAGCAGACATTATTCCAGGCAAAGAACTGGTACACACAGAAAAATCTGTCGTTTTGTCAAAGACTTACGCTTGGATACAATGGGACGTGACACTCAGCATTTCTCAAATACAGCGACGTTTTCTCCAATGGGAAGTGTATAGTTGTAGCGAATTATATCGTATTGTCAATTCAACTACAAGATGTCATTGGATTCCAATGAATGATTCAATCGCAGCCACTCGTTGAATCGAATCTGTGTTTGGTAATTGATTCAAAACCACTTTCTTCTCCTGGTACCAACAGATTTTATTGCGAGAACAGCTGATTGATTCGTTTGGATGTTTAATGGTGTGATTTTGTGTGAAGTTATAAGGATATAAGAATTAGACATAAGCCTGCACCAGTTGTTGCATTATTACCTGAAATATAACTGTCTGAGTAATCTAAATACCTACATTCAAGTGTGGCTGTTAGCTCTTCTAAGTCCCAATTTCTCAGTAGGTCCTCCATTTAATATATAACTGGACACATTTAAATCACACAATTGCTGATGCAAACGCAAAACCACGAGATGACACAACACGACTAACACCGAAACAACACGACGGAACAACTTCGTCTGTGTTGACGAGTTCGCGGCGATAGTAGTACTGAGATCATCCCCCTATTTTTTATTGTTAACTTCATTGAATCGGGACATCAGTCCCGCCGAATACAGATTATAGTTCAGCGAACGACAAGGGCCATTGAAACAAAATTAATTTTTATCAGATGAATTATCTCGAACTGCTGTGGCAGTAATAATTTTTGTACATTGAATAGATTGTATGCTTTGCATAAATGAAACATAGGGTAAATTTCGAAAACAAAAAGGTGTTTTGATTGCATTATATGTCAATACTGGTATTAGAAGGATTATACATATCGCTATAACGAATATAAAATTATTTTGAATTTATTAGCGTACCTGTGATTACTTCGAATATAAGGATTGAATTCTTCCAATGACATGTATTTGAAGCAACTGTAAATATATTTAATGTGATGGAAAAACACCCAAATACTAACAATTAATGGGAAACGCAACAGTATTTTTTTCTGTGTAGTAGTCTCTTAAGTCGTCCCACTTTGCTGATCCGTAATGCCAGACTCGGCGAGGCTTTATAGGGTGGACATCTGGAGAAGGCATCTTCAAACACAAATTCATAACTAACGGGACATATTTATATTTAAAAAAAACGAATTAATCCCTGTATGCCCCTTTGGTACCCGAAATATTAACAAAGTGCAATATATCCACGTTTACTCGCTAGATTAAATCTGAATTCGTGTTCAACAACTAAAACAGCATTTCAGGAAATTGTGAGCTATATCGATATCGGAACAAAGCGATCCATTTTTTGTTAAAGCTATATTAATTGTACGTAATTGGAAAATATGGGCACAACACACGTGTAATTAGCACACGAGCTAATTGCTTGTCAAGATAACGAGGCCGAATTACGATACTCATTGGGATTCGAATTGTATAAATTAGGAATTAAGGCAGACAAGGTTTTGTACGTTAGATTAGCATTAATCAGCTCACTCTATCTAGTCAAGTGTATCGTGATACATAACTAATTGATTTTCCTAAGTAATTGGAGGATTAGCTGTAATAATCCATTCAGATCATGGTATCGGCAAACAGTGTCGTCAATTGCTTTTGAGCAACCGGGCTCTTCCAAGAAATCACTCATTCAAGCTTCAAGCTTCTAGGAGTCACTGTTACAGACAACATCTCGCTATATGAATATAGTTTACAAAGACTAAACAAACACGATTTCAAAGAACATAACTAAAAAGATAAAAATGCCATATTTTTCGTGAATCCAGCGCCCGAAGCTTTTTCAAAAACATACTTGTATTTTTCGATCATTATAGTTTTAAGCTTATTTTAAAAATTATTTTTAACTCTTTAGTTCTAAATTCTTTAAAAGCGGACTTTTTCAGGGGTATTTATTTTTAACTATTTAATTAACTTTATTTAAATCCTTTTATTATATTTTTAGACTGTATTTATTTCGTTAATTTTGCAGTTATAAATTAACGGTCCCTACAGACATTATCCTGATTGTATCGCCAGACTTTAGGTTAAACACTTCCCGATTAACAACAAATTATTGATTTTAAATTTAATTAAAGAGGCACTTGGGATTATAAAAACAAACTTCTATTGAAAAATAATATTACAAAAAAGCTAAAGACACGCAGTATCTACAAGCGGTCACCCAAACAAGTACTGACCGCGTCCAACGCTGCTTAGCATCAGCGATCGTCGAGAACTGCGTTTTCACCGTGACATGACTCGCTACTACTAGGTTTAGAGGACTTCCCATGGCTACACTTTCAATTTGTTCGTATATTTTGGTGTCCCAGATGAAGTGGGTTGTTGTTGACACGTGCCTGAAAAGGTTTGTTATGTCCTCTGGAAATATGTTCTTGATGTGTTGGATTGCATCGTTCAATGGCACTTTTGTGAATAATGATACAACGTCGAAGCTGACCAGCATATCGGATTCTTCAGCTGTATATCTGGCCATAGGATCAAGTTTGGTGAAACACAGGTTCTTGCTGCAACGTCTTCATACCATGCCAAACTTCACAGAGAAGCCATCGAAATACAAAAACACCACAATAATTTCAATAGAAAAGAAGAAATACAGAAAGTCAACCGGACATGGGTACCCATCCTAAAGGACCTGAAGACACTGCCATATCGCAAGGGGGCGAGGCTACCAACGCTACCTAGTTGGGCCACGTCACCGTTTACAGGTATAGATGAAGGTGCAGATCCACCAGTCGTCAGTATTTTGGAAATCGCCGAAGTGAAATAGCTTCTCAAGCTGCCATCCACTCGTGGTGGCGAAACGTCAAGCTTTAACGCTAAACGACGCCGGCCTAAAAACCCAAGAATTCCAAATTCATTGGACGATGGCCTTACACAGTACTGGTATTGATTTTTATGCACTTGTGGAAATCATTTTTTGTTCGCTGGCTAGACAGCAACAAAGCGAAAAGCACTCAAAGCCCAGATTTTTTTGATTTAGTGCACACCTTTTAACAATTGATACACGTACATTCGGACAGAGTAGATAAAGTTGTCGCTTCCATCAGCAAAAATAGAAATCGAATGGAAACCTGCACAAAACTGTCAATTAGGAAAATGGAACGCATGTTAATATTACAATAACCGTAGGAACGCATCCAACCGTCGGTTGTGTTACCGAAAAACGACGGAAATAGCGTTATTTGCGTGGGCGTGTTGTGTACCGATAGCAGGATCGCGAAAATCCGCTGTGATTCTATTTTACTGCAGGATAATCTAGATAGCGTATATGTAAAAAAATGCTTTTTATTTTGTCCAATACCCAGATTCTGTATTCTATATTTTATCTGAACATGATCACAGCACCTAGACTCCCCTTGTATATCCTCCCAAGGGTCCCTCAGAACTTAGTGTTCAACTACACGAACTTAGAAAGAGAAAGGAAGAAAAAGACAAAGTAAGAAAGAGAAAAATAGAGAAAGAAAGATAAAATATACAAAGAAACAGAAAGGAAGGAGAGAAAGAGAAAGAAAGAAAAAGAAAGATAAGGGGAAAGAAAGAAACGGGAAGAAAAAGAAAGGAAGAGAAAGAAAGATAAATAAAGAGAAAGAATGGATAAAAGAGAAAGAAGGGATAATCTACGGAGCACTTGACAATTTATATAAAATTCCTTTTTATTATTGTTTGGTGATGTTTTAATATTTTAGTAACTTATACACAAATAAGGCAACACGTTGTAAGAAATTCCTGACATTAATCAATCATTTATTTCCTCTAAAAGAGCGTGCTGCAGTTCATTTAAGGTTAGAGGAATAGGAGCACGACTTCATGCATGCATCAAAATAAAGTTATTTCCAATAAAATCAACATAAGGAACAGCAAAATCTTGCAGAATTTCACCAATGGCCCTGACAGCAGTTAAAGACCCTCTTGGAATGATATATAACTCTGCACGTGCCTCCAGAGTAATTTCAGCCCACACCATAAGTGAACTCCCTGGGTAGCCTACCCCAGGATTTTTTTTATTTATGTTATTGGCTCTGATCTGGGATCAACTGGCCAGTTCTACTTTGGATGGACATCTATTTTTTCTTAATAATACGAATATTGTTTTATATTAGTTATAGTTGAAAGTTACAGTGTTATTTTTAGTTTTTGTGTGCAAAAGTTATATAATAGTTTGTATGCACAGTTGTTTTCACTAGCTAGTATAGAGATCATATTAGCAGGTAACGGAATATAGTTTGACAATCTGTGATACAGGTCTGTTACCTCATTACTGATCAATTGGCATTCTAATATACAGTGTTGAACAGTACCAATCCCTCCACATCTGCAGTGAGGGTTATCGTCTAGCCCTATTCTAGTTTTGTGTTGAGGGCTTAGGCAATGGCCAAAGGTACATTCTGCAAAACGTTTTTGTGATGTTCGCGAAACCTTTTCACGACCATCTGGAGACCGCAGGCTAAAACTGGACTTATCAGTGAACAATATACTGATTGGGGAAATTGGGGAACATAGAAACAAACCGGAAAAGTTGGACCACATTGGACAAAACGATAAAAATAAGGCAAAAACACGTAAAATGGGAAGAAACAGGAAAATATCGGGTAACATTTTTACCAATCCACAAAAAATCGGAATAAACTGAAGAATCGACATAAATTGTGAAAAATCCAGCAAGCTCGTCCGGATTTGTCACGAATTTCACGGTTTTTCCTCATTTTTACCGATACTTTTCTTTTGTCTCTCAATATTTGCCGGTTTTTCTCATTTTTCCTGTTTTTTTTTGACTGAATTAGGAAAAGTGTAGTAAAAGTCGAAAAATGGGAAAAATGGCAGAGAGCGGGTAAGTACCTAGAAATATGAGTGAAATATATTCTACGCTATTTTTACCGCCAAACACTGGAACGTATGGTTAACCGTTATGCATATATGCCTTAACATAAATTACTTTTAGAGTTGTAGCAAGTGACAGGAGGTTCTGCCAGTGCGCCATCTGGCCCCGAAGGTAAAGGCAAACCAAGGGAATCGCCGCACAGCAGCATAGATTTCTTGGCGGGACGCCACGGTGCGTCCGCTTGGCCACCAGATAGCGCGGGTTTTTTATACCCTTGTATACTTTTAGATTTGTTAACAACAACAGAAAAGCAAAATTAAGATGATGTCTATTGAAGAAAAGTTGGTAAATACCAAAACATAATTTTTTTTCTAATAATTGCTAAAAAAAATTGAAAGAAAATTCTGTACTGAAGGAGATGAACACTTGAATGTTCTCTTTTTTGGTCCAACACCAACACATGTCCAACGAAACCAAGTGTGTCAGTGCAGGCACGGAATCATTTCAATTTGGTCTTCGGTCTTGTGTTTAGTACAGAATCACGAAAATTGAGGTTCACGAGCGTTAGAAATTTAGAACGGCCTTAATTGAACCGGGGTTCGATTAGAGGCTTCTTAAGTAGTTCAGTATGATCATCTAGCTCCGAAATCAAGGTTAGCCTCATATTTCAATAAGTTTTTGACAACGCTATTGTTAAGCAGCGCTATAAAACACTGCTATCAAACAAAAAATTATTAAATTTGAAAGAACAAATCTACATTGTTTTAGTTAAATTTGAAGCCTTCGCCAAGTTCATAAAATCTTACTTTGAGGGTGGTCGAAATTTTCAACACTTCACAGATCTGAATTACGCTGCCCTAATCTAAATATCAACTGAGTCGCAAGAAGGCTCAAAGGGGTGGTCTCGAATACCCGATGGCAACATTGCCAAGTTTTACGAGATGCAACAAAGCCGGCATTTGGGAGACAGTTCAATATAACCACACCCTATACATCTTTTCAGTAAAAAAAATTCCGATCCGATTTTTTAGCTATGCGATTACCATTCGTGAGAAGTATTTTTCGGCAGCTTATAATCATCATCTGAACAGCTTCTGTTTAGCTGGAGCTCCAAGCGAGATTAAACGGAAATTGATCGGAAACTGTAGAAGAAGCTCCAAGGGTCTTGGCACTGCTGCACTGACTGCGAAAGATATTATTGTATGGAGCTTATGCAATTTACCCAGCCAGAATCTTATTTCCTGAAAAGAAATGACATGGCTTAGGATTACTCTACACTTCGCAGGTTTTAGCAGAACTAATTTGTGAGTTTTTTATGATTAAATGGGTTATCGTCCGATTTCCTGCTCATTGGAATTGAAGAATATACAGGGTGTCCCACGACGATTAAGACAAGCAATATATCGGAACTGGGCAGAAGTAGAGAATTATCATTTTGGGGGATTAAATTAGAGCAAATGTTGTATTTTTCCTTATTATTGTGTTACCAAATGAGAACTTCGAAGTTTCCGCAACTCTGGTCATAACTAGTTGCACATCCGAAAAAAAAATTACCCCTCGTCAATGACATTCTCGTAATTTATAATGTTACTTAAAACGTCACACATGTCAATAGTGTAACAAGCAGTAGGTACATTTGGCAACATTGCAAAATGGTATGAAAATGTACCAGGTCGGACCCTGGAATTTATAAAAAATTTCCCCAGATCTGGGGAAAAATCACTGCAATTACAAGAGCAAAATTGACGTGGCAACACCGCAATTTCCCCAGGATCTGGGGAACTTTCATGATAGAGCCTTGAAATTGAGCCAGAAGTGACATAATATATCTACTTCCAGAAGATTTAAGCTGCGTTCTTAGAGAAGGATTAAAAAAAATAATCGCCTTTTTAGGGGAGAATCCTGGAATTCAGGGTGGCCACCCTACCAATAACTAGTTGCACAGCCCAGAGCAAAACCGTTCCTCGTGTCACTAACGTGACGATAGTTAAGCCTATTTTCAGCAATTTCTTCCATTTTTACTAATTTTTCCGAGCTTTTACTCAATTTTTCCTAATTTTTCCCAGTGTTTGACCACGTTTTTCGATTTCTCAGATGTTTACCTGTTTACACAAATTTTTAAGATTCTTCTTGATTTTTCTCAAATTCCCAGTTTCTCCCAATGTTTCTATGTTCTCCCAGATATTCTTGATTTTTTTTGGTGATCAAACGACTTTTTTTTCAACTTTTCTCGATTTTTCCCACGCTTTCCTAATTTATCACAATTTCTCCCAAGGTTTTCCAATTTTTTAGTAAACTTCGAATTTTCCGCAACTCTGGCCATAACTAGTTGCACATCCGAAAGAATAATTACCCCTTGTCAATAACATTCTCGTAATTTATAATGTTACTTAAAACGTCTCACACGTCAATAATTTCGCCAACCAGGTCGGACCATGGAATTTATAAAAAATTTCCCCAGATGTGGGGAAAAATCACTGCAATTACAGGAGCAAAATTGACGTGGCAACACCGCAATTTCTCCAGAATCTGGGGAAATTTCATGATAGAACTTTGACATTAAGCCAGAAGTGCCATAATATATCTACCTCCAGCAGATTTAAGCTGCGTTCCTACAGAAGGAATTTTTAAAAAAATTATCGCTCCTTTCGGGGAGAATCCCAGAATTCCGTGTGACAACACTACCAATAACTAGTTGCACAGCCCTGAGCAAAACCACTCCTCGTGTCACTAACGTGACGATAGTTATTTGCAAGAGGACACGTTCCTTTCCCGTTTCGACATCCTCGATGCAAAACAAACCCAGAACTGGGTCAGTGCAATCGGAAAAAATTGTGAAGAATGGGTCAATATCCTTGTCGTTGTTTTTTAGTATCCAACACTTTTTTTATTTTTTGAGATATTTCCCGATACCTCACGATTTTTTCCGAATTTTCCCTATTCCCCTTGATTTTTCCAAATTTCTCATTTGTTGTAGATTTTCATCGAGTTTTTCAGAATTTTCGCAAATTTTCTCAATTTTTGCAATTTTTATTTTTCGATTTAGCTCTATTTTTAGCGATTTTTTTCCATGCTTACTGATTTTTCCAAGCTTTTACTCAGTTTTTCCTAGGTTTTTCAACATGATGTTTTTTATTTTTTCAGATATTCACTGATTTACACAGTTTCTGAAGATTTTTCTTGATTTTGCTCTAATTCTCAGTTTTTCCCAATGTTCGTATGTCTTCCCAGATATTCCTGATTTTTTCTGGTAATCAAGTGCACTTGTTTTTCAACTTTTTCCGATTTTCACAAAGTTTTCCTCATTTGTCACGATGTTTTCTAATTTTTTAGTAAACTTCGAATTTTCCCCAACTCTAGTCATAACTAGTTGCACATCCGAAAGAATAATTACTCCTGGTCAATAATATTCTCGTAATTTATAATGTTACTTAAAACGTCACACACGTCAATAATTTCGCCAACTAGGTCGCACCATGGAATTTATCAAAAATTTCCCCAAATCTGGGGAAAAATCACTGCAATTACAGGAGCAAAATTGACGTGGCAACACCGTAATTTCCCCAGGATCTGGGGAAATTTCATGATAGAACTTTGAAATTGAGCCAGAAGTGACATAATATATCTAGTTCCAGGAGATTTAAGCTGCGTTCCTACAGAAGGAATTTAAAAAAAAATAATCGCCATTTTCGGGGAGAAACCCGGAATTCCGTGTGGCAACCCTACCAATACCTACATATAGTTGCACAGCCCAGAGCAAAACCATTCCTCGTGTCAATAACGTGACGATAGTTAAGCCTATTTTTAGAAATCTCTTCCATTTTTACTGATTTTTCCAAGCTTCTACTCAATTTTTCCTAGTTTTTCCAGTGTTTGACCATATTTTTTGATTTTTCAGATATTTACCTGTTTACACAATTTCTTAATATTTTTCTTGATTTTTCTCAAATTCTCAGTTTCTCCCAATGTTTCTATGTTCTCCCAGATGTACTTGATTTTTTTTTGCTGATCAAACGAATTTTGTTTCAACTTTTCTCGATTTTCCCCACGTTTTCCTCATGTATCATGATGTCTTCAAAGGTTTTCCAATTTTTTAGTAAACTTCCAATTTTCCGCGACTCTGGTCATAACTAGTTGCACAGCCGAACTTCTCGCAATTTATAATGTTACTTAAAACGTCACACACGTCAATAATTTCGACAACCAGGTCGGACCATGGAATTTATAAAAGATTTCCCCAGATCTGGGGAAAAATCACTGCCATTACAAGAGCGAAATTGACGTGGCAACACCGAAATTTCCCCAGAATCTGGAGAAATATCATGGTATAATTTTGAAAAGTCACATAATATATCTAGTTCCAGGAGATTTAAGCTGCGTTCCTACAGAAGGAATTTAAAAAAAAATAATTGCGCCTTTCGGGAAGAATCCCGGAATTCCGTGTGGCAATCCTACCAGTAACTAGTTGCACAGCCCTGAGCAAAACCACTCCTCGTGTCGCTAACGTGACGATAGTTATTTTCAATAGGACACGTTCCTTTCCCGTTTCGACGTCCTCGATGGAAAACAAACCCAGAACTGGGTCAGTGCTATCGGAGATCCGATGGATCTGGTCGTGACAGCTGCCCGTTGTGCTCGGCCCAGCAGTGTGTCCGAGCATGACAGACAAAAACATCTGACGATCGCCTGTCGACCAACCAGCGCGCCTCCTCGAATAATCAATTAGTGCCACATGAGACGCTGTAACGCAGACGACGCGGATGCCCTTGAAAAAGGACATTCGAAGGTTATGGGAAACTCTCTTTAGGAAGACTTTGTTTAACGGTAACGTCCCAACAATAGGCTAATTTATTTACACAAAATTTTTTTTTTCAAGAGATTGGAAAATTGACGGGAATGTACGTTCATACAATTTTTTTCAGAATTTTTGTACATCTAATTTCAGCAAAATTTGAGTTTGAAATTCAAATTATGGGGCTAGTGACGTCACTGCCGCCACCGTATACCAGGATGGTCGGTAAATTTTATTGGAAAAACGTAGGCGTTTTAAACATATCCCTCTCAAAAATACAGGCTTCTACCGTATGCACATTAATCATCTAAGTATTTAACTAGTGCCATATGTAGGTAAGTGTAGTTTTGTGTGAGCGATAAATTCAATGAATTGCTGAATTATAAATAGACATTGTAAAATAATCGTCCCTCGTACATACGGACCTCAAGCATCTGGCATCGCTGTATTGTTATCTGTGTTCCAGTGACGTCGTGCTGTCATCTAGTGTCGCCAAAAAATTGTCATATTTAGATTTGAGGTTATCGTTGAATCAGTAGTATCACTGTCAGACAGACAACAGACTACTGTCAATGTCATCGACCATGGAACATGAAACGGCTTACTTAGCGTTCACAGAACACGACAGCTAAACGTAAGCGCCGCAACCACAGAGTTAACATCTCTAGAGGGAGCCTAATTTGAACATCGGCCAGCCAACATCTATAGCGCTATTGCCACTCTTCTTCGTCCGCTTAAGGACCTTCCAGTTTCTTCAAAATCTGGCAGTTTCCGCAGTTTGAACACATGTTCCTCAAAGTATTTAACTGGGTATTTAACTATACATTCATTTCCTTACTTGCAATGTAACTGATTTACGTGAAGATAATTTGTATTGATTTAACGAAATGTCAAAAAATTTCATAGCGGAATGTCGCAATAACTTCTAATATGTCGTAAATCTGGCAACCTACAAACGGCGTCCCCTAAAGCTGTCATGTGGCTGTCATTGTAGTTGTGGTTATTGCGTATGTTGAGATTTTTGTTGTTTTAATGTATATTTGAGTGACTTTGTGACTACTTGTGGTGTGAATTAAATTATTTATGAACAATTTTGTCACAATTGCATGATGGGATGAAACAAAAAGTGCATAGTTTGCTGCAATAGCGACGAATCGGTGAACACTACTTATCATAGGTTAGTATAGGTATTGTTTTGGTTTTCAGTAGCGTAAAATATGAGGAAACACTTCATGGTAATAATAAATTATCAACTGTTACAATCAAGTTATAATAAGAGTAACCACAAAGTTAACATCTCTAGAGGGAGCCTAATTTGAATATTGGCCAGCCAACATCTATAGCGCTATTGCCACTCTTCTTCGTCCGCTTCCAGTTTCTTCAAAATCTAGCAGTTTCCGCAGTTTGAAGACAAAGTATTTAACTAGGTATTTAACTATACATTCCAATATACTTGCAATGTAACTGATTCACGCGAAGATAATTTGTATTGATTTAATGAAATCTCAAAAATGGTAAATTTCATAGCGGAATGTCGCAATAACTTCTAATATGTCGTAAATTTGTCAACCTCCAATCGGCGTGCCCTTAAGCTGTCATGTGGCTGTCATTGTAGTTGTGGTTATTGCGTGTGTCGAGATTTTTGTGATTTTAGTGTATATTTTACTGACTTTGTGACTATTTGTGGTGTGAATTAAATTATTTATGAACAATATTGTCATAATTGCATGATGAGACAACACAAAAAGTGCATAGTTTGCTGTAATAGCGACGAATCGGTGAAGACTTCTTATCATAGGTGAGTGTAGGTTTTGTTTTAGTTTTCAGTAGCGTAATATATGGGGATAACTGGGAACAAAAGTGTCTTCACTCCACTTTGAGGAATAATAATGGTTGTTTAATATAGGTTTTGTGCACACATTCACATTCATGTCAATCAACATAAATTTTCCAAATTCCATTTTTTAAACTATTTGAGGACGTAAAATGCAAAAATGTATGCCACATTTACTTACAGAAAATTTATCTATGAGAATTTTATAGAACTGGATATTACCTAATGCAATTATTATTATATTTTATTGCTGAAGTAAAAACACGATGCAGCCATTCCAACGAGCTACCTTTCAGAACACTGTTAGATATGTTTTGAAAAACACTTCATGGCAATAATAAATTATCAACTGTTACAATGAAATTATAATAAGACTAACTCTTTAAGCATAGCTAAATACTAATACAACTTATTGGTATCAGTTTGTAACATCACAGTAATAATTATTGAATCTATTAATGAACATCCAATTTTAATTTAAAGTCGCACGCTACTGGTAATGCCCTCAGGCTGTCAAAATTTCCGTTACATGTTGGCTGGTCAGCGGCCTGTGCATTTTGTTGTTTACACTCCCTCTATAGATGTTAACTCTGTGAGAGTAACTCTCTAAGTATAGCTAAATACTAATACAACTTATTGTATCAATTTGTAACATCACAGTAATAATTGAATCTACTAATGAACATCAAATTTTAATATAAAACCGTACGCCACTGGTAATGCCCTCAAGCTGTCAAAATTTCCGTTACATGTTGGCTGGTCAGCGACCTGTGCATTTTGTTGTTTACATTTCCTCTAGAGATGTTAACTCTGTGGGAAACTCTCTTTAGGAAGATTTTGTTTAACTGTGACGTCCCAGCAATTACATGTACTCATATTTTCATTTTTAACACGCCTTTATTAGCTCACCTATAGCTTGTCAGCTTGTAAAACTAACACCATAACATCACTGAAGCTACCAAAATGTTGCTGGTTCAGTCTCTTGTGTTCTCCATATTTTTGTATGCCTCGGAAACTTGGACTGTTAAAAAGGCAGATCGAGCTCGCATAGTTGCTTTTGAAATGTGGACGTGGAGGAGAATGCTGAGAGTCCCTTATACGGCCCAATGAACTAACGTTTCCATACTGGATGAGCTCGGTAATCCAAAGAGACTATCCTCCATTGTGTCGACGAGAACGCTTACATTCTTCGGGCATATTCACAGAAGCGATAATATGGAGAAACTTGTAGTTCAGGGTCATGCGCCGAGTGGGCGGCGTCGTGGCCATTCCCCTACACGCTGGGTGAGTACGACGAAACTGTTGCTGGATATGGGTATCAAGAGTGCCTCTGAACTGACAGTAAATCGCGAACGATGGCTCATCCAGTATGAAAACGTTAGTTCGATGGGCGGTATAAGGAACTCTCAGCATTTTCGTCCAGGTCCACATTTCAAAAGCATCTATGCAAGCTCGATCTGCCTTTTTAACAGTCCAAGTTTCCGAGGCATACAAAAATATGGAGAACACAAGAGACTGAACCAGCGACATTTTGGTAGCTTTAGTGATGTTATGGTCACGCCATATTTTAGTAAACTTTGTCATGGCCACACGTGCCTGTTGAATGCGCCGTCGAATCTCATTTTCACAGCGCTACCCGAATTGTCGATCAAAGAACAGAGGTATACAAAACTTTGGACTACTTCACAACTGCCTCATAAGACAGACAATTCGAATCCTAGAACTCCAATTTAAATACCTTTTCGATAGGACAAAAACATGTCAGTGAGAGTATTTAGCGCTGATCCCTCGTATAGGAAACTTAGACCTTCGCCGGCAACTCCCACTTCTCGCCAATCGAGCTAGCGGTGGATTTTCGCTGTTGGATATAAATACCGGCAGGAACTCCATCATCTTAAAAGGTGCTTTTATTGAATTTCTCCTGGCGTACATGTATCCAATATCTACCAATAAACGTCTATCTGACGCCGGCAACATCCTGCGGTATCTGCCTCTGCTGCGAGTCAGACATAATTTCACTCAGATGCAATGCAATTTGAACACACACATAAATGTTGCACAGCATCCAAGGTTATCCCGGACGAGCGTTTAAGGCAAATTCTATTTTTATGGACCGACAAATGATCCTTAGGATATTAGGATAAGTACTATGAGGTTATCTGAGATTCGTCATTAACAGCATACTCAATTCTGAACTTGGAGTACTTCAAAGATCTACTCAGATATACCTACATAATGTTTATAAACACTTTTTCACCTATGTTGATCATTCCAATTTCCAATATAGTAAAAAATGGACCAAAGGACCAAAGGTATCTTACCCTGTATTGCTATGGCTTGCCTCCCGCAAAGGCTGAAAGCATGTGGTGCTGTAGAAACACTGCTAGAGGTACGTGACAGTGCACGTTAAATTTAAAACGCTGCAGGTTGTAGCCGTCGGCAAATAAATTCTCCAGCAGCTCATTAGCTCATTCCACAGCATCGAAGTTCTCCAACAGAAGGAATGCTGGAGGAGACTGGTTCGGGAAGTAGCCACCTCGACCTGGTAAGGATGAACTCGCAGAGGATCTCTAGTGTTCCCCGTTTGGACGGCCTTCTGTGTTATTATCTGAGAGAGCTCACTCGAATATCTTCCGTGATAGAATCTGTAAAACAGGGACAGGTCAGTCACCCTTCTTCGATGTTCCAGGCTGTGAAGGTCCTTTATGACGTATCGATTAGTCTAATTGCTCTATTCTGGATAGTGTCTTTAGAGAGTGCTTCGGAGCGCATACCTACACTAGGGAGCAATACTCCAGCGATGCAGTAGTTGCTCTGGTGTATACAGCTTCCTACAGCGGAACAAAGCTCCAAGCTTCTGGGTTGCCGTTTTAGCAATAGTGACGACGTGGTCGTGCCAGGACATGTTATTGTTGATGTTGATCCCCAAAAGCTTGACGGAAGGTGAGTCGACTATGGGGTTATAGCTGCTTGCTTGTGTTGTCATCTGTGGAGCTGTAAATTGGATTGGATGTTATTTCCAGCAGCTCGTTGATGTACAGCAGAAACAAGGTAGGGATAGGACAGATCCCTGGGGAACACCGGCGTTTATTGAGAATACGTCTGATGTACAGTCTTTGACTACAACAAAGATCGGTCGTTCAAAAAGCTGTTCAGCCGCTGGCGCAGGCCAGATGGTAGTCCATAAGCAGCAAGCTTGACCAGAAGTCCCTCATGCTACACTTTGTCGAAGGCTTTAGAGATATCAAGTGCAACAACACGGGATTCACCATGATTTTCAATTGCTCTGTTCCACAAGTGTATGATGTAAGCCAAACGGTCACCCGTAGACCTGTGCTTACGGAAGCCATACTGGCGATCACTTATGATGTTATTGTTGTCCAGGTATTTCAGGAGTTGTGTGTTAATGACATTCTCCATAACCTTAGATGCTGAGACTGAGAAGAGCCACAGATTTATAATTGGTGGAATCGGTTTTTTTTGCCTTTTTTAGGGATGGGTTGTACGCAGCCTATCTTCCATGAAGCGGGAAACACGTCTCGCTGATACGATATTTTGAGGAGCTTGCAAAGAAAAGGCGTGTCTTAAATACTTTTAACTCAGTAGATTCTCTGATATATAATGGTAGTTCATTACACAACTTTAATCCTAAGCAATCTAGAGCATCACACCCTACATTATATTTTATATATGGCACACATGCTTTATCCTTTTGTCTGGTACCCTTATTGTGAATATCACATATATGTGTTAATTTATCTTCATCCATAAAATACATATGAACAGATTTCAAATATTATATAACATAATACTGGCTAGTAGTAGAAACATATCGATATTGGGAAGCAGTACTTTAAAAAAGTATTGGTTCGCCAACTATCTACCAAAGCCGGTACCTGAGCGTTTAATCTGAGGAACCGAGCACTGTTTACGTGACCCGTCTAAAAGCATCAGGCATAGGAACCTGCGGATACGACAACAAACAGACTCTTTTTTGTGGAACGCTCATTTAACACTCCCGAAATTCGGTTTATGCTAAAAAGCAACTTAACTCCTCTGTGTGATGGGACTGGCAAGTGACATGACGTGTGGTAGGAGGAATCCTCGACACACGTTCTATGTCGCTGTGACGGCCTTGGTTCTTAAGACCAGGCTATACTAGTTGTAGGGGTTCTTGGCTTGAAGATATAAGATGCGCTGAGGGCTGGACTTGAGAATTAGAGTAAGGAGTGGTGTAGATGGGCCCACCTGTGGGCCTATGCATTGATAGCTCTTGTCTCTAGAAAGCTTCTCTCCTTTCTTTCACGAATTCAGTCAGTCTCATTGGAGTTTCTCACCGATCATCATCATAGTCTTAACAGACATGTTGTGAACTCGTAAAATGCATTAAGTCGGAGCTAGAGTATTGCCCACACGAATATTATCA
Source organism: Callosobruchus maculatus (assembly GCA_951848785.1). NCBI lineage: Eukaryota > Metazoa > Arthropoda > Insecta > Coleoptera > Chrysomelidae > Callosobruchus > Callosobruchus maculatus. Next base: position 714,344 of record CATOUR010000104.1, on the reverse strand, counting down.
ACAGTTTTGAGAACTGTAGCTCGCCATCGTTCGCGATTTACTGTCAGTTTAGTGGCGCTCTTGATACTCATATCCAGCAACTGTTTCGTCGTATCCACCCAGCGTGTAGGGGGATGGCCACGGCGTCGCCCACTCGGGGCATATGACCCTGAACTACAAGTTTCTCCATATTATCGCTTCACTGTGTATATGTCCGAAGAATATAAGCATTCTCGTCGACATAATGGAGGATAGTTTCTTTGGATTACCGAGCTCATCCAGTATGGAAGCGTTAGTTCGATGGGCGGTATAAGGAACTCTCAGCATTCTCCTCCATGTCCACATTTCAAAAGCATCTATGCGAGAGCTCGATGTGCCTTTTTAACAGTCCAAGTTTCCGAGGCATACAAAAATATGGAGAACACAAGAGACTGAACCAGCGACATTTTTGTAGCTTTAGTGATGTCATGGTCACGCCATATTTTAATAAGCTTTGTCATGGGCACACGTGCCTGTTGAATGCGTCGTCGAATCTCATTTTCACAGCTACCCGAATTGTCGATCAAAGAACCGACGTATACAAAACTTCTCACCGATTGACAGCTATAAAAGCTTTTTCCTGTCTGTAAAATGATTGCTTCATCCTAAGGTCTTCACAATGATCAACTACTTCTATCCAATAGTATACATCCTACCAGGAAAAATCTACGAGCAGCAGTTTGTCGCAGAAATCGACTCTTTATAGTCTCGTAGAGGAAAAAGTCCAGTAACTCGGCGAGTCGCTCATTTTTCATGGCATAACTTTCATCGTTGTCGGTTTTTATATAGAGAGAGAGATTGCGAACGCAAAAAGTAGCCGCTCCTCGGAGCACGGCCGCCATACGTTCGCGGAACTTTTCAGAATTTTCATATAGGGCGCAGCATAGCCGTAAATTAAATTTAAAGCTCGCGGTCCGTAATAGTTTATACGGCAAACAACGCTAACGGCACACCGTGCAGAACGGCTCGCCTGCTTAACCCAAAGCTCCCAGCAGTGGTGGCCCTTTCCCCTCCCAAGGGGCATGGGGTGGCCCATGGCCGACTCTACTTACTAGGCCTGAGCATTGAAATATGGCAACACTGAATCGGGGACCGAGCTTTTATTTGTTGTTAAGTCATTCGTGTAATCTTCCAGAGCAAAAAAGTAGATTGGAAGGTGATTTCTAATGTGTTTCTAATTATTTAGTTGCACAAACGAAACTATAAAGATAAAAAGATGCCTGCAAAGTGTGTAGTACCAGGTTGCACTTGCAATTGTGCTTGCAATAAAGGACATACCAACCATAACATTCCAGAGTAAACAAGAAGAGTGGAAGATGATTTTTAATGTGTTTCTAATTACTTACCTGCACAAACGAAACTATAAAGATAAACAGATGCCTGCAAAGTGTGTAGTACCAGGTTGCACTAGCAATTGTGCTTCCAATAAAAGACATACCAACCATAACATTCTAGAGTGAACAAGATGAGTGGAAGGGGATTTTTAATGTGTTTCTAATTATTTACCTGCACAATCGAAACTATAAAGATACACAGATTCCTGCAAAGTGTTTAGTACCATGTTGCACTAGCAATTGTGCTTCCAATAAAGGACATAAAAAGAAGTGGGTGAACGGTATTCCTCGTATGGGGTGGTTATATTTATAAGAATAAAGACAATACTTTACAAACGTTTCAAAGGATAAGACCTATTTTAAAGCACAATGTGGTACGTACAATCTTTTCTGGACCTCCCAAATATCACAGAAAAATACAGTTAATAGAACTCATCTGGGCATGCATCTGGACATACTTACGAAAAGATTTGATAGTGAAAGGGAATCAAGACCAGCAAGAATGGCTTCACAGTGACCTTATAGTAAATTTTTCTAGCTCAAGTGACAATTTACAAAGTAAATTGAGTGTTCATTTAAGTGGAAGTGGAAGTGGCAGCAGGAAACAGGTTGGGTTTATTTTTATTTTGTAGTGTTTGACTACGACGAAGCAGACATCGGATGTAAGTGGTATTAGCAGTAGTAGTTCTAAAAAGTATTTTTCTTAATTTATTAACCGAGATGAACTCTAATACATATAAAATGTAATAATTATTCTGAAACTATAGGCCCACTATTTGACAGCTAAGCCACGTTGCCACATCTAAGGCTCCGGTCTAGTGTAGAGTCGGCCAAGCCCTCAGAAGGTCTGTTTCGGACTTCTTTTTCAGATAATCAATCCATATGTCAAAATTTGTAGCGTAAGAATATATCTTTGACGATCACCTTAGTGGCATATTGTTCAAAAGTAAGAAGATGAATTCAAGTAAGGAATAGTAGGAGGCAAAAAAACAGTAATGGATCAAGCCAGATCATAGGTTAGAGAAATTTTGATGTACATTTTTATCCTAATATGCCAATATCTCACACAAGGAATTGCCTTCGAGATGGCTGTATTTGTATGCACTAATAAATAAATTAAAAAAAACATTTACGTTTCAGTTGATATATACTACTCGCAACTGAAATCCGAATACTGAGAAAAAGATGCCTGCGGTTTATTGAAATGCGGTAAGACAAAAATACAATAATAAACAAACCCATTTGCCATAATTACTTTATAAAAAAATATCATCAATGGGTGGGCCCTCGATGGTGAGGAATGCACTCCTCTAGCCTACGCGGCATGCTCTTAATCTGGTTGTTGTTAAACTCTAGATGTGCAGCCTCCCAAGCTGCCCTCACAGCGTGTTCCAGTTCGTCCAGCGTGGTCGGAGGATTAGGTAAATCGCCTATGTATCGACCCATCCAATCCCATACTTTTTCAATTGGCGATAAATCGAGTAATCGTGGAGGCCAGAGAAGTACCTTGACCTCGGCTTCCTGCAGGAACCTCATCGATACCCTTGCAATATGAGGACGTGCATCATCTTGCTGGAAGAAACCCTCATCGAGGCCTCGGACATGTGGAACGGCAATTGGATCTAACACCTCATTTACATAACGTTGCGCAGTCATTGTGCCACGAATCACAAGTAAAGGTGACTTGCTGTTGAATACAATGGCACCCCAAACCATCAAACCAATAGGACGGTGTACATGGCGCTCAACAGCAAACTGGAGACCACGTCGTTCACCCCATCGTCATCCCACGCGTCATGTGCCCCCAGATAACACCTGAACTCGTCGGAGAAGGCAGCCTGATGCCACTCAGCATGCCATTGTCGGTGTTCTTGGCACCAATCTATCGACTGGCGACGTCGATTTGCAGTGAGTGAAAGCACCAGATGCGGACGATATGATCCTAAGCCCATTTTACTCAATCTTTGGTACACCGTGCGAATTCGAATGGGGCCCCCTATAGCTGCATACCAAGCGTCAGCGACAGCTCGAGTGGATCGCATCCTGTCTCAAAGGGCCAGTCGTCGTAGATGACTATGTTGCCGGTCTGCAGTTCTTCTACGTGCTCCAGAACCTCAAACTCGCTGCATTCGCCGTTCTGCGATCCATGCGTGTCATGCTGCTACAATTGTAGCCACGCTACGCCTCATGGTTACAGCAATTGCTGTGAAAGACGCACTATGTTCTCGTTGGCCTACAATCGGACCCCATTCAAAGGAGCTTAACTGCGTAAACTGAAGCTGTCGTGCTTTAGGGAGCATATTCACACAGCCAACTAGTCTCTCGTCACATTTGCATCTACGTTTTTGAATCGGCAAAAGCCATGCTTTGTTTTCTAGAGGTTCCATGTAGGTAAATAGCGGCTGAATGAACAAAAAGTGTTACATAATATGTATTAGAGATGGTACTGCTAAGCGGTGTACAAAGTTTGAATGCAAATATCCCTTTTTCCTAGGTATTCGGATTTCATGTGTGAGTAGTATATATTGCAAGGACGGAATGCTACAAGCTCTGAGATGGTCTGCTTCGAACTACCAATGTCTATACAATTTTTCCATACAACGGTTCGACTGATCTGCTATCTTCAATCGTCTTCAGGAGGTGATTTAAATCAGACTAGTGCTCAGGCTGTCAAAATATAATTAAGAAATCATTTCATACCTGTCTTTTTTTATTCCACTAAGAATTTTTTGACTTTCAATCATTTCACTCTATGAATCAGACTATAGATAATGTCTTTACTCCCAGTCAGTTCTAGATATCTCAGTTTTGATGTAGTTTCTGTGGACGCCACTGGCCTTGTGAAGAGAATCTGCTACAGCTTTTATAATATTACTCAGTGTAAAGAAGTTAGAAAAACGGAAAGCGTAATATAGACAAGGTAGAATGTCTGTGATGTCCCAGTTTCCCTTAACAGTGTTACATTTTCTGAAAACCTCAGATTCCATTCACTATGATCATAATATTAAAATTTGGTCATTCATCACAGGTCCATAGTGTGTTCACTAAAGATGTCATGCTTAATTTTAGACCTACTTCGTTCTGGATAATTTACGACCTCTCATTTATACACCAGTGAAAATCTACGCATACCTATACGATTCTTTATAACGTGGCTTGTATGTTCTGCTTGTTTACCTAACAACTTTCAATAACAACTTTCAAAAGATTACCTAGCGACTTTTTAAGATGAATCGATTTTAAATTACAACTTGAAGCTTTCTTCTAGAATTATACAATTTTGAGACCCTATATCAAAGTTTTGGTTAACCGATGACTTTTTTTGACTAATCATGACGTAATAGCACATTATTCAAGCACCCAAAAATTAAAAAATCCGATGACGAGTTTTTGCTAAACGGTCTGTTGAAATTTTGCGCTCACTGAGATCCATTATGCCTTTAAAGCTTGAATGCAATCTTATTGCCTAAGTTTAGAACATTTACAACAAGTTTGTGATACCAATGGATAACTAGAAAGATGGGCATGTTTTTACCGTTAAGTAATCAGTTAATTATTTGGTAATTTTTATGATTAATTCCTTTTTTGTAACGTTTCCTGAAGTCACTTTTCAAAACATGCTGATTTTAACACTATCTCGCGAATCGTTTGACACTTGATCATTTTCTTTTAGTCGATAATGACGTGACAGCATATTTTCTAAGGACCAATACGAAAAATTCCACAATCCCACAATAAAATTTTGTTTTATTAGGGATTTTGTTCGGAGGACTCGATTTTAATGAGAATCTGTAAAATGAAATATGACTTTTACTTCCCATACCGATAGGTGAGGGGAGTATTGTGATCGCGAAAATTTTCGATTTTGAGATAATACGATTTTTGGGCGTTTTATGATGTCTACATAACGAAAATCCACGTCTCTCATTTCCGTCGGTCTGTCTGTTGATCTGTCTGTCTGTGTGTCTGTCTGTCCGTCTGTTGGCGTTTTTCTAACGTCGTAATCTCAGTAACCGCTGCATGGATTGTTATGAAATTTGAGCAGCGATATGCTGTGGGGCTATAGTAGTTAATGTTCCTATAATTTTGAAAATCGGTGCAGGGGCGGCAGAGTAATTAGAAAGAAACAAAAAAAATTGTGTTTTAGGGGTTCCTGATCGTTTTCTACTTTTTTTTGGGTGGGGGTGAAATTGGGGTGGTTGGGGGGTGGCGGGTTGTAAATCTCAAAATGTGTTGTACTCATAATAGGCTATCCATTGACCTGTAAAAGAAAGACCTAGCGGCATAATACCCTTTTTTAGGCCCATCCAAACATTTCCTTGCCTATTACAGAAACCAAGGGAGTTACAGTTTTGTGATGTATACATATACGAGTATTGCTTAATTTCGTTCTATGTATATTGCGTTAAGCAAAAATTATTAAATTGATTTTAATGAAATTTCGACAAAGAATTGACTATCGCGGCGAGAGTGGAAAACGCGCCAGTGTGAAAAATCGTGTCAGTGGCGCCGCAACAATAATTAAAAAACTAAAAATATGAGCTCATACTTCGCTTTTAGACGGTTTAGAGGCTCCTGATCGTTTTGCATCGTTCAGCTGAAGCATGGAGAATGAAACCTGTGGCGTCCTAGAAAGGTTTGTGTTGTACAATACCTTTTTTGCGGGGGGTGGTGATTTGGTTGTAAGGGGATTTCCGACTATAGCTTCATGTAATGGGAAGACAACAAAATGGTATCATCATTATGTGTGGGAAGTACTGAGTCAATCAACTTGACTCCATTTTTTTTTTGTTGGAAATGAGTCTTCTCCTAAGGTGTTTTCCATTCGTCATAGAACGCCCTGTATATAAGCAGTATTTTATCCGCCAGTCTAATAGAAGCAGAGGCTGTTCGGACCGAAACTCCTCCGCCCAACTTCAGCCGATTTGAATTTATGGGCTCTGTTTGGATTCCGCACATCTACTCACACCATATACCTGCGCACACAAATGTGGCGGGGGCCTTAGTGAAGATTAATCTGAAAATTAGCAGCTTCCACGCCGTTCCGAAACTCTGGCAAATCCGCCCACTACCCCCCACCCCACCCCCACCCCTTCCGTCTCGACACCGGTAATTATTGCGCCTAGATACCATCTAAAGTTTTGAGAAAACTAGCATGATTTACTAGCCAAACTTCTTAACGACGCGAAATGGGCGCTGTTAACTGCTTGGACTGGTAGCTGTTACAGGGACGAAGATGGAAAGTCGATTGGCGTTAAGAGTGATCCATGATCATCTAAGATCGCTTCGCCAACGCGTGCCGTTGCCATCCTCAGAAGCTGTTACCCAATCGACGACTCCCGAGAAACTGAGAACAAGTCAGCGAAGTCAGCACTTAATACAGTGTGGGCCAATATTGAGTCGACGCAAAATTGTGGGCTGACTAAAAAATAAAATTTTGGCCATTTTGAAATCTTGAAATTCTGAAAATTCTTGAAATCTTGAAATTTTGAAAATTTTGAAAATTTTGAAAATTTTGAAAATTTTGAAAATTTTGAAAATTTTGAAAATTTTGAAAATTTTGAAAATTTTGAAAATTTTGAAAATTTTGAAAATTTTGAAAATTTTGAAAATTTTGAAAATTTTGAAAATTTTGAAAATTTTGAAAATTTTGAAAATTTTGAAAATTTTGAAAATTTTGAAAATTTTGAAAATTTTGAAAATTTTGAAAATTTTGAAAATTTTGAAAATTTTGAAAATCTTGAAAATTTTGAAAATTTTGAAAATTTTGAAAATTTTGAAAATTTTGAAAATTTTGAAAATTTTGAGAATTTTGAAAATTTTGAAAATTTTGAAAATTTTGAAAATTTTGAAAATTTTGAAAATTTTGAAAATTTTGAAAATTTTGAAAATTTTGAAAATTTTGAAAATTTTGAAAATTTTGAAAATTTTGAAAATTTGAAAATTTTGAAAATTTTGAAAATTTTGAAAATTTTGAAAATTTTGAAAATTTTGAAAATTTTGAAAATTTTGAAAATTTTGAAAATTTTGAAAATTTTGAAAATTTTGAAAATTTTGAAAATTTGAAAATTTTGAAAATCTTGAAAATTCTGAAAATTTTGAAAATTTTGGAATTTTAAAAAATTTATAAAATTTTCAAGTATTAAAATTTCGAAAGTTTCCTCAATATGTTTTACGTGAAAAAGTTGTTTAAGTTCCTAGAGGTAACCGTTTTCGAGATAACCTTCATTGAAATTTCCAAGGCACCCCAATAAGTTGTAAAATGTGATTGACGCTGGATGGATACGTCGAAACAGTTGCTGGATATGAGTGTCAAGAGCGCCACTGAACTGACAACAAATCACGAACGATGGCGAGCTACAGTGCTCAAAACTATTGATAATATTCATGTCGGCAATACTCTAGCTCCGACTTAATGCATTTTACGAGTTCACAACATGTCTGTTAAGACATTGTGACTATGATGATGTGATTGAAGGAATTTTCGGGATTCCCGAAATTGGATCAAAAACATGTTTTGAACATATTTAATTTTGAAATAGGTGGTGTTGAAGTTTAAGAATACTTCGTTAATGGAATGTATACTTTTTTCACGTAAAACATATTGAGGAAACGAATTTTTTGATACTCACACTGATGCACCAGACCGGAAAAGGTGTTGATGATTAAATGAGTTCAATGTTGCCGAATTTGGATTTCTCGCATTAAAAAACCTTTCGATACTTAATGTTAGATTGTTTTTTACTGCGGAACAATTGAGAAAAAACGAAAATAAAAGTAAAACTTTGACACTCTGTATCTTCAAAATTAAGCATTCTAAGGCTTCATGTTTCTATCTAAATTTCCATAGAAAAGTGAGGTCTATCACCTGTCAAGCGTTATCGGTCAAATATCCGGACACCCTGTATATACGGATACTGATAGTTTCATTTAATACGTACTAAAATTATACGAGAACATTCGGAAGGGTTGTGAAAATAAAAATGCATAACAGCGTGTAAAATCTAAAGGAAGGGTAATCTGATTTCTATGAATACTGTTCCTTCTATGTGTTAGTACTGAAAAATTCTTATCCAGGAGTTTGTACAGTCCAACATCCGGAAACCCTGTATATCTTAGGTGAAGAGGAAGAACCCGGGTTTTTGCTATGACCCCTTTATATTTCGCTAGATTGTATAAACAGGCCATTTTTTTGAGAAAAGCCCTACCTTTTCCCATCTACAGCGCGTGTGTAAAAATAATCTTCCTTGAGTTAATAGCAAATTTCCTAGTCTGACTGAGTTTGATGGAGATTACCCTCTAATTACACTTTTATCAGCACTGCTTGCAGACTAAAGCATACGAATATCGGTCATGCGTGTCTCCAAACCCATATTATCAGGACCTTCCCCTTTAATATTGCGGCATTAAATGATATAAATGTTATTTGGGTTGTTTATGAAGCACGTCTTTGCCATATTTCTCTGGCACAAAGTATTTCGGAGTTAATCAGAGTCATAACATGCCCCCTGTGGGTTTTTGTGGCTTATAAAATGTACCCCGTGAGTTGGTGGCTAAATTTAGTCCCACGCAGATGGTTTGGGTATATGAATTAAATTCAGATAAGTTACAGTTGATGTAGTATCTTTATTTGTTACTAAAAAGACCAGAAGTCAAGGAGAAACTAGTGTTAACATAGTATGTTTATTAGTTAATCAAAATATCAGGTTCAGTTATATGTGTTAGAGAGTGGTTAAATAGAAGTAAGGTCTATGTAGTAGAGAATATCAGTCGTCTAAATGCAAAACCCGACAGTCCACGGTAACAAATTTCACAGAAATCAAGAAAAACAGATCAAAGTCTTATTATGAGCGAAAATAATACTAAATCGAGAGTATGATAATATACGATGTTTTAGGATGTTAAGTCTTAACGCTCCAAAATCTAGTACATATAGTTTTTCTAAAATCTGTCTTTTAAATTTGGACACGTCGGGTTTTGGATGTTAGGAACTGTGACATGTCGTGTTTTGACTGCTACTTTTGTGGAATCGGATCAAAATAAATGAAACACTTATCAATGTGGATCATTTTACTGAATATAAAGGAATCTAAGCAAACTCTGTGCTCAACGACGGAAACTATAAACATAAAGCTAGATATTAGAAAGGATACATTTCAAGGGTAACAAGGTTTAAACGTCAAAATCTAAATTTTCTGACGAACAAAATTCTTCAGAACTAGCAAATGCATTTTCACAATTAGCTTCGATCCTCTGCATTAATGTGGACCTAGCTTCTGTTGAAGTAGGCTCTTCAAAATCCGCATCCAAAGCATTTACCAAAAAACATGGTTATTTTTATCAATAATTTATCAATACAGCATAAATTAATCTCATTCTTTCAGTAAACTGAAAAACACATGAATTCACCACAACCTATTTGCAGCGATTGGATAAAACAAAAACACACAACGGTCAGAATACCTTGTGTGATCGACATGTGACTTGCTCCCGTTGTCCGTATTGGCTCCTGTGGACATGTCGGTGTTTAAAGTAAAACACCGCTTGGACTTGTCGGTGTTTGCACCTAAGTCTAGTTTTCTTAGCCAAATATCTCATGTCTAATGTCGGGTTTTGTAAGCGGAAAATATAGAAAATGGTAGCACTTCAAATAATGAACAAAATGGTGTATAAAACTCTATCTTGAAAAATTTGTGACTTGTCAGGTTTTGCAGACTGACTGACAGACGACTGATATTGTAATATTAATATTAATATTGAGATGTAACAAAATTTTCCAAATATTGCAAATTTTTAAAATTCTTCAAATTTTACAAATTTCCCAAATTCACCAAATTTTCTAACGCTTCCAAATTTTCCAAATTTTCCAGATTTTCTGAATTTTCCAAAGTTTATAAATTTTCCAATTTTTCAAATTTCCAGAATCTTCAAAACTTTCAACACTTTCAAAAATTTGAAAACTTTCAAAAATATTGGGGTTTAAGGTGCTACGAGTATCAACCTCAATTCTAAAACTATATCAGCGATGCAGCAACAGCCACTGATCTATTAGTAAGTCAGATAAAACAAAAAAGTATAGCAGAATTGGTGCAGTTAAAGGCAATTTTTTTAAACGACATTAACATTATTGAATATGGAATGCGATATTCCAAAAACAAACGTTCGAGTTAAAATACCATCACAGGTAAATCCTAGCATTTTGCACTAATGGTACACAAGAGCTTATTACAGCTTAATCCAGTATTGTATTATGGATCTAGAACATATTTGTGATTATTTGTTTTATTTTTAATCGGCAATTACATATTTGAATCAGGATTATTTGCAGTAATCACAGAGGCTGTAGGTATTTATGCTGTAATTACCAGAAACGAGGTATGCGTATCGCTGTCGATGGATAAATAATAAAGAGCAATGATCCGTGAATAACGTTGATATTAGAAGAGTAACAATATGGCACAAATGTGCGAAATCATCACTTTTTAGTTGAAAAACAGTTTTTAGTTCTTTCCCACTAAGAGCCGTCTGACAATACTGTCTCCGATCATTTATAGTATTAGATTTTTACAAGTGGAGAAAAAATTAGCTAGATTCTTTAGTGATGTAAGAATACATAAAAAAATGGAGTCAAGTTGATTGACTCAGTACTTCCCACACATAACAGTTGCAACCAAATCATCGCCCGCCTGTCGTCAAAAAACATCCAACAAAAAAACTAGTAAATAGTTTCTTAAATCTCTCCGTAGGAACTAAAACGACACATTTTAGCTTCAACTGGACGAAACGAAACAATCAAGAACCCCCAAATTGCTTAAAAACGAAGTTTGAGCTATTTCTATATTTCTAGTTTTTTATTATTGCTGCGCCGCCACTGACACGAGTGTGGCGATTTTTCGCCAAAGTGGCAACTTCAAAACCGACTGGGGACTTTTGGTGACGCATATCGCATAGTGAGTTGGTGACCTTTGGCTATTTTTAACTTCCATTTGGTTTTGAAAATTTTGAAAAATTTTGAGTTTTTGAATTTTTGGAATTTTGGAAATTCAGAAAATTTTCTGAAAGTTTTGGAAGTTTGAAAGTTATAAAAGGTTTAAAAATCTTGAATAATTTGAAGAATTTTCAAAACTACATAGGTAAACCGGAGATTGTGTGAAGCTAGTAAACTTTACGTGTTGAAACAATCCCATACCAGTTGTGATGTAATCTCCTTTAGGAAGGCATGGCATTTTGAGCAGCCTGGGAGTCCGAGAGGATCACAATAGCCCTTAGTATCTACAATAATTATGACCTTGAACACAGGCTAATCATAGCATAATGTCACTTTGACATATTTTTGCAGTTCCGTATATCAGAGATCACCCTCACCTACAGAATATGTCATACTTGGCGTTTTGGTTTTGACAATTTTCACCTTCATAACCGCAAAGTCTCCATTTCTGGCGATTTTCATTCGTGCATGCCAAAGATTGGAGACTTTTAGCGAGTTTCATTCCCAAAGCATAAAAGCATACTGATAACATGGCAACATCTGATACGCTCTTTGAGTAAAGGGGCTTCTAAACGAGCAACGTGTGGCTGCAACATTGTCGCCAATAGCGGCTACACTGTCGAATATTTCTTGTATGGCTCGGCCATATAGCCACATATATCCAGTATTGACTATACATTTTAATGTGTTGCAAGCACATGGCCGGACGATCGCTTGGCAAACGAAAATACTGTAATATTGCTGTTTTGGTTTTTGTTTGTTGTTGTTTTTGACGAAAATTTCAGAGGGTAAAATGGCTTATAATTGGACCAACAAGAGGATTATAGACTTCATTATGAAATACATTTACATCTTGAGTTGTGGAATGTGGAAAGCGGCATATATAGAGACAAAAATGCCAAAAAAGACGGATGGACTGTAATTGCTGAAAAATTTGGCATATCAATTGAGGAGGCATACAAAAAATTTAGAAGCCTGCAAACATACGCAAAGAATGAGGAGAAAAAAAAGATTAAAAGTGATAGTGCTGGCGGCAAACTAGTTAAATGGTTCGCCTTCGATGCCATAAGAATCTCCCGTTGCTAAAAACGTAGAGTTATCGCTAGTCTTGTCATTACAGGGATTGCTTTTCGTATGATTGTATCATTTCTTTTTATTTTTGGTACAATTGTCCTTAAAAGAAATTCAAAGTCACTCTTAGACATTCTTGAAAAGTTTTTGAATAATTTATCATCAAGACATTCCCAAGCTCAAGTTATCTAAAGTTTCACGCCTATTGAGGTAAGGTCGAATCCACAGTCTTCTCTTTTTTTGCTTTATTTTTCTTTTAAAACAATGTAAGTCGCTGATACATGTATAATTTCATCAGCCATTGTAGCTCAATTGTGGAGCTCGTTTATGAACAAGTTTGTGGGCCATACTATTGCAGAAAATATTGCCGAGATATATCTTGCCGAGCCATATGCTGCAATTAAACGTTGTCGTGATGGCCGGGCTATAGTTGCCAACATTATAGCCACATATTGAAAATGTTGCCCGTTTAGAAGCCCCTTAAGACATCAATGCGCAACTGCTTTCTTACTGCACCTGGCCGTGAATGTAGCGTGATATGTGATCCTGAACGTACCAATCGCAGAGCAAGTCTCAGGCAGCTGCTTGCTAAAAAAAATAATTTTGTTCATTGAAAAGCAGGGAGATGCCCGATAAGGTGAGAGGCTCGATGCACTACTCTCTCTTCGTTTGATTCTGTGGTACTGTTTATTAATGCCGTGTGACGGTTTTGCCCTTAAATGTACCAGAAAAAATGCATACATCGACATATTTCCATCCCTACGTCTGTTTGGATGAGGCCTATGCCCCCATTATGACAGACTTTACGATACGACACCTCGGGCGTGAAGCTCTGCGTCGGTGTGTCACAAAGTAAATTACACTGAAAGGAATTCCTTGTCATCCGACAGCCGAGGGAAAGCCAGTTTTCCCAAGGATTATTTTTCTATTCGGCGGCTAAACCAATATTTCTATATTCGCCGGATATTATCTGGAATGTTTTGGGAAGCGACGCTCCAGCGCTGCGACGCATCCCACAGGAAGAGACGCGGTTCTATGGATATCGAATACGGTTCTTTAATCCAGAGGAATGGCGGTCTTATATCTGAAGTGGCCGGGTTTTTCTAGTGAGGGTATTTTTATAAAGAACAGACCGTGAGGGCAAAGCCTAAATATAGAAGCATCGCGGCTGCTACAGGCAGGTTATCTTAGGGGAAGTTTGCAGACCCAGAACTTGATAAGCCAACGCCTAGCAGTCGCAATTCCCAGGGAACGAACGTGTAGTCGTACTTGACGAAAATCTGGCAAATCTGGCAAATCTGGAAAATCTGGAAAATCTGGAAAATCTGGAAAATCTGGAAAATCTGGAAAATCTGGAAAATCTGGAAAATCTGGAAAATCTGGAAAATCTGGAAAATCTGGAAAATCTGGAAAATCTGGAAAATCTGGAAAATCTGGAAAATCTGGAAAATCTGGAAAATCTGGAAAATCTGGAAAATCTGGAAAATCTGGAAAATCTGGAAAATCTGGAAAATCTGGAAAATCTGGAAAATCTGGAAAATCTGGAAAATCTGGAAAATCTGGAAAATCTGGAAAATCTGGAAAATCTGGAAAATCTGGAAAATCTGGAAAATCTGGAAAATCTGGAAAATCTGGAAAATCTGGAAAATCTGGAAAATCTGGAAAATCTGGAAAATCTGGAAAATCTGGAAAATCTGGAAAATCTGGAAAATCTGGAAAATCTGGAAAATCTGGAAAATCTGGAAAATCTGGAAAATCTGGAAAATCTGGAAAATCTGGAAAATCTGGAAAATCTGGAAAATCTAGAAAATCTGGAAAATCTGGAAAATCTGGAAAATCTGGAAAGCCTGGAACATCTGGAAAATCTGGAAAATCTGGAAAATCTGGAAAATCTGGAACGTCTGGAACGTCTGGAACGTCTGCGAACGTCTGGAACGTCTGGAACGTCTGGAACGTCTGGAACGTCTGGAACGTCTAGAACGTCTGGAACGTCTGGAACGTCTGGAACGTCTGGAACGTCTGGAACGTCTGGAACGTCTGGAACGTCTGGAACGTCTGGAACGTCTGGAACGTCTGGAAAGTCTGGAAAGTCTGGAACGTCTGGAACGTCTGGAACGTCTGGAACGTCTGGAACGTCTGGAACGTCTGGGACGTCTGGCAAATCTGGAAAATCTGGAAAATCCGGAAAATCTGGACAATCTGGACAATCTGGACAATCTGGACAATCTGGACAATCTGGACAATCTGGACAATGTGGACAATGTGGACAATGTGGAAAATGTGGAAAATGTGGAAAATGTGGAAAATGTGGAAAATGTGGAAAATGTGGAAAATGTGGAAAATGTGGAAAATGTGGAAAATGTGGAAAATGTGGAAAATGTGGAAAATGTGGAAAATGTGGAAAATGTGGAAAATGTGGAAAAATGTGGAAAAATGTGGAAAAATGTGGAAAAATGTGGAGAAATGTGGAAAAATGTGGAAAAATGTGGAAAAATGTGGAAAAATGTGGAGAAATGTGGAAAAATGTGGAAAAATGTGGAAAAATGTGGAAAAATGTGGAAAAATGTGGAAAAATGTGGAAAAATGTGGAAAAATCCGGAAAATCTGGAAAATCTGGAAAATCTGGAAAATGTGGAAAATGTGGAAAATGTGGAAAATGTGGAAAATGTGGAAAATGTGGAAAATGTGGAAAATGTGGAAAATGTGTAAAATCTGGACAATCTGGACAATCTGGAAAATCTGGAAAATCTGTAATATCCGGAAAATCCAGAAAATCATAGAAATCTGGAAAATCTGGAAAATCCGGAAATTGTGGAAGCTCTGGAAAATCTAGAAAATCTGGATAATCTGAAAAATCTGGAAACTAAGAATTTGAAAAACTCTAAAGTCTGGAAAACTGAAAAATCTGGAAGTTTAAAAAAGATGAAGATCTTGAATGCATAGTTTTTATTAGAAGAGAGACTTAGAAGATATTTTTCTGTATAGCCATATACACTAGTCTATTTCATGTGCTCTATGCTTTCATTCGCTTCCATTCTTCATCACCTTCACAGTCATTTGCTTTCTGGGTTGCACAGCGGATCTTTGATCCAACTGTACCTTTGTTTCAGAAACCCATTTCCCAATACCGGTCACCCCAGGAAATTGCATTAATATCACGTCTGACTGTGAGTTCCCATTTTCTTTCTATTGTCTTTTCCCGATATTTTTAGACAGTAGTTAGACTTTTTGCATCTTCTGATGTGTCGTTTAGATCCTTAGAATGATTATTCACATTTGAATGAGCAAGTGGAGCACAATCTGAATTCGTTGTTTAGTGTTAAGTTCTGTGAATGCGTAGGTTTTTCTTGATGTAGCATCTAAGTACAGTTCTTGATAATAATGTGCAGTATTAATAACGTTGAGTAACTTTGAAGTATGCTGTGATTGGATTTATTAGTGTCTGCAACAAAAAACGCTACACACTTAGTTATTGTCAACATTTGCTAGAGCTTTGCGTGTTACTCATGGTTCTTGAAAGATTTTTGTTATCTAAAAAATCTCTCAACAACTTTCATTCAGTGTATCAAAAAGATTCCCCTTAAGTGACTGTCTCCCAAATTTGGTCATTAGTCCTTTAAGGAAGACATTAAGGGGTGGAAGGTTATTAAACTGCCATTTTTATACGTATTATCGACATAAACCTTATCAGTAATACGCCTATCATTTCCGTCTAATCCCTGATACCTACTCATCATATAAACATAATAATTTTAGTATTCAACCACTTTTACTCGTAACATCACACAAACTTTCTGTTTTATCGATCTTATTTGGGGTGGCACCGGGTTTATGGATCACATAATAAAGTGAGTATTATCATGCGTATACTTCATGTAATATATTGAAGAAGCATGGGCGTAGCAAAAAAATAATCTGCTCTGTTTGTAGTTTATTTATTTGTTATGAAATTTGGGGTCATATTCAAAAAATAAATCTACTTCCCACTACATGACCTTCAAGTCAGGTCTTGTGGGTGACTTCTTGGCAGAGCCTGATTGTTCATTAGAACCAGGTGCTGGCTTGGGCACTTCTTGTTTGATAGCATACAGTACCGGGTCTTAGAAGCATTAAATTTCACCATATTCTTCAGTTCCCAAGCGGTAGAGGTCTCTAACTCCTTTGGAGGAAAAGCTGCGTTCCAGCTTGACCACGAAAATCTGTCTATTGCTCATGATGCCTGCATGCCAAGTACTGTCATCCTCTACTGTGGATTGGGTGTGTAGTGCTGTAGATCACTGACGTGAAGCAGAAATAATATCGGAGCCAATACCGATCCCTGCGGAACCCCACTGTTGATGTGGAAGGAAGAGAAGCCGTCTATCGCCACAGAGATTTCTCGACCTGAAAGGAAATGTGCTAGCCAACAGCAAAGCTTAACAAGGAGGCAGTAGAACGGAAGCTTGTTCAGGAGGGCTGTATGCTACAGCTGATCGAATACCTTTGAAATACCGAGAGAAATGGCGTGAGCCTCCTCAAACGAATGGATGTGTTTGCTCGGCACTTCTGTGACGTAAGCCAGGAGATCTCCAGTTGATCTTTGGTGTCGGAATTCATATTGTCTGTCGTTGATTAAGTGATGGAGCTCAAGGTCTTTCATGAGATCTTTTTTGACATATTTCTCCATCACATAACTGATTATAGAGAGCAGAGCTACGGGTCCAATTGATTGGATCAGATCTGGTTCTATTTTTTGGCACCTGCTGGATGCAGACTATTTTTCCAGTCTTTTGGGAAGATGTAGGAATCGTAAGACATCCGAAAGAGGCGGGTAAGTATGGAAGAGAGCTCTGGTGCGCACTTCTTCACAACAATAGAGGGCCCATTTGCTTTATTAATATGGAGTGATCGCAGCACCTTCCAGACTATTTTTGTTCCAAACGTTATTTTGCTCATAGTTAGGGGTACTCTGGGTATTGATGGTATATAGACACGTGATGGGACATTTATAGTGGAATTTGCTGCAAATGCCTTGGAGGATACTTCGGTTTTGCCCTTGGAAGCAGTTGCGACTGTTCTGGTAAATCCGAAAAATCTGGAAAATTTGGAAAATCTGGAAAACATGAAAACCTGAAAAAAGAAAGCTCTTGCAGGTTTTGGCATGGCAATATCCAAGAAGTACTTGGCGATGACCAGGTCAAACCTACGTCTCATAGTAGGAGTCCTGACTAGATGTTATGAACGCAGGAAACACCTCCACATACATTATGGGGTTAAGTGACATACCAATATGTAGAATGTATGAAAGCCAAGACGAAACTGTGGAACATGTCATATGTGAGTGCCCAGAGTTATCTTCTATTAGAGAGTGTGCTTTCAGCAAGTCTTGGCCTACATCTGCCCACACAAGGGAGATGTCCCCTAGCAACCTGTCCACCTTCCTAAAATTGGCAGGATGGACCTGAAGGAACAACTGTCTGGGAGGATGCACAATGGGCTAGTTGTGGCCTAAATGCAGTGGGACTACTCACCCAGCCCACAGATACAGAACTAAAGCTTCTGGACGCTATCTAGAAGAGAGCAATTAGACTAATCCATACGCCTAACCTCACAAAGGACCCCACAGCCTGGAAGATCAAAGAAGGGTGGCTGACCTATCCCTGTTTAACAGATTCTATCACGGAAGATATTGAGTGAGCTGCCCCAGATAATAACGCCAAAGGCCATCCAAAACAGAAGAGACTCTGTGAGCTCATCCTTACCAGGTCGAGGTCCCTACTCACCGAACCAGTCTCCTCCAGCATTGCTTCTTTTGGAGAACTTCAACGCTGTGGAATGAGCTGCCTGGGAACTTATTTTCTGGCGGCTACAACCAGCCGCGTTTCAAATCTAACGTGCACCGACACTTATCCTCTCGCAGCGCTTCTACAGTGCCGTAGGCTTTGTAGCCTTTGTGGGTGGTTGACCATAATAAAAAAGTAGATGCTTCAAAAAGTTTGTTTGTCTGTACAACTACAAGATTTCGACTGATCGATCCTCAATCGTCCCCAGGTGAATTGTCGAATATATTCCTTTCGTAATTATTAGGGGTTCAATCGGGATAAAAACCATTTCCGATTCCTAACGTATTCATTTGTCTGACTGTCCATCTCACCTTCATACCCTATCGAAAATGGAAAATTTGTTTCCCGACGACTAAAACCTACAGCGTTTCAAATCTAACGTGCACAGACCAGGATGTGTTCATGGAAAAACATTCATTAAAGCTCCAAGAAGATAGCTGAAACACTGCTCTCCTTGGGTAGAAGTCAGCTCCGAATAACGACGGGTCTCCTCACAGGACATTGTGGCCTGAAGGAACACCTGAATAAAATGGGACTCTACAATGGAGACCTCAACTGCAGATTGTGTGGAAGAGGAACTGAGTCAGCCCTACATGTGCTCTGTGAGTGCGAAGCGCTAGATCACAAGAGACAACAGCTCTTTGGGAAGCCCAAGCTAGAACCAATGGAGTACGGCTCAGCACCAGGACCAGTAGGTAAACTGCATAAACTTATGCAGGAATCCAGACTGCTGGAGTGGATACTGTAAAAGAGAGGAGCAATAATACAATAGGCCTTAAGGCTTAAGTATTGACGGGGACAGCAAGGTCGGACGGCTCCTGGAAAAAAAAAACGTGCACAGACACATCCTCTCGCAGCGCTGCTACAGCGCCATGCCATAGGCTTTCAGCCTTTGCGGAAGGCTGACCATAAAAAACCTTCTGCTTTATTTTGTTTGGGTGTACGCCCATGTTCGAGGAAAACATGACGTCGTACAAGAGAAAGTGGCGAATGACAAGATTATAACGTTGGCTCGTTTTTCTTCCATCGCATACAGCAATGCAATTGACGAAAATCAGGAAAATAAGGAAAATCAGGAAAATCAGGAAAATCAGGAAAATCAGGAAAATCAGGAAAATCAGGAAAATCAGGAAAATCAGGAAAATCAGGAAAATCAGGAAAATCAGGAAAATCAGGAAAATCAGGAAAATCAGGAAAATCAGGAAAATCAGGAAAATCAGGAAAATCAGGAAAATCAGGAAAATCAGGAAAATCAGGAAAATCAGGAAAATCAGGAAAATCAGGAAAATCAGGAAAATCAGGAAAATCAGGAAAATCAGGAAAAATCAGGAAAATCAGGAAAATCAGGAAAATCAGGAAAATCAGGAAAATCAGGAAAATCAGGAAAATCAGGAAAATCAGGAAAATCAGGAAAATCAGGAAAATCAGGAAAATCAGGAAAATCAGGAAAATCAGGAAAATCAGGAAAATCAGGAAAATCAGGAAAATCAGGAAAATCAGGAAAATCAGGAAAATCAGGAAAATCAGGAAAATCAGGAAAATCAGGAAAATCAGGAAAATCAGGAAAATCAGGAAAATCAGGAAAATCAGGAAAATCAGGAAAATCAGGAAAATCAGGAAAATCAGGAAAATCAGGAAAATCAGGAAAATCAGGAAAATCAGGAAAATCAGGAAAATCAGGAAAAGCAGGAAAATCTAGAAAATCTGGAAAATCACGCAAATCGGGAAAATCTGGAAAACTTGGAAAATCTGGAAAATTTGGAAAATTTGGAAAATCAGGAAAATTGGGAAATTTGGAAAGTTTCGAAATTTTGGAAAGATGGGAAAATTTGGAAAATTTGGAAAATTAGGAAAATTTGGAAAATCAAGAAAATCTGGAAAATCACGCAAATCGGGAAAATCTGCAAAACTTGGTAAATCCGGAAAATTTGGAAGATTCGGAAAATTTGGAGAATTTGGAAAATCAGGAAAATTGGGAAAATTTGGAAAGTTTGGAAATTTTGGAAAGATTGGCAAATTTGGAAAATTAGGCAAATTGGGAAAATTTGGAAAAGCGACGAAACTTTGGAACACACCCAAAGTTATGTTACATTAGCGAGTGTGCGTTCGGCGAGTCTTAGCGTACACCTGCTCACATAAGGGAGATGTCCCCTAGCGATTTGTCCACTTTCCTAAAATTGGCAGAATGGACGATGACCTAAGGAAGTAACGTCCTGGGAGGATGCACCATAGGCCAGTTGTGCCCTAAGTGCAGTGAGACTACTTACACTGCCCACTCTACAGATACATATACAGATCTAAAGCTTCTGGGCACTATCCAGAAGAGATCAATTAGACTAATCGATACGCCTAACCTCACAAAGGACTGTTTTACAGATTCTATCACGGAAGATGTTCGAGTGAGCTATCCCAGATAATAACACCAAAGGCCATCCGAAACAGGAGAGGCTCTGTAGGCTCATCCTTATACCAGATCGAGGTCCCTACTCCCCGAACCAGTCTCCTCCAGCATTCCTTCTTTTGGAGAACTTCGACGCTGTGAAATGAGCTGCCGGGAAATTTATTTCCCGACGGCTACAACCTGCAGCGTTTCAAACCTAACGTGCACAGAAACTTATCCTCTCGCAGCGCCATAGGCTTTCAGCCGTTGGGGGAGGCTGACCATAAATAAAAGAAGTATGCCTGATTCTCTGTCGGCCGTCTTGTTTCAACCCGCATACCTCAGTAACCGTTCCACCGATTTTGATGTAATTTGGCTTTCAGCCCTTGCGGGAGCCTGACCATAAAAAACCTTCTGCTTTATTTTGTTTGGGTGTACGCCCATGTTCGAGGAAAACATGACGTCGTACAAGAAAAAGTGGCGAATGACAAGATTATAACGTTGGCTCGTTTTTCTTCCATCGCCGGATACTTTTAGCGTAATGAAAAATTTTATAGCGTCGGCGTCGCATACTGCTTTTCTATTTCTATATGAAATTTTACTGCTTTAGTAAATCCTCATTTCCGTCAGAAGTTGCGATAAAACGAAATTTATCACGTTCGTTCCTTTGTAGCCCTCTAAATCATCGCACGCCAACGAATTTCCTGAGAGGTAAATATCGTATACTTTAAGTGAGGGTTGGATGATACGAGTGAAGACGGGACTGAACATGACCCAAGTTGAAATAAGTAGAACATTGCTGACACTCTTTAAAGGAGTGCATAATCTGAGCTACCCACCTTGTTGACAGTTATTATGACACATGATTATAGCACAGCATAGTAAACAATCAGCACAATATCTCAGGTTGGTGGCAATTACACGCGCATCCCCCCTTTTGGATTATTATTTGTAGGGCTGCTAACAATACTTCGATACTTGAAATGTATCGATACTTCTGCACTAATATCGAGTATTTTTATCCTAGATACTGTTTGAGTGGTATCGGTATCAAAAATAATTACGAACCAAAAACATAGAATTGACACCGGTATCGATATTTTTATTTTCGCATCTTTATCCAGATTTCACGCCCGTAAAATCATCTCAAGGTCAAATTCTGTGGGAACCATTTTTATATAGGAAATCCTCATACATTTTTGCTGGTTGTTTTCTATGCTGTGATTATACAGTGTGGTCCAAAGAGTGTGCAACAAATGGGATTTTTTTGTAGCTGCACAATCAAAAATCCAATATTGCCAAAAGTTGGTGCATGTCCGATAACTAATTTAGGTGTACTTAGAATGGTTCCAAGTTCATCAGTATACGGGGTGAATCAAAAAATATAAAAATTGTACAAGAGTAAAGTACCCTTATTTTCAAAAATTCAGCAAAATGTTATTAACAAAAGTTGTTTAGAATCAAGAGTTATGCCTAAATACCAAAACTTGGCCTCCTCATCCATGATTTTTTCAGTAAGATTTCATGTTTGTGGATTAATTTAAATACATGTTTAGAAATAAAAAATTAATAAAGGTTTGCGGTTTTATTGAGAGTTATTCTGATATGCATGTAATTATAAG
The DNA here is from genome assembly GCA_951848785.1 of Callosobruchus maculatus. Lineage (NCBI taxonomy): Eukaryota > Metazoa > Arthropoda > Insecta > Coleoptera > Chrysomelidae > Callosobruchus > Callosobruchus maculatus. The sequence continues at coordinate 692,109 of CATOUR010000104.1, read as the reverse complement.
CAACCTCTTGCCTTAGTAAAAAGATTTTTTCCGAAATTATAAAGCCATATTTAATATCCTTGCAACAAACATTAAGCTTGTGATTCCCAAAAAAATTTTAACCTCAGGTAAATTTCACAAAAATGCTTGAATATAAATAAAGTTATACAAAATTAATTCAATTTCAATTAGTGTATCAAACAGTTTTACTAAAAAAAAAAAATTTTTTTGGGAGAGTTTGCACTTTTTTCAAAAAAAAAAATTTTTTTTCTCAGAGGAGGCCAAGTTTTGGTATTTGGACATAGCTCTTAATTCTAAACAACTTTTGTTAATAACATTTTGCTGAATTTTTGATAATAAGGGTACTTTACTCTTGTACAATTTTTATATTTTTTGATTCGCCCCGTATACTGATGAACTTGGAACCATTCTAAGTGCACCTAAATTAGTTATCGGACATGCACCAACTTTTGGCAATATTGCATTTTTGATTGTGCAGCTAATACAAAAAAATCCCATTTGTTACACACTCTTTGGACCACACTGTATAATTATAAGGTTGATATGTTGACAGGTTAGTAAACATGGAGCATTACCCAATAAAACAGCTATTGCAAAATTATGGACGAAACATGGGTCCATCAGTTTACACCCAAAACAAATGAGTATAAAGGAAAAACCGGCTTCAAAGAAGGCAAAAACGCAAACAAAGTTTTAGCGTCAGTTTTTTGGATGTGTGATTAGTTGTTAAATTTCAACATAATCTTAATGCCTATATGTATGTCTTCAAATAATTGGGTTAACTTTCAGTATATTTATTTCGAGTATCTTATTTTTTGTGTTAGATACTTCATCTTCAGAAAAGGTTATGGCGTCAGTTTTTTTTGGGAGGAACGATTAGTAGTCGATTTTTGACATTATCATAATGTCTATACATTTTTAAATCATTGGGTTAATTTTGTGGTTTTTTTTTTTAAAGTATCTTTTTAACAAAATTTGATCTGCCATCGCGTCAATTATAAAAAAATCGAGTGGAGTTGATTGACTAAGCACTTCCCACACAATCATAATAAAAATACCATTTTATTATTTTCCCATTGCACGAAGCTACATGCTACATGAAGCAAAAAAACGACCAAGACAAAAACTCTAGTGAATAATTTCTTGCATCTCCCTCCGTAGGAACTAGAACGACACAATTTTATTCTGAAAGCTCCAACTGGATGAAACGTTCGGGAAAGCTAAGACAGAACAGCGTCTGTCGGGTCAGCAGTAATAGATTTTTCTTAGTGATCGTGAAAATTATATGCGGTATTTAACTTTTGATGTGTTATATGGTGACACCGACTCACTGATTTAAGTTCCTCTATCCCTACACTATCCTCATCAAAAATGTAAACAATGATCAGGGACCTTTGGAATATCTAAAAACGAAGTATAAGCCGTTTTTATATTTTGTTTTTTTGATTATTGCTGCGCCGTCACTGACACGATTTCTACAAACCATACCTGTTTCTTATCCTTGTCACGGTGATAATACTGTGTCAAAATTTCATTAAAATCAATAAATTCAACAATACAGAACGACTTGAAGCTAAAGCAATACTCGCATATACCAGACACACCGACAGACAGACAGGCGGAAACGAGTGACGTGGACTTTCGTTATGAAGACATCATAAAACGGCCAAAAAGCGTATTATCTCAAAATCGAAAATTTTCGCGATCACAATACTCCTCTCACCTATCGGTGTGGGAAGTAAAAGTGTAGAGCCGAAATTAAGAAGATGGCGGATGAATTGGAAAATTAGTTAAAAGCTGCTACAAGCTTTCTCAACTAGATAGAGTAGACCTTCTTTGAGATTTATTCTTTACTGGTATTTCTAGTAAGTCACCTCTTATTTTGGATGCAAAGACATGTTTACATATGTATTTCTGTAGTTATTTATAACATCTATCAATCAAGAAGCTCAGTTTAATTTTTACCCGTAATACAACTATATAACTTAATAGTTATTTTAAACAACCATTACTCAAACCAATTTCATGTATTACAGCTTTAGCTGTTTGAGGAAAACATCGTTGTCCTTTGAACTCCTACTTTTTTCCCTCGCTCCCCGGACAAGGTTAGCTGACAGTATTTGGAATACATTGAAAGGTCACTAATCATTCATAATGGAAAAGAGGCTGGGTGTAGCACATTTCCACAAAAGACAGTGTCATAAGTTAGTGCAGCTGCTGCGTCGAGTATGGACTGAGCGTTCGAGCGTTCTATTATTTATTTAATGAATCAGTTTACTTATTCTTGCTGAAACATTACATATGACCCATTTTTGGAGAGAGTTTTCTGATCTGTCAAACATCAAGATCATTTGTTCATTTATTTACTCTTTAAATGGAAAGGAACATTTGGAAGCTACTAAAGCAAACTGAGTGGAACTGGATATGGTTAATCTATATAATTTCTGCCAATAACACAACTATGTAACTCAATAGTAATTTTTAACAACCATTACTCAAACCAATTACATGTATTACAGCTTTAGCTGTTTGAGGAAAACATCGTTTTTCTTTGAACTCCCAATTTTTTCCCTCGCTCCTCAGACAAGATTAGCTGACAGTGTTTGGCTCTAATGGACGCTAAAAAGGTGCTTTATTGTGCAATAAAGCTGTCATGGCCTTTGTTTAGCTGCAGAAGACGGTTTGCCGCTAGGTATTTTGTATAGGTAATAAATTCTACATGTATACGTATATTGCTCTGCAGCAAATTAAAGTGTACCTTTTCAACACAAACTTATTCGGAAAATGAACCAAAAAAGTGATACATTGATGCAGTGCCTGCATACAATTTTTTTATACAGGATGCGCCAACAGTGCATAGGTGAAGGGTAGTGAGCTTACTAAAACTTATTTAGGCCCGGTTGTACAATGCGAGCTTAAGCTTTGGCTTAAGGTAAGCCGACGTTAAACTACGTCAGTTACAAAATGTCCGATGTACAATGCTGGCTTAACCCCCCCACTCCAAGCTTAACACGAGCTTACGTAAGCCGAAGCTCAACGCGAGCTTAGCTGAGGTTTAAACCTAACCTGATGCAAGTGACATGATATGTCAAGTAGGAACCTTCAAATTGCTTGCCACCTTCTTAGGTCATATTTTTTGAAAGATTTGTGTCTGATTTAACAAAGAGAGCAAATGAAAGAACAGAGACAGAAACGGTCGTGGCCTAAATTTGACACAAACTGTAATAAGTGCCTAACCAAAAAAGGTAATTTTTCAGATGATTATGTCAGTACGTATTGCTTCATTGATGCCAACTGTAGTGAATTTCATTATCAACCAGGTTTAACTAAGCCGACGATTGTACAACGGATGTCGACTTCAAGCCTGAGCTTAGCTAAGCTTAGGCTCAACAAAGCTCGTGTTAAACCCGCATTTGTACAACCAGCCCTTAGAAATTCAAATTTTGGTATTTGTACAAGATGATTTATATCAAAATGACAATTTTTTAAATGTAATCCACCTTATACTATAACTTATTTGGGTTTCATTGTCAGTTCTACTGTGAATTTATGAATCATACATACGAGTTTGGGCGAAAATTATCATTCATTATCATGAAAATTGAATACAGCACTTATTGGCCCCTACTACGCCACCTGGTGGTTATTTCAAAAAGTCAAAAAATGATTTTTAGTGGTTCTACTACATTATCTATAGAATGATTACTAAATAGACGTTATGACGAAGGCTATATTTTCCAATAGGGCAGCAATTGTTCCTGAGACTCATAGCTAACTTGTCATAATATTTGTTTTATTGATATCTTCGGTTTAAAAATAGCTAGGAAGTTGAATCTTACGCTGACTTTTTAAGACTTTGGTCCTCTATATATCTATGTTAAAAAATATGTAGCATACCATTTAAAATTTTCGTAATAATGCGTAATAATTGTTATGATGTCCAATACCCCTCTGTAGCTACTAAGTCCAAATAAACTTGGATACCTTTTATATAACAGATTATTAGGTAAAAACAGCTCTTTCAAACGAGACCTAGCTTATCTGATTGCGTTAGCTTATATCAAAGCTATGGCCATTTAAATAAAAACCTTTTTGACATTCCCCCACCAGAACACCTTACAAGATAGAGCAAGAAACGATAAACAAAAAAAGTCGAAAATTGTCCAGTTTACATGATCTCTACCATCTACATGATGGTAGAATTCATAATATACCTTTATTTGCTTATTTTTTGAGAAAAAGCTGTTTTTCTGATTGATCGTAATGGTTACGCCCCCTAGCGGCTACTTGCGGAATTTGAAAATAATTTCTTGCAATTTCTCTTAGCCGACTTACCTAATAATATTTTTTGGTCGAAGTTATATGATTAACAGTTTTAAGCAACATACTGAAACCACACCACTTGACTCGCAATAATATGGTTCGACGTTCTTTATTTTTTTTATTCTTTATGTCTCGTATGATTATGTTAGTATAAGAATTATTTACCATCGCTTTGAACTGCAGCTCATGATTAAGTGTAAGAGTAGCTTATAGCTAAACTTCGCCATGTTTTTGCTGCCTCTCCAACAGATGTTTATCTGATTATTAATAAAGGCGTTTATTATTATGATTATTATGCATGTATTATTTTTTCTCGCATGGTTACGGTAGTAACAAGTATTGACAGGCTGTGCCAAGTCAATACCTGACCTATTATTATTCTGAATTCAAGGAAGGACCATACAATGCTACAGGTCTTGAGGATTACAGACTTTTGGAAGCTTTTATGTAACTTTTCATCCAGGCCCAATTGTTGCAGGTGTGGCGTAAATGTATTTGGAGTAAGGCCTGAGACCGACATAATGAGGGGGACAATGACAACTTTGTTTTGTTTCCATAGTCGTTTTATTCCTGTGGCGAGATCGGTATATTTAGATATCTTCCCAGCGTAGGTGTTTTGGTTGTTCATATCATTGGGAATCGCAATATCTATCAAGTAGGTCACTTTGTCTTTGACTGGAAAACTATATCTGGCCTATTTGCTGGGATGGTTTTGTCTGTATGTATTTCAATGTCCCAGTATAGTTTGAATTGATTGTTCTCGAGTGCTGATGTCGGTGTGTAGTTATAATATGGATCTGTGTTTTCAATTAGCTTGTTTGTTCTGGCTAGTGCTTGGTGTATGACTTTGGCTGCAGAGTTATGTCTGGCTGTATGCTCAGTTCCAGCGAGAGGTTTGCATCCTCTATTTATGTGTTCTATTGTTTCCTTCCGTTGGTGGCATTTTCTGCAATTATCATCGGAGATGGATGGATCTTTAATTACGTACTTCCTGTAATTTCGTGTCGCAATCACTTGGTCCTGGATAGCAAGCATAAGACCTTCCGTTTTCGGAAAGAGCTGACCATCCTGCAGCCAGGTGTATGACTGCTTTTCATTGATGAGGTCTTGTGTAACACGGTATCTATGTTTGCCGTGGAGTGCCTTCTGCGACCAGGTGTTTATTTTTTCTTGTTGTGCTTGTATGTGGTTGTGTGCGTCTGCTGCGTGGTCTGGACAAGAAAGGGCGAGTGGTGTGTAGTTTTTGTCTGCTTTTACTATTGCTTTATGCAAGTTTGTTTGTTTACTGTGGAAAAAATGTCTGAGTGATTTTATTTGTTTTGCATGAAGTGACTGTATATCTATAATTCCTCTGCCCCCTTGTTTTCTGTCTATGGTGAGCCTTTCTTTGCATGCGTTGGGATGTGACATTCTGTGTTTTGTGAGTTCCGTTCGGATGAGTATATGGATATTTTCTATGTCAGTGTGCGACCACTTGATAATGCCAAATGAATATGTTAGGATTGGTATAGGAAATGTGTTAATAGCTTTTGTTAGATTTCTAGAATTCAGTTTTGTTTTGTTTTTAGCAGTCTAATAAGGCGGTCTTTAAACTCTTGTGTTAGTTGTGATTTGATTTTTGTGTGGTTTATCTTAACGTTTTGATTGATACCCAGGTACTTGTACGTTTCGTCCTTGTCCATGTTGTCTAGCGCTTGGCCAGTTACTACTTCCTGTTCGGGATGGTTTTTCCATTGGCCTTTATTGATGTGAAGTACCTTGCATTTACTCATGCCAAATTCCATCTTGATATATGACGTACAAACTTCTGTTATTCTGGTTAATTCTCTCAGTTGCACTTCTGTGGCGGCATATAGTTTTATATTTATCGCCGGAATCTATTTTTACATGCGAACATCCAGTTCACGATAAAAGTAGAGAAAAACGAAACATTGGCTTTTCTCGATATATTTAGGCTTTTCCTTTCCCTTCCCGTTATACAGGCATCATTTATCCATTGATAATTTTACCGCAGTACAATGTAGCAAACGGTGCAAGTCACAACAGCGGCCGTGTTTCCGGACAATGCCGCAAATCACTAAATTTCCTTTGGATTTTTAAGCCACAATAGACTGCTGGAAATAATGCCTGCCAAGTCGCTCGGTGCCCCATTCACCCCAGCGCTACCTGCTGCAGCAAATTCGCAATCAATTTACAGAATGGACTTACTGGCATCATGCCGCAAATGGTTTCGAAGCAAGTTACTCATTGACGTAGCTTGAGCGGTAGAATGGAATAGAACTTGTTCTAAAATTTTCTAGAAGTCGACGATTTTGGACATGTCTTAATTGCTATCGGAAGAGTATTTAAATAACAAGCGAATCTACTCATATAAAAGGAAATTCTCAAGTCAAGAATTGTGATATTCTTGTAAATACATACTCACAACAAGAATATCGGTTCTCACTCTAAGAAAGAGTATTTGATGAGAAAATTATAGAAAATTTGTATCAAGAATAATATATTTTTGATTTATATACTTATTTTAAAGAAATATGCTCCGAAAGAAAATATAATTTTCTTTGCAACCAAGGCTATAATAATTTAATAACAAATATTTCATAATGTTATGTCAAGATTATCATTTTTTCCAGCGGTGCCCAGTTTACCTCTATCAAGAATATAGCCAGCTTGAAAATGCGAACCTTCATTTACAATATGATAATCTTGGTTTGAAAATGAACGCTGTTTTACAAGCACACCCTATATTTGTATCAAGTAAATCATTTATTTAACGTCTACCAACGTCGGAGTGCGCAAGCGCGCAGCGTGTCACGGGTCAATTCTAACCTCTCCACCCTCTCTACTCAACAGCCTGTTGCCCGTCCGCGTTCGCGCCGCCATTATCGGTTTTCGGTTTGTCGTATTCGCCGCCGTCTTTAGCACCGTAGCGTAATACCTGCATCTTGAATCCTGCATAATAGCACATAATAGTATCTAGTCAAACTGTTAAATAAATTGCCATTGCCACGTGATACCCGTGATACCACCGTCAACTATCAGTCATCGAATCTGCCGGTAGTGTTGGTCCACCGCCATTTGGGTCGCGTCCCAGTTCCTATCAGTTTCCTTATCACTGGATCTATCCAACCATGAATGAGCTATTAAAAAAATTGGGATGCGAAGACCTGACTCAGGTGTTCCTAGATAAGTACTAAGTATATTAAATGTGATTTAATAAATTTTGCAGATCTATTTCTCCAGAAAAATTTCTACATGCTCATAGAAGAGTTTGAATGCTCAAATTAATACTGTTAGATTCCTCATCCAAGAATATCACAATTTTAGAATAAAGTTGAGCTACTTGCGTCAAGATTATGAAATACTACGGTCAAGATTACCATATGCTTGATTTAAGATTTTGGTATTCTTACTATCAAGAATTTCCCAGTTTTTCATTGAAGATATTTTCTCAATCTAACCCTTATATGGTCAAAGATATCGTATTCTCACTTTAAGATTAGCATAACTTTGCGCGTATAGGAAGTTATGGTATACTTGAATTAAAGCATCTGTGCTCCATCTAAGAAATTATTTTTATGTGTGTATTATACCTGTTGTCTGACCAGCGGATCTGAAGCTACAAAACGAATGCGGACAAAAATGTTTGATATTGCCGAGTTTATTTATAAAGAAAGCAAAATTAACGGCAATTTAAGATATTTTTTTATAGCTACTTTAATATATAGTTGTTAATGTATTTTTATTTAATAACCGATATTTTTATATATTTGTTAACGTATTTTTGTTTAATAGCCGATACTTCTTAATCTGCCTGTTATAAAATGTACATGTTTTCTGAAGATATCATCAACTTCATGTAAATCGGCAACAACTCACGAATCCTGTCATCCAACGTCTTGTCAGGGAACCTTATATTGGTTGAGGATCTGCTACCATGCCGTTGCCGTGGAGATTAAATCTTGCTATTGGCAGCCCTGCCACCAACCTTATGTTCATGTCTCTCTCTCTCTCTCTGTCTGGAAATATCGAAATACCACTGGCGTTTTGTAGGTTGTGTTTATAATCTTTCTACAGATTGTCCCAAACTATGCAGCGATAATAAAAAAACAAAAAATATAAAAACAGCTCATACTTTGTTTTTAGGCGTTTTAGGGGTTTCTGATCATTTTCTATGTTTTTTTGGGTGGGGTGAAATCGGGGCGGTTGAGGGGTGGGGGGTAGTAAGACTGAAAAATTTGTTGTACTCATAATAGTCCGTCTATTGACCTGTAGAAGAAATACCTAGCGGCATATTACACTTTTTTAGGTTCATCTGAACATTGGCTTGTCTATTACAGAAACCAATTCAATGATCTGTACATATGAGTTTTGCTTTATTTCGATTTATGTATATTGCGTAAAGCGAAAATTATTGAATTGATGTTAATGAAATTTTGACACAGAATTTATTACTGCTGCGAGAATGGAAAACGACTCTGTTTTTGAAAAACCGTGTCAGTGGCGGCGCAGCAATAATCAAAAAACCAAAAACATAAAATCAGCTCAAACTTCGTTTTTAGACGGGTTGGAGGCTCTTGATCGTTTCGCATCGTTCAGTTCAAGCATGCATAAGAAAAAACTGTGGCGCCCTAGTTCCTAAGGAGAAAGACGCAAGAAACTATTTACGAGGGTTTTTGTGTTTGATGTTGTTTTTGCGGGTGGCTGGGCGATAACTTAGTTGCAAGGGGATTTTAGGCTATAGCTTCATGCAATGGGAAATAATAAAATGGTATCATCACGTCAACAAGAGGTATCAGTGAAAAAATTATAATATTGATATTCGAACTATAATCGGTGAAAAGACAGACAGTGAATATACTCTTTTCAGTTCAGTTCTGACTAACAAGGTGTACGGATTGAATTGCTGCATAGGGACAAAAAAATAACAGAACTAAAATAGTGGAATAGTGGTGATTGGATGAGCGTAGAAAGCGGAGGTGTTCCACCCGGCAAAAGACGAAAGGATGCGGATAACGAGTCAAAGAAAAGTATGATTGATGATTCAATTGATTTTAGCGGAGAATATATAACTAATAAAATAACTACATCCCCCGCACCAGATAATAACATCACAAAAAACCAATGAACGACCGTTTCTTTTGTACGAGCAGACGGACACGGGCCCTTATCATGTTTATGTTGAAAATAGCTCAAAAAATGTAGGTAAGCTCAATCCAGTCAAGGTGGGCGAACTAATATTAAAATCTCTCCCTGAAATAGATAATCAGATCAAAATGGTATCATCATTATGTGTGGGAAGTACTGAGTCAACCAACTTGACTCCATTTTTTGCACCTATAACAACGCTATTAATTGAGACCACGCAAACGGACTTTAGCCACACATTTATGCGTATTTAACGCAGACTAATTGAAATTACCCCGAACAACGGCGGTAGGGCTCGCCCAGTACCCAGTACCGTATCATTAGCGTTATTATTGTCGAGGATAATTAAAATTACGATAGTAATTTATGAGTTCAGGTGAAATTGGCTTTCGGGCCCGTATAAATACAGATGTTCTCTAATTACGCGGGCGCGGGCGGCTACGAAACAAAAAAAAAGACAAGCTATGCTCCGCCGGCGAAGGGAAATTACGGCGGTCATATAAAATTAATTAAAAGATTTCCTGGTACAGCCTGCTGGGGTCTGCTTCGGCTCTGACGTAGGACACTGCATTGTTCTTTGGCTATTGTGCCTGTGAATGAGATTCATCCTAGGTATATACTTTTAACTGAATGAATATAGTTTTTGTTGTTTGGAGTTCGTAGACTGTTTCTGTTGTATATCAACCAGCTGGTGGAAGTAACATCCAATCCAGTGGGGTCTTAAAATAAATTTTGACAAAACCAAATATTTGGTCGCAGGGGGTGTCGCTAAGCTGCTTAATATCAACAGTGAAATCATTGATCCCTGTTCAGATAATAAGTATCTAGGAACCATACTGTCTGAGGAAGCAAATAGTCGACGAGATATTGACAACCGAATAATACAGGGCAAAAAAGCTATTAACCAACTAAATTCCATATGGTGGTCAAAACAAATAACAACTAACACGAAAATAAATATTTATAACAGTATAGTAAAAAGTATAACCTCATACGGACCTGAAACATGGGAGATCACAGAGAGAAATAAGGAAAGATTAATAGCTGTTGAAATGGATGCGTTAGGTAGAAGCTGTAGGGTGTCTAGACTCCAGCATGTAAGAAATGATGACAAAAGAAGGCGAACCAACATGCAAAAGACAATTGTGGAAAACATAGAGGAGAAAAGACTATACTGGTAGGGTCATTTGCGAAGAATACAGGCAAATAGGTGGCCCCAAAAGGCATGGAGTTGGACTCCAACTGTAGGAAGAAGGAAAAGAGGAAGACCTAGGAAGGATTGGAACGAAGGAGTTAAAGAAGCCATGGAAAAAAGAGGAATGGAAGAGGATGCATGGCGAGATAAAAAGCTGTGGCGAATAGGATGCGAGAAACGGCCAGTTTAGCTGTAAAAAACTCGCTGATATATATATACAACCAGCAGCGTTTCAAATCTAACGTGCACCGACACTTATTATCTCGCAGCGCTTCTACAGCGCCAAAGGCTTTCATCCTTTGCGGCAGGATGACCATAAAAAAAGGTAGATGCTTTAAAAAGTTTGTTTCAGGCCTCCATTGTCTGTACAATTTTGAGTACAACGTTTCGACTGATCGATCTTCAATCATCTCCAGGTAAATTGTCGAATATATTCCTTTCGTAATTATTAGGGGTTGAATGAATAAGGACCAGAGGCTATCCAGCACGGAATGTGGCTGGTGCATAGGCCACACGATGGGCCCTTTTGCGCCTCTATCCGCGCTAGTTCCTAAGACCTGCCCTTTTGGCAAAGGCAAGTACATTCTTAGGTCCTATCCGCTTTATCTCTATTGGTTCCAAGGTTCTTGAGCCCAGCATAGTCTGCCTGTGATAACCCAGGGTTTCACAGCGACACAAGATGTGTGACGAGGATTCTTCCTCTTCACCACACCACGTGCACGTTGGGTCGTTGACCACCCTCATCACGAACAAGTGACGCCTGAAGGAGTTGTGACCCGTTAATAGGCCTACTAGCAATCTCAAGATACTCATATCCAGAGAGAGACAAAATCGTCCTATTCTCTCTGCAGGCCCTGTTAATAGTTCCAGAGATGTTGTTCCATCTCAGAGAGTGTTGATTCTGGATCCACTCTCCAGTTGTTTTCCTAATCAAGTTTGCAGATAGTCCTAAGGCTGGTTCCGGGTCCACAAAACTGTTGCCAGATCCCATCCTAGCCAGATGATCCGCCATTTTGTTACCCTTTACCAGGTACCCACATCAGTGATAACTTGTGTTTAGTCGTCAAGAGCCCTCCTGCACTCCAGGACCAGTCCCGACGTTATTTTCCAAGCACTCAGTGCTTTGATGGCTGCGTGACTGTCAGAGCAGATAGTAGTCCGCCTCCTAGACCCGTCAATTTCCCGAATACGAATTATTAGGGAATCAATCGGGATAAAAACCATTTCCGACTCCTAACGTATTCGTTTGTCTGACTGTCCATCTCACCTTCAAACACTATCGAATTCTGTATCGATTCGCGGCTGAAGCTGAAGCTGCCGAAGTAACCGAGTTTACCTGGCCCGACGAACTTTGTTAACCACATTACGCAGCACTGTTTGCCATAAGTTCGGTCAATGTTCCGTACGTACAGAGACTAATTGATACTAAAACTTATTGGACGGTACAGGAACAATTACTGAGTAGTGCCGATGACATGCATGGACAATGGCGTCCATACAATTAAGTGCAGAAAGGGGGGGAGGCCTTAGGGACTTCTAAAGGATCTTCTTGCTTTCTTAGTATCATCCAAAAACTAAAGAAAGCTACTGAACTTGAGAAAATTACAGCCATTGTCAAGCAAGCTCTTCAAACTATCGTATCAGCGAGGTATGTTTCTCCTGTGGTTCTTCTCGGCATCATGTCTAACGTTCTAGAGACTGTCGTTAACACGCAGCTCTTGAAATACCTGGGCAACAATAACATCACAAATGATCGCAAGTATGGCTTCCGTAAGCCTAGGTCTACGGGTAACCTCCTGGCCTACATCACTCACTTGTGGAACAGAGCAATTGAAAATGATGTTGAATCTCGTGCTGTTGCACTTGACACATAGAAAGCCTTCGACAGAGTGTGGCATGTTCTGGTCAAGCTTGCTGCTTATGGACTACCACCTGGTCTGCGGCAGTGGATAAATAGCTTTTTGAACGCCAGTGTATCGATTCTGTAACTTTCGCTATAGTAACGAAAGTAGGCGAAGACGAAGCTAATCATTTACGAAAACGATTTTTGACGACATTCCACAACTAAAGTTTAACACTTCGTTACGCTTTCGGCATGGAGCTCGATGACTCACGAGCATTCACGAGTTGGCTTAAATGTCTCTGGATGGGACTCTGCAAAATCCAGCAATGCCGACCATTGCGAAGGATTAGTTTTTTCTCTTCGATTCATTGATTGTTAATTAAGTACACAAATAAATTTAACCAAATTGTCACTTTGACACACAGCAATAATAACGTCAAAACTTGACAAACGAGATCCAAAATCTTTCGCTATCGCTTATACCGTTCGTCTGCGTTCGTTATGTCCGAGTCGGAACGAAGACATTTATGGAATACCGAAATTAGCAAAATCGTTGGAAGAATGTCGCTATCGCTTCGCTTTCGCTTCGCTTAGAGTTATAGAATTCCCCCACAGATCTCTGTTCATTAGACGTATTTTCAATAAATGCCGGTGTTCCTCACGGATATGTTCTATCCCCTACACTGTTTCTGCTGTACATCAACGAGCTGCTGGATGTAACATCCTATCCAATCTACAGCTTCGCAGACGACAGTACATTAATATCATGCATGAAACTAGGCAAGCCACTATCATTCCAGGAGACGGTACGTCAGCGATAACAACATTCCTCACTGATCAACGTAAATATCAAAACAATTGTCAAGTGGGAGGGGATTAGTAAATAAAGTACAGTTCAACGTACCTCAGGCAATAACACTGACTAAGAAGTCTCTCGTTTACCCTTATCAACTGTGGAAATGGAGGGTCACCCAATAGTTGGGTCACGTCCCGTCAAGCTTCTGGGGAACAACATGAACAATAACATGTCTTGGCACGACCATGTCGTCAGTATTGCTGAAACGGCATCCCAGAAGCTTGGAGTTTTGTTCCGTTGTAGGAGGCTGTACACACCACAGCAACTATTGCTGCTCTACAAGGCACAGATCCGACCATCGTTGGAGTATTGCTCGCATGTGTAGGGATGTATCGCTAAGCACTCTCTAAAGCTTCTGGACACTATCCACTAATTGATACGCCTAACCTCAACAGCACGTCCACAGCCCGAAACATGGAAGAAGGGTGGCTGACCTATCGCTGTTTTACATATTCAATCACAGAAGATGTTCGAGTGAGCTCTCCTAGATAATAACACCGAAGGCCGTCCGAACGAGAAACACTAGAGAGGCTCTGCGAGCTCGTCCTTACTAGGTTGAAGTCCCTACTCTCCAAACCAGCCTCCTCCAGCATTCTTTCTTTTGGAGAACTTTGACGCTGTGGAATGAGCTGCCGGGAATTTGTTTCTCGACGGCGACAGCCTGCAGCGTTTCAAATTTAACGTACACAGACACTTATCCTTTCTCAGCGCTTCTACAGCGCCATAGGCTTTCAGCCTTTGCGGGAGACCGACCATAAAAAAGCTAGAAGGGAAGATAGCGAGCATAGTCCAATGCATCTCAAAGATCGCAAAACACTTAGGCTGAGACTCCGTCTGATCCCTTTGACCGCACAGTAAGCTTTAAGATTAATCAGCAACTATTAGGATAACTAAACCCTAACCCGTCACTATTCTAGAGGGTAATCAGATCGTCTGATCTTTCCACCTTACTCTATACACTCTCATCATATTCAGTATAAAGGATGGTAGTCGTGCGGATCACAAAATATAAAGAAATATAAAATCTTGGGGATGTCCGCAAAGAGGAAGATGTTGAGGAGCAGAAAAATTGAAGGATGGTAACCCGAGCGATACGAATTTCTGCTAATTGGCTTCATCAGGCCCAAATGGATGTCATATGCCCACATATAGATGAGGTCACATAACATAACATTTGGTTTTGGGTGTAACCTGAGGAGTCAAGGATGGAAAAAAACACACAGCCAGAAGCCACCGACAATAGCCAGTCAGCACATTTGTGGCTTCGGCCAACAGATCTCTTTTTTGGAGGCAGTTAACGTCGCCACGGAGGCCAGATATAGCTGCCGAAGGACTTTTGAAGCTCCTAAAAGAAAAATACAAGGAATAGCAGTCCTGCGAATCACAAAATGTAAAGAAATAGAAAATTTTGGGGATGTCCGCAAAGAGGAAGAGGTTGAGGAGCAGAAAAATTGAAGGAAGGAAGGTAATCGAATCGCTTGGTTTTTTTCCCTCTGGGAGCCGTCAAGATTTAAGCCTTTAAGACCTATTGTTCTATAACTTCCCAGAGGGGGGACGCTGCATGGCCAGCAACAATGGAATGATTACACCATCCATCCCGGACGGTCCGACGGGGGTCCCCCGTCCGGGCCTTCCGGTCGATCATCCAAAGTGCCAGCCGCGTAAGATACTCCTCTCAGTGCCCGTGTGGACGACACCAACATGGTCGAAACTGAATGCCCTGTGAATATCCAGTCACCCACCCAAGCGCTAACCGCGCACAAGGCTGCTGCTGCCCCACTATCGAAGGCAGACGCTGTTCATCGCGCAGCTACGTGGGTCCCTATCGCTCGGGTTACCATCCTTCAATTTTTCTGCTCCTCAATCTCTTCCTCTTTACCGACATCCTCAAAATTTTCTATTTATTTATCATATTCAATTGCATCCTACGCGTACTTAATCATCCTTGGCGAAAGACGTTCCTTGGAACGAAATCATCCGGCAGGGCGAAGCCGCATTGCACACTGGGTGCCGCGTTTATTGCGCGCTCTCAATGGAACGCGGCTGCGATTGTTTAAAGATAAATATCCCTTTGAGCGGGGCTGCCAAGGTAAACCTGCACCTCTCAAAGCTATCCATCATTTTGCATCGCATACGATAGCCAATAATTAATTATGTAGTCGGCCGTAAAACGCCGCCGCTTTCTGGCGCTACTGTTGCTGCTGTGGCTGCCGATTGCAATGGAAGCCAGTGGCGGGTCGTCAAGGGCTGAGATCTATGCGATACTTGCTTGTGTAAATCGTATTCGGGAAATTGGCGGGTCTAGGAGGCGGATTACTATCTGCTCTGACAGTCAGGCAGCCATTAAAGCACTGAGTGCTTGGAAAATAACGTCGGGACTGGTCCTGGAGTGCAGGAGGGCTCTTGACGACTCTCAGCTAAACACAAGGTATCACTGATGTGGGTACCTGGGCACGCTGGGGTAAAGGGTAACGAAATGGCGGATCATCTGGCTAGGATGGGATCCGGCAACAGTTTTGTGGGCCCGGAACCAGCCTTAGGACTATCAGCAAACTTGATTAGGAAAACAACTGGAGAGTGGATCCAGAATCGACATTCTCTGAGATGGAACAACATCTCTGGTCATCTCCGTCAAGCTCGGGAACTATTAGCAGGGCCTGCAGAGAGAATAGGACGATTTTGTCTCTCTCTGGATAGGAGTAACTTGAGATTGCTAGTAGGCCTACTAACGGGTAACAACACCTCCAGGCGTCACTTGTTCGTGATGAGGGTGGTCAACGACCCAACGTGCACGTGGTGTGGTGAAGAGGAAGAATCCTCGGCACACATCTTGTGTCGCTGTGAAACCCTGGGTTATCACAGGCAGACTATGCTGGGCTCAAGAACCTTGGAACCAATAGATATAAAACGGAAAGGATCTAAGAATGTACTTGCCTTTGCCAAAAGGGCAGGTCTTAGGAACTAGCGCGGATAGAGGCGCAAAAGGGCCAACCGTGTGGCCTATGCACCAGCCACATTCCGTGCTGGATAGCGTCTGGTCCTTATTCATTCAGGGCTCTATAATTGCAGAAGATCGTCAAATTGAACGAAAGAAGTAGCGTTAAGTGTCTCATTTTAGTAGGACACTGTACACTAATATAAATTATCAAACTAAGCAGTGTCAATTTGGTGTTCTTTCCTCGAGTACTGAATACGCTAGTACTAAGGGAAAGTTGAAATGTAGAATGCTTATTAATAAAATACAGTAATAGATGAGAGAGAATTTTAATGTGTTATATAGTGACACCGATTCACTGATTTAAATTCCTCTATCACTACACCATCCTCATAAAAAATATAGAGATGATGATCAGGGACCTTTGGAATTTCTAAAAGCGATGTATGAGCTGTTTTTATATTTTCAGTTTTTTATTATTGCTGCGCTACACTGACACGATTTCTAAAAATTGTACTCGTTTTCCATTTTTGCCTCCGTAATAACAATAATGTGTCAAAATTGCGGATTGCTGGCGCTACTGTTGCTGTGGTTGGCGAATGCAATGGAAGCCAGTGGCGGATCGTCAAAGGAAGGGTCAACAAAAGAATTCTAGATAAAGCGACACCTAACAACCAACTATGGTCCTGTGGCTCTTCTCGGCATCATGTTTAAGAGCAGGCGATAGAAAAGATCTGCCTTGTGCAGCAGCACATAGAACCGCACTCTTCTGGTCGGCCAAGCGGATGCGCCGTGGCGTTCCACCAAGAAGTCTGCTTCTGTTTAGCAACGATTTTTTGGTTTGCCGTTACTTTCGGGTAGGCTCCAAGTCTGAACTGGGGGCAGAAGCGGGAGTAGTGGGTACCAATCCAAGAGTTGAAATTTCAGTCAACCTTGGGAGGTATACCACAGTCTTCCAAGCAGAAATGATTGCCATAGAGCTGGGAGTCAGGGAACTAATCAAAGGCCCCTCACAAACAGATCTATAAAAATCTTTTCAGACAGCCAGGCTGCATTGAAGGCACTGTGCTCCAGTCGGGTTGATTCAAGACTGGTATGGAGCTGCATGCACCTCCTGAACAAACTCGGAACGGGAAACAGGGTATCCTTTATTTGGGTTCCGGGTCACTGCAGAGTGGAAGGCAATGTATTGGCCGACACGCTAGCAAAAGGAGGAACTGAATCTGTGTTCATAGGACTAGAGCCATTCGCGGGAATTGCAAAAAGCACCGCTAAAAAGACCATCTCGGGCTGGGCAGTGAGGAAAGCACTCCTGAACTGGCGAGATACACCAGGGCTATTGCACTCGAAGGCGTTTATAAGATACCCCTCGAATCAGGCCCCCCCGAGGATCATGGAATGTAATAGGAACGATCTCCGCATTCTGGTTGGTCTGCTGGCGGGACATGGTCGGCTGAGGAACCATATGCGGAAGTTGGGTCTTGAACAAACTTCAGACTGTCGCTTCTGCTACGTGGAGGACGAAACAGTGGAGCACATTCTTTGCTCCTGTCCAGTACTGGATAATGCTAGGTTCCAGACATTCGGATTTGCCCAACTGGAACCTCATGACTTCAAGGAAGTTTCACCCTTCACGTTGATCACCTTCGTAAAGAGGTGCGGACTGTACTGTGAACTTTAAAAAGGTGTGAGTCACAATAGACACAATTGAGTCGCAGTGGAAGGAGGCAGCTCTGCCTCACTCACTTTCAACCTAACCTAACCTACCTTCGGGTACTAGATCACGCACAAGACTTTTTCTGTCGCGTGCTCTCACATGCTTCACATGTCTGGTAGACATGGAAATTCTGATGCTCTCTGTCTCCGTCAATCGACCTATGGCGCACTGATGATCGCTAATAAGCGTGAAACAACTGCCTGCGTACTGGTGGATTGACGGAGATATAGAGCAACCCTCGTATATCATGTTTAATGTTATGGAGACTGTCATTGACTACATCGCAATAGGCGGGAGGGTAACGATAAAAAACACACTATTTCTTGTGCAAAGCACGCGTTTGTCAGTTAGGGCTCTAAAGCCTTAACTGACAAAATGTCTACTCCAGAGGAGAGAGTAACGGCCTTGGATTAGGTCCCTTGGTAGTTCGAAGCGTTAAATAATAATTAGTTATGGAGATTGCGATATGGTATTGAGGAGTAAAAATATGTCAAGGCACAGTAATTCCGTGTCTTCTAGTTTCACCAAGTTTCAGGACCTTGGACTGCTCTAACTTCTGCAATTAGCAGTGGTGACAGCGATAGGGTTCTAAGCGTTAACGATATATGTGTTTTTCAGTCACGGCGTAATTTTTACTCTGCTTTTACACTGCTTTGTGTAAGAAAAAGAGCAGTAGCAGACTTGGTGCAAGCAACTTAATGAGAACAAATTTTATAATAAGAACAACTTTAACGCTTCGACTGAAAAGATAAGGAAAAAGGAAAAAAGACTGAAAGGCTACAGCACTATTAAGGAATTTTAAAACATAAAATCAAGTTTATTGCCCAATACTTTTCACACATTACGATTTTATTATTTACCCTTAGTACGAAGCTGTTTGATATCCCATTGCAACTAAATCATCGCCCGCCTGCCCGCAATAAAACCTCAAAAACAAAAACTCTCGTAAATAGTTTTTTGCATCTTCCTTGGTAAAGAAAAATCAAAATGATCAGAGGTTCCTAGAGTACCCAAAAATAGAGTTTGAACGGCTTTTACATTGTACTATTTGTTTTATCCTAACACAATTTTCAGAAACCATAGACTTTATCTACCAGTTTAGTGATGAGCTCCATACATTACAGAATTATCTAGAACAATATAATTTCAAAAGTTATTTTTGTCTAAGGTAGGGCAGCATTCGGATAAAACTGAAAAGTATATTATGCCGTTCCTTTGCAGGACAGTGAAGAGCCTGCCACGAATGTAACAAATTTTTCACAACCCCCACCCCTAAACTACCCCAATTTTGTCGCCTCTAAAGAGGGGATAACGATTAGAAACCCCCAAATCGCCTAAAAACTTGAGTTGTTTTTATATTTTCAGTTTTCTGATTATTGCTGCGCTGCCACTTACACGATTTCTAAAAACCATACTGAACGTTTTCTATCTTCGCCACGGTGATAATATTGTGTCAAAATTTCATTGAAATCAATCCAATAATTACCAGGTTACATAATACGGAATGATCTAGAGAATTATTTCGGTTTTACATCCCCCCACCCTCCAACTACCCTTTCACTCTCGCCAAAGAAGTAGAAAATCATCAAGAACCCCTGAAACGCATAAAAACGAAGTTTGAGGAATATTTTAAAATTTTAGTTTTGTGCTAATTAGTTCGCTGTCAATGCACCGATTTTCAAAATTATAGCAGCATTACCTATTACGACCCCACAGTATATCGCTACTCAAATTTCGTTACAATCCATGCAGCAGTTACTGAGATTACGAGGCTTAAAGACGCCAATAGACAAAGCCAAAATAATTTTATTATAGTAATCTAGTTGCCTTGTAGCTAATCATGCTTTTGATACCTGTCACCTTGTATACAGGGCACGACTATGATTTTTTTCGGTTATTTCTAATGGAACACCCTTTAGAAACTACTTACAACATTATTTAACTATAATACAAGCGCCTGTTGTTTTCTTTTCCCCACCGCTGGCGCTGATCCCTCTGAAAAATATGTTGCAGTGTGTACTAAATCAATCTGTCAGTATTGCTCAGAAATTCAAATGTATCGATTTGCAATTACGATTCTAATTTCTGGCATGAAACGCAAAATTGTTCGCGTATTTCTCTCACGATTTCGGCATAATGTAGTTGCGAATATTAATATGAGATCCCGAAACGGATCTGGTATCCATTCCAAAATTTTATGAAGCTATAAATATTCAATTGTCTGTATATTTGCTGATCCGGTGTTCTCCCAATGCTGCCATATATTTGTAGGCGATTTCCACTGGTGGCTCGCAAATCAACTCAGCTTTCAGGCGATCTGTCACAGCTGTCCACTAAGCGCTGATCGAATGCGTTGCTATGGGGATGGGCTCTGTAATTGCAGACGATTGCCAAGTTGAACAAAAAAAATGGAATTAAGTGTCTCATTTCAGTAGGAACTTCTTCTTCTTAGAGTGTCATGCAGATTCCTGCGTAGGCGTCCATCCTCTTCCTATCAAATTTCTCAGATCACAGCTCCATTTTGTATCTCCCCGAGGCTTCTCATTCCTGTCCACTGCCGAATGTTTCTGAGCCAGGATAGTTTTTTCTTCCTATTCCTCTTTTTCCTCCTTCGATTTTACCTTGAAGTACCAGGCGTTGTAACTGATAACGTTCTCCCCGTATTACGTGTCCCAGGTAGGCTATTTTTCTTTTTTTTTATTGTGTCGAAGAGCTGTCGGTCTGTTAGTTCAGCTCTTCGGAGAACTTCTTCATTTGTTGCATGGTCTACCCAGGGTATTTTTAGCATCCGTCTTAAGATGCACATCTCGAAAGCTTCAATTTTGTTGATCGTGGTTGCTTTCAATGTCCACGCCTCCATTCCGTAGAGCAGAACTGACCAGACATAACATTTTGCCATTCTGTATCTGAGGCTGAAGTTTAAGTTTTTGTCAGTGAGAAATTTTTTGATTTTTAGAAACGTTATTCGTTCTTGTTCTATTCTGCACTTTATTTCTTGATCTGGATCCCACGTTTCATTGACCATGCATCCTAGATATTTAAATTGTGAAACTCTTTCAATGTTTCAGTAGGAACACTGCACACTAATATAAACTACCAAACTGAAAAGCGCCAATTTGGTATTCTTTCCTCTTGTACTGAATGCGCTAGGGCTAAAAGAAAGTTGAAATGTAGAATTCTTGTAGTAAAATACAGTAATAGATGATAGATAATTTTGATGTGTTATATGGTGACACCTATTCACTGATTTAAGTTTCTATATCCCTACACCATCCTCACCAAAAATCTGGACAATGATCAGAGACCTTTGGAATATCTAAGAGCGAAATTTGAGGTGTTTTTATATTTTCAGTTTTTTATTATTGCTACGCCGATTGCACTGACACGATTTATACAATACAGAACTATCTAAACCAATACTCGTATGTATACATCAGAAATATCCCCTTGGTTTCCGTAATAGGCAAGGCAATCTTCGGATGGACCAAAACAGTTTATTAAGCCGCTAGGTCCTTGTTTCACCAATTTTTGAATTAGCAATAATATAAGAGCAGCATCACCTACTACGACTCCACAGCTATGTAGCGGTTACTGAGATTACGAGGCTAGAAAAACGTCAACAGGCAGAAAGACAGATCGACAGTCAGACTTATCAATATGGGAAGTAAAAAAGAAAGCAACTAGGAAGGTGCAAACTAATAACCATACTGTAACATCAACCCACCGTTAGTATAAAATGATATGGAATAGGCAGAAAAGTTGAACAGATTTATTTTTTTTTACTACGATATACAATTTCACCACATATAGTTCTTTCAACCTTTTTTTGCCTTATATCAGTTCATAAATTAGAAAATTTTCAAAAACTTGTGATTTCTGATCCACTACGTTTCTAGCTATCCTATATAAATATTTTCTCGAATAATTTATATAATATGACTTCTTGAGCCTCGACTGATAGCAAGAGTGTCTAATTTTGAATCAAATTCAGTTTGACTATTTTGTCTGAATCTATTTTTTCTTTTTCAGTACACCATCGATCTGGACCTGGTGAGTAGACTGCAGTCGATACTTTTCAAGATATTGGCAGATATTCGTAAGTAAGAAGTGATTGGATCATCATTGTGAATCAAGCCTCAACCTTTTCCTGGATAGGAATCTTCAACCATTTTAAGATACTTATCTGACGTACTGTCTGGAAACTGTAAGAAAGGCAAATAAAATAGACACAGTCACACTACTGGGGCATGGGGAATTTCCTAAAACCACAAAAAAACTACTTGGGGTAGAGGCAACGGTATTTTGATGCTTAAAACACTTGGACCAATTAATACTGTGAGTGAATAAATAGATTAAAATCAAAAGCTTATTCCAGCAGGAAATAAAAAATTAGAAATTTAACTATATGTATACTGTTAACCTCATTCTTGTCCATCGACATTTAACATATAGTATCTGAAGGTATGAGAGTGGTGGAGAAGTCGAGAATTTTGTGTATTATTCCAGAGTATGTAGTCTAAGTGAAGCAGCTGAGCTTGATATAATTTTTTCACGGTGTTGGTGAGGGCAGTAAAAAAGCGCCTTAAAGATCTTCGAATCCAAAACTTCGACAACCTCTTTGAAACTATCCCAACATTTCAGCTTTAATGATTCTTCGAAGCGCCAGATAGAAAATCTGGATAACAAGAGGACATCCGAACTTTCAGCAAACAAGCGAAATTTCCAGATTATGAAAGCCATCGAAGACAGGCAAACATTTCCCTTACAATCCTTATACACCACTATACCTACAACTTTCCTAATAAAAATAATTTCAGCACTTGCATGCACTTCAGCAGTTGTGTTCGGATATAAAAGCCGTTTCGCTTTTTCTTTTGTGCTACGGCTGTTGCTTAGTTTCTTGGGCACTTACAGTCGCAGGTAAGTTGGTTTGGAAAGCACTGAGTCGTATGAATATAGTACAGGCTGTTTCTTCTTATTTTAGCGCCGTCTCCTCAGCGGAGGTTGGCGACCATCATTTGGAATTCTTCTCTGCCTTATGCTCTAGCGATGACTGTTCAGGCCTCTTTGACATTATCTCTCTTATTCTTCTTCTTCTTAACATGCAATCTCCATCAGTGAAGGTTGGATATCACAGTGGCAAATTCTTCTCTGCTTTCAGCCGTTCCTATCAATTCTTCGAATCCCAGGCCAGTCCACTGACGTATATTCCTCAGCCACGACAGTATTTTCCGTCCCAGCCCCCGTTTGCCTTCGATCTTTCCTTTTACGATAAGTTGTGCGTATCCATATTTATCATTTCTCAGTATGTAGCCCAGTTATGCTGTTTTACGTATTTTGATGAGTTTAAGTAGTTCTCGTTCTGTTCCCAGCCTGCGCAAAAGTTTTTCGTTCGTAGTACGCGATGTCCATGGTATTTTGAGTATTCTGCGGTATGTCCACATCTCGAAAGCTACCAATTTATTGATAGTTTGTGTTTTGAGTGTCCATGTTTCGACTCCGTACAAGAGAGTAGACCATACGTAGCATTTTGAGAGTCTTAAACGCAGGTCAAGACTGATGTGTGAATCGCAGAGGAGCTTTCTGAGACGTACAAAACAGCTTCTGGATTGTCCTATTCTCTCTTATAATTACTCTTTATCATCACCAGCTAGATCAATTGAAACGTTGTAGGTACTCAAAATTGTATAGACAATGGATGTCAGACGTATTTTCAATTAACGCTGGTGTTCAACAGGGATCTGTTCTATCCCCGACACTGTTTCTGCCGTACATTAAATAGCTGTTGGAAATAACATCCAATTCAATCTACAGCATCGCAGCCGACAGGACATTAATATCGTTAATAGATTTTTCATTTCCATTTTTTTTTAATAAATATAGGAGGATACTAGAAAAGCTTGATTTGAGGCACAGGCCTTCTTTATTAACTTGACCGCATTTCGAAGCATGCCATGTGCTCAAAAATATTATAACGCATGGGCGATATTTTAGTTTTGAAGTATTATATGGTGACACGGATTCACTGATTCAAGTTCTATCGGTACATCATCCTCATCAGAAAAAGGTACACAATGATCAGGAACCCTTGAAACATCTAAAAACGAAGTTTGAGCTGTTTATATATTTTTAGGTTATTGATTATTGCTGCGCTGCCACTGACAGGATTTTTAAATATCATATGAGCTTTCCATCCTCGCCGTGGTATCAAGATTACATTAAAATCAATTCAAGAATTTCCAGCTTACATAATATAGAAAATACCTCTTGATTTCTGTCATAGGCAAGACAATGAATGGACCTAAAGAAGTGTATTATGACGCTAGGTCCTTCTCTCACAGGTCAATGGACAGCTTATTATGAATACAGGAGAAGGATGTCAGCCGTATTTTCATGGAAATAGGCAAGTCATTATCCTCCCAGGATACGGTACGTTGGCAAGAGCAACATGTCTCACAGTTCAACGTAGATATCACAACAAACAATTGTCGAGTGGGGATCAATACATGAACGTACAGAAAGCTCAGGCAACCACACTGACAAAGGAGCCTCAGGTTAGCCTACTAACAGTGGAAATGGAGGTTCACCCAATAGTCGACTCACCTTCTGTCAAGCTTTTGGGGGTCAACATCAACAATAATATGTCCTGGTACGACCATGTCGTCAGTATTGCTAAGACGGCATCTAAGAAGCTTGGAGTTTTGTTCCGCTGTAGGAAGCTGTATACATCAGAACAACTACTGCTGCTCTGCAAGGCACCGATCCGACCATCGTTGGAGTATTGCTCCCATGTATGAGGATGCGCTCAGAAGTACTCTCCAAAGCTTTTGGATATTATCCAGGAGAGAGCAATTAGACTAATCGATACGTCTCACATCACAAAGGACCTCTACAGCCTGAAATATCCAAGAAGGGTGGCCGACCTATTCCTGTGTTACAGATTCTATCGCGGAAGATGTTCCAGTGAGCTCTCCCAGATAATAACACCAAAGGCCGTCCAAATTAGGAACACTAGTGAGGTTCTGCAAGTTCATCCTTACCAGGTCGAGGTCCCTATTCCCCAAACCAGCTCCTCTGGCATACTTTTGGAGAACTTTGGCGCTGTGGAAGAGCTGCAGGAGAACTTGTTTCCCTACGGCTACAATCTGCAGCGTTTCAAGTCTAACGTGCACTGATACTTATCCTCTTATCCTCTCGTAGCGCTTCTACAGTGCCATAGGCTTTCAGCCTTTGCGGGAGGTAGACCATGAAAAGGGTCAGAAACAGACGTTTAGAAACATTTACCCCGACTGCAAGCTTCAAACAACAGTAATTGTCCTTCAGTAAAAACTGTCAGGAAAGGTAGCAAAATCTCGTTTGTGTTACTAGGAAATGAAGAAAAGTCTTGTATTCCATCTTTCGGGAAGTCACGGAAAGGAATGAATGGTTGCTGAAGTGCGAGTACGTAATGCACCGTCAAATCAACAGAGTTTCTAGAAATGCAGTCGAAACATCAACACTGATATTTTCCAACGTACAGTGGAAAATAAAGTGTTGCACGAAAACACCAACAAAACAAAAACTAATTGCCTGAATGGTTCAATTTTTTTTCCCAAAATTTTGAGAAACATTGAGTTATTTTTTTTGTTTCATTGGTTTGGATGTATACCGGCCGTTAGATACCTCGATCGCCATTTCCCGAATTTTCTAATAACTTGCTGAACGACCCTCGTATAAAACAATTCAAACTGTTATTATGAGCCATGTAACAGTAAAAAACATCAAATCAGAGGTTAAATTGCAGAATCGAAACTAGAATATTAGTTTAGCTATACGGCATGGTCAATGAAACATGGGATCCAGACCAGGAAACAAACTGCAGAATAGAACAAGCACGAATAACCTTTCTAAAACTCAAAAAATTTCTCACTGACAAAAACTTAAACTTCAGCCTCAGATACAGAATGGTAAAATGTTATGTCTGGTCAGTTCTGCTCTACGGAATGGAGGCGTGCACATTGAAAGCAACCACGATCAACAAAATTGAAGCTTTCGAGATGTGGATCTTAAGACGGATGCTAAAAATACCCTGGGTAGACCATGTAACAAATGAAGAAGTTCTCCGAAGAGCTGAACTAACAGACCGACAGCTCTTCGACACAATTAAAACAAGAAAAATAGCCTACCTGGGACATGTAATACGGGGAGAGCGTTATCAGTTACAAGGCCTGGGACTTTAAGGTAAAATCGAAGGAGGAAAAAGAGGAATAGGAAGAAAAAAACTATCCTGGCTCAGAAACATTCGGCAGTGGACAAGAATGAGAAGCCTCGGGGAGATACAAAATGCAGCTGTGAATAGAGAAATTTGATAGGAAGAGGATAGACGCCTACGCAGGAATCTGCATGGCACTCTAAGAAGAAGAAGAAGAAGAATACGGGTCCAAAAGTATTATCCTACTTTGACTAGACCAATTCAATATTGGATTCTGTTTGAGTATTCACCTCATTTCAAAAACAATATTATACTGAACCCAGTGCACGTTGTCCTATTATGTAAAACGTGCGCTTGTCATTTTAATATTAAGAAACGTTTATTTTGGCGGATATTGGCGCAAATAGCGTCGCGAATTTCTAAACAGTATCGGCGAAATTACCTGCGATATTCAGATTTCTGAAAATCCTCACACCACCGGAGCGACTACAGGGAGTGTACCTCTCGCGATACTATTTCTGCATGAAATGCTGTCAACTACTTTCATCAACAATCTAAGTAGTTCCCTCGTTCAATAGGTTACGCTGTGGCTTTTCAATACAGGAGTCAGGATCATACAACATGATACGGACAGCTGGGACATCATCATCATCATAGTCACAATGTCTTAACAGACATGTTGTGAACTCGTAAAATGCATTTGCACATTTTACGAGTTTCTCTTGGGATATCTTTAAGTTCTTTAATGCAGTAGTTTCCCATTTGCTTTCTGCATCCTCATGCCGTTGACCAGATGGTATCTGCTGGTTCATCCGCCTTTAGGGGCAATTTCTCACCCCAAGGACAAGAAGGTGTCCTGACTCTTCAAAACTCGTCCAACCGAAGCTGTTGGTTGAGAAGAGGTTACTGCTTATACCGACAGTAGTTCGGTGTTCCTTTTAGTCGCCTTTTACGACACGCAGGATAGACGATGGGAGATATTCTAACCCGCCCCCACACGGGCAGAGTGATGGAAAATGTTCATTCTAGAAGGATGCTGAGGGGACCCTCCAGGAAACATTTTTAGTCTTATCAGAGGCTGCAGGAGGCTTTCACAGCTCAGTATTGCTTGCCATTTTAAAGCAAACTTGCCTTATGAACTTCATTAAGGCAATGATATAACTTTCTTACAGCCGGGAGGGCCCAAACTTAACAGAGTTGTCACGGTTTTTGTTAAAGCTAGTCCTAAAACTACAAGTACTTGAGCAAGTCTCTGTTAAATCTCCAATAAATGTTCATTCCTTTGTTTTTAAAGCTTTGTTAAATCCTTTAGGCTTTAAGACTTCATAACGTGGGGCCATGATATAACTATTCTATCTTAACACATTGTTGGACACTCTGCTGGCCGGGAGGCTTCGTGATATGGCACCTCAAAACATTCCCATCTTTTGCGTTTGTAACATGATTTGCATTATCAAAATATTTTATGGGTAATCATTTTTGACTCTTTATTTCATTTTTGAGGTTTTTGGTGACAATAAAAAAGACGGATATATCCGTCGTGTCATATCACAGCAGAATATGTTCTAGAATGGCAACCACGGCTATAGCCGTCTGATCAGTGTAATCGTAAAACACATATTGTGGGAAGAAGAGGACAATTTTGGAGACAAAAGCTAAAACAAAAACGACATTTTATTGTATCAAATTTATAAACAAAAACGCATCTTTCAGAATGTAGACGGTATAAAAACAAAAAATCAAATTTATTAGCAAACAGAGGTATCCCCGAACAAAACAGGTTTTAGGCACAAATTTATGTTTGACGCCACTCCTCAAAGCAGTCTGGACACAAAGCAGGTTTATTTTCACAACCCTTGCATCTATAGCTAGTTTCTTTGCGTTTTCCAGAGTTGAAACATTGTTTGCATCTGAGAAAATATGATTTCATTTTATGATCCTCTGGTAGGGGCAGCTTCTCTGGAAAATGTCTCACACGTGCTTCGAGTTTTGTATTGATATGAAACAATATATTCTATATATGTATAATAGGTGGACGACGAATATCTGTTTAGGATGAAAATATCTGGTTACCTACCTCCCGTCCGTATTGAAAACATGAAAATCAAACAAAAACAAACTTGCAATATGGCAGCTACACACGTGGTCAATGCATCACATTGGAGGTTATGGACGGTTATAGCCGTCGTGCCGTTTTACCCATGCACCTTAAAACATGAATAGTTGGGATAGCGTATAGTGGGTTAGAATTTGGCAATTTCAGAAATGACGAGCTTCACGTTACGGCACTAACATTGTTTAACGAGGCAAGTATACCGACATTCTGACGTTCGTCGCCGTTCTGCCGTTGTTACGGTTAGCAGATAACTTTTTGACTGATATAGCCGTATCACGATCACTCTCCGCAGACGGCTATAGCCGTTGTGTCCAACAACGTGTTAAGATAGCGTTCATGTAGATATTTTGGTAGACAAATGACGTATAAAGATAAGTTGGTATTATCTACATTTTATCAGTGCTCTATCACGAAAACGGAAAGCCTTTTTATCTAGACATTTACAACATGGAGTGTTGTATAAGAACTAGTATGAGCAAGAAAAGTTATACATCTTCTGCAAGCTGACTTTCAACCAGACTAGCTTTATTCATCATACTAGAGCCCCTGGTGTAAACTCCCCTTCTCTCACCTAATGCCAAAAGCATCTCTGGAAAGATCGTCATCAGGCCAAATGACATGGGAATAGTTTATGACCTGTTGGGCGAAAGCTTATTCTGGTACTCCGCTCTAAGTGCACTAAAGAATTTTAAGGGCAGCTAGTGCAGACTTCAGCAGCTTTACATATCAAACTTTATATAAGAAAGCTGGCTTGCTCTCGCTTCGAAACTAAGCAAACAACCCCGAAAGCCGGGAGGGAAGTAAACTTGCTAATTAGTTATAACTTTTTAATGTCGTGAGAACGCTGAAAAAATAATAGCAGCTATATTAAAATATACTGCACGTATATTCTGTTCGTGAACAAAGAATATATTTCATGCATTTTATAAGATAGCTTTTTAACGGATAGTATCCTAGAGGCAAGCTTAGCAGAAATTGTAAGGAAGAATAGTAAGGTATAACACTCCGGTCGCAGTTTTGAGTTTCAGTTTCGTTTGATGAAAGTCTAAAATTTCAGATATCTCTCAGATACTAGGGTTTGTCTAAAAAACCGAAAATCTTCATTTGGCTTTCTATTAAGCTGAAACCTCGTGTAATGAACAATTTGAGGGTGCTGATTACAAATCCGGTCGCAGTTTTGAGTTTCAGTCTCCTTTGATGAAAATCTAAAATTTCAGATATCTCTCAGATCCTAGGGTTTGCTTCAAAAATCGAAAATCTTTATTTGGCTTTCTATTAAGATGAAACCTCGTGTCGCAGATCTGAGTCTCAGCATTATTTGTCGAATATCAAAAATTTCAGATCTATGAGATCTTCAGGTTCGCCTAAAAAATCGAAAATCTTTGTTTGGCTTTCTATCAAAATGGAAGGTGGTTTTGTGGATAATATGAAGGTGCTGATTACAAATCCGGTAGCAGTTTTGAGTTTCAGTCTCATTTGAAGAAAATAAAAAATTTCATATCTTCAGGTTTGTCTAAAAAATCGAAAATCTTTATTTGGCTTTCTATTAAGATGGAACCTCATGATTTGGATAATTCGAGGGTGTTGATTAGAAGTCCGGGTACAATTTTGAGTTTCAGTCTCATATGACGAAAATCAAAAATCTCAGATCTTCATATTTGTTTAAAAAATCGAAAATCTTTAGTTGGCTTTCTATGGAGACGGAACCTCGTGTAGTGGATAGACTGAGAGTGTTAGTTACAAATCCGGCCGCAACTCTCAGTTTCAGTCTCACTTCACAAACAAAAAAATCGAAAATCTTTGTTTGGCTTTCTATCAAAATGGAAGATGGTGTTGTGGATAATATGAAGGTGCTGATTACAAATCCGGTAGCGGTTTTGAATTTCAGTCTCATTTGACGATAATAAAAAATTTCAGATCTTCAGGTTTGTCTAAAAAAATGAAAATCTTTATTTGGCTTTAAACTAAGATGGAACCTCGTGTTGAGGACAATTGGAGGATGCTGATTACAAATCCGATCGCAGTTTTGAGTTTCAGTCTCATTTGACGAAAAACAAAAATTTCAGATCTTCAGGTTTATCTAAAAAAAAAAACGAAAATCTATATTTGGCTTTAAATTAAGATGAAACCTTGTGTTGTGGATAATTTGAGGGTGCTGATTACAAATCCGGTCGCAATTTTGAGTTTTAGTCTCGTTTCACGAAAGGCTTAAAGCGTAAGGAAAGGTGGTAGTGACTGGACTGTTAACCATAGAGTTTTTATGTTAGTCTTTTTTCTTTCAGCTAAATCAGTGTTGATTGAAGACTATGTATCTTAGTATGTAGCTGTATATATTCTATTTTATTATAGGTTATAGCAGCTTCTTTATCTATAGTTACTATACTGTCATGTTTTTGAGCCATACGTCAAATAAATAAGGTGTTAATATCACGAGGTTAAGAACAATTATTTAATTGTTATAACCGCTTAGTGCATACAAAAATAAACGTACTGCTGCATTTCGTTACTTTCTACATCATTTTGTTTTTTAGTAATACCATTCGAAAGTTTAAAGAAACGAATTCAAATTCAGCCAATCAGTGCCAACCGCGCGAATCATCAGCAGTGCATTGTTGCCAAGAACAGCTCCGACTCGCAGACGGGAACAGAAGACAAGATAGATGAGCCAGCCCGCGTACAGGTCCGGCATTTCGCCCGCCATCAGAATGCGACAACACAGCACACATATCTGCCTTTTGATTGGCTGTTCGCCTTTAGGGCAGTACGTAACTGCCTAGGAGAATTCAAATATTTTCCTTATTTTCACGGCTTTCCTGTGCCCAAAAAAATCGGAGAAAAAATGAGATGCTTTTTATGACGTACTCTATCATATGCAACAAAAAAAAATTCATGATACTAGTCCATTCGTCTGCCTAGTGATACTTTGTAGAGCCTTATATGAGCGTATCGTTTAAATGTTCACTTGAGTGTGCGGCGTCTCACGTAGCATGCATACCAGACTTTTAGCGCAGCACTTAAACCGATTATGCAATAAATCACGTACGTCCGACATACATACATATGCACAAACACACACACATACATCCCCATACCACCGCGCTGCTCCGCCTAGCTGGCTGCATGTTCACGTATTGCCTTTTGCAAAATGACGCTAATTAATCTACTCGATGCTACACGTAATAATTAGAGAATGTGTATTGCAGATTACTGTTCCACTCTTGCCGTGGCTGATGATACGTGGTGTGGTGGATCGTATTGGGAAAAATTAAAATCGAGTATACTAAGGTACTGTCATAGGATTTCGACTGCAGATCTCCTGGCTCTACATATTCCTTAGCCCGTGTGTGGGCGGGTTAGAATATCTCCCATCATATAATATCCTGCATGTCGTAAAAGGCGACTAACACCCGTATGCACCGTTTGGCGATTCTAATCCTAGTTCCCTAATCGCGCTTTGGTAATCTTTGGCATCTAGCCATGCACCGTCAAGAGATTAACTAATCCAGATTGGAGATACAGTAAGATTGTTTTGACTGTGACAGTGTCAAAATTGTCAGTTTGCGGTGCATAGTAAACAAATAATCTAAACCAAGTTTACGTAACTAATCGCGCAATTGACCTACGGTGCATACTGGTGTAAAATGAACCGAACTGCGGTCGGTATAAGCAGTAACCTCTTCTCAACCAACAGCTTTGGGTGGACCAGTTGACAAGAGTCAGGATACCTTCTTGTCCTTGGGGTGAGAAATTGCCCCTAAAGCCGGATGAACCAGTAGATACCATCTGGTCAACGGCATGAGGATGCAGAAAGCAAATTGGAAACTACTGCATTAAGGATCTTAAGATATCCCAAGAGAAACTCGTTAAGATGATGATGACATATTCTCTCCTCGTATCGTTTGGTGATATTCCATAGCAATTCAATCAACTGTGGCATGCGACTCTCCTAAATAAGCTTCCGTCTAACGGCACAAAATCTCTGACGGTCTGAAAGATCTGAAATTTTTGATTTTGTCAAATAAGGCTGAAACTCAAAACTGCGACCGCATTTGTAATCAGCATCCTTAAGTCATCCAAAATACGAGGTTTCATATTCATAGAAAGCCAAATAAAGGTTTTCGAATTTTTTAGATAAACTTGAAGATCTGAATTTTTTTATTTTCGTCAAATGAGGCTGAAACTCAAAAACCGCGACCGGATTTGTAATCAGCACCCTCAAATTATCCAAAATACGAGGTTTCATCTTAATTTAAAGCCAAATACAGATTTTCGATTTTTTAGGCAAACCCGGAAATCTGAGAAATCTGAAATTTTCGATTTTTGTCAAACGGGACTGAAACTCAGAACTGCGACCGGATTTGTAATCAGCACCCTCAAATTACCCACAACACGAGGTTCCATCTTAATAGAAAGCCAAATCAAGGTTTTCGATTTTTTAGGCAAACCTGAAGATCTGAATTTTAGATTTTTGTCAAAGGAGTCTGCAACTCAAAACTGCGACCGGATTCGTAATCAGCGCCCTCAAATTGTCCAAAATACGAGGTTTCATCTTAATTTAAAGCCAAATAAAGATTTTCGATTTTTTAGGCAAACCCGGAAATCTGAGAAATCTGAAATTTTCGATTTTTGTCAAACGGGACTGAAACTCAGAACTGCGACCGGATTTGTAATCAGCACTCCCAAATTATTCAAAATACGAGGTTTTATCTTAATTTAAAGTCAAATAAAGATTTTCGATTTTTTAGGCAATCCCGGAAATCTGAGAAATCTGAAATTTTCGATTTTTGTCAAACGAGACTGAAACTCAGAACTGAAACCGGATTTGTAATCAGCACCCTCAAATTATCCCAAATACGAGGTTTCATCTTAATTTAAAGCCAAATAAAGATTTTCGATTTTTTGTGCAAACCTGAAGATCTGACAAATGAGACTGAAACTCAAATTTGTGACCGGATTTGTAATCAGCATCCTTAAATCATTCAAAATACGAGGTTTCATTTTCATAGAAAGCCAAATAATTGTTTTCGAATTTTTTAGATAAATCTTTAGATCTGAAATTTTTTATTTCCGTCAAATCAGACTGCAACTCAAACTTGAGACCGGATATGTAATAAGCACTCACTCTCAAATTATCCAAGACATAGAGTTTCATATTAATGGAAAGCCGAGTGGAAAGCCAAATAAGCATTTCGATTTTTTAGGTGAAACTGAAAATACGATGTATGTATAAAAAGCATTTACAAGTTAAAAATAAAATAGCGTCAGTTTATTATTATTATTCATTATCAAAAACAAACTGACCCTTTTTCGTATCTTACACAATATACTGCGACACCGACTCCACTGTTCTCACCAACTACAGCGAAACATGGTTACATACTAACGCGGCAATAATAAATAGTATGCAAATGGTTTACCACTACTGGCTAAAACGCCTACACAGCTATGCTGATATTTCCATGAAGTCAATTCTTGGTAATCATTAATGTTGATGTAATTTCGTGGAAGCAATAAGGGTGTTACTATTATATCCCTATTATTCTGCATTCTAATGCGATGGGGTTGGCATTTATGGGAATTCTGAAGGCTTCCCTAGAAATTAGAAGATATTAAAGTTGTATGTGGGCGTACGTACTATCCCCGCTACTGTTCAACACCTACTCGGATGTAATTTTCAAACAAGCCCTGCAGGATAAGGAGCTAGGAGTGAAGGTCAACGGTGTGGTGATTAATAATATTCGATATGCTGACGACACGGTCATCTTGTGTGATAGTATTCAGGGCCTACAACAGTTGTTGAATTGTGTGAATACAGCTGGTAGGGATATGGGACTAAAGATAAATGTCACTAAAACAAAATTTATGATATTCAGCCGTCAACCACACGCCGGTGCATCCCTACAAATAGAACAGCAGAACACTGAAAGAGTCACCCATTTTAAGTATCTTGGATGCTACATCACAGAACATCTAGATCCAGATAAGGAGATTAAGTGCCGGATTGAAGCAGCCCGAACAACTTTCTTAAAAATGAGATCATTCTTCTCTAATGACAACCTAAATCTGAAATTGTGGCAAAGAATAATAAAATGTTATATTTTGGTCTATATTGTTATATGGGGCTGAGACCTGGACTTTAAAAGCCGCTACAATCAACCGCCTAGAAGCATTCGAAATGTGGTTACACAGAAGAATGCTCCGTATACCGTGGACAGCTATGCAGACCAACGAAGCAGTATTGAATAGAGCCAATGCAGTCCGTGAGCTGCTCGAAACGATCAAGATAAGAAAGATGTCATATCTGGGACATGTTCTTAGAGGTGACCGATACAAAATCCTTCAACTTATAATGAAGGGAAAAATCGAGGGACGAAGAGGAATTGGAAGGAAACGGATGTCATGGCTCAAGAATATTAGAGACTGGACAGGAATAAGCAGTGCAGAACAGGTATTCAGAATAGCCGAAAGCCGTGAACAACTCGCCATTGTAATTGCCAACGTTAGGGGGACCTGATATGGCACCGAAAGAAGAAGAAGAAGAATGGGCGTACTACTCGAACGTCATCATGGAGATCAGTTTGATTAGTTGTATTTTAACGAATTTATGAAATCCTTATCTCTATAGGAGTGGATTACCACTTAGTATTTGTCGTATAGCAACTCTATGAGTCTAACTCGTGTAAGAATTGATGGGAACCTATCTGGTCAAAAGCAACCAGAAAAGGAGTTCGTCAGGAATGTGTATTATCTCCGATGTTATTTAACATTTCCTCTGAAGTTGTGATGAGACAGGTATTGGACAACTGGAATGGCGGTATAACTATTGGCAGAAGCAAAATATTAAACTTAAGATTTGCTGACGATACAATCCTTATTGCTGCTTCTCAGAAAGAACTGGTCGCTCTATTAAACATCTTAAAACAACACAGTGCAGCATATGGTCTTGGTATTAACTACAACAAGTCCAAGGTTATGCTCGTAGATAATTGTCGAGAAATAAAGTCGGTAGGCCATTGTGAAGTAGTTCAAAGTTTTGTGTACCTCGGTTTTTTGATCGACAATTCGGGCAGCTGTGAAAATGAGGTTCGAAGGCACATTCAACAGGCAGGTGTGACCATGACAAAGCTTACTAAAATATGGCGTGACCATAACATCACTAAAGCAACCAAAATGTCGCTAGTTTAGTCTCTTGTGTTCTCCACACTTTGGTATGCTTCGGAAACTTGGACTGTTAAAAAGGTAGATCAAGCTCGCATAGATGTTTTTGAAATGTGGACGTGGAGGAGAATGTTGAGTATTCCTTATACCGCCCATCGGACTAATGTTTCCATACTTGATGAGCTCGGTAATCCGAAGAGACTATCCTCCATTGTGTGGACGAGAATGCTTAAATTCTTCGGACATATTCACAGAAGCGATAACAGTTGCTGGATATGAGTATCAAGAGCGTCTCTGAACTGACAGTAAATCGCGAACGATGGCGAGCTGCAGTTCTCAAAACTATTGATGATATCCGTGTCGGCAATACTCTAGCTCCGACTTAATGCATTTTACGAGTTCACAACATGTCTGTCAAGACATTGTAACGTTGATGATGATGAAATGCAAGGTGATTCATCTAAACCTTTGAATAGAATCTTTCTTACCTCAATCGGAATCTTTATTTTTGATATACTTCAGGGTAGGTCCATTTTTTGAAACAGGGGTCCATCACTGTACACCTAAGTAGAAAAAACAATGAACGATTGAAAAAAATCAAACAAGGTCGGATTTTACTGAGAAGAAAGTGTTATTTTATCAGCTCACGTCAACCTATTCAACATCACAACTGCAATCTTTTTCCTGAAAAAGCTCACGTTAAAAAACTGCCTCGGCAATATTGTTCTCCCAATGCAGCTTTCAAGCAAAGTTTGCTGTTTGCCATGAAAACAAAAAAAAAATTAGATTTTTTGCCGGTAGAGTCACCAAGTTTGTTTTTATATACAACTTCATTTTATTTCCAACTCATAATGCATAAAGTAAATAGAAACGCTGGTGGATGGAAAAAATAAAGCAAAACTCGGACGCAAAGTTATAAAACGGGCAACATATTTTTTTAATTGTGGAGGCCATTCAAAT
The DNA here is from genome assembly GCA_951848785.1 of Callosobruchus maculatus. NCBI lineage: Eukaryota > Metazoa > Arthropoda > Insecta > Coleoptera > Chrysomelidae > Callosobruchus > Callosobruchus maculatus. Next base: position 655,667 of record CATOUR010000104.1, on the reverse strand, counting down.
GGCGATACTCGCGCATTATATGAATTCCATATGCATAAAGTAATAAGGGGATGGAAATTAAAACCAGAGGAAGCAAAGTGGAAGCGTTAAAAGTTTTTCAGTCAACCGTTTCAGTTTTGTGGCATGTTATAGTGCCTGTAGTACATATATCCATAAAAAGAAGGAAGCTTATGGCCAAAAAACTTAATCTAGATGAGAAAATCTTGGGGTTGTGGCCAAAATTTTGAAAAAAGACTGGGTCATTGCATAAAGGGATTCTGGTGTTAACAGCCAAGCTTTCGGCATGCTTATTGCCATCTTCAGGGCTTTCTACATAAAAGAAAAAAAAGAAATTTAGGTTTCAAAATATTATAATGATTTTTTTAAATATACTCACAACGTTGAGGTTTGCCAATGTAAAAAACAGCAACTGCATTGAGTGCAACGACTTTCTAATGCCAGCTACAATAACCTAATTTTTAAAATTTTTTTAAACTATGCTATCATGACGTCTTCCACAAACAGGTCAGGAACAAACAACATATAAATGTAAAATTACAAACATTGTTGATGTTGATTCCCAAAAGCTTGACGGAAGGTGATTCGACTATGGGGTGACCCTCCATTTCCACGGTTGGTGAGCCATCGTGAGACTTCGTTGTAAGTGTTGTTGCCTGATTTTTTTTAACGTTGAACTGTACTGTGTTTACTAATCTCCACTCGATAATTGTTTTGATATTTGCGTTGATCTGTGAGGCATGCTGCTGTCGCTGACGTACCGTCTCCTGGGATGATAGTGGCTTGCCTGGTTCCATGCACGACACTAATGTACTGTCATCTGCGAAGCTGTAGATTGGATTGGATGTTATTTCCAGCAGCTCGTTGATGTACAGCAGAAACAGTGTAGGGGATAGGACAGATCCCTGAGGAACACCGGCGTTTATTGAAAATACGTCTGATGAACAGCCCTTGACTACAACAGAGATCGGTCGTCCAAAAAGCTATTCAGCCACTGGCGCAGGCCAGGAGGTAGTCCATAAGCAGCAAGCTTGACCAGAAGTCCGTCATGCCATACTCTGTCGAATGCTTTCGATATATCAAGTGCAACAACACGGGATTCGCCATGATTGTCTATTGCTCCGTTCCACAAGTGAGTGACGTAGGCAAGGAGGTCACCTGTAGACCTGTGCTTACGGAAGCCATACTGGCGATCATTTATGATGTTATTATTGTCCAGATATTTCAGAAGCTGTGTGTTAATGACAGCCTCCATAACCTTAGACATGATGCTGAGAAGAGCCACAGGTCTATAATTGGTAGGATCAGTTTTTTCCTTTCTTAGGGATGGGTTATACGCAGCCAATCTTCCACGAAGCGGGAAACACCCCTCGTTGATACGAAAGTTTGAAGAGCTTGCAAAGAATAGGTGCAAGCTCAGCGGCACAGCGTTTGGGGATAATGGCTGGAATTTGGTCAGGACCAGTAGCTTTATTGGTGTTCAGTTTTTGGAGGATGCTTTTTACATCTCGATGTTAGAACTTGATCTCTGCCATTCTCGAGTTCACGCTTATGGTGGTGGTCGGAGTAGTGATTGCTCACCTCAAGGTTTGAGGAGTAGTCACAGGGTAATGGAGGTATGGGCTGCACATTTTTGAGAAAAAAAGGTAAATGAGCGATGTGATATAACCGTTTTAGTGGTGAGACCTATGGTGGCATTACGAAGTGGACAGCTGTAACAGAGCACTTTTTCTAATTGCCCGAACAATTAAAATAACCAAGCGCTCCTATAGCCCTTTTTTATCCGGATCCCATCCGTAAAATTAGCTTACATTTCCGAGCGCGCTACAGTTTAATAATAAAAAAACTCCACCCATTACGGACTCGAAATAAATCATTAGAATAACAGCGAAATCTCGACAGCGTTCCATCCGTTTTAAAAATAAGCCTTTTCCAGCGGAACCCTTTTTCTGAATTATGCTATTTCTTAATTGAAGGATAAATCATCCACCTTAGGTTGCCTGAAAATATGGTCCGCTAATCCGAATCATTTTTAGAGCAGAAAGGGTCGAAGTTGTATCATCCAGAATCCCGTGAAATATTAAATGGATCACTATAACTCCATTTTGTTTTTACTGCAGGTTAAAGAAAATAATCATCCGAAAGAGATGTTTTTTAAGGTCAAATGCCTCAGTCGGGATTTTAAACCCAAATCTTGGGCTGTTAAAAATCCCGAGGGACAGCTAATTACCAACTTGCATGAGGTTATTGAGATATGGCGAAATTACTGCGAAAACCTTTACCATGAGGATGGCCCTCAGGCCCTCTCATTGGATTTTGAATATGAACCTGATATTCTTTTGTCTGAAGTGGAACATGCCCTCAACTAGCTAAAAACTAATAGAGCTACAGACATTGATGCTATTTCTGCCGAAACATTAAAATGCTTGGGTGAAGACGGCATCTCTCTTTTATATAATATTTGTAAGGGGGGTCTGGTCCTCCGGTGTTTGGTGCACATCCATTTTTGTTCCACTTCATAAATAAAAAAGGATCTCCAACAAATCCAGACAATTATCGCCTACTTTCGTTAGTCTCCTGGGCAAGCTACTATATATTTTACAGTCTCGTTTGGAGGGTTTTATTGGGTAGCAAATTTCTCAGGTGCAGGCAGGTTTCGTAAAAGGACGCGGTACGCGTGAACAGACCTTAAACTTAAGACAGATTATTGAAAAAGCCAGAGAGCATTATTTTACCGTTTTTATCTGCTTGGTGGACTAAGGCGTTTGATAACGTCAAGTGGTCTAAACTGTGGGAAATCTTTATCTCCATGGGAGTCCCTTACCACTTAGTATTTCTCATACAGCAACTCTATGAGCCTAGCTCAGCTCATGTAAGAATTGATGATAACCTGTCTGGTTAAACAGCAACCAGAAAAGTAGTTCGTCAGGGATGCGTATTATCTCCGATGTTATTTAACATTTACTCTGAATTTGTGATATAACTTGCGGTATAACTATTGTCGGAAGCAAAATATCTGACTTAAGATTTGCTGACGATACAACCCTTATTGCTGCTTCTCAGGAAAGACTAGTAGCTCTATTGAACATCTTAGAACAACACTGCAGCATATGATCTTGGTGTTAACTACAACAAGACCAAGGTTATGATCGTAGATAGAGAGCACGACAATCATCGAGAAATAAAGTCAATAGGCCGTTGTGAGGTAGTTCAAAGTTTTGTGTACCTCGGTTCTTTGGTCGACAATTCAGGTAGCTGTGAGAATGAGATTCGACGGCGCATTCAACAGGCACGGGTGGCCATGACAAAGCTTACTAAAATATGGCATGACCATAACATCACTAAAGCTACCAAAATGTCACTTGTTCGGTCTCTTGTGTTCTCCATATTTTTGTATGCCTCGGAAACTTGGACTGTTAAAAAGGAAGATCGGGCTCGCATAGATGCTTTTGAAATGGGACGTGGAGGAGAATGCTTAGAATTCCTTATACCGTCCATCGAACTAATGCTTCCATACTGGATGAGCTCGGTAATCCAAAGAGACTATCCTCCATTGTATCGATGAGAATGCTTACATTCTTCGGACATATTCACAGAAGCGACAATATGGAGAAACTTGTAGTTCAGGGTCACGCCCCGAGCGGGCGGCGCCGTGACCGTTCCCCTACACGCTGGGTGGATACGACGAAACAGTTGCTAGATATGAGTATCAAGAGTGCCACTAAACTGACAGTAAATTGCGAATGATGGCGAGCTACAGTTCTGAAAATTATTGATAATATTCGTGTCGGCAATACCCTAGCTCCGATTTAATGCATTTTACGAGTTCACAACATGTCTGTTAAGACATTGTGACTATGGTGATAAAGAAAATGGATAAACATGGCACATCTCTGCACTAGTAGGTCACCCTGGTAATTTTTGAAAACTTGATGACTAAACGGAGAAATGGAAAAAATAAATTTATTGTTTATCAAAGTATTCGTCCTCAAGGTTAACGTATTGCGCCAAGCCGGCCCTGTACTCACATCGCGAGATCTAGAAAAGCTTCTTCTCGATACGTCTTGTTATAGCCGCGAACTGTCGAGAATGTTCCAGAAATGGCGACGCTACAATATAAGGCGCCATCGCATGAGAGTTAGGGAACAGTCAATAGAGTGCAGCAGTCGAATCTGCGATATACCGGTGGCGCGCGAAAATAAATGAACTGTGACATACATTAGTGACGTGTAGGACAAATATAAATAGTGTAGTGACTCAGTGACTGTAAATAAATTAGACTGTTAAGTATTAGGCTAGGCGTAGTGTACATAGTTAGTGCAAATAAATAGTTAAATCCGTACCAAGTGTTTTCTTGCCCAATCGAACTAAAGACTTGTAACAGTATTTATTCATTCTGTAAAACCAGTTGAATCACTTATTTCAGAAACAACCTAAGTCACATTTGCACCATTCTGGGATTGTTGCGCTTTCTTGTATGTTTAGGGTTACCATATCATTTAGTTGTTCATTTTATTACGATTTTGGATTCCAATTTATTTCAGAAACAACCTTAGTCCTGGACTCGTCTCAGGTAAGGAAGGTCAAAAATTTTCAAACCCTCACATCTTCAAGTTCACCATGAAATCTAAATCTATCTAATCTAATCTATCTAATATCATTATCTGATCTCCTATAAGGACAAAAACACGTATCGTGTATAGTTTGAGGGTTCCAATTTCAAATCCGTCCATTGTTTTGAGTTTAAGCATCAAGTAAAGAAAATCCAAAATTATCGGACCCTCAGATCTTTCAGTCCTTAAATATCTAAAATCGTTATTTGGCTTCTTATCAGAACAAAAACTCATATCGCGTATAGTTTGAAGGTGCCAATTTGAAATCCGACCGTCGTTATGGGTTCAGCCTTAGGTAAAGAAGACCAAAAATTTTCAGGCTCTCATCTTCAAAATTTTCGGACCCTCAGATAGCCACGTTTACCCTTAATATCTAAATTCATTATCTGGCTTCCTATCAGGACGAAAACTCGTATCGTGTACAGTTTGAGGGTTCCAATTTCAAATCCTGTCGTTGTTGTGAGTTTCAGCCTTAGGTAACGAACAAGAAAAATTTTCAATCTGTCAGATCTTGATATTCACCCTAAGAATCTAAAATCGTTATTTGGCTACTTATCAGGACAAAAACTCATATCGTGTATAGTTGGAGGGTTCCAATTTCAAATCCGTCCATTGTTTTGAGTTTCAGCCTCAAGTACAGAAGATCAAAAATTATCAGGCCTTCAGATCTTTCAAGTTCACCTTAAATATCTAAAATCGTTATCTGGCCTCCTATCAAGACGAAAACTCGTACCGTGTAGTCTGAGGGTTCCAATTTCAAATCCGACCGTTATTTTCAGTTTTAGCCTCAAGTAAAGAAGATCAAAAATTTTCAGACCCTCAGATCTTCCTGTTCACCCTAAGTGATCTAAAATTGTTATGTGGCTTCCTGTCAGGACAAAAACTAGTGTCGCGTATAGTTTTTGGTTGCCAATTTTAAATACGATGGTTGTTCTGAGTTTCAGTCTTATGTAAAGAAGATCATAAATTTTCAGAGCGTCAGATCTTCAGGTTCACCCTCTGCCATACAGAGTCTTCAAACATGAGGCTTTATTACCAAATGCGGCACGAAGTTGCACAGTAAATTTTTTTTGAGAGAGATCACTGCTCAATTCGGCAAATACCTATTGTAGCACGAACATTTTTGCGCATTCTGTCAGAGAAGAGCTAAATTTGAAATTTTGCGAAGAATTAGCAGGAAAAACTGTCAACTTGAAATTATTACAAACTAGACATGGATTGAACTTTTGTTTTCAATCTACTTCATATCCGTGGTTGTCTTGCTTATGTTAGTTTGTAGAAATTTTTGGTACGACCTACTATTGCTATTACTGCTATTATTTACACGAGAATCTCTCGCTAGAATTCTTGTCTTTTATTAATTAAAAAGTTCCTTGTTCACGTACTGAGTGAGAAAGATAGCACGTTTGAAGGATTCCAAGAAATATGATACTCTAACTAATCTTTAACCATTTTTGCCGCAAAAAGGGTCGGACCTATGTCCTTCAGAATCCCGTGAATTATTCACCGACCCTTTAGTAATCTATGTAACTCAATCTTCCCAACTTATACCGTGAAATTGATAAAAAGAGCCTCGGTTGACCTACGCTTTGTACTTATTCAGTGTGGGTGATGACAAACGGTCAAAACGTTGAAAAGCTTGAATACCTATTCAGATCCAGAAAGTACTTCTTACCGTCCAACCTTCTGACACTGTATAAAGGCTAGATTGAGACCTGGCCTGGAGTATTGCTTACAAAAATACAATGACTTTCTGAGTCTTAATATGATGGAAATATACTACTTGTAACATCAAGCCAAAGCTGTTATTATCGAGATTGTCGTGCGAACCTGCGACCAAAAATACACACATCCAACATAATCCAGGTAGGGAACATTTGGATTAGCGAGTCAATTTGTGAGTATGCTCGAGCCATTTAGATTGATATTCGGCTCATTATGTTTTAATTTATCTCGGCACGAAAGGCGGACGCCTGAAGTCGACACGCGATGTATGTGTTTAAAAAAATAATGACCTATTTACTAGGCGATCCTAAGAAACGTGTTTTATTACGAATAATGCCGTTTTAATGATACCCACCCCGAGCATTTTCGATAAAAAATGGATACGACGAATCTCTGCTAATTACCCCTGTAGATTAATATGAGTAATTGAGTTATTTTCGTGACGAAAGTGTACCTAACTCCAGTTCTGGATTCGTCAATAGGCATAGGCCGTTTTCTCATGTTTTACTTCCCACACCGCTAGGTGAGGGGAGTATTGTGATCGCGAAAATTTTCGATTTTGAGATAGCACGCTTTTTGGGCGTTTTATGATGTCCACGTAACGAAAATCGATACTTAAAATCACACTAGAATTCACCAAGGAATTCGAATATGTAATAATATACGGGGTGTTTTATTTAAAAAAATGTAACTTTGATAGGGTTCGTGTCTTGGGGGCAGAAAATATTTTTAAAATGTAGCCTTAATGGGTCCCTATCCATGCAAAACTATTATTTTCTTTCACTTCCCACACCGATAGGTGAGGGGAGTATTGTGTTTTCATCAAATATTTCAGCCATAATGCTCCGTGTCGAATAACGTGAATAACCTGGTATATAATATATAAGTATATTACTGATTTTAGATATAATCCATCTACACCCCTTTTATCTCCCGCTATGCAAAGGGCAGCAATTTTTAGCTTGCACCAGGGTGCGTATGACCCCAGGAACGGCCCTGAGATCTTGGGTGCATTTCGACAAGACATCAGCTGTACTAATATGTGGGTGCTGAGTCATGCTGGATTTTTGCACATCTCCGTCAAGCTAGAGAACTTATTTTTGGACCTCTGGCCAAGGCATGACGGTTCTGTGTCCCATTATTATATTTGTGTAATATTATCCCTTACACTATTATGAAGTTGCTAAAATGCCGTAATTCTACCAATCTCTTGCTCTTAGGGCCGATTTTATCAACATGCATATTTAACAAAGAATTTAACAAAGCTTTTCTATTGGATGTTATTTAGCAAAGGCTTTGGGTATTGAGGGCTATGTTAATAAGTATCATCCAATAGTATTTTATCAATATTGAAAACAACACGTCAAAGCTGGATGACACTTTTGTCAAAGATATTTTAGAAATTCATGGATAAAAATCATAGCAGGATATCAGAACAAAGCGATTGATTTGCAAATTAATGCCACATTTTCCATGTTTACATTATAATTATTGTACAATTACTAATTGCAATCTGAGATAATTTGTGATAAAAGTAGTAGGTACCTATATCAATCACAGCAACTACCTATCTTATCCCACGTCCGTCAGTCAGATGGATTATATGAAAATACATACTTTTATGAAGAATCAATCTTTCATTTGCTGGATGCATGTTTGTTATAGATCTTCTTATAGAAGTATTCACAGGTACATTGTACATCAAATAGTGTAACCTTTGAAATGTAACAAAATGCTATTTTTACCTCTTTTTACTATAAAACAAAGATACATTGCAATTATTATCGATAGTAAATTATTTTTTTTATCCAAATAATGCAATGAGTGAATTTCTTGTCATCATAGCATTAATACAGCATGAAACCAGCGATCCAATGGAAATGGAATCTGGAATCTGATTGGTTGAAATTAGCAATTGCTAAACTTTAGATTAAACAAGAAAATGCAATTTTTCACCGATTTGGGATGGAAAATCAGACTGGAAAAGATGCTAGATCATTTACAATGCTCGATTGTATATAAAGTATGTCATTTTTGAGCTTTTTGAGGTCAACTTCAAGAGAAATCAATAATTTCCAGAGTACTTTGCAGATGCATGTTCTTAAAAGGACTGCTCTGATTGGTCAAAGTCTTTGTTAAAATCTGCATGTTGATAAAATCGGGCCTTAGACTATTACTGTCTTACGTATATTTTTGAAATGTGGAAATGGAGGAGAATGCTGAGAGTTCCTTATACCGTCCATCGAACTAACGTTTCTATACTGGATGAGCTCGGTAATCCAAAGAGACTATCCTCCATTATGTCGACGAGAATGCTTACATTCTTCGGACACATACACAGAAGCGATTATATGGAGAAACTTGTAGTTCAGGGTCATGCCCCGAGTGGGCGGCGCCGTCGCCGTCTCCCTGCACGCTGGGTGGATACGATGAAACAGTTGCTGGATATGAGTATCAAGAGCGCCACTAAACTGACAGTAAATCGCAAACGATGGCAAGCTACCGCCCTCAAAACTATTGATAATATTCGTGTCGGCAATACTCTAGCTCCGACTTAATGCATTTAACGAGTTCACAACATGCCTGTTAAGACATTTGACTACGAAGATGATTACGTATATTTTTATATCCAACATTCAACTATTCTTTATACCCTATACTCCTGTTTTGGGGCCGCTACTGTACCTTGTATATGAAGCAAAAGTTTGCCCGCTACTGTACACAGACACCCATTCCATTCATTCCCAAAACAAACGTTTTTGGCGAGTAGTCGAGTACTAAGAACTCCCAAAGCCGCGGTATTCGACGATGCTCCTTTGTTTTTTTGTCACATGACAGGTAGCTGATGTGCAATAACGGATCCATATTTTTCGAAAATTCATTTGACTTCCGAAATATTCTAGAATGTATCGTCTTTTGGTATCGTGTTACGAAAAACTGGTTTCTGATAATACGTAGTCGCGAATTATGTTCGCAAAAATCTGGTGGTGAAAAGGAAGACGAAAAGCAAAGCTGGGTTTAGTAAATACGTGAGAGGGTGAACAAAAGCTTTTTAAAAATATGTGGTGGTGAAATATAGGTTAGAATCATTGGTGACGAAATGCGGGTTTATACGTGATGGTTAATTACGTGTTTGTGAAAATGTTTGTTGGTGAAGTAAACGCTTTTTTGAATTTCTAGTAGCATTGTGGCATTTGAAGACTGCAGCTACGCAGGGAGACCACTCATCCAGCGATCTGGTAGGTTTTTTTCTGCTAGAAATTCTTTATATATTTATTGATGTACCTATTATTTTTTATATCATCATAATTACGAGGAACATTGCAATCGCGAAAACTTTAGGTTACGTAAAAATACGTTTTTTTGGACGTTTATATTATGAGGTGCTGGTAAATCTGGCTGATCTCCGAATTTCGCGAAAAAAAAAAAACTCGTAACGTAAAGAGAAAAAAAAATGTGTGGATTATCCATGTTTTTTTTTGAGAAAAAAATGTTTGAAAATCCCAATTTCCTACCTTATAACGTCAACAAACTGAACAAACAACACCACAAAACAGAACAGATACGTCAAAGTGACCTTAGGAGCACGAACCACAAAACACCTGTCGCCATCATACGCTGCGACGTTGCCGCATCTCCAACTTTCGGATGCCTGCCGAAATTGTTTGAATAACAGCTTAGATTTAACAGCTAGGATTTTTTAGAAAAGCTAAAATTGTAAAAAAATGCAAAAATTACATAACTATTTCCTTTTAACAATTTTTTTGCCTCATATGCAATGAAAATTGGAAAATGTTACCATTAGTTTATGGTCTACATGTTTCGCTATCGAATGATACTTATTTCGTGTTTGTAGAACCTCTACATAGGTAGCTATGGCTAAATTAGTACGACACTCGTGCATCAATTAAACAAAAAACAAAATGGCTGCCATTTTATTATGGTTGGAGGAAAACTACTTTTGGGGAATTGATTTGTTAATAAAAAATACTGTATTTCACCCCCCTATAGGCATAGACACCGATGATCGGACACTTTGCACATATAAGTACAGGATGGCATCTGTTTTTTCCTTCATTCTCACAATAATTAGAAGTGGGGTTTGCAAATTAGCCTCTGCTTGCAAGACACCATAATCAAGCAATCTTTTCTTTCATGGCCGACTCTACACTAGGCCGGAGCCTTAGATATGGCAACGTGGCCTAGCTGTCAAATAGTGGTTCGGTTACCGTAAATTGTCCTATAGTTTCAGAATAATAATGATTACATTTTATATGTATTAAGAGTTCATCTCGGTTGATAAATTAAGAAAAATACTTTTTAGAACTACTACTACTAATACCACTTACATCTGATGTCTGGTTCATCGTAGTCAGATACTACAAAATAAAAATAAACGCAACCTGTTTCCTGCCGCCACTTCCACTTCCACTTAAACGAACACTCAATTTACTTTGTAAATTTTCACTTGAGCTAGAAAAATTCACTATTAGGTCACTTTGAAGCCATTCTTGCTGGTCTTGATTCTCCTTCACTATCAAATCCTTTCATAGGTGTGCCCAGACGAGTTCTATCAACTGTCTTTTTCTGTGATATTTGGGAGGTCCAGAAAACATTGTAGGTACCACATTGTGCTTTAAAATAGGTCTTATCCTTTGAAATGTTTGTAAATTATTGTCTTTATTCTTATAAATATAACATCCCTTACGAGGAATACCGTTCACCCACTTCTGTTGATGTCCTTTATTGGAAGCACAATTGCTAGTGCAACCTGGTACTACACACTTTGCAGGCATGTTTTATCTTCATAGTTTCGTTTGTGCAGGTAAATAATTAGATACACATTAAAAATCACCTTCCAATCTTCTTTTTCACTCTGGAAGGTTATGTTTGGTATGTCCTTTATTGGAAGCACAATTGCTAGTGCAACCTGGTACTACACACTTTGCAGGCATCTTTTTATCTTTATAGTATCGTTTGTGCAGGTAAATAATTAGAAACACATTAACAATCACCTTCCAATCTTATTTTTCACTCTGGAAGGTTATGTTTGGTATGTCCTTTATTGGAAGCACAATTGCTAGTGCAACCTGGTACTACACACTTTGCAGGCATCTTTTTATCTTTATAGTTTCGTTTGTGCAGGTAAATAATTAGAAACACAATAAAAATCACCTTCCACTCTTCTTTTTTTGCTCTGGAAGATTACACTAATGACTTAGCAACAAATAAAAGCTCAGCCCCCGATTCAGTGATGCCATATTTCAATGCTCCGGCCTAGTGAGTAGAGTCGGTCATGTTTCTCTCAACCGTTCTCTACTGCCGCATTCAAGGTGAATCAAACGCGTTTGTGTCTAGGTTACGAAGTTATAATCGCCTTGCTCCCCGTTCACTAGATTATTACAAAACGTATAACACTGGCAAAACGTCCGTCTCGTCCGTTCGTCTAGTTATTACGAAATTTGCTCCCGTACACGTGGCTGTTTGCATATAACAATGGCGGCCTTTATTAGAGCCCCATAACTATTAAATTTTATCCGAGCAGCGCATAATATTCGAAAAACACGTCTTATTAAATAAAACCACGAAACGTGGAGGCTTAGTTTAACGTTATAATGATATTAGACCGACGATGAGCGTTCATGTGCGAAATAATAAGCTTCTGCGGTTTATTTAATGGGGTTATTAAAAATTCTCCGTATTATTATGGAAGTTAGTAAGCTCTTAAAAGCTTTAACTATAACATGTGGTAAATGGATAGATGACTGGACTCGCACATAAGGAAAAGTAGTGTCAGTGCCACAGAGTTAACATCTATAGAGGGAGTGTAAACAACAAAATGCACAGGTCGCTGACCAGCCAACATATAACGGAAATTTTGTCAGCTTGAGGGCATTACCAGTGTCGTGCGACTTTATATTAAAATTGGATGTTCATTAATAGACTCAATTATTACTGTGATGTTACAAATTGATAGCAATAAGTTGAATTAGTATTTAGCTATACTTAGAGAGTTACTCTTATTATAATTTCATTGTAACAGTTGATAATTTATTATTACCATGAAGTGTTTCTCAAAACATATCTAACATAATTGCGTTAGGTAATATCCAGTTCTATAAAATTCTCATAGATAGATTTTCTGTAATTAAACGTGGCATACATTTTTGCATTTCACGTCCTCAAATAGTTTAAAAAATGGAATGTGGAAAATTCATGTTGATTGACATGAATGTAATGCGTGTACTTACCACCTGGTAAAGAAACTGTATAAGGGCGATAGGTAAAAACAATAAATAGTATAGGATACAGATATGTATGTATTTATTCACATGCAGTAATAACCTATTCCTCAAACTGGCGTGAAGTTACTTTTGTTCCCAGTTATCCCCATATATTACGCTACTGAAAACTAAAACTTTTTATGTTGTCTCATCATGCAATTATGACAATATTGTTCATAAATAATTTAATTCACACCACACAAATAGTCACAAAGTCAGTCAAATATACACTAAAATCACAAAAATCTCGACACACGCAATAACCACAACTACAATGACAGCCACATGACAGCTTAAGGGCACGCCGATTGTAGGGTGCTAAATTTATGACAAATTAGAAGTTATTGCGACATTCCGCTATGAAATTTACCATTTTTGAGATTTCATTAAATCAATACAAATTATCTTCACGAAATCAGTTACATTGCAAGTATATTGGAATCTATAGTTAAGTACCCAGTTAAATACTTTGTGTTCAAACTGCGGAAACTGCCAGATTTTGAAGAAACTGGAAGGTTTTTAAGCGGACGAAGAAGATTGTCAATAGCGCTATAGATGTTGGCTGGCCAATATTCAAATTAGGCTCCCTCTAGAGATGTTAACTCTATGGTCAGTGCTGAACAGGGGTTGAACCACTTGAATTGACTGAATTTTGTTTTAATTGAATTTGAGCTGTTTTCTGTTCTATTCTGTTGTATTCGGTTGTATTTGGTCGTTTTCTATTGCTTACCGCTATTATCTGGTTGCTTTCTGTTGTTTTCTGTGATTTTTTGTTGTAGTTGGATGTTTTCTGCTATCGAAACGTTTTGTGTTGTTTCCAGCTGTTTCCAGCCTGTTTTCTGTTGTTTTGAGCTGTTTTCTTTTGTATTTGACTATATTTTATAGTTTTTTCTGATGTTTTCTGTTGTATTTAGTCGTTTTCTGTAGTTTTCAGCTGTTATCTGCTTGTTATCTGTTGTTTTGAGCTGTTTTCTGTACTTTTCTGTTCTGTTCGGTTCTGTTTGATGGATATCTGAAGTGTTTGGATGTTTTCTGTTGTATCTAGATAACAGGTTATCTTAAATACTTTTCAAACATTTTTTCCTTTTTTTTTTTTTTAGGTAAACCTGAAGATCTCAAATTTCTCAGTTTCGTCAAACGAGACTAAAACTCAAAAATAGGACCCTATTTGTAATCAGCATCCTCAAATTATCCAAAACACGAGGTTTCATCTTAAGAGAAAGCCAAATAAAGATTTTCGATTTTCTAGGGAAACTTAAATATCTGAAGAATCTCATATCTTTATTTTCGTTAAACAAGAGTGAAACTCAAAACTGCGACCGGATTTGTAGTCTATGTCCTCAATTTATTCAAAACACTAAGTTCTATCTTAATAGAGGGCCAAATAAAGATTTTCGATTTTTTAGGTAAATCTGAATATCTGAATTCTTTGTCTTCGACCAACTGAAATACAAAACTGAGACCAGATTTGTGATCAGCACCCTCAAATTATCCAAAACACGAGGTTTCATCGAATATAAAGTAAATAAGGATTTTCGATTTTTTAGCTACGAATTTTAGGACTTTATTCAATGTGTTAACGAAACAGAGACAATACCTACATTTTATACTAGGAAAATCTAATTTCAAATTTCAGCAAAGCATAGCCAACTTTAGATAATAATTCAGCATCAGGGGTATCACATGAAGTTAGTTCAAAAAGAAAGAACAACAAATACAGCGATAAAAATTTTTCATTTTGTGGAACAAGACAAACAAGACAACGATTTTACTTCCTTTATTGTTTTTTTCAATGTATACACCTTCCTCAATGCAACTCTCAGAAGAATGAAAACTCCAATCACTCTCAATAATACTTGGCTTTTATTTTTTTTTACAATGTAACACGTGGCAACCCACTTTTTCGTTGTCTGTTGCTATATTCATTGAACACACTGTTTATAATCTATTTTCTCGTTTATGTTAGATTTTTTCGCTTTTGCTGCTTTTGACTAATCAAAATATTATATTATTCTTTTTATGACAGCGTATTTTTCCTTAATTTCATTTGCTCATTTCTCCTGTGGCGATATTTTTTATTGTGTCGCTTTTATCAAAGGACCACTTACAGAGAAACGCCTTATTTTTATTATTGCGTGTGGCCATTTCCTTTGCCGCACGGAAAAGAAATAAAACCGGCATTTACTCCAGTCACATGAAAAGAAAACTACCCGAAATTCGATCACCGGCACGAAAAACTGAACACTTGACATTTTATAAATAATTCCTTTTTTATTGTTTGGTGGTGTTTTATTGTTTTAATAACTTATACACAAATAAAGCAACATGTTCTAAGTAATTTCTTACATTAATCTACCATTTATCTGAAAAAATCTTTTGTTACAACACTACGAAAAAACATATATTGGTAGTTTGCTAAAATGACCTTAAATTGTTGAAAAATGAAACGCATTGCTAGCCAAATCTGGGCAGAGGTATTTTTAATAACTAATGTTGACTCCGCGTGCTCGAATGATTGCTTGCATTCTTCTTGGCATACCTAAAATCAAATGACGAATGTCTTCTTGAGGAATAAGGTCCCATTCCTCTAAAAGAATGTGCTGCAATTCATTTAGGGTTAAAGGAATAGGAAGACGACTTCGTACTCTTCACCCAAGCATGTCCCAGACATGTTCAATTGAATTCGCATCTGGACTTGATGCTGGCCACTCCAAGACATCAATGTCTACATAGTTCAGGTATTGTTGAGTAATTCTCGCGGTGTGGGGTCTGACATTATCATGCATCAGAATAAAATTATTTCCAATAAAATCAACATAAGGAACAACAAAAATCTTGCATGCACTTGACAGCAGTTAAAGACCCTCTTGGACTGATGTACAACTCTGTGCGTGCCTCCAGAGAAATTCTGGCCCACACAATAAGTAAACCCCCTTGATAGCCTACCTTAGGACTAAAGGTGCATTCTGAAAAACGGTCTTGTTGTCTTCGTCATACCCTTTAACGACCATCTGGCTAAATCTGGACTCATCAGTAAACAAAATACGCCCCAATTCATTTTCATCCCATCCGTGTTCATGATTTCTCCCAAACTGAGGTCGCGCTACAGGATGACATCTAAGAAGCTCTGGACTTGTAACGGATCTATGACTACCAAGATTGGCATCACCAAGTCTTCGTCTAACGGTCCATTCGCTTTCATTGGTATTTCGGACGTAATGAAGTCGATTTCTGATTTCTATACCTGTAGCGTGATGTTCTCGTAGACTTTGTAAAGACAGGTTCTCACGATTCAGTTTCGCTGAATCAGTCTGATTGATTCAGTGATGATGAACGTGTGAACACCTTTTCAGTGAAACTGATCAGTGGATTTTTGCTTTCAGTCAAACTGAAAGCCAGTCCTACTTTTCATTCAGTTTGACTGAATCAGTATCGAAAGATGAATGCAAACGTTACTTTTATTAATGCTAAATAGGTTAAACTGATTCATGAAAACTGAACAGTGTGAACAAACGTCGCTTTCAGTAATACTGAATCAGTCAAATTGATTCAGCGAAACTGAATCGTGAGAACCCGCCTTAAGATGATAAAGCGATCATCATGAGCGTTAGCCCTTCGTTGGGGGCCAGTGCCAAGTCGTCTAGTTTTTAAAAAACGTGTATAAATACGGTGCACAGAGCGATTTGATACGGGATGATAAGGTTGGGCAACATATCGCTCACCTTATTATTATGTTTTAAACAAAAAAGTGCAGCCCGGGCTCCGACACACCGAGCTGCTATCCCATTACCCAATGACTACTCCTCACACCGTGAGGTGAGCAATCACTGGGTCCGCGAATCGTGCGCCCTAAGTAGACGAAGGGACCCAAGAATGACTGCCTTCTGCATTCTGGCGGCTAAGATGTGCGCCGCCGCACGGCACTCCGGTATTTTGCGCAGTGCAGAGGGCAGCGTATTCCTCATTCCACCTAGGGATCCAATGACCATAACCAGCAGGCTTACAGTGTAGTCTGGTCAGAGCCTGCGAAGTTGACCGAGCAACTCCTGATATTTGGTCCGCTTTTCCTCCTCCTTAGAGACGATGTTCACCTCGGCAGGCGCCGAAAACTCAATAACGAACATCGTCTTCTGTTGGTGGTCGAGAAGGACTATGTCGGGCTTGTTTGCCTGTACAAGCTCGAGCGTGGGGAACGAGTAGTTCCAGTAAATCCGGCATCTCTCGTTCTCCACAACGGACTCTATATCCCCTGGAGCGTATGGTAGCACCGGTGTCTCATCGATACCGTATGAGTGCCTTAAATGATAATAGAGCACTCGTAGAGCCGCTTTGTGCCGATGGACGTAAGCCGTCTCAGCGTACGTCTTACACGCCGACAAGAGATGCATAAGCGTCTCTGGCGCCTGTCGGCAAGCTCTACAAAGGGTGTCGGGTATATCTACACCCATAACCTTTTTACGGTACACCAAGGTGTTGAAGACACTGTCTTGGCAAGCCATTATAAAGCCCTCAGTCTCCGACTTCAACCCACTAGACCTTAGGAAAGAGAAGGTCAACTGCTCAGACAAGCCATGCTCTTCCAGATGTTTGTAGATTCCATGCATTGGTTTATCTTTATGAAGTCTTAAAAGGAAGTCGATCTCGGCAGCTTTAATGTGGGATTTTAATTCTGCGGGTGCGAGTTCCGTAATGGACTGATGACACCTCCGCTTGAAGTCGAGTGTGAGGCTGAGCTCCTCGGCTGCTCGTTTCGCTGCGCTAAAAAGAAAGGCTCCTTTACCCGCATTCTCGTGCTCTCGCACAAAGCGGATCAGGGGATCGGTGCTGTTCGTTACATAGCAGGCATATTATTATTATTATTATTACCTCTTCCGTCTTGAATCAACGTAACCAGCAGCCGCGGTTTGGGGACTAATAGCAGGCAAACGTCTGTCATATTTATTAAAAACCATGAATAAATCCCATGGGCTTTTGAATGATATAATTTTCATTTTAGTTTTTAGTAGAGGAAGGTATTTGAGTAGAGCGTAATAGCAGCAACGAAAATCTACTTTCAGTACACCAGTTTAGGAAAATCTAGCCTTCCCGCAATCTTGAAATTTAATAGCCTTACACACATAAAAATAATTTTTTGGATGGAGCACAGATGAATTAATTCAAGTATACCATAACTTCCTATATGCGCAAAGTTATGCTAATCTTAAAGTGAGAATACGATATCTTTGACCATATAAGGGTTACATTGAGAAAATATCTTCAATGCAAAACTGGGAAATTCTTGGTGGTAAGAATACCAAAATCATAAATCAAGCATATGGTAATCTTGACCGAAGTATTTCATAATATTTCATAATCTTGACTGAAGCATTTCATAAAATTGACGCAAGTAGCTTAAATTTATTCTAAAATTGTGATATTCTTGGATGAGGAATCTAGTAGTATTAATTTGAGCATTCAAACTCTTCTACGAGCTTGTAGAAATTTTTCTGGAGAAATAGTTCTGCAAAATTTCTTAAATCACTTTTAATATACTTTGTACTTATCTAGGAACACCTGAGTCAGGTCTTCGCATCCCAATTTTTTTAATAGCTCATTCATGGTTGGATAGATCCAGTGATAAGAAAGCTGATGGGAACTGAGACGCGACTCAAATAAAGGTAGACCAGCACTACCGGCAGATTCGATGACTGATGGTTAACGGTGGTATCACGGGTATCACGTGGCAATGGCAATTTATTTAACAGTTTGACTAGATACTATTATGTGCTATTATGCAGGATCCAGGATGCAGGTATTACGCTACGGTGCTAAAGACGTCGGCGAATACGACAATCCGAAAACCGATAATGGCGACGCGAACGCGGACGGGCAACAGGCTGCTGAGTAGAGTAGAGAGGGTGGAGAGGTTACGGTTGACACGCTGTGCGCCTGCGCACTTCGACGTTGGTAGACGTCAAATAAATGATTTACTTGATACAAATATAGGGTGTGCTTGTAAAACTGCGTTCATTTTCAAACCAAGATTATCATATTGTAAATGAAGGTTCGCATTTGCAAGCTGTCTATATTCTTGATAGTAGTAAAGTGGGCACCGCTGGAAAAAATCATAATCTTGGTATAAAATTATGAAATATTTGTTATTAAATTATTATAGCCTTGGTTGCAAAGAAAATTATATTTTCTTCTGGAGCATATTTCTTAAAAATAAGTATATAAATCAAAAATATGTCATTCTTGATACAAATTTTCTATAATCTTCTCATCAAATATTCTTTCTTAGAGTGAGAACCGATATTGTTGTGTGTTTACAAGAATATCACAATTCTTGACTTGAGAATTTCTTTTTGTGTGTGTAAAATCTCAAATGCTCCGTGTTTCGTGCCGGTGATTGTAGAATAGTTCTGCACTAAGGTGACGATGTGATCTTAGGGCTCTGGTTTACTGGGGTAAATTTCCCGGTAGAAAATAAAAACAGGATTAGCGAGATAGAAGCCGGTCGGAACAAGTAAGTGTTCCGTCGCATTGTTGCAGTGCATTAAGGTAGAAATGATGCCTAGTTTCTATTTCTCTAGAAACCTTTCCTTGCAGTTACACTAGATTTGCTGTATATACATATATCCTGCTATGGAATACAAAGTTTGAAACAGACATGTTTGGAAATGGTCGATTATTAGGTAGAATATTCAATGTATTGAAAGACGTTTTAAAGGGCGTTTTAGAGTTTTCAGGCATCTTCTCTGGAACTTGATAATCCAGAAACGCGCTACTACTACCATATTTACCCGCCTCTTTCGGTTGTCTTACGATTCCGGCATTTTCCCAAAAGACTGGAAAACAGCTTGCATCCAGCCGGTGCCAAAAAAGGGATCCAAAACTGATCCGACTAACTACAGACCTATAGCTCTGCTTTCTGTAATCAGTAAAGTGATGGAGAGATGCGTCAACCAAGCGCTCATGAAATACCTAGAGCTCCATCACTTAATCAATGACAGACAATATGGATTCCGACACCAAAGATCAACTGGAGATGTCCTGGCTTACATCACACATGTGTGGAGCAAACTCATCCAGTCATTTGGCGAGGCTCACGTCGTTGCTCTCGATATTTCAAAGGCATTCGATCAACTGTAGCATGCATCTTTCTTAAACAAGCTCCCGTCTTATGGGCTCCCTGTTAAGCTTTGCGGTTGGCTCGCAGACTTCCTTTCAGGTCAGAAAATCTCTGTCGTGGTAGATGGCTTTTCCTCTTCTTTCCATAGCATTAATGCTGGGGTTCCGCAGGGATCGGTATTGGCTCCGACATTGTTTCTGCTTCATATCAATGATTTGCTCTCTAGCACTACAAACCCAGTCCACAGTTTTGCGGATGACAGTACGCTGCATGCAGGCATCATGAGCAATAGACCGATCTCTGTGGTCGAGCTGGAACGCAGAAGACTGGCAGTAGCAGCTTCACTTTCAAAGGATCTCGATACCATTACCGCTTGGGGGCTTAAGAATATGGTTAAATTTACTGCCTCCAAGACCCAGTATTGTACCCAGTATTGTATAGTATTGTACGCTATCAAACAAGAAGTGCCCAAGCCAACACCAGGTTCTAATGAACAACCAGGCTCTGCCAAGGAGTCACTCATTCAAGCTGTTAGGAGTCAACATTACAGAAAATCTGATCTGGCACGAACACGCCGCGTCAATTGCAACAGCTGCTGGTAAAAAGCTTGGGTACCTATTTAGAGCCAGAAAGTATTTCTCACCATGTAACCTCCTCACGCTATATAAAGCCCAGATAAGACCTTGCCTGGAGTATTGCTCCCATGTCTGGGGAGCTGCTGCCCCCACTACCCTGACTATACTAGATGCCGTCCAGAGAAGGGCAATTCGACTAATTGACGATCCGGCCTTAACGCGCCACCTTCAGTCACTTTCTCACCGGCGTGCTGTTGGTGACCTCTCACTCTTCTACCAATATTCCAGCGGAATCTGCTCCTCTGAGCTATCCTCTGTCGTTCTGCCGCTCATTGCTCCCATCAGATGTACCCGTGCGACCGCTGCATCTCATCCTAAGACGGTCGTTCTTCATACATCAAGAACTGAGCGGTACAACCGCACATTTATTCCCAGGGTGTCCAAGGCTTGGAATGGACTGCCAGAAGATGTATTTGTTGGGCTTGCGGGTATTGGCCCATTCAAATCTCGCGTTAACAAACATCCCCTAACATAACCCTTTCACAGCAGCCACGGTATCTTGGTATTTAGGCCTTGCCTGCGCAGTCTGCTCAGTTATAAAAAAAACTAGAGGTAGCTAAACTTAGGAAACAATGAATTCTTGGAGAATGTTATCATATTTCATAGGGAGATACATTATCAAACTGATTTACGTCCATCAAGTAGGATGCATTGTCGGTGCAATTACAGGAACCAGAAGCACTCCTTTGTTTCTGGCCTCTTTGTATGGCAGGCCACCTCCCTTCCCTCTCTAGCTCTTAGCAGCGAGCTGGATGCCATATAGTACAGGGATTGATAACTACTAGGAATTTATTTGTTAGAAAGTTTTTACGTTAACCACAATTTGCAAAAAAAGGAAAGGCATAATATCGGAGAAAGCCGATAGAATTTGGCAAAAATGAAGGAAAATTCAAATATCTGTAAAAGTAGGGAAAAAATATGGAAAAATGGGGATAAGTAGAATAAAATCTGAGAAAATTGTGAAAAATCGGCAAACGTCGCTAAACATTGGCAAAATTTGTAAATCATCAGGAAATATCAGGAAAAATGCAGAACAATCGGAAAAACTGGCATATATCGAAAAAAAAGAAAAAACCGGTGAAAAGCGCGAAGTGCTTTTCTAATTAAACCGATTCATTTATATATTTTATTTATTTTGTTTCTACATAATTATAAAACCGAGGTCATATTGGCTCATAGACATGCTCGAACTGCTGCCTACTTCCGTCCAGAATTACTTATTACACCAATAGGTTCTTGTTATATCAGCTAAATCCTCTGCTGGAACTGCGGCTCACAAGACAGGCCTCGTGGCCTAGCGTCAGCTGTTGTTTGGTAGGGTATTTTTTAAGTTATATGTAACTTATCTACACACTGCAATATCGTATGTAGATAGTCGTACTCAGGGTCAGTCGGTGAACCTGAGATCTGGCTGGCCAGGAGTAAACACAATACCTGTATATTATTTATGTATCTAGCTAATAATGTATCTTTATATCATTATCAATAAAACAATAAAAAAAATATAAATATTTGAAGGAATCGATAAACAGAGGTGAAATACATATAAAGTAAATAAATTCAGTAGAATGACAAAAAAAGAAGTCAAGTTGATCGACTCAGTACTTCCCACATATTCCCAGTTTATTATTTTCCCATAGCATGAAGCTATAAATCTGAGATCCCCTTGCAACAAAATTATCGCTAGATCTCTCCCCAAAATTGTGTTATACCGCTAGGTCTTTCCTTTACAGGCCAATGGACATCAGCCTAGAAACGAAGTTTGAGGAATATTTGAAATTTTTCGTTTTTTGCTAATTAAGCCGCTGCCCATGCACTGATTTTCAAAATTATAGCAGCATTACCTACTACGACCCCACAGCATATTGCTGTTCAAATTTTATCACAATGCATACAGCGGTTACTGAGATTACGAGGCTATACAAACGCGTACAGACAGACCGACAGACAGACCGACGGAAATGAGTGACGTGGATTCTAGTTATGCAGACATCATAAAATGACTAAAAAGTGTATTATCTCAAAGTCAAAAATTTTCGCGATCACAATACTCCCCTCACCTATGGGTGTGGAAGGTAAAAAGCCACTGAGGATCAAAGACATTGGGAAGAATCCAGAGAAAATAGAGAAATTGGGAAAAGTCGTGCAAAAAATCGAGAAATCGACGGAAATGGAAAAGATTCGGGAAAAATGGGGAAGAAATTGGTAAAAATTGAGAAATATTGGAAAAAGTCGTGAAAAAATCGGTAACATTGTTGAAGTGTGGAGAAATTCGGTAGAAAATAAGGAAGAATAGAGAAAAAACCAGGGGAGAAGGGAAAACGGGAAAAAAGGGGGTATCTTGAAAATTCAACAAACATCGCTCAAGTCGACAAAAAATAGTGGAGACCTCAACAAACCGGTATAAATCGGGCGAAATCTTGAAAAAATCTAAAAACAATGAGAAAAAGTCTCAAAGAATTGGAAGAAATCAATTAGTAATAAGGAATAATAGGAAAAATATTGTAATATAGGGAACCTTTGGAAAAAACTGTTACTACTTTGCTGATTGAACAAGGCCTATAAATAATGCTGAGGGGGATTAAGTGAATCCAGAAAAAGGTAGCGGGACAAAACTGTTCATACTTTGTTAAAAAAGATATTTTATCTTGAAAGAACTTGCGTTTGACTTGAGGAAACTCATTCGCTGCAATAAGGGTTCTGATGCTCTATTGCCTGTACTATTTGCAGCCCTTTGGAGCAACTTCGGCGTCTGAATCCGATACACGTCACCCGTCACTCCTGTTATTAATGGTATTGTTTACCTATAAGCCCAGGTATCATACAATCCACGGAATTTATCATGTGGAGCGAGAGTTATTAGAAAATACACCTCACAATAAGAACAATAGGATTCAAATTAAGCATACGAAGATAATGCAGCGCTGAGAGGAATCTTTGAGGCAAACTCAGAGAGAAATGTTTGGCAATGGCGAATCATTTGTCTTTACTGTAAACGTTTGAGTTTCCAGTGAGATTTGGTGAAGGAAAAGATTGTTGGGTGGTATTATTTAGGATTGTCATTGTCTTTACGATTTGCGTTTTATGAGAGTATGTATGAGTTTGGGTGCATCAGAGTAACCGCCAAAATTGGCGAGTTCTTGTGTATTCTCTAATTTTTTATGGTTCTCCTCCCGGAAAGGCTGAAAGCCTATGGCGCTGTAGAAGCGCTGCGAGAGGATTTGAAACACTGCAGGTTGTAGTCGTCGTGAAACAAATCGGCAGATCGTTCCACAGCGTCGAAGTTCTTCAAAAGAAGGAATGCTGGAGAAGACTGGTGAGGGGAGTAGGGACCTCGACCTGGTAAAGATAAACTTGCAGAGCCTCTCTAGTGTTCCTGGCTCGGACGGCCTTTGGCGTTATTATCTAGGAGAGCTCACTAAATCATCTTCCGTGATAGAATCTGTAAGAAAGGGACAGGTCAGTCAGCCTTCTTCGATGTTCCAGGCTGTGGAGGTCCTTTGTGAGGTTAGGCGTATCTATAATAATAATAATAATTTTATTCGCTTTTGCCCAATACAAAATTAATACAGTTTCATACCGTATAAATGCAAACAAACTATGAATAATATGACAAAATTCTAATCAGTTACAAAATATTGATTTCAGCCCGTTAAAACCATACAAGGTTGTGCACGGACAACTACTTATATGTATATTACAAAAAAAAGATGAATAAGGTTTGATGAATAAGGTTTGCTTCTAGGACGTACTGAAATTCTCGAAAATGTATTAAAAATGAAATATAGAACATTAATATGGAGGGCAAAGAGGATACACATTTTTGTGATTCAATAATTGATTACTTACTTCTATGAGCCTTCGCGACTCTCCTCTACCAATTCGGAAAATATATCTTTTGAAAATAGCTTTTATCATACTTTATTTGATTTAAGTTAACACGATACATGTGAGGCAGTCGATTGTAAATCTTTCGTGACAAGTGGGTATGGCATCGTAAGCTTACACTTTTTTGCAAAGTCTGTATCTGCAGGTCTTGATTTTCCTTTTGTCTTGTACTATATGCATGGCAAACCTTATCAAAATTATGTTTGTCTTTACATATGAATAAAATCACCTAATGGGTGTATAATTGCCTTATGTCAAGCAAACCAGTTTCTAAAAACAATTCATTTGAGGAATATGCGATTGGTTTGCTGGACATCACTTTTAGGAGTCTTTTCTGTAGAACATCCAGAGTCTTCATATGGCAAGATGCGGCTCTTCCACAGCTTAATATAGCAGAACGTAGTCGTGATTCAACTAAAGAGTAATACAAAATTTTCAAATTTGGATAATCGATGAGATTTCTCAAATATTTAAAACGATATAAGAGTTGTCTCAATGTATTAGTGATATTAGGTATATGAGCATCCCATTTTAAATGACGGTCAATAATAACACTAAGGTATTTGTCATTGTCCACAGATTCCAAAAGTATGTCTGTTGGCTATACTCACTAATGATGTTAATTCCCAAAAGCTTGACGGATAGTGACTCGACTATTGGATGACCCTCTATTTGCACAGCTGGTAAGCCAACGTGAGACTTCTTTGTCAGTGTTGTTGCCTGAGTTTTCTGTACGTTAAACTATACTTTATTCACTAATCCCCACTCGACTATTGTTTTTATATCTACTTTGATCTGTGAGGCATGTCGCTGTCGCCAACATACCGTTTCCTGGGAAGATAGTCTTGCATGGTTCCATGCACAATATCAATGTACTGCCGTCTGCGAAGCTGTGGATTGGATTGGATGTTATGTACAGCAGAAAAAGTGTAGGGGATAGGACAGATCCCTGAGGAACACCGGCGTTTATTAAAAATACGTCTTATGAACAGCCTGCCACTATAACAAACAGAGATCGATCATAAAGCTATTCAGCCCCTTGCGCAGGCCAGGTGGTAGTCCACATAGCTTGAACAGAATTCCCTCATGCCACACTCTGTCGAAGGCTTTCGTTATGTCTAGGGCAACCATACGGGATTCGCCATGATTTTCAATTACTGTGTTTCACAAGTAAGTGACGTAGGCCGGTAGGTCAACCGTAGAGCTGTGCTTACGGATCCATACTGGCGATCATTTATGATGTCATTGTTGTCCAGGTATTTCAGGAGCTATGTGTTAATGAAAGTCTCCGTAACCTTAGACATGATACTGAGAATAGCGGTCCATAATCGACATATTTTGCGAAGCGAAAATAATGCCACTTAGATATTGTGCTAAAAGAATGTAAACAAATGTTATATAGATGGGACTACACCTTTTCAGAACGTATCAAATGTAAATCAAAACAGTCAAATGAAAGTCAGAATGCGTCATATCGACTCATGCAACGAAGACTGTAGTAAGTCATTATGAGAGAAAATGAGATGAGATGAAAAAATTAGAACCTCAGAAAAAGCTTCAGTAAAGAAATTTGTTGGTGAATTTGGGGTTTCTAGATAGAGACATCAACATCAGTCGGTCAGTATTACACAGACGCCAATTTACTATTTTTTTTTCCTTTTTTGTAACGATTTACTGTAGTCTTCGTGGGAATTAATTTCATAAGATAACACAGAAGATAGTTTCCGTCTATTAATTTATTAGCAAAACATTTTCCGTTTTCGATAAACAATAAAATATTTACAATTGTAACTCTAAACTACTGTCTGAATCAACATTATCCAATTCTTTCATCCAATTCTTCATCAGATCCTTCATCGTTTACGATTTTTCTAACTTTGGTGTGACGGTTTCACGTGTTTTTGAAGAAAAATAGAAATGGTGGTAGAGTTTTGATATAGCAGGCTCAGGCGCTCAGGTCCCTTACATAGCTTCAGTAATTCATTTAGTTTTTTTGACTCAACTGGTAGTAGATGACTATATAATCTGGGTAGTCCATGGCAAGCCTATGACAGCTGGCTGCGCCTGAATTTTTGTAAATTCAAGAACCTTGCGGTTTCATTATACTTATACTCGTATTTCAAATCAATTCTGTCTTCAATGGTGTCGTGGCTTTCCAATTTTGCTTCTTCACCGTTTCGAAAAAACTAAAGAAGTCATCCTGGGACCTCTCTGCAACTGAATAAGGCTTGCCAGTTACTTTGGCCGTTTTTATCAAGGTTATTCACTGGCTGGGTGTATAAACCGCATTCTGTCTTTTTTAGGCCATTTCTATGACCGCGTATGAACTTTTTCAAAAAAGCGATGTGTTATTGTTATCCGAAGCGTCAAAGCAGCATAAGCTAACATAGAAAAGATGAATTTATTGCTATTTTGGCACCCGCAGTTATCTGAATAAAGGATAACCCTTTGAACTCCCTTTTCTTTCTGTTTTCTCAAAGTGGGCAGCTGCTTATTTCATTTGGGCCCCGTTTCGCTAGCCATATCGCAGACGGTGAAGTTGTAGGTAGCGATTTTACTTTTGTAAACAAATGTACTCACTTCTGATTGGGAGTCATTAATAGCTAAACTTTTATCGTTGTCTCTCAATGATCTACCAACGACAAAAGTACATTTGCCCACGAAGACCTTAGTAGCTCAATATACAATATTCTTCAACGATATCTTTATACCCAATTCGACATACGATAAAGTGTAAAATGCATATCTGGTTGCCTATCATATACACAGTTTACTGATGAGAAGATACACCTATAATTATTACGATGCAAATCGTAACTCATATTGGCCAAAAAGTGAGCTACTACAGTCTTCGTTGCATGAATCGATATGTAAATCATACGTTCTGATTTTCATTTATTCTGGATTACATCTGACGCTTTCTGATTAACAACTGCAAAAGGCTCTGAACGAGAACACGCCAGTCACAGCGTGTTTCGGAAACACCATTAGCTTGAAATACTGCCAAACGTCGGAACGATGTAACCGTATCCATTTTACCTGACGGAGCAAGGCTCAGGATAGTTCCGAAACTGCCAAAGTTGTAAATTAAGTCAATATGTGAAGGCGCCTGATAATAGAATTTTAATGTGGCGAATCACCTGCGTTCGGTAGGTATAGTCGATCAGACAGTTCACTGAAGTTCGTCGGAAAATACTCCTGACTTACAAACGTATTTATCAAGCTAAAAGAAGGGAGAAAAGAAGGGTTGAGATGAAAAGAGGTGGTTCTAGCTTGGTTTGGGAAATTTGGCAGTTGACTTTTAGTGGTTGCAACGATAGTCTCAACGCATTTTGAGAAAAAGCGCCACATATCACAATATACCAGTTATTGTAAAAGGTTAGTAGCATTTCTAGAGAACAGTCATATTTTGAAATAAGTCAGTATTTAATAATTTTTGTGACTGGAAGTATGTATTATTTTATATAAGACAGCCACATTTCAACATGAGATTATCCTGAATAGAATAAGTTGCATTAATAGTTATTCTTTTCAACTTGTCATGTGGGTCTTGCACAAAATCGCAATCAATTTCTCCTACTTTTTGACGATTAATGTTAGAACTGTGACCATCCTCAAATTATCCGTGATATGGGATTTCATATTTATAGAAGGAGGAATAACATTTTAGACCTTCTAAGGGGAACCTGAAAATCTAGGATGTAGGAAAATTTTTCATCTTAGTTCTGCGACACAAACACTCAAATATCAGCCAGATTTGAAATGACCGCCTTCAAATTATCCAGAATACAGGATTTCATATTGATAGTAAGAAAAATAAAAATTTTAGACTTTTTGTGGTGAACCTGAAAATCTAGGGTGTCGAAAATTTTTGATCTTCGTTCTGCGGGACTGAAACTTAAAACATCGGTCAGATTTGAAATCACCACCCTCAAATTCTCCAGAATACGGGATTTTATATTGATAGAAAGAAGAATAAAAATTTCAGACTTTTTAAGGGGAACGAGAAAATCTAGGGTGTAGGAAACTTTTTGATCTTAGTTCTGCGAGACTGAAACTTAGAATATATGCCGGATTTGTAATCATCAACCTCAAATTATTCAGAATACGGGATTTCAAATTTATAGAAAGAAGAATAAAAATTTTAGACTTTTTGAGGTGAACCTGAAAATCTAGGGTGCCGGAAATTTTTGACCTCCGTTCTGCGAGACTGAAACTCAGAATGTATGCAGGATTTGTAATCACCATCCTCAAATTTTCAAGAATACGGGATCTCATATTGATAGAAAAAGGAATCAAAATTTTAGAATTTTTAAGGGGAACCTGAAAATCTAGGGTGTAGTAAAATGTTTTATCTTCGTTCAGCTAGACTGAAACTTAAAGCATATGCTGTATTTGTAGTCACCATGCTCGAATTATCGAGAATACGGGATATTATATTGATATACAGAGGAATAAAAATTTTTGAATTTTTAAGTGAAACCTGAAAATCTAGGGTATAGGAAAATTTTTGATTTTCGTTCTGCGAGACTGAAACTTAAAACATCGGTCGGATTTGTAATCACTTCTCTCGAATTATCAAGAATACGGAATTTCATATTGATATAAAGAGGAATAAAAATTTTAGAATTTTTAAGGGGAACCTGAAAATTAGGGTGCAGGAAATTTTTTTATTTTCGTTCTGCGAAACTGAAACTTAAAAAATCGGTCGGATTTGTAATCACTACCCTCGAGTTATCAAGAATACGGGCTTTTATATTCATATAAATAGTAATAAAAATTTTAGAATTTTTACGGGAACCTGAAAATCTAGGGTGTAGGAAAATTTTTGATTTTCGTTTTGCGAGACTGAAACTTAAAAAATCGGTCGGATTTGTAATCACTACTCTCGAATTATCAAGAATGAGGAATTTCATATTGATATAAAGAGGAATAAAAGTTTTAAAATTTTTAAGTGAAACCTGAAAATCCAGGGTGTAGGAAAATTTTTGATTTTCGTTCTGCGAGACTGAAACTCAAAACATCGATCCGATTTGTAATCACTACCCTCGAATTATCAAGAATACGGGATTTTATATTCATATAAATAGTAATAAAAATTTTAGAATTTTTACGGGAACCTGAAAATCTAGGGTGTAGGAAAATTTTTGATTTTTGTTCTGCGAGACTGAAACTTAAAACATCGGTCAGATTTGTAATCAATACCCTCGAATTATCAAGAATACGGGATTTTATATTGATATAAAAAGGGATAAAAATTTTAGAATTTTTACGGGGAACCTGAAAATCTAGGATGCAGGAAAATTTTTGATTTTTGTTCTGAGAGACTGAAACCTAAAATATCGATCGGATTTGTAATTACTACCCTCGAATTATCAAGAATATGGGATTTCATATTGATATGAAAAGGAATAAAAATTTTAGAATTTTTACGGGGAACCTGAAAATCTAGGGTGTAGGAAAATTTTTGATTTTCGTTCTGCCAGACTGAAACTTAAAACATATGCTGGATTTGTAATCACCACCCTCAATTTATCGAGAATACGGGATCTCATTTTGATAGAAAGAGGAATAAAAATTTTATAATTTTTAAGGGGAACCTGAAAATCCAGGGTGTAGGAAAATTTTTGATCTTCGTTCCTCTGGACTGAAACTTAAAACACATGCTGGATTTGTAATCACCAACCTCGAACTATCGAGAATACGAGATCTCATATTGATAGAAAGAGGAATAAAAATTTTAGACTTTTTGAGGGCAACCTGAAAATCTAGGGTGCAGGAAGATTTTTAATCTTCGACTGAAACTTAAAACATATGCCGGATTTGTAATCACCACCCTCAATTTATCAAAAATACGGGATTTCATATTGATATGAAAAGGAATAAAAATTTTAGAATTTTTAACGGGGACCTGGAAATCTAGAGTGTAGGAAAATTTTTAATTTTCGTTCTGTGAATTTAAGCTTGAAACGTCGGCCGGATTGGTAATCACTACCCTCAAATTATCCAGAATACGGGATTTCATATTATTAGAAAGAGGAATGAAAATGAACTAAATACTGACAAACTCTCCTGAAAATTTAGTTTTTTAACTTGTAGCTCTTCTTCCTAACTGACGATATGTGGTTTTTATTGAAAGACCACGAAAAAACGATGCATCGAAAATGACTACCTTTTTAGGCTTTTCAGGTGGTCCTTTAAATTTGTATTTCACTGTGTGTATCGCTCGGAACAACGTTTATTGGATGCATGTTACAGTACTTCAAAGCCTTGTAGTTTTAACTAAATTAATATTCAGTTTGTGCTGTGCTATTAAAATGTAGCCTGCAAATATTTGGCTTGCGGCAGTCCTCACTGTATCAGAATTAAATGGGAATTAGCCTGTTTGTTTAGTATAACCTTTATGCAGAGTATTTTCTCTTGCTGCTGCCGCCTGCAATAATATTCCGCAGCAGTTTGCGTGAATAGCTACTCCAAATTTGGGTTAATTATAATTCATAACTGTAAAAACATCTGAAGTATATAGTGTACATAGGATAATAACTCAAGGCTGTTCTCTGTTCTGTGATGGCATACCTTGAACGTGGGTTTTTGAGGTTTCCGTAAAATGCATTTTACTTCCCACACCGATTGCATGAAGCTATAGTCTGAAATCCCCTTGCAACTAAATCACGCCCACCCTCCCGCAAAAAAACGACCAACACAAAAACTCTCGTAAATAGTTCCTTGCGTCTCCCTCCTTAGAAACTAGGACGCCACAGTTTTCATTCTGCATGCTTCAACTGAACGATGCAAAACGATCAGGAGTCTCTAAACTGTCTAAAAGCGAAGTGTGAGCTTAGTTTTTTATTATTGCTGACCACTGACACGATTTTTCCAAATATACACGTTTTCCATCCTCGCCGCGGCAGTAATACTGTGTCAAAAGTTCGTTAAAATCCATTGAATAATTGCGTTACGCAATATAGGACGATCTAAAACAATACTCGTATGTCTGTATATATCACAAATTCGAAGTCCCTTGGTTTCTATACTGAGCAAGGCAATGTTCAAATGAACCTAAAAAAGTGTAATATGCCGCTAGGTTTTTCATTCACAGGTCAATGGACAGCCCATTATGAATACAACGAATTTTTCAGTTTTCCAATCCCCCACCCACCAACCATCCCAAATTCACCCCTACCCAAAAAAAAAGTAGAAAATGATCAGGAACCCCTAAAACGCCTAAAAGCAAAGTTTGAGACGTTTTTATTTTTTTTTATTTTTTATTATTGCTGCGCCGCCACTGACACGATTTTTTTAGAACATACGCGTTTTCCATCCTCGCCGTGGTAATAATACTGTGACAAAGTTTCATTAAAATCCATTCCTATTACGTTACTCAATACAAAACGATCTGAAACAATATATGTATTTATCAGAAAATTCTATGTCCCTTGGTTTCTGGAGTAGGCAAGGCAATGTTTGGATGGGCCTAAAATAGGGTATTATGCCGCTAGGTCTTTCTTTTGCAGGTCAATGGATAGCCTATTATGAGTACAACACATTTTTGAGATTTACAACCCCCCACCCCCCAACCACCCCAATTTCACCCTCACCCAAAAAAAAGTAGAAAATGATCAGGAACCCCTAAAACACCTAAAAACGAAGTTTTAGGAATATTTAATTTTTTTTGTTTTTGCTAATTACTCCGCCGCCCCTGTACCGATTTTCAAAATTATAGACAGATCGACAGACCCACAGACAGACAGACAGACAGACCGACGGAAATGAGTGACATGGATTTTCGTTATTTAGACATTATAAAACGCCCAAAAAGTGAATTATCTCAAAATCGAAAATTTTCGCGATCACAATACTCCCCTCACCTATCGGTGTGGGAAGTAAAAACAGGTATCGTCTGTAGAAATCGTGTCAGTGACGGCGCACCAATAATCAAAAAAGCTGAAAATATAAAAACAGCCCAGACTTCGTTTTTAGATATTCCAAAGGTCCCTGATTATTGTCTACATTTTTGATGAGGATAGTAGGAATAGAGGAACTCAAATCAATGAATCGGTGTCACCATATATCACATTAAAAATTAAATACCGCATATAATTTTCACGATCACTAAGAAAAAACTATGACTGTACTAGCTGACCCGACAAACGCTGTCCTGTCAGCTCTCCCGATCGATGTCTACATACCAAAAATTCTCGTCACTAATTTCTGTCGGTCTGTCTGTTCGCGTTTTTCTCCCCTCGTAATCTCAGTAACCGCTTCATGGGTTGTGATGAAATTTGGGTACCGATTTGCTGTGGGGTTCTAGTACGTAATGCTGCTATAGTTTTGAAAATCGGTGCAGGGTGCGGCGGTAATTAGAAAAAAGCACAAAAACTAAATCTTCCTCAAACTACGTTTTTAGGCGTTTTAGAGGTTCCTAATCAGTTTCTACTTTTTTCTTGGGTGGGGGTGAAATCGGGGTGGTTGTGGGATAGGGGGTTGAAAAACGCAAAAATTTGTTGTATTCATAATAGGCTATCCATTAACCTGTGAAAGAAAGACCTAGTACCCTTTTTATAGCCATCTCAACATTGCCTTGCCTATTATAGAAATTAGACTGCTCTGATATATGTACATACGAGTATTTCTTTACATTGTTCTGTATAGACTAACGTGAAAATTGTGGGATTGATTTTAATAAAATCTTCATACATAATTATTACTGTGACAAGGATGGAAAACGTGTATGGTTTTTAGAAATCGTGTCACTGGAGGCGCAGCAAAACTTAAAAAAACTAAATATATAAAATCAGTTCAAACCTAGTGTTCACACCTTTTTGCGGTTCCTGATCATTTTTTGCTCTTTTGTGTGGGAGTGAAATGAGGTTGTTGGAGGGTGGGGGTTGCAAAACTGAATAATTTTTTGTATCCACAGTAAGCTTTCCATTGACCTACGAAAGTAGGAGCTAGCTGCATAATACACTTTTTAGGTCCATTGGAAAATTGCCTTGCCTATTACTGAAACCAAGGGACTTTAGATCGTCCTGTATTGTGTAACCTGAAAATGATTTTAATGAAATTTCCACACAGTATTATTACCGTGGCGAGGATAGAAAACTTGTGTGGCTTTTAGAAATCGTCTCAGTGGCGACGCAGTAATAATAAAAAACTAAAAAATGTTACATTTGCTAACAGTGTATTTCTCTAGATTCTAGATATTGAGCATATATTGGCAACACCGCATTTCCGTCGCACTATCTGTCAAGTGAGCTCTCGATTCTAAAATCGCCTTATTCTGTGTGGGTGTGGTGAAAATACCGAGTCTTAACAATTATTTTCTCAAAAAAACGTGCTTCGACCGTATTTTTTTCTTCGAAAATAGACCATCCCCTTTAGCTAAAAATGAAATTTTCTCAAATGACATGGAACGAAATTGTGTGCCAGACCCTGAAACCTTTATTCCGCTACAATATCGCAACACGTAGCACGACCCCATGCAGACATAACAAATCTAAACGTGGCCAGAAACTAAGAAACTCCCGCAGTCTTGCATTGTTGATACAGAAGTTCCCAAAACAGTATAGGTGGCTGGTATATTTGAGGAGCTTTCTAGTCGGTAGCAGTTCCAGCTAATAAGCCTGCGGGCACATTTGACATTATTACGGAAGAGAGTCGCCCTCATTCCAGTCGGTGCACCTGCTCGTCTCTGCCACGGTATATCCATGCTACACAGTAGCGCAACTCCGTAGAAATTGTGCAGGTTTTGAATTAAGAAAAAAAGTACTTTTTTTGATAAATGGAAAGATCATATATAAGTTTTATAACAAAACTGTTTTTGTTTTCTTTTTTTTCGCAATAATTCAAAAGTTATATCAAAATAAAAATGGGTTTTTGAATCGAATATGACGTCACGATGGCGGTCACGATGCTCCTTTGGCCAACGACATCCTACTCCGATACTAGATTCTAGATTCCCAGCCAATCGCGAAAATGCGTACTGCTAAATTGGTAACTAGTGTATATTTTTTGCAACACAGTAGATGAATGAAGTTTGCAGCTCGAAATGAAGTCTACGATCGAAATAAATATGTTTTTGAATGTTTGAAGTTGAAGTCAGATTACAGATTC
Source organism: Callosobruchus maculatus (assembly GCA_951848785.1). NCBI lineage: Eukaryota > Metazoa > Arthropoda > Insecta > Coleoptera > Chrysomelidae > Callosobruchus > Callosobruchus maculatus. The sequence goes on along the minus strand of CATOUR010000104.1, from coordinate 621,301 downwards.
CAGTAAGTAAGTGCCTAATCAAATATTTTTCGTTGAAAAGATCTCCTCAATCGAAGGATGGCCCAGTGGTTAGAGAGTCCGCTAGTGGATCTCAGCGTCTTTGGATCCAAACCCAGGCCTTCCAACTTTTTTTTTATTTTTTTTTATTAAAAATTTTATTGATAGGCTTTTTGCACTTGTTACGCACATTTTTTCTCCGATCAACATAAATATGTGTTTGAATAAAATTTTGTTAGACATACTACTTGCACTGCACAGTGCAAAAACTAAGTACAGGAGGCGGTGGACAATTCAAAGAATCAGTGGAAATGAGCTTTGTCCGTCAATATCAATCGCCATTAATTTTTTTTAATTGTAATAGTTGGTTAATAAAACAAAATCCCTTCATCCATTCAATTCATTCAATTTAAAGTTTTTTAATGTAAAAAAAGTAACTCAAACTGGTAATCACATTCTGTTTATCACTTGGTATTATTATTTATTTAGCTTTGGGCAATGAAGCCTAACAATATTAAATTTTCATAAAAATTTGACAAGCGCTGTGCAGTGCAAGTAATATGTCTAACAAAATTTTATTCAAACACATATTTATGTTGATCGTCGAAAAAATGTGCGTAACAAGTGCAAAAAGCGCATCAATAAATTTTTTGATAAAAGCTCGATTCAAAGTATCGCACGACATTTTTTGATTTTATTTTCAAATCATTCAAGAGTGGCGTAGGACTTTCTGTTTCAATTCTTTTCTTTTTTTCTTCGAAAGGGAAAAAGACTTTTCAAGTAACTGGTCTACGATGCACTTACATCCATCAATCCATGCATACTTTTAACATTTATTTCTAGTTATCCCACAACCTTTAAATTTACCTTCACCATTCATCATAGAAAAACGTTTAAGGTACGAAAACGTGGCAAACAACAAAACCAATTAAAACTTGTTAGGTATATACATAAAAGCTAATGATCAATCTGTTTATAACAATCACGAAATATACTAAACTAGTCGTTCTCCACAAAAAAGTGCAAGACTTTTCTATCTAGTTTACGAAGACTATCCGTCCTTCCGTATTATTTGTATATTACATATTATGTATAGGCATATTGAAGAAAAGAATCCATGTTTATAGAGAAAAATTGTATATTTTTGAATTTAGCACGTTGACTCTTTTTATTGTGAACTCTCTATTTGAGCATCCATTAAAATGGACTTTACTTTTTGCTTAAAATTTCATGATGTTGGAACGCATAATCACATTAATTTTGTTATATGTCGTGAAAGATTTTTTGAACGTTGTGGTGCTGTGAAAAAACAGTGAAAAATTATTAGGAAAGTTAATAATAAGTGGCTGTATGGCATGCTTAAAATTTAATTTATCTTTGAGGTAAGAAGGGGAAGTGATAATAATTTTGTGTAAAAAAAACTCAAAGATTGTATTCGTATAAGTTGGATATAGAGAGCTATCGTAATTTATTCAGTTTTTATACTATATTATTATTATATAAAAGCGGCGCAACATTTGACTCCACGCGTTCCGCTATCCATATCTGCGGATCACAAAAAACATTCCTTAATCCGGTTCTGTCAAAGACGCTACCTTCAGTTTAGGCTTAGTTCAGATGACGCGCGTCCGACGCGCGTTCGCTTGACGCTCGTTTTGAAAATACACATAATTAATTCAAGCAGTTCACGAAAAATTGTACGCGCGTACGACGCCACTAGACTTAGAGAATCTCAATACGCGCGTCGGTCAGCGGCGTATTGAAATACTAGACGTTCCCATTGACTGTTCAGTTGGCAGGCGTCTTTTCTAGCGTTCAGCTTACATACCTGGAGTTTCTTTGCAAACATTTATTTGTCACGTATGCTATTGAAATGGAAACAGAAGAATTCAACACAGATGTTTTCATTGATGAAATTGAGAAGTGGCCTACGATTTGGGACATGCATTCCAAGTTATATTTAAAGACGGCAAAAAAGAGCGCCTGGGAGGAACTGGTCCTAATGTTTGGCAAATCCGATGATAAAAATTTAGGTTCGTGATTTCGTTGGCTGGGATACAGTGTAAAGTATAAACTTGTAGAAAGTCTATTCCTTGAAATTGGATGAACCCAGTGTGTCCTTTCCCTCCTACATCGTTTCCTTCTTCTATATGTCAACCTAACACAAACAGCTTCTCCTACATCCATTCTCGTTAATAACAACAAATAAACTGACACTCGATTGCCTAGTCTCACTCTATATAAAAGTTGTACGAAGTCCTACGCGTGTCATCTGAACACAGGCGCCACAAACGTGCGCCACGTCGACGCGCGTCGTACGCGCGTCATCTGAACTAAGCCTTATCGCCTGAACGCGACTGAGGCGATCGCCGTGCACCACATCTCACGAACGATGTGCGGGATGAGATGCCCTGTACTCTGTTCAACAACCCAGACGGGCGGCAGAGCGGCAGGCCTCCAAGGTGTTTATTGCCTTTCGGCCAATCGCAATGAATGCCGCCTTACTCGGGCGGCGTGCGTGGTATCCTATTTGTTTACAATCTTCCTGGAACCTCCGTAATTCTGGAGAGTTGCGCTACTGTGTGTGACAAGGATATACTGTGTGTCTGCTCTGAAAGTAAACCCAGGTAAACCGCTCGCATCGCATTCTGGAACGTCGACTCGTCGACTGCTGCAAAGACATCCGCGGCGGGTATCGCGGCATTCTTAATGAAATCCTCCACCGTTGCCAATTTAATTAAAATGTTAATTTTGAATATGATATACGACGATCGTGCGGGCAAACAGCAAGAAATAGGAGAGTGGGAGGAGCTTAGGAGAGAGATATTGCGGTGATCCGGAACGCGCTCCTGGCTGCCAAACGTTAGAACGGACCTTTAGCGGTCACGTGACCGAAGTTTGACATTGATGTCATTGACGGATGATTTATAAAAAAAGTAAGATCTGAGTCTGACTGTAATTAGTCGAAGAAGTTCAGTTAAGTAATTTATTTGATTATTACTACATCATACATTGTTCAGATATTTTGATATTTGTCAGATCATGCATGACTTTTCATAGAGTAAATAGCTCCGTGTTCATTTTGAATCTGTGATGGTGAACAGAGACAACTCTGTCTCATTTAGGTGTATATATTTCAACCTTTACTGATCCTCTTTATGCATATACGATATTTATATTATGGTTATGGAAACCAGGGTGACTGTCCCCGGGACTACCTAATCACTTACCCAAAGTGGAAGTGGGTTTGACTCACGCGTTCACGAACCATACCATTCCCCTAACCAGCCCTTTTATATGTTGTTTATTGTTTATATTTATTTATCGATCTATTTATGTGCTTAGATACCATGCTTGCTATGCTGTTATGCTTGCTATGCTGCTATGCTTGCGATGCTATGCTTATATTTCATATACCCTATCCCATTTACATCCTTTATTTACTCATTTATGTGTTGGTTATATTTATTTATTTATATTTGCTGATATTTTACATTTTTCCACATTCTATCCACATTTCTCTCCTTGACGTTGAACAGAGACCTAGCCCACCATGTATTATTATTATTATTATTATTATTTATCATTTAGACTGTGAATGTTTATAACCATTTCTTTATTATACAATATTAATAACAAGAGCCAGTTTACCACTATTATTAAGACGTTTTTTGAATCGTATCTTTCAACATATCAATATAAATACCTCACCAGTAAATTATATGAAATACAAAGCACTCATGATTTGATAAGTACAAGAATCAAGTAATAAAACCATACCTTAAACACTCAGCACTCATGATTAATAAATACAAAAGAACCAAGAAACAAATAATAAAAAAACCATATCATAACATTTCTGTGTTTTGATTTCATTCTCTCTGAGTTGGTACACATGCGTGATAAAAGAATCACATACAACATTGGGTTCTAAATTCCACCACTAGACATCTTGATCACTTTGGCTATTTCTAAATTTGGTATCGGTTTTGACAGTGATCAGTTGCTCACTACACTATATTGGGTTGGTTTGGTGTAATATTTTCCTTACCACAAACCGAAGCAGATGAATATGGTTTCCGAAACCAAAGATCAACTGAAGATCTTTTGGCTTACGTCTCACATGTGTGGAGTAAACTCATCCAGTCATTTGGTGAGGTTCACGTCGTTGCTCTCGATATTTCAAGGACATTCGATCAACTGTGGCATGCAGCTCTCCTGAACAAGCTCCCGTCTTACGGGCTTCCTGTTAATTTTTGCGGTTGGCTCGCAGACTTCCTCTCAGGTTGGAAAATCTCGGCCGTGGTAGACGGGTTTTCCTTTTCTTTCTCTCTAGCACTACAAACCCAGTCCACAGTTTTGAGGACGACAGTACTTTGTATGCAGGCATCCTGAGCAATAGACCGATCTCTGTGGTCGAGCTAGAACGCAGAAGACCGGCAGTGGCAGCTTCACTTTCAAAGAATTTCGATACCGCTTGGGGGCTCAAAAATATGGTAAAATTTAATGCTTCCAAGACACGGTATTGTACGCTGTCAAATAAGAAGTGCTCAAGTCAACACCCGGTTCTAATGAACACCAGGCTGTGCCCAGGAGTCACTCATTGAAGCTGTTAGGAGTCAACATTACAGAAAATCTGATCTGGCACGAATGCGTCGATTGCAACAGCTGCTGGTAAAAAGCTTGGGTACCTATTTAGAGTCAGAAAGTGCATCTCACCATGTAACCTTCTCACGCTATATAAAGCCCAGATAAGACCTGGCCTGGAGTATTGCTTTCATGTCTGGGGAGCTGCTGCCCCTACTACCCTGTCTATACTAGATGCCGTCCAGAGAAGGGCAATTCGACAAATTGGCGACCCGGCCTTAACGCGCCACCTCCAGCTACTTTCTCATGAGCATCGGGGCGTGTTGTTGGTGACCTCTGACTCTTCTACCGATATCCAAACGGAATCTGCTCCTTTCGTTTCGCCGCTCACCGCTATCAGATGCACCCGCGCGACCGCTGCATCTCATCCTGAGACGGTCATTCTTCATAAATCAAGAACCGAGCGGTACAACCGCACATTTATTCCCAGGGTGTCCAAGGCTTGGAATGGACCGCCAGGAGATGTATCTATTGGGCCTGCGGGTATTGGCCCATTCAAATCCCGCGTTAACAAACTTCCCCTAACGTAACCCTTTCACAGCAGCCGCGGTATTCTGGTATTTAGGCTCTGCCTACGCGGTCTGTTCAGTTATAAAAAAGAGTCATGTTCTATGACTCGTTCTATCATATATTGGAATATCTTACCCCTGGGCTATATAATATGCAACATACGAGGATCTCGCGAATCGAGAGAGGGAAGAACGCTTCTGGGGGAGGTTCATATTAGAAGACAAGCCATCCTTCAGCTGGATGTGCTGAAAATTACAACGTAAAAACGGATATTAATATCTGCGGGTGGGGCGACCTGCAGCGAAACTGTTCCAGTATTTCATTACGTTCTGTTTGGAGTTGCTTGGTTGGTATACCGTTTTGATTTATGCCCGAGCTCACTATATTGCTCGCGCCCTGGAAGCCTTGGAATTGCCGACTGCTGAGATGGACGCTATCGCCTCACGCCCCCTGCCATGGCTTTGTTTTCGAGGACGGACACTTTTTGTCGGTCTGCAGACAGTTAGACAGACTGTATGTTCGTTTTGGAAAAGGATCCTTTAGTGATTACGTTTATTCAATTTTCGATTTTGATGGAAGTGGATCTATAACTGTGCTAAAAAATGGTACCATACAGGGAGGCTAACAGTATGTGGACGCAATATACTGGGCTTATTTTAAAAATGCATCACTTGGTTATGGTTATTATTATTTTCGGCTTACATGAAGTGTAAAGGTACAGGTACTTAACAAACAATAAGCGTATATAGTGATAGCACAAAGAAAAAACAAAAGTCACAGAAAAAGTTACACATGAACCTAACTAAATATCAATGTCTAAGTTTCTAATCCAGTCAAGAGCTGCATCATCAGCTTTCATAAAGTCGCTCCAACTTCCCCGATAGGAACGCAGGGGGCATTCGTCCCTAATGTGCCTGGCTGTCAAGTTCGGAGCCCCGCAGTCACAGGCCGGAGACTCCGGGACACCCCATTTGTGAAGTGAGTCCGCGCAACGGCCATGTCCAGTGCGGAACTTGTTCAATTTGACCCACAGCTTTCTGTCGAGTTCAGTGCCAGCAGTGTCATGGTTATACCCTCGGAACCACTCGCGCTCCTCAAAATTTTCAATACGTTGGCAGTTCTGATCCCACAGGTCTCTCACTTCGATATTACTGGCATCCAGCTGTTTTGCTTGTCGCACCGGGGGGTTCCGTGAGCGGAGTCTATTTTGTCGTAGGCTTGGTATGTCTTCCTGTATGGGTAGGTCCAGGTTCTCTTGTAGCTTGTGGTATTCCCTAAGCAGAGCCTCGCTCCTACGAATTGCGGGTGGGTATATGTTGCTCAACAAAGGAAACCAGCAGGTGGGTGTTGGTCGGATTGCTCCAGTTATCAGGCGCATAGTGTAGTTTAGCTGGACGTCGACCAGAGTGGTGTGGCAGCTGTTTAGCCACACCGGGGCACAGTATTCAGCTGTAGAGAAGACCAGTGCAATGGATGATGTGAGCAGTGTGTGAAGCTCCCCATGTTGTTCCACATAGTTTTTGAACAATATTGTTACGCGTCTTTATCTTGACAGCAGTATTTTCAAGGTGTTTTTTGTATGAAAGGGTGCGGTCGAGGGTGACTCCAAGGTACTTCGGATACTTGTTATGTCGAAGAGTGTTTCCATTAAGCTGCACTCTCAGCTCCGCGCTGGCTTGTTTGTTGTTCAGGTGGAATGCGCATACTTCAGTTTTACTTGCTCTGGGTTTAAGTCACCACTTTCCAAAGTAAGAGCCTACAACGGCCAGATCCTCCGTGAGAATTGTCTCCGCTCGTCCGAGATCTTTGGTTCTACAGGCAAGAGCGATGTCGTCCGCGTAGTAGAATTTCTTGGACCTGGTGTTGGAGAGATCGGAGATATACAGGTTAAAAAGTAGGGGAGCTAGTACGGAACCCTGTGGTAGGCCATTGCTTAATTTTCTCTCCCTGCTTACGTTTTGTCCCATGTAAACGCGGAAGTACCTATTGCTCATCATGGTGTTAAGGAGAGTTACAGTTTTTCGACATCGGGTTGTTTTTAATAATTTATACATCATCCCCTCCCTCCAGACTGTGTTATATGCCGCGGTTAAATCTACGAATGCGATAGATGTCTTCTCGTTTTCCTGGAAACCAGCCTCCATGAAGGTTGTTAAGGTCAGTACCTGGTCGCAGCAGCTTCTCTGTGGTCTAAAACCTGCTTGCTCAACTGGGATATGTTCCATGACGAGGCCGCTAATTCTGTTATAGATGAGCCTCTCCAGAAGTTTATAGGTACAGCTCAGCAGGTCTAAAGCTTTGAGGTAGAGAACGGTGAAGGCTACAGCCTTGAAATCTTTTCACATAAATTCCGATGTTCGTGTCAAAAATACCCTGTTTAAATATTATATATTATGTCTGGACATCGGTGTCGGAGCCTTTAGGGGAATCAAATACGTGAATTCCTCCTCAAAAGTAGTTTTTCTCCCACCATAATAAAACGGCAGCCATTTTGTTTTTTTTTCAATTGAAGTACGAGTGATGTCCTACAAACACAAAATAAGTCTCATTCGATACCCGAACATAAACTAATGGTAAACGTTTTTCAAATCTCATTTCATATCAGGGTAAAAAAAGTTGTTAAAAGAAAATAATTATGTAATTTTTTGCATTTTTTTACAATTTGAGGTTTTTAAAATCTGGACTGTTAACCTACATTTTTTTTATTTCTAAGCGATAACTAACAGCTGTACATATTAGCCCTAAGTAGTTTAGAAGCTATGATGGTTTGAATATGACGCTTTATTGTCTAATCCGGTAGTTGAAAAGGCAATAAAATAACATACAGTGGTCACGACATTTATTTTGAAAAAAAGCCAATGTTACAAGTATTGTTTCAAATGTCCTCTTTGGTGTTGCAGACATGCTACTCTTACTGATTCATGTTGCGTAGAGCGACTGATCATTGCTTTGTCATTCCGTTATTAACTTCCAACTCGAATAATTTTGCTAATAAGCTCCTCGTGTGTATTTGGCACGTCGACATAAACTTTCTATTTCATTGTACCCCTCAAGAACAAATCAAGTGGGGTCAAGTCCGGTGAACACGGTGACCAAGCGATTGTTCCACCGTGTGTAATCCACGGCGAATATCGTTCATTTAAATAGCTTCCTAGATTTGCGTTTGGGTTGAGGGCTTAAGCAATGCCCACACCTCAATCAGCAAGGGTTCTCGCAACTGGTGTATTCGATTCTATCTTAAACCAGGGCTCTGTTCTTATGTTTTGTAGGATCTGTTTGTATGTCGCTCTGGATGGATTTCTGTGATAGCGTTCGCTCCACTGTTCTTTCAGGTTCTTGTTTAACTGTTACTCTTCAGGTCACTATAGGGAATTTTGAAATTTCTCATCAGTATTCCATCTGAAGTCGCAATGTTTGCTAGTCTGTCGACTGACTGTGTCGTTTTGAGGTATACCTGTATGTCCTTTAATTCATACAATTTTTACATTTTCATTCAAATTGCTGCGCCTGTAAATATATATATATATATATATATATTCGCGGATTTTTACAACTGTCGTCGCTTCTCCGCCCCCATTTTCCATAATTTACGATTATAGACGATGTTCTCTTCTAGATTTCTGCCTTTCATGGCTTCATTCACGTCGTCTCTCCAACTTCTCCTGGGTCGTCCTCTCTTTCTTCTTTCGGGTGGTGTCCATTTTAATACTCGTTTAGGCCATCTTTCGTCTGTCATCCTATTAACATGACCAAACCATACAAGCTGTCTTTTTTGAATCTCGTCTATTATATCTCTATCTAGCCCCATTCTGTCTCTTATCTCGTCATTGCGGATTCTATCCCTCCTTGTCACTCTACAGCTTCTTCTCATAAAATCCATTTCTGTAGCCTGCAGCTTTTTCCTATTTCTGCTACTAACATCCCACACCTCTGCTCCATATGTGACCACTGGTTCCACCATAGATTTATATATCCTCTTTTTTGTTGTATTTGAGATTTTTTGACTCCATAGGACTGAGTTTAAGCACTTTGTCATGTTTCTGCCTTTATTTATTCTATTACTGATTTCCTCTTGGCTGTTCCCCCTTTTAGTGAATGTGACTCCTAGGTATTTTATCTGGTTCGTTCCCTTAATATATGTATTTTCTAAGGGCAGGTCCTCAATATCCTCATTCCCAACTACTAAGTATTCGCATTTTTTTTCGTTTATTTTTAGTCCACATTCGATGTAGGTCGTTTGTAGTTTCCTTACCATATAACTAAGGTCGTCGATGTCTTCCGCCACAAGGATTTGGTCGTCCGCAAAGAAAAGGGTATATAGTACATCATCGCCAATATCTATTCCCATATTTTTACATTGCTTCTGCCATTTTAAGAGAGACTGGTGTATATAAATCTTAAAGAGGGTGGGAGAGAGACAGCAACCTTGTCTTAGCCCCTTTGTGGTAGGAAATTCTTTGCTTATCGTATTCCCTACTTTGACTGAGGCATAGTTGTTGTTATACCATCGTTGAGTAGCTAAAATTAGGGAGGGTTTTATTTCTAAGTTATTCATCTTTGTCCACAGTTGGTTTATCGGTACATTATCATAGGCTTTTTCGAGGTCAATTAGGGCTATGTGTGTTTCTCTATTTCTCTGTACCCGTTTTTCTATCAGAATTTTTATTGTAAATATGTTGTCTATGGTTGATCTCCCAGCTCTAAAACCAGACTGCTCTTCGGGTTGTTTTGTTGCAATGTCGTCTTCTATTAAGTTTCTTAGGATTCTGGAGTACACCCGTCCTATCGTGGGTATCACAGCAATTCCTCTATAATTATTCACATTATCTTTGGCGCCTTTTTTGTGTATAGGTGTTATATACGCCTTTTGCCAATCCTCGGGAGTTTTCTCACCATTTAAACATCTTTGAAATAGATTTTTTAGCATAAGCCATAGTTTAGGAGATCCGTATTTGATAAGTTCTGGCGGGATGTTTCCGAGGCCTGGCGCTTTCTTGAGCTTCAGAGTTTTTATCGCCTCCGCTACTTGTTCTATTCTTAATTCTACGTCGTCTTGCTGTAATTGTAAGTTCGCATCATTATTCATGAAGTTGCTCCGCGTTTCGTGTAAGAGATGTTGGAAATGATTCACCCAATCTTTCTCTGGAATGGCCTTCAGGATTGCTCTGCTTTTCGACGTAGTTTTTAAAGATTTCAGTACTCTCCAAGCTTCTGAACTTTTAGATCCTCCAATCATTTGTTCTACATATCCGCATCTGTTTTCCCATGATTTGTTCATCTTTTTCGTTGTTTCTGCTTTAACTTGCCTATTTAGTTGTTTGTATAGTTCCTCTGAGTGACGGTCTTTTTTGTCTATGTATTGTAAGTAGGCCTCTTTCTTCTTTTTTATCAAATCTTCGATCTCCTTGTCCCACCAATAAGGCTTTCCCCTCGCCTTCGTCGCACTACCTACGGCCTCCCGGGCAGCCTCTTTAATACTAGTCTTTATATGCTCGTACTCATCATCTATGGTCCTATTTTTTATTTCGAGTTTTTCATCGAGTCTTCTATTATACAAGTATTTCGTGCTAGGATACTCCAGACTGTCCAAGTTGTAGTTTTCACTGTCTCTGATATCAGGTGACGTTCCTTTATCTGCATGTTTTCCTGATAATATGTGTACATTCAGAGTTCCCACAAGTAAGCGATGATCACTACCGCAGTCTGCCCCTCGTTTTACTCTTACATCCAAAAATTTTAGAATTGTCTTTTGTTTTGTGATGATATGATCAATTATGGATTTTTGATCTCTGGATCTATGGTGCCATGTATATTTATGGATATCTTTATGGGCAAAGAAAGTATTCGTTATTCTAAGACTGTATTGTTCACATAAGTCTATCAGTCTTTCACCATTGTTATTTTTGGTCGGTTCTCCATGTCTTCCGACAACTGGACTGTTTGGATGTGTGCCTACTCGACTATTCAAGTCGCCCACGATAATTACTTCTTGTCGATTAGAAATTTGATCTAGGTGGTCTCTCAGAAGTGTTTCGAAGTTGTCTTTTACTGCTACAGGCTCATCGTCATTTGGGGCATAGATTCCCAAGATAATTATAGTTTTTCCCTTGTACCGCATGGTCATTTTAATCATACGTTCATTTATACTTTCCCAAGATTTAATCTGTTGCTTTAATTTCTTATGTATTAGTATTGATACTCCAGCTTTTGCATGCACAGATTTATCTACTCCACTGTAACAATGGATGTAGTTTTTCATATATTCGCAGCCATTGCCTTTCTTCTTTGTCTCTGTTAATACTACGATGTCCATCTTCCTTTGTTCGATTTCAAACATTATTTCATGCTGCTTATTCTTGAGGCCTTGTATATTCCATGTACCAATAATCATGTTCCTTTTCCGTCGCCGTTTTCGTTTACCGTAAATCCGATCTACCATCCGAGGCTGATTTTTGGGGTTTTTAGCTTTATTTGAATTTTTACATGAGCGAGGTGCTGGCCCACTGCAAAACCCCCATACTTGGAGGACCAGGATTTTTTGTCTGGGTTTCTTCCCATAGTCGATTGGTTCCCGTTTTGAGGCGCCTGTAAATATGTTTGAGATTATATGGTTGAAAGTCGGTGATATACTTAAAAGACCTAATCTCATAGCTGCACTCTTGCTCTCGGTGAAAATTATACCATCTCTAATTTCGGTATTACTGAGGGAATATTCTAGAGCTGTAAATTCAGCAGAATAGATTGAACAATCTGGAGGGAGTTTGTATAATTCTTGATAGTTTCTATTTTCATGGTAGAGAGTGCAGCCCACACCGTTTGTCGCCTTTGAACCTTCTGGGTATATGCGTTCATATTGATCCCATTTTTCTTCTATCTGTTGTTTAAACTTTATGTATGTGGTAGGGTCAGCTTGATGAAAGTTCGTATATTCTACTCCTCGTTGGAAGTATGTATGACCATGACAAAGCTAATTAAAATATGACGTGACCATAACACCACTAAAGCTACCAAAATGTCTCTGGTTCAGTCTCTTGTGTTCTCCATATTTTTGTATGCCTCGGAAACATGGACTGTTAAAAAGGTAGATCGAGCTCGCATAGATGTTTTTGGAATGTAGACATGGAGGAGAATGCTGAGAGTCCCATCGAACTAACGTTTCCATACTGGATGAGCCGGTCATCCAAAGAGACTATCCTCCATTGTGTCGACAAGAATGATTACATTGTTCGGACACATTCACAGAAGCGATAATATGGAGAAAATTGTAGTTCAGAGTCACGCTCCAGGGTGGGCGGCGCCGCGGTCGTTCCCCTACACGCTGGGTGGATACGACGAAACAGTTGCTGGATATGAGTGTCAAGAGCGTCACTGAACTGACAGTAAACCGCGAACGATGGCGAGCTACAGTTTTCAAAACTATTGATAATATTCGTGTCGGCAATGCTCTACCTCCAATTTAATGCATTTTACGAGTTCACAACATGTTTGTTAAGACATTGTGACTATGATGATGACTAGCAACACTGGTCGCGCGATCAAAACCGCGCTTTGCTACTATTGGCTGCATTTAAATTTCAGTTCCTGGTTCTCAAATCCGTTTTCATTAAGATACTAAGGGTTAAAAAAGTAACTGAACGCTCTTTTGCGACTACTTTTGTATGCCCCACAACGTCCTGCATGCGAAAATGCTACTTTCAACTTATACTAATACAGAACTAGAATATTTATGTTTCTTAAGTGCTTTATAATATTTCCAATATTTTTTGAGTGAAATGAGTAATGCATTTAACGAGTTCACAACATGTCTGTCAAGACATTATGACTGATGATGATGATGAATACGTTGGAATGTATTTAGTCTCTGACTGATAATAAGTATTCATGTAAACAAATGTTATATATGTAGATGGATCGCCCTATAAATCTTATAGAACCCGCCTCTACACAAAACCGTATACAGGGTTGGGATGAAGTATGGAACCAAGCAAATAACTTTGGAACGGAAAGAGTGACATTGCTGAAAATTTGCATGTAAGTGTAGTGACGTCTAATGCATCCGAAAACATTATGTTAGCTATTAATGTACTCCCGGTTTAACCGGAAGTACCGTCAACTTTTTTAATTTAAATGGGACACCCTGTATATTTTTGCAGATTTTAATTCATCTTTTTTTTCGAATACGTCCATAGTGGGTTTCGTATTTGTTTCTTAAAAAATTTGTCTCACAAATTCGTCCGTGGCGGTCTGCGGTCTTCCCGTTCGAAGTAATTTTTTTGTATTTTTTTTAGTCACCGTCAAATGTGTTATAGGGCCCCTGTCGGGACGTAGATCAATAAAAGTTGACATACTTCTTTGTGAGTTCTCACGCGATCGCCAAAACCGACTTTGAATGACCGGCATTTTAAACACCTGAAATGATAAAGAAGCTTTATCTTTCCCGTTTTTACAGAAACTAATGCTAAACCCACTATGGACGTATTCGGAAAAAAAAAGATGAACTAAAATCTGCAAAAATATACAGGGTGTCCCATTTAAATTAAAAAAGTTGACGGTACTTCCGGTTAAACCGGGAGTACATTAATAGCTAACATAATGTCTTCGGATGCACTAGACGTCACTACACTTGCCTGCAAATTTTCAGCAATATCACTCTTTCCGTTCCAAAGTTATTTGCTTGGTTCCATACTTTATCCCAACCCGTATAGAAAAGGCGGGCAAATAACCGTTCCCCTTATCAATTCGAATTTTACCGGGCAATAAATTGCAATAGCCCTTGCAAGGCAGCATAAAAATTCCCGGTACGGCTTCGATAATCAATTAAAGCAAAACGGGATGCGGTGTCCAGTCCGGAGTCCGGCAGTGGCCGTTTCCGTGAAATGAACCCTTTTAGCGGCCGGAATGCAATATGAGGTATCCGAAGCGGCAATAACATAAACCCCGGTCGCTTTCCCGCTTCCTACGGGCCCTTTTCAAACTCCATCCTACATCGAATTATCTTCCAAGGCTCACTACACGGCTGTATACGTATACAGTGATGCCAAGCTGTTTATGGAAAAACATTCATTAAAGCTCCATGCAAGAAAACAGCTGAAACACTGATCTCCTTGAGTAGGAATCAGCTCCGAATAACGACGGGTCTCCTCACAGGACATTGTGGCCTGAACGAACACTTGAATAAAATGGGACTCTACAATGGAGGCCCCAACTTCAGACTGTGTGTTAGGGGGACTGAGCCAGCCCTACACGTGCTCTGTGAGTGCGAAGCGCTAGATCACAAGAGACAACAGCTCTTTGGGAGGACCAAGCTAGAACCAATGGAGTACAGCTCAGTACCAGGGCTAGTAGGTAAACTGCATAAAGTTATGCAGGGATCCAGATTGCTAGAGTGGATACTGTAAATGAGAGGAGCAATAATACAATAGGCCTTAAGGCTTAAGTATTGACGGGGACAGTAAGGTCGGACGGCTCCTGGAAAAAAATGGGAAGCTGTAGGCATGTGCGCAATAAAAAAATGGCGGAGGAGTAGAAAGTTAATTCAACACAATTACAGTTTAACGTACAGAAAACTCAGGCAACAACACTGGCAAAGAATTCTCACGTTAGCTTACCAACTGTGGAAATAGAGTGTCGCCTAATAGTCGAGTCACCTTGCGTCAAGCTTTTGGGGATCCACATAAACAATAACATGTCCTGGCACGATGTCGTCAGTATTGCTAAAACGGCATCCCAGAAGCTTGGAGCACCCTCTAAGGCTTCTGGACACTATCCAGAAAGGAGCAATTAGACTAATCAAAGAAGAGTGGCTGACCTATCCCTGTTTTACAGATTCTATGACGGAGGATGTTCGTGTGAGCTCTCCTAGATAATAACACCAAAGGTTGACCGAACGAAGAACACTAGAGAGACTCTCTGAGCTCATCCTTATTAGGTCAAGGTCCCTACTCCCTGAAGCAGTCTCCTCCAGCAATCCTCCTTTTAGAGACCGTTGACACTATGGAATGAGCTGCCCGAGAATTTGTTTCCCGGCGGCTACAACCTGCAGCGTTTCAAATCTAACGTGCACAGACGCCTAACCTCTCGCAGCTCATCTACAGTGCCATAGGCTTTCAACCTTTTTTGTGAGAAAGTTGCACATTTATATGCGATTTTCTATGTTTTGTTTATTAACTAGGTATATGTTGATTTAGTTTATACAAGAATTTGACATAACAGTTTTTAGATCTCATTTTGATTGATGAACTATTGTGAGCTATCATGGCTGATGGCTGAAAACATTTGATGTTCATGGTGAGGCTAAAACTCAAAACAACGGCCAGATTTGTGAGTAGCGTCCTCAAACTATACATCATACGAGTTTTTGTTCCGATAGGAAGCCAGATAGGGATTTTAGATTTTTAGACTGAACTTGAGGATCTGAGGGTCTGAAAATGTTTGATATTCCTTACCTGATGCTGAAAGTCAAAAGCACAGCTGGATTTGTAATTAGCACCCTCAAACTATACATGACAAGAGCTTCCGGCCAGATAGGAAGCCAGATAAGAATTTTAGATTTTTAGATTGAGCTTGTAGATCTGAGGGCCTGAAAATTTTTGATGTTCGTTACCTGTGAGTGAAACTCAAAACAAGGGCCAGATTTGTAAATAGCATCCTCAAACTGCACACTCATTGCCATAAATATCTTCGTGGCCTGATACAAAGCTGAGATGTACAGCGTTACGTGAAGCTAGTAAATCACATTAAGGTGTTTTGGACATAATAATAATAATAAACTATCTTTTATTTCATAATTATATATACATTATAATTAATACGGTAGACTGATGGCGAAGTCTAGCCATGGCTACTACACTTAACCATCAGTGGGCTTACCACCCTATAATACAATTTCCTATTGATGATTTCTCAAGAATGTTACTTTTTTTGATGAAATTTACTTGCTTACACAGTACCTGCTTTGAATTAGGGTGAAGAATGAATCGATATTTTAATTGAGAATCAGCTGTTACGCTATCTTGTCCAGTTTAAAATCTGGCAAAACTTTACGTTTAGCTACTCCAGAAATTCCATCAATTTCGTATTTTGCTGTAAATCAAGTTTAAAGGAGTCGCTCACAAACATAAGTACATCAAACTAAAGGAAAGCTAAATACAATGAAAGATCGTACATCATTGTTCGTGCTGTAGTTGAGTCAATGACTCCAACATTGACTAATGGGGGATTTGTTAGATTTTAAACCTGGTCAGGCTTTACATTTCGCTACTCCAGAAATTCCATCGATCTCATACATTTTGCTGTATGTGGACGGTAGGACTAGCAGTCGTTACCGTGACATACGCAGTTGGATCACGTTCTTACTTTAAATTTAATGAGAATTTTATATCAGAGAGTCGTAGAACAGCAACAGTCTCGGAATTCCAATTCGTTATTGGATGAGGGGAGCAATTACATTAACCGCAACATTGATAGGTACCTTAATGGTACTTCAACTTAATTACAGGCACTTCAAATTACCGACATTCGAGCAATTTTAGAATATCAACGGAAAGGAAAGGTTCAGTGCATGTTACCGATATTAGATTGGGCAGAAAAAGCATGAATTGTAGTAAAATCTTCTTCATTAAAGGGATGGCTTTCGATTTTTGTAACTTTTATTTTCTTCGTCACATAAACCCATAATACATAACCATAACCATAACGTAAAACATAAGTGACAAGTGAGTAATGACATGGACCTAACATCCTGTTGTCACCTACGTCATTGACAGCTGACGTTTGACACAGAACACAGAACGGCACAGCTAACAGTTCATTCCATGTTACTACACTATTTCCTATGGCTAAACCCAACGAATTTAAATAGGTTGGAAGAAGCAAAACCTAAAATAATACCTGATGAACAATGTGGGTTTAGAAAAGGTCGGAGCTGCTCTACAGCTCTATTGCATGTCACAGATAATATAATAACAAAATCTGATAAGGGGGAGGTAACAGCTTTAGCACTCCTTGACTTTACCAAAGCCTTTGATACAATTAACCATCCTATATTGTTTGCAGTGCTAAAATATATTGGAGTAAGCGATCATTCAATACAGTTTTTTGAAAATTACTTGCAAGGAAGGAGCCAAAAGGTCGTTATTTCAGACAACGTGTCAAATGCCTTAAATGTAGCTGATGGTGTACCTCAGGGCTCCATACTTGGACCAACCCTTTACATTATATATACTTCGCAGCTGTACAGTTCTATCAAACACAGTAATTTTCAATGCTATGCTGATGATACTCAGGTGTATTACTCTTTCCATGCAAGTTTCTCTGAAGGGGCCTGTGAAAATTTTTCTAATGACCTCAATTGTCTGTACAAGGTATCAATGGAACACAATCTTCATTTAAACCCTGAGAAGTCTAGCATCATACTTTTTGGCCCAAAAAAATCCCTAAACAATATCTTAGATAATTTTAACCCCAAAATTAATAACATTCCGCTGCAAAAGAAATGTGAAGTTAGGAATTTAGGTTTAATGATGGACTCCAACTTACGTTTCAAGAAACATATAACAAACTCCATTGGTAAAGCCTACGCCCAACTGAAATACATTTATGCACACAGGGGAATGTTGAACAGAAAGACGAAGATACTTTTAACGGATAGTCTTGTCCTTTCACACTTTAATTTTTGTGATATAGTGTATGATGCGTGTATTGATCAAGCTGACATTAAGAGAGTACAGAAAGTGCAAAACTCTTGCCTACGATTAATATACGGCATAAGACGTGGACACCATATATCCCATAAAATAAGAGAGACAAATTGGCTAAGCATGGCAAACCGGCGTAAATTACATTCTGCTTGCACGTACCACAAAATATTAACTACTAAAGAGCCATCTTGTTTATATAGAAAAGTGTTATTTAGACGTGATGTTCATAATGTAAATATAAGACATAGAGCTGCAATCACATATCCTGCTCATCGTACATCTCTATTTAAAAGGTCATTTTCTTATAATATCGCTAAACTATATAATTCGCTCTCAACTGTTTTAAAAACCCTACCCTTAAAACTTTTCAAAAAACAATACTTTTCTATACTGAAAGGCTAGTGTAATTATTTTCATTATATTAATAAATTGTTTTTTACATCTGATACTGTTCCTCAAGTTGAAAACGTTGAATATCATCTCATTTCTATGCTCATCTGTTCTGTGCTCATTCATAGAAGTTGAACTCTATTAATCTGTTTTTTTTTGTATTCATGTGAGTTGAATGTGTCCTTTAACATAAGTTACCGTAAGCTAGAGGTTAAGTGGAAGACCAGCTTAAAGCTGAACTTCGCCTTTTCAACAGAACCAAAATAATTTTATTACTGTAATTAAAAATGAATAAAGTCTATTATTATTATTATTATTATTATTAAGCTCTAGCAACAAAAAAGTAAGGTGCCTTGGGGGGCCTCGTATTTGCATTTGTTTGGGAGCCCTTAGGAAGGGTATACATTGGATGAGTATCTTCCTTCCTAACATCACTAAATCTACCAAAATGTTGCTGGTTCAGTCTCTTGTTTTCTCCATAATTTTGTATGCCTCGGAAACTTGGACTGTTAAAAAGGCAGATCGAGCTCACATAGATGCTTTAAAAAAGTGGACGAGGAGGAGAATGCCCAGAGTCCCATATACCACCCATCGAACTAACGTTTCCGTACTGGATGAGCTCGGTAATCCAAAGAGACTATCCTCCATTGTGTCGACCAGAATGCTTATATTGTTCGGACATATTCACAGAAGCCATAATATGGAGAAACTTGTGATTCAGGCTCATGCCCCGAGTGGGCGGCGACATGGCGGTTCCCTAAATGCTGAGTGGATACGACGAAACAGTTGCTGGTTATGAGTATCAAGAGCGCCACTGAACTGACAGTAAATCGCTAATGATTGCGAGCTACAGTTTTCAAATCTACTGTAACTATGACGATGATCTTCCTTTGAGACAATATGCTATTTTGGGATCCTCTTCTTTTATTACTGTTACGCTCAATACTCGAAAAAAATACGAAGAACTAGTTTTGAGCAAGAAATATTTCCCAAACTTGAAATATGAATTTTATACGGCTATTGAGCATTATCAAATAGGCAGAACTAGTTTTGCACATCTTGAAATACACAGAGCTGGCTTTGCGCAACTTGAAATGCACAGGACTAGTTCTGAATATTTTCTGAATGACCAGCACAAATTCTGCTTCTTCCATTTAATCAGCGCCAACGTCGGATTCAAAGAAGTATAAAGTTGGAGAAGTTAAATATATTTCAATGAATACCAACAAATAATAAATCGTCAACTGAGGCTGGTTTAAATTTTTTATTTGATTGTGTGAGCATCAAATAGGCTTGTGCTTGCATTTTCATGATTCGTACTTATATTGCAAGAACGTTGGTAAAGAAACCTAACCTAACCCAACCTAACCTAACATAACCTAAACGATAGGTTTTTGATGGTTTTTGACACACAATACATAACGAATGTTCACTTTGGTTGTCATCCCGTACCACAGAACTAGTTCTGTGCATTTCAAGTTGCGCAAAACTAGTTCTGTGCATTTCAAGATGCGCAAAACTAGTTTTGCCTATTTGGTAATGCTCAATAGCCGTATAAAACTAATATTTCGGGTTTGGGAAATATTCCTTGCTCAAAACTAGTTCTGCGTATTTTTTTCGGGCATTGCCCGAATTCGGCTATTAAGTGTAACATTACTATTAATTTAATGACTGCCATATATCATGAAACTAGCTTTGATATTTACACTATGGACTTTGATAAAATAGCTTATAATTGTAGCGTTTCCATCTTTTTGTTCTATTAACTTTATTCTGCTTTTAAAATGTGGCTTAGCGTTTTTTATGTTCAATTTTTTTTTATCATTACCCCCACTCCTACTCGCACGAGGCTTCAGTCATATAGATTTATGTTAATAATTAAATTCTAATCAACTCAGAAGCAAAATTAACGATTGAAAAAGCAAGGCAATTACATTACCTAAAACATTGATAGTCTAACCGTTCACTTAATTGCAGACGCTCCAAATTACCATCTTTCGGGTGCTTTCGGAATATTAACGAACGCAGGTCCGTGAAGTGTTTTTCGTGAACGCCGGCAACTCCAAATTGAGCCGTCTTTCGCAGATCTCCTGCGATTTTCCACCAGACCATCTGTCTTTCTCTTCCAACTAATTGATATAATTACGCGGCTATTATTGAGGCGAAAGTTGTTTTCAGAGGTGGATGATCTCACCTTGTCAGACACTGAACCCAACCCACTGGGGTGTTAGAGAATATTAACAGCGTTGATTAAAAAATGGGGTCTTTTGGGCTGACCCGGTATTTCCCACGAATGTGAAGTAACATTTGAATGTTCGAAAAATCGTTGTTTAAGACTCCAAGTGAGAAAAAAGAGGAATTCGGACCATATGGTAGGTGCTACGCTCAGGAGTATTCATATTGTTGCTCATTAAATTGTCATAACGTTTGTCACATCTCGTCAAAATTTCAAGTACAAAATATTTACATATTGATGAATACAGGAAATTATAGCCTCCTATACTGCTGCAGTTTCAGTTATGGTCCAGATCTATGGTCTACGAAGAGGGACGAAAGAAATAACACCAAACAGAATGAAAGGTTAACCAAACTAGTTGCAGATAAGGTGAAGTTGGACAAATTGAGTGTATATATAAAAATTGTAGTGTATACCTATTCGGCCTGCAACTCATACAAGGCATAGCCTTCGAGGTGGCGCTATTTTGTATTGCATTACAAAAATAAATAATAATTCATATAGACAACAACATGATTTCCTGTTGTGCACCTATGCAGCCCATTTTAAAAGCAAACATTCTAAGAAATTTTGTTTGTTTCTCTGTTAATTGAAACATATGTGTATTTTAACTTGAATATCAGATAGCACTCCAGTAAAGAACGGTTTAGTGAACAACAGAAGACTGCAAATCGTTAATCTTTCTCATGGCCAGCCTCCTGCAAAGGATGAAAGCCTGTGGCGCTGTACAAGCGCTGAGAAACGATAAGTGTCGGTGCGCGTTAGATTTGAAATGCGGCAGTTTGTAGCCGTCGGGAAACAAATTCCCCGGCAGCTCATTCCACAGCATTGAAGTTTTCCAAAAGAAGGAATGCTGGAGGAGACTGGTTCGGGGAGTAGGGACCTCGACCTGGTAAGAATGAGCTCGCAGAGTGTTCCTGGTTCGGATGGCTTTTAGTCATATTATCTGAGAGAGCTCACTCGAAGATCTTCCGTGATAGAATCTGTAAAACAGGGACAGGTCAGCCACCTTTCTTCGATGTTCCAGGCTGTGGAGATCGTTTGTGGTCTTAGGCGTATCGGTTAATCTAATTGCTGTCTTCTGGATAGTATCCAGAAGCTTTAGAGAATGCATCGTAGCGCACCCCCATACATGGGAGCAATACTCCAGCGATGGTAGAATCTGTGCCTTGTAGAGCAGCAGTAGTTGCTTTGGTGTATATAGCTTCCTACTGCAGAACAAAACTCCAAGCTTCTGGGATGTTTTACCTATACTGAGGACGTGGTCCTGCCAGAACATGTTATTGTTGATGTTGATCCCCAAAAGCTTGATGGAAGGTGACTCGACTATGGGCTGACCCTCCATTTCCACAGTTGGTAAGACGTTGAACTGTACTTTATTTACTAATCCCCACCTGACAATTATTTTGATATCTACGTTGATATGTGAGGCATTCTGCTGTCGCAGGCGTACCGTCTCCTGGGATGATAGTGACTTGCCTGGTTCACTGCACGATATTAATGTACTGTCTACAAAGCTGTAGATTAGATTGTATGTTATTTCCAGCAGCTCGTTGATGTACAGCAGAAACAGTGTAGGGTATAGGACAGATCCCAGAGAAACACCGGAGTTTATTAAAAATACATCTGATGAACAGCTTTCGACTACAACAAACAGAGATCGGTCGTTTGAAAAGTTTCTCAGTCATTGGAGCAGGTCAGGTGGTAGTCCATAAGCAGCAAGCTTGACCAGAAGTCCCTCATGCCACACTCTGTCGAAGGCTTCGATATTTCAAGTGCAACAGCATGGGATTCGCCATAATTTTCTATTGCTCTGTTCTACAAGTGCGTGACGTAGGCGAGGAGGTCACACGTAGACTCGTGCTTACGGAAGCCATACTGGTGATCATTTATGATGTTACTGTTGTCCAGGTATTTCAGAAGCTGTGTGTTAATGACAGTCTCCATAACCTTAGACATGATGCTGGGAAGAGCCACAGGTCTATAATTGGTTGGATCGGTTTTTTGCCTTTATTAGGGATGGGTTGTACGCAGGCAATCTTCCATGAAGCGGGAAACACGTCTCGCTGATATAATAGTTTGAAGAGCTTACAAAGCATAGGCCCAAGCTTAGCGGCACAGCGTTTAAGGACAATGGCTGGAATTTGGTCAGGAGCAGTAGTTTTCTTCGTGTTTAGTTTTTGGAGGATGCTTTTTACATCTCGATGTTGCAACTTGACCTCTGCCATTCTCAAGTTCACGTTTATGGTGGTGGTCGAAGTACTTCCTTGGAAGTATACAGCAGAATTGGCTGCAAAAAGCCTCCTTAATGAACATATTAAACAACATAGGACCTAAATGAGAGCTCTGGGGTACTCCCAAAGTTACAGTAATATTGCAAGATGTACGTCCACAATATTTGAACAGTTGACTATGGATTCCATAGCTGTTCAGCTTAGACACGACACGACTTATTTCTGTAATTGATTTTTAACAAGCGTCAAACGATGGAATCAAAGCCTACTAGACTGAAAACATCTAATTAACCTTCATTATGGCGTGATTACTATCTTTGTGTTCTGTGGGGGTCAGAAAACTCTACGTATACATAATAATATAGGTCAACATCAGACAACCAGCAACTTTTTTGCACCTTCTGCATTTGCCATCCGAACTAGCCGCGTTGACACTGACACATCTGACACATCAGTCTCCATTTCGCGTCGTGGTGGGACAGCTTCGAAATTTAAAAAAATCATGACGTCATTTGCTGGTGCGCGGTGCGTTCGCGAGCTGGGACGCAGCCCGAAGCTTAAGATTGAAATAAAGAGGCCCCTCACCGACCCCGGGGGAGCATTAACTGAACTTTATTTGGCGTGTGGATGCCGGCTCCGCTTTAATATCTGCGGTTCGCCGAACGTCATTCATTTCACTTACTTGCGCGCCGCCCTTTTCCCCCGAGCCTATTGCCCGCCTTATTGCGCGTTGCTGGCTCTGCGTTTCGTCTTAATTTATGGCGCTTCTTCCGTAAATAACCTCAAAACATCAAAGTTTGCTGTTTAGGTTAACCCTAGAATACTAACCTTATTTTTATACTTATTACTACTAACCTTCGTAAAATTTACTACTTGAGAAAGGATCACAATTAAAAGAAAACGTTTTTATCGTTTATTAACTTTTTACTGAAAATTGTTCATAATAAGAATATTTCTGAATAAAAATATTAATAATAACAAGAGAAATTCCATTTTTGAACTGCAAGACACACAGCAAAGAGCAGATGTTCTCTGCAAAAGGACCTTTGGCAGTGCTCACTTTAGCGTGTCGCCATTCTAAGTTTTTTGAAGGACAGTGTTGAAACCTTGCACTCTTGTTTAGACTAGGAGTGGCTCTATCCTCTGATCCATCTTGGTTTAATATATTCTCAATAATTAGTCTTAGCGAGCGGGTTTAAGTTGGTCAAGTTTTTCATTGTACCAACCATGGTTTTATTAGCTGGTTTTATGATAAATACATATTTTTTTTTCTCGAGATGGTCCTAGCTCTTTGTTTGTTGGTTGTGATCACACACAATCCATGAATTGAGACTCAGATGGACTAAAGGCTTCTTGAACACTATATTCGCTCTCGGAACATCCAACGCACTCTATTCTCCTCATTTTCACCGGGCAATAATCCTGCTAAACCTTGTTTCGCTTCTAATGGTAATTATCTTTGTCATATCCCATTTGTTAGCTTCCATAATGTTATATTCTGAAAAAACTTAGAAACCAACGATATTGACAAAAAATAATCAAAATAACGCTAAACTGGCCTTATGTTTAAATATAACATTTATACTAACCTTCGTAAAATTTACGACGCCGTTGTCCAAATAAAACTATTCCAATTACTATCAAATGCACTTTGGGTCACTAACTTACTCACACCGATCTAGCAGAAGATTAGGCGAGCGTACAAGGTCAAGGGCTAAGCCGCGTCGATAAAATTGCAGATCAAACTAAGTCTCGTCGTAAAATTTACGATGGTTAGTATTCTAGGGTTACCGCTGATATGACTACTACATCAGGTTCTGATGAACAACAGGGCTCTGGCAAGGAGTCACTCATTCAAGCTGTTAAGAGTCAACATTACAGAAAATCTGATCTGACACGAACACGTCGCGTCAAGTGCAACAGCTGCTGGTGAAAAGCTTGGATATCTATTTAGAGCCAGAAAGTATTTCTCACCATGTAACCTCCACTTGCTCTATAAAGCCCAGATAAGACCTTGCCTGGAGTATTGCTCTCATGTCCGGGGAGCTGCTGCCCCCACTACCCTGTCTATACTAGATGCCGTCCAGAGAAGGTCAATTCGACTAATTGGCGATCCGGCCTTAACGCGCCACCTTCAGTCACTTTCTCACCGGCGTGTTGTTGGTGACCTCTCACTCTTCTACCGATATTCCAACGGAGTCTGCTCCTCTGAGTCCTCTATCGTTCCGCCGCTCACTGCTCCTATAAAATGTACCCGTGCGACCGCTGCATTCTCATCCTAAGACGGTCGTTCTTCATACATCAAGAACTCAACGGTACAACCGTACAGTTAGTCCCAGGGTGTCCAAGGCTTGGAATGGAATGCCAGAAGATGTATTTATTGGGCCTGCGGGTATTGGCCCATTCAAATCTCGCGTTGACAAACTTCCCCTAACATAACCCTTTCACAGCAGCCGCGGTACTCTGGTATTTAGGCTCTGCCTGCGCGATCTGCTTAGTTATAAAAAAAATATACACGATTGACAAGCCGATAGAACCGCGTCGGACGCAGCTAGCCCATAACCTTTAACAGGTTGAACAGAGAACACAGTATCCCCTACCCCCCACTAGCCTACTTCCAGTCTTTACAACACGCAGTCCTAGAGTTGCCAGGTGTGACGATTTTCTACTGCTCTAAGTGACGGAGAGTTTATAGCAAATTTCAAAATCCCTAGCTCAGACATAAATGCCCTAATTAAGAAAAAGCAGAGAAGAGAGTGGCAAGAATACTATACAAGTTGTCCTAAAGGAAACTTTTGCAAATCGATACAACCATACATTAGAACAAGTACTTGGTTTGAGAAGGAAATAAGAAGAAGTTATATTAGAACAATATGTCGTCTTAGAAGTGGTCACACCTTGGTCCCACAACATAAATCAAGAATAGGATTAGGAGGAGATTCGTTCTGCAGATGCGGTGAGGTCGGCACATTAGAACATTGTCTTCTGGAGTGTCTAAATACAACAGAAGAAACCACTCAAATGTATTTCAATCTCTCTAAGCATCTTGCACTTCCAACTAGTATAACTTTAATTCTGGGCTGCGAAAACCAGCAAATATATGAACTAATTTATAATTATTTTACTGTAAAACTAAAACTTTTAATTTAGATAGAAAGTTAAATAAGAAAAAATTGTGTATAAAATGGCTCGGCTCAACAATTGTAGTATATTAAGAAGCAGGAAAAGATTTAAAATTAAAAAAAAAATAATAATAGCTAAACAAAAACAAAATTAAAAAAAAAACATAAAAAAAGAAAAAGTACACGAAAACATAAAATGAAATACTAACTACTGTTCCATAGCTATGATTTGTGTTCCACTGTCCTATATTTAAAATAGTTTAAAATTTGCCTTCCTTATACAAGGATGGGGCAAAGTGATCTGGCCTGTTGGTCCCTGACCAGAGTCATTATAATAGCAAAAAAAACCGTCGAGAAACAAATTCCCCGGCAGCTCATTCCATAGTGTCGAAGTTCTCCAAAACGAGGAATGCTGGAGGAGACTAGTTTGGGGAGTAGGGACCTCGACCTGGTAAGGATGAGCTCGCAGAGCCTCTATTGTTCCTCGTTCGGATGGCCTTCGGTGTTTTTATTTGGTAGAGCTCACTCGAACATAATTCGTGATAAAATCTGTAAGACAGGGTCAGCCGCTCTCCTTCGATGTTCTAGGCTGTGGAGGTCCTTTGTAAGGTTAGACGTATCGATTAGTCTAATTGCTCTCTTCTGGATAGTGTCCAGAAGCTTTAGAGAGTGCTTCGGCGCGCATCCTCACACATGGGAGCAATACTCCAACGATGGTCGGATCTGTGCCTTCTAGAGCAGTAGTTGCTCTGGTGTATACAGCTTCCTACAGAGGAACAAAACTCCAAGTTTCTAGAATGCCGTTTTAGCAATACTGACGACGTCGTCGTGCTAGGGCATGTTATTGTTGATGTTGATCCCCAATAGCTTGACTGAAGGTGATTTGACTACTGGGTGACCCTCCATTTCCACAGTTGGTAAGCCAATATGAGACCTTTTTGTAAGTGTTGCTGTCTGAGTTTTCTGTACGTTGAACTGTACTTGATTTGCTAATCCCTACTCGACAATTGTTTAGATATCTACGTTGATCTGTGAGCACGGATTGCCTGGTTCCATGCACGATATTAATGTCGTCTGCGAAGCTGTACATTGGATTGGATGTTATTTCCAGCAGCTCTTTGATGTTCAGCAGAAACAGAATATTGTTTCGAAAATGTATGATTTAAGCTATAGTAATTTTATTTAATGAATTGGCTCGATAAATTAGAGAAAAGATCTGAACATCGAAACTTTTCGCGACTTCAGTACTCTGGGTGGGTAGCGAAAAATCAACTATTTTTATAAATCTCAGATTTCTTGACAGAATGAGATTAGACACAATATTACTTCCAGCTGTCCTGTTATATATACGTTTACAGCTTGTTTTAGTTCGCCATCCTGACCTGCTAAAGCCCCTTGCAGCTTTGAAAATCGCGTTATTAGCAATTCCGTCCCAGCGTCTGGCGTCCGCTTTAAGTGTGCTCTATAATTTGGGCCAGAGCCGCTCCCCAGGGACATCCGGGGCCAATTGAGCCGGTCCAAAATGGCGGCGACGAGGTCAATTAGCAGTGGACAACTAAATATTTTCGTTTCCGCCAGAACCACCATCCGTACAATTACCCTCCTTTCCTTTGTTTTCCTCGATTTCCCTCTGAAAATCCATTCGCGCGTCTAAGTTTATCTGCAAAACTGCGTCGGGGTGTATCCAAACTGTGTACGAAAGGGGATATGCCAAAACCCAGATCTGATCGTGTTTTACACAGATAACCTAACTACTATTCTCAACTATAGCACCAAGGCCAAGCAGATAACAACGGGAAACAACAGTAAACGACCAAATACAACCGAGTACACAAGAATAGAACAGAAAATAGCTCAAAACAACAGAAGACAAACAGGAAACAGCTAGAAATAACAGAAACATTAATATACAGGGTTACTGGTAACTCCACTTTCCTGCAAGAGGTCATAGAGGGACTCAAATGCAATAGATTTAACCCCCCCATACGTAATTCCGGAAACTGATAGTTTTCGAGATAATTAACATTTAATGTTTTTCAACCAAATGTCCGAATTTCCACACTAGATCCTAAACTAAGAAAAAAACCTGCTGTTGATTCTGATAATTTTTATTTTGGTATTTAACTACACATACACAAAGCTAACTTATTGTATTGTATTAAAATGTTTCAAAATACTAAACAGTTGCAAACTAAGTACAAATATAAAAATAATCAACAAAATTTTTACACTCACCGTGAAAGAAAATTATCTAGCTCAAAGAAAATTATACAAACGGTTGAACAAATCACTAAAAATACTTTCCTACCTAATAACCTTTTCAGAAAGATTATAAACAGCAATGAATAAAAATCACCTATTCAAAAAGAACGAATGACAGTACAATCATTATTGATAACTAACATACTAACATACTACAATGCTTGCAAATGCGGTCGATGATTTTATCCAAGTAAAACAAATTAAATTCACTCAAAGTTTCTAGAGATCTTGCTCAATGTGTTGCGCTTGATTTCGGATACAAGTACGGATCCGCTTCCTCACTTCGGTTTTTGTAACTCGTGTTGAAAAATTTCGTTTCATCTCCTCCGCCGCATTGATAATTTTTTGTCTTAGTTCGTCAGCATTATTAACTCGAGACTCGTAAACCAATGCCTTCATGTGACCCCAGACGTAAAAATCAAGAGGTGTCAGATCTGGGCTCCGCGCAGGCCATGGGATGGGTTCACCCCTCCCTATCCATTTGTTCGGGTATGTGTTGTCCCACAACTGCCGAATTGTGATACGGTAATGTGCTGGACAACCATCATGCTGGAATATCATGTTGTTGATGATTCTGTATTATGTTGATAAATTTTGTTAAATACTTACTTGTGGTTCTGTCATTCTTGTCCTTGGAATAGGCCATCAGATAAGGAAGTTTTTAAAATAATTTGTTTGACTGGTTGTGTATCTTTTTTTGAACTAGACAATTTTCTTTCACGGTGAATGTAAAAATTTTGTTCTTTATTTTTTAAATCATTCTATGTAGTTTGAAACTGTTTAGTATTTTTACACATTTAAATACTAAATTAGATTTGCGTATGTGTCAGTAAAAAACTAAATTGGAAATTACTAAAATCGACAGTAGGGTTTTTTCTAAATTTGGGATGTATAGTGTGGAAATTTGGACATATCGTTGAAAAACATTAAATGTTAATTATCTCGGAAACTTCGGTTTTCGGAATTACGTATGGGGGGTTAAATCTATTGCATTTCAGTTCCTCTATCACTTCCTGCAGGAAAGTGGTCGACATACCAGTAACCCTGTATAGCAGATAAGATCCAAGTACAACAGAAATCCATCAAATAGAACCGAATACAATAGAAAAGAACAGAAAATGGTTCAAAACAACAGAAAACAAGCTGGAAACAGCTGAAAACAACAGAAAACAAGCAGATAATAACGGGAAACAACAGTAAACGACCAGATATAACGGAATACAACAGAATAGAGAAGAAAACAGCTCAAAACGATAGAAGACAAGCAGAAAACAGCTGGAAATCACAGAAAACGTCTAGATACAGCAAATAACATCCAAGCACAACAGAAAGCCATTAAGTAGAACCGAATAAAACAGAAAAGAACAGAACATAGCTGAGAACAACAGAAAACAAGCAGATAACAGCTGTAAACGACAGAAAACAACCAAATACAACAGAATAGAATAGAAAACAGTTCAAAACAACAGAAAACAAGCAGATAACTGCGGGAAACAACAGCAATCGACCAAATAAAACCTAATACAACATAATAGAACGGAAAACAGCTCAAAACAACAGAAGACAAACAGAAATTATTTGAATATTTCATTATATAGGATGTTACTTAATGAAAGACCGTAATCCCAGGGGCGTATTTTTTTACCCAAATTCAAGTAGAAAAATGTGTCTTGAATATTGACAGACAGAAGTAGCATCAGCGTTATTGTCTGAACTTGCCACATCTAAGCTGCTATGATCAAATAAGTATAACAGTTGAATATCATCAGCATACGAATGAATGTTTCATTGATTTGGCAATATTTGCGGTATACATCAAAAATAATAGAGGACCCAAAACGGATCCCTGAGGAACTCCAGATGTGATAAGGCATCTTGCAGATACAGAACCATTCAGAAGACCTGCTGACATAAACAACAGCCAACATAAAAGCAAAGTATTCGCTTCACAGGCTTTTTTTGGTAGAAAAAAAATGCGTGTAACATGTACAAAACGCATACCAATGAATCAAATAACAAAAAGTTGCAAGGCCTTCGAACCAACACCCCTCTCGAAGTCTCGAACAAGACCGAGAGTCTAATACTCTAAGACCCTGCGCCACAACAGCGTTGTGAAAATAGTTGCTTCAACAAAACATATTTGATTAAGTACTTTATCTCGAGCTGCAAACTTCATGCATCGCCTATGTTGCAACAAATATACACTTTTCACCAGAAAGTATTTCCACGATTGGCTGGGAATCTAAAATATTCTATCTGAGTAGCACGTTGTTGGTCAAAGGATCATCCTAACCACCGTAGTGACGTCACACGGGTTCGGGAGCTATCGGCGTGTTCTCGGTTCTGGATTCAAAAACCCATTTTTATTTTGATAGATCTTTTGAATTATTGCAAAAAAGGAAACAAAAACAGTTTTGTTATAAAACATACATGATCTTTCCATTTATCACAAAAAAACTTATTTTTTTTTTTTTAATTCAAAACGCCAATCGTTAGATAGGTATGAAATTTGTGCACGTATCTTTTAAAGATTAGAACCAACTAAAAATATTTCATTCTTATAATGCCATCTATCTACGAATTTTTCAGCTCAAATGTTAAACCTTATTTGAGAGAATTTGGTATTTACTCGCTTCCTGCAAACCAGAGTCTAGCATATTTGTATATGTTACAACAGATTTAAACCTCTTTCGTATGTGACATTTTCTCGCATCACAAATTGGTATGAAAGAATCAACGTCACAGACGATTTATTGCGGTTTCGGCTTTAAAATATTGTGGTTGAGATCCCATCATAACAAATGGAAGAACTGGCCCTGTTCAGTCGTTTCATGGACTCCTAAATGTACATATGTACATTCATATAGAAGCTTTTGTGAATACATACAAGTATATGAGATATGGAAACGAATATAAATGTACTAAGAGCGGAAGAAAATACAGCACCATTAGTTTGTTGATGTTTTCAACCAAATTGTGCGGACATGTAGAAAACTACCGTTTGAATATTTTCATGTTGAAATGTTTGCCATTTATTAATTATAACATGTTTGAATCGTTGTGAAGAAGTGGTTGAAAATAATAATAAATCTTGTGTACTTATTTGTTGCTTTGCATTCAGCATTCAACTTTACTTGTGATTCGTGGCACAATGACTGTGCAACGTTATGTGAATGAGGTGTTAGAACCAATTGACGTTCCATATGTCCGAGGCCTCGAAGAGGGTTTCCTTCAGCAAGATAATGCACGTCCTCATATTGCAAAGGTATCGATGAAGTTCCTACAGGAATCCGAGGTCAGGGTACTCCCTTGGCCACTACGATCACCCGATTTATCGCAAATTGAAAAAGTATCGGATTGGATGGGTCGATACATAGGCGAATTACCTAATCCTCCGACCACGCTGGACGAACTGGAACATGCTGTGAGGGCAGCTTGGGAGGCTGTACCTCTATAGTTTATTAACAACCAGATTACGAGCATGCCGCGTAGGCTGGACGAGTGCATTCGTCAACAGGGAAGGCCCACCCATTATTGATCTGTTGTATTTTTTTTATAAACTAATTATAGCAAATCAGTTCGTAACCCTTTTTTTCCCTTGTTCGAATGTCGGTAATGTGAAGTGCCTGTAATTAAGTACCATTAAGGTACCTATCAATGTGGCGGTTAATGTAATTGCTCCCCTCATCCAATAACGAATTGGAATTCCGAGACTGTTGCTGTTCTATGGTCGCAGGCGTCTCTACGACTCTCTGATATAAAATTCTCATTAAATTTAAAGTAAGAACGTGATCCAACTGTGTATGTCACGGTAACGACTGCTAGTGCTACCCTCTACATACAGCAAAATGTACGAAACCGATATAATTCAGGAGAAGCGAAGTAAAGAGGCTGCTCAGGTTTATAATCTGACAAACCCCCATTGGATAACGTTGGAGTCATTGACTCAATGTACGTCAGTCTTCATAAGCAAGATTATTCATTGTATTAGCGACTGCCAATTTCGGTGCAAGTTTTTTTTAGTTCGATGTACTTTATTTAACAAGCTTCTATTAGCTTCACTTCCATGCTTGTATGTATGTTTGTAATGCACTCCTTTGGACTCTATTTTGACCCACTTTTCTTCAGTGCCACTATCTAAGAGAATAGTTAATTTGTATTTGGATGAATATGTAACGGTAATGCTAACGACGTCCTTGACTATAGCCAACGTTGGGCAGCATGGTCTGACAAAAATATGAAAGGGGTGATACCCGTACGAGCAAGTACGCGTACTTATGGCTCGACGACCTTTTTCGCCTGTGTGTCACCGTAAGTACGCGTACTTTAAAACCGTCGCGTAAACCGCCGGCGAGCCAACTGGTTTGAAATCTTGTTCGTAGCTTGTCTCGGCTCGTACTGTGAGCCGCGAGCCACCACTTTGTTTCGGCAGGCCATCGATGCGCAACGCTTGGTGTGTTTGGCGTTTGCTAAAAGTTTTGTTTATTTAGGAAAATTATCAAAATGAGTGATTTCAGCTTCACGTGTGTCACCGACGTCGAGCCGAGTAAGTTCGCGAACTTAAAAACCGCGTACTTAAAATTCGTACGTGTATCACCTCTTTTATACTAGTTTTAGTTTTATAAGCGACATACATAATGCTTTTACTAGGTTACAAAGCAATTTATATATCCTGTTTATAGTTTCACAACACGTCATTCAAATATACAGATCTTCAAGTTGTGTCTAAGAATCTAAAATCTTTATTTGGCTTCCTATAGGGACGAAAACTCGTAATGTGTATGTTTTGAAAGCGCTAATTACAAATCTGACCTGATCGAAAATTTGCAGACCCCTCAGATCTTCAAGTTCAGTCTAAAAATCTAAAATCATTATCTGGCTTCCAATCAGGACAAAAACTCGTGTCGTGTATAGTTTGTGAACGCTATTCACAAATATGGCCGTTGTTTTGAGTTTCAGCCTCAGGTAAGGAACATCAAAATTTTTCAGACCCTCAGATCTTCAGGTTCGGCCTAAGAATCTAAAATCATTATCTGGCTTCCTATCGGAACAAAAACTCGTATGACGTATAGTTTGAGGACGTTACTTACAAATCTGGCCATTGTTTTGAGTTTCAGCCAAAAGTAAGGAACATCAAAAATTTTCAGACCCTTAGATCTTCAGGTTCAGGCTAAATATCTAAAATCGTTATCTGGCTTCCTATCAGGACGAAAACTCGTGTCATGTGTATTTTGAGGATGCTATTTACAAATCTGGCCGTTGTTTTAAATTTCAGCCTCAGGTAAGGAACATCAAAAATTTTCAGGCCCTCAGATCTTCAGGTTCAGCCCAAAAATCTAAAATCCCTGATTTCACTTGCGGTTAGTATAATAAAAAAACCCTTTTCACCTGCGATTTAAACAGCAAAAAATCTGAAACAATTGCAGACCGGAAAGCTATTCCGTGACTTATCGACTGCCGGGTAACTTCGGGGTTTCCCGCCCGCATATAATTCGAGATCTGGGCGGACTTTTAATCCTCGACGCTCAACTAAAACGTATGAAATATGGATATTCGGATCCTTTAAGGATTAGGCGGATGCGCTCTGGCAGTCTCGGTTAAATTTTCAGGTTTCGCATTTACGTTTGTAGGATGTTGGAACTGCATCCTGAATGGAACCGATGCTCCGAAATGATGAAGCTAATAAACAATGGCGGATTTAGAGACTGCGACTGAAACTCCGCCGCCATTATTATAACTGCATCGCTTTCAGCTATACGATTTCGGATGCGATCAGGTGATTTAAGTGAGGTGAGGTTGGTGGGATTACGGTTATATTATAGCACGATTTGCTAAATTGTTGGGAGGTTTTTTTAAGTCTAATGCGAAGAAGCGTTCTGAATTCATTAACATGCATGGAACAAGATATCGAGTTGTGTTTTTCATGATGCTTCATCGAGCAGAATCTTTGAATTTAACCTTGACATACTTGAGTGACTTTCTACCTGGATGAGGTCTGGTGTCTAGATAATTTGAGAGTAAGGTCGAAATTTTCGAGTGTCTTTGATTTTCAGGTTGAAACTTCCTCTATTAGATAATTTTAGGTCGCTGATTACAAATTTGGCCGCTGTTTTGAGTTTCAGCTTCGTTTAACGACGATCGAAATTTTCAAGAACCTCTGATATTCACATTCAGCCAAAAATTCGAAATCTTTATTTGGCTTCCTATCAGGATGAAACCTCGTGTATTAGATAATTTCAGGGCGCTAATTACAAATCTGGTGCCTGTTTTGAGTTTCAGCTTCGATTAACCAAGGTCAGAATTTTCAAGAATCTCTGATGTTCAGATGCAGCCAAAAAATCGAAAATCCTTATTTGGCTACCTATCGAGATGAAACCTCGTGTATTAGATAATTTCAGGGCGCTGATCACAAATCTGGTGCCTGTTTTGAGTTGCAGCTTCATTTAACGAAAATCGAAATTTTCAAAAATCTCTGACACTCAGATTCAGCCAAAAATTCGAAAATCTTTATTTGGCTTCCTATCAGGATGAAACCCCCTGTATGAGATAATTTGAGTGTGCTGATTACAAATCCGGCCGCTGTTTTGAGTTTCATCTTCGTTTAACGAAAATCGAAATTTTCAAGAATCTCTGATATTCAGATTCAGCCAAAAATTGGAAAATCTTTTTTTGGCTTCCTATCAGGATGAAACCCCGTGTATGAGATAATTTGAGTGTGCTGATTACAAATTTGGCTGCTGTTTTTAGCTTCAGCTTCGTTTAACGAAAACGGAAATTTTCAAGAATCTCTGATACTCAGATTCAGCCAAAAATTCGAAAATCCTTATTTGGCTTCCTATCAGGATGAAACCTCGTGTATAAGATAATTTCAGGGCGCTGATTACAAATCCGGCCATTCTTTTGAGTTTGAGCTTCGTTTAACGAAAATCGAAATTTTCAAGAATCTCTGATATTCAGATTCAGCCAAAAATTCGAAAATCTTTATTTGGCTTCCTATCAGGATGAAACCTCGCGTATAAGATAATTTGAGTGCACTGATTACAAATCCGGCCGCTGTTTTGAGCTTCAGCTTCATTTAACAAAAATCGAAATTTTTAAGTATCTCTGATATTCAGATTCAGCCAAATATTCGAAAATTTTTATTTGGCTTCCTATCAGGATGAAACCCCACGTATGAGATAATTTGAGTGTGCTGATTACAAATCCGGCCGCTGTTTTGAGTTTCATCTTCGTTTAACGAAAATCGAAATTTTTAAGAATCTCTGATATTCAGATTCAGCCAAAAATTCGAAAATCTTTATTTGGCTTCCTATCAGGATGAAACCCCGTGTATAAGATAATTTGAGTGTGCTGATTACAAATCCGGCCGCTGTTTTGAGTTTCAGCTTCATTTAATGAAAATCGAAATTTTTAAGAATCTCTGATATTCAGATTCAGCCAAAAATTCGAAAATCTTTATTTGGCTTCCTATCAGGATGAAACCCCGTGTATGAGATAATTTGACTGTGCTGATTACAAATCCGGCCGCTGTTTTGAGTTTCAGCTTCATTTAACGAAAATCGAAATTTTTAAGAATCTCTGATATTCAGATTCAGCCAAAAATTCGAAAATCTTTATTTGGCTTCCTATCAGGATGAAACCCCGTGTAAGAGATAATTTGAGTGTGCTGATTACAAATCCGGCCGCTGTTTTGAGTTTCAGCTTCGTTTAACGAAAACCGAAATTTTCAAGAATCTCTGATACTCAGATTAAGCCAAAAATTCGAAAATCCTTATTTGGCTTCCTATCAGGATGAAACCTGGTGTATAGGATAATTTCAGGGCGCTGATTACAAATCCGGTCATTCTTCTGAGTTTGAGCGTCGTTTAACGAAAATCGAAATTTTCAAGAATCTCTGACATTCAGATTCAGCCAAAAATTCGAAAATCTTTATTTGGCTTCTTATCAGGATGAAACACCGTGTATAAGTTAATTTCAGGGCGCTGATTACAAATCCGGCCGCTGTTTTGAGTTTTAGCTTCATTTAACGAAAATCGAAATTTTTAAGGATCTCTGATATTCAGATTCAGCCAAAAATTCGAAAATCTTTATTTGGCTTCCTATCAGGATGAAACCCCGTGTATGAGATAATTTGAGTGTGCTGATTACAAATCCGGCCGCTGTTTTGAGTTTCATCTTCGTTTAACGAAAATCGAAATTTTTAAGAATCTCTGATATTCAGATTCAGCCAAAAATTCGAAAATCTTTATTTGGCTTCCTATCAGGATGAAACCCCGTGTATGAGATAATTTGAGTGTGCTGATTACAAATCCGGCCGCTGTTTTGAGTTTCATCTTCGTTTAACGAAAATCGAAATTTTCAAGAATCTCTGATATTCAGATTCAGCCAAAAATTGGAAAATCTTTATTTGGCTTCCTATCAGGATGAAACCCCGTGTATGAGATAATTTGAGTGTGCTGATTACAAATCCGGCCGCTGTTTTGAGTTTCATCTTCGTTTAACGAAAATCGAAATTTTTAAGAATCTCTGATATTCAGATTCAGCCAAAAATTCGAAAATCTTTATTTGGCTTCCTATCAGGATGAAACCCCGTGTATGAGATAATTTGAGTGTGCTGATTACAAATCCGGCCGCTGTTTTGAGTTTCATCTTCGTTTAACGAAAATCGAAATTTTTAAGAATCTCTGATATTCAGATTCAGCCAAAAATTGGAAAATCTTTTTTTGGCTTCCTATCAGGATGAAACCCCCTGTATGAGATAATTTGAGTGTGCTGATTACAAATCCGGCCGCTGTTTTGAGTTTCATCTTCGTTTAACGAAAATCGAAATTTTCAAGAATCTCTGATATTCAGATTCAGCCAAAAATTGGAAAATCTTTTTTTGGCTTCCTATCAGGATGAAACCCCGTGTATGAGATAATTTGAGTGTGCTGATTACAAATTTGGCTGCTGTTTTTAGCTTCAGCTTCGTTTAACGAAAACGGAAATTTTCAAGAATCTCTGATACTCAGATTCAGCCAAAAATTCGAAAATCCTTATTTGGCTTCCTATCAGGATGAAACCTCGTGTATAAGATAATTTCAGGGCGCTGATTACAAATCCGGCCATTCTTTTGAGTTTGAGCTTCGTTTAACGAAAATCGAAATTTTCAAGAATCTCTGATATTCAGATTCAGCCAAAAATTCGAAAATCTTTATTTGGCTTCCTATCAGGATGAAACCTCGCGTATAAGATAATTTGAGTGCACTGATTACAAATCCGGCCGCTGTTTTGAGCTTCAGCTTCATTTAACAAAAATCGAAATTTTTAAGTATCTCTGATATTCAGATTCAGCCAAATATTCGAAAATTTTTATTTGGCTTCCTATCAGGATGAAACCCCACGTATGAGATAATTTGAGTGTGCTGATTACAAATCCGGCCGCTGTTTTGAGTTTCATCTTCGTTTAACGAAAATCGAAATTTTTAAGAATCTCTGATATTCAGATTCAGCCAAAAATTCGAAAATCTTTATTTGGCTTCCTATCAGGATGAAACCCCGTGTATAAGATAATTTGAGTGTGCTGATTACAAATCCGGCCGCTGTTTTGAGTTTCAGCTTCATTTAATGAAAATCGAAATTTTTAAGAATCTCTGATATTCAGATTCAGCCAAAAATTCGAAAATCTTTATTTGGCTTCCTATCAGGATGAAACCCCGTGTATGAGATAATTTGACTGTGCTGATTACAAATCCGGCCGCTGTTTTGAGTTTCAGCTTCATTTAACGAAAATCGAAATTTTTAAGAATCTCTGATATTCAGATTCAGCCAAAAATTCGAAAATCTTTATTTGGCTTCCTATCAGGATGAAACCCCGTGTAAGAGATAATTTGAGTGTGCTGATTACAAATCCGGCCGCTGTTTTGAGTTTCAGCTTCGTTTAACGAAAACCGAAATTTTCAAGAATCTCTGATACTCAGATTAAGCCAAAAATTCGAAAATCCTTATTTGGCTTCCTATCAGGATGAAACCTGGTGTATAGGATAATTTCAGGGCGCTGATTACAAATCCGGTCATTCTTCTGAGTTTGAGCGTCGTTTAACGAAAATCGAAATTTTCAAGAATCTCTGACATTCAGATTCAGCCAAAAATTCGAAAATCTTTATTTGGCTTCTTATCAGGATGAAACACCGTGTATAAGTTAATTTCAGGGCGCTGATTACAAATCCGGCCGCTGTTTTGAGTTTTAGCTTCATTTAACGAAAATCGAAATTTTTAAGGATCTCTGATATTCAGATTCAGCCAAAAATTCGAAAATCTTTATTTGGCTTCCTATCAGGATGAAACCCCGTGTATGAGATAATTTGAGTGTGCTGATTACAAATCCGGCCGCTGTTTTGAGTTTCATCTTCGTTTAACGAAAATCGAAATTTTTAAGAATCTCTGATATTCAGATTCAGCCAAAAATTCGAAAATCTTTATTTGGCTTCCTATCAGGATGAAACCCCGTGTATGAGATAATTTGAGTGTGCTGATTACAAATCCGGCCGCTGTTTTGAGTTTCAGCTTCATTTAACGAAAATCGAAATTTTTAAGAATCTCTGATATTCAGATTCAGCCAAAAATTCGAAAATCTTTATTTGGCTTCCTATCAGGATGAAACCCCGTGTATGAGATAATTTGAGTGTGCTGATTACAAATCCGGCCGCTGTTTTGAGTTTCATCTTCGTTTAACGAAAATTGAAATTTTCAAGAATCTCTGATATTCAGATTCAGCCAAGAATTGGAAAATCTTTATTTGGCTTCCTATCAGGATGAAACCCCGTGTATGAGATAATTTGAGTGTGCTGATTACAAATCGGGCTGCTGTTTTGAGTTTCAGCTTCGTTTAACGAAAACCGAAATTTTCAAGAATCTCTGATACTCAGATTCCGCCAAAAATTCGAAAATCCTTATTTGGCTTCCTATCAGGATGAAACCTGGTGTATAGGATAATTTCAGGGCGCTGATTACAAATCCGGTCATTCTTTTGAGTTTGAGCGTCGTTTAACGAAAATCGAAATTTTCAAGAATCTCTGATATTCAGATTCAGCCAAACATTCGAAAATCTTTATCTGGCTTCCTATCAGGATGAAACCTTGTGAATACACAATAGATAATTTCAGGGCGCTGATTACCAATCCGGCAGCTGTTTCGAGGTTCAGCTTCGTTTAACGAAAATCGAAATTTTCAAGCATCTCTGATATTCAGATTCAGCCAAAAATTCGAAAATCTTTATCTGGCTTCCTATCATGATGAAACCTGGTGTATGAAATAATTTCAGGGCGTTGATTACAAATCCGGCCTCTGTTTTGAGTTTCAGTTGCGGTTAACGAAGATCGAAAGTCTTCGATAAGAAAAAATGAACCTTGAGCGCCAGGTCGTGTTATTCTTCTCTCATCTTGTCAAAAGCAAAAAGGCTTTGAGAACTCAAAAATACAAAACAAACAGGGAGAAAACTAATCCGTCAAAGGAGCGATATGATTTGCAGCGATATGGCATTTCTAGATTCTGGTCCACCGCTCTTCTCGCAAAGTCTTCAAGAACGCCATAGTACCTAACCCGGTACCTATGTAGTTCAAGAGAAACGACAAAGCGCAAGACCGTTGCTCTTAATGGGTGGTCCGCAGTAAGATTTATCATCGGTAGGTATTAGGGTTGATGAATTTTATGGTAAATCAATAAGTCCGACGAAATTAGTTTGCTTGTGGTCGTGAGGCATTAGCATTTAACGGATAAGGCGGTTCCGCAATTAAGGTGATTTAATATTTCAGGGTATTTCTCTGGACCGACCGTATTCCACTCTGCTTCTCTACACCGCCCGCCGTCGGATCTGGTGTTAAAGGTTAACCTCAATTCCCTGCTGACTGCTACGATTCCAATCTGGATACGCATTAGGGATGGGTGCATCGAAGAATATCGATTCTGTATAGCCGGTGTGCTATGAGTTTCTGAAGAATTCGACGTTAACGGTTAGGCTAATACGAAGCATTCTATATTTTTTAGAAAATTTTATTAACAACTTTTTATATTTTTGTATGCGACGTTATCATCATCAGGAACCCGAAAAACAAATAGAACAGAAAACAGCGCATAACAGCAGAAGACGACTAAACACAGTCGAGTGCAAAAGAAAAGAGCAGAAAACCGCTAAAAACAACAGAAAGCAAGCATATAACAACTGTGAACGGTAGAAAACGACCAAATACAGCCGAATAGAGTCAGAACTAGCTCAAAACGCCGGGAAGCAAGCAGATAACAGCGATAAACAATAGAAAAGGACGAAATACAACCGAATAGAACAAAAAAGAACAGAAAACAGCTGAAAACAACAGAAAGCAAGCAGATAACAGAGCTAAGCAATAGAAAACGACTAAACACGGCCGAATACAACAGAAAAGAGCAGAAAACAGCTAAAAACAACAGAAAGCAAGCAGATAACAGCGAGAAACAATGGAAAATGACTAGACATAGCTGAATAGAACAAAAAAGAACAGAAAACAGCTGAAAACAACAGAAAGCAAGCAGATAACAGAGCTAAGCAATAGAAAACGACTAAACACGGCCGAATACAACAGAAAAGAGCAGAAAACAGCTAAAAACAACAGAAAGCAAGCAGATAACAGCGAGAAACAATGGAAAATGACTAGACATAGCTGAATAGAACAAAAAAGAACAGAATACAGCTGAAAACAACAGAAAGCAAGCAGATAGCAGCGCTATACAACAGAAAACGACTAAACACAGCGGAATACGACAGAAAAGAACAGAAAACCCAAGTTCGTTATGTCAGGTCAAAATCATTTAACGAACTGATTCAGTAAACAAAATGGAGTGAAGCTGATTGACTGAGGACTTTCCACACACATACTGTGTGAAAATTTTGTTGAAATCAGTTCAATAGTTACCTTTACAGAATACAGAAGATTCTAAGTCCTTTGGGTTCTGTAACAGGTAAGGCAATGTTCGGATGGACCTAAGAGAGTGTATTATGCCGCTAGCTTTTTTTCACAGGTCAATTGAGAGCCTATTAGGAATACAACAAATTTTTCAGTCTTACAAAAACGAAGTTTAAGGAACATGTGGACATTATTAATTTTTTGATAATTACTCCCCACCCATACATCGATTTCCAAAATTAGAGCAGCGTTATTTACTATGACCCCGCAGCATATCGCTGCCCAAGTTTCATCACAATGCGTGCAGCGGTTACTGAAATTGCGAGGCCAGCAAGCTGCCAACAGACAGACAGACCGACAGAAATGAGTGACGTGGATTTTCGTTATGTAGACATCATAAACTTCATACAAAGCGTATCATTTCAAAATCGAAAATTTTCGCGATCACAATACTCCCCTCACCTATGTATGGGTAAACAGTGAAAAATTCTCGAACTTTTTGGATGTTTTTGTGGTATCCTAGTTCGCTTTTTAAGATGGTTGTGAGAAAATCTGAAGGGAATGAAAATATTTGGAAAGTATGTGGTGAAAGCTAGATACTTCCAAACTTAATAGAGTGTGCTTTGTTGACAAAAGCTAGCTTGCATCTTTAATACTGAATACTTTCTGTAGCTCAGATAACTAACGCTCATCATTGGCCATAGTCCATACGTCAAAAGCATTATATAATTTAAAAATGATTTGGAGTCAAACTACTTGAAACACTTTTTTGTATACTCGAAGCTCAGCATTCTCTTTTAATACCAGAGCATAAAGGATTCAAGTTGAGTTAGTTGACGCAAGCGTTTTTTTTTAATAGTCACAATATCTTAACAGATATGTTGTGAACTCGAAAAATGCCTTAAGTCGAAGTTAGAGTATTGCCGACACGGATATTATCAATAGTTTTGAGAACTGTAGCTCGCCATCATTAGCGATTCACTGTCAGCTCAGTGGCGCTCTTGATACTCATATCTAGCAGCTGTTTCGTCGTATCCACCCAGCGTGTAGGGGAACGGCCACGGCGCCGCCCACTAGAGGCATGCGTAGCTCATAGGTAAATCAATCGACCTTAAGGAATGTCGATATTTTTGCCCATCTCTATTCGTCCATTCGGGTCTGGTGTTGAAGGTTCACCTCAATTCTCTGGGACCCGAGGATATCGATATGTCCCTATGTCCTGCTGGTTCGCATTCAAGCAGGACTTACAAGTGAACGCAATTAGGGAAAACCAAATACGAATTCCAATCAGGGAACTAAATTCTACTCAAGTGAGAGAATTTTGAACCTCCAGACAGGCATCTCAGCTACGCTGGAATATACGTATATATTGTTTGCTACTGCTTCCTCTTTTACCAACACAGTGAAGACATCAAAAATTCAAGTTGTAAGGACTCTGGTGTACAGTAACGTTTTTCTTTAATCCATGCGTGAAATCGATACCATTTCGCAAATTTCTGAGTCAGGTTCATCTAAAATCTGGAAAATCTTCATTTGGATTTCTATTAGGATGAAACCTCGTGTCCTTGGATCTGAGGGCGCTATTGACGGCCTATACCAAGTCAACACCTGATTTTTTTCACTTCTGTGTCATCAGCATCGACTGTGTTGTGTGTAGGCTTTGTTACTGTTTCCTGACGCCACTCTAGTAATAGCACTGTTAACTAGAAGCCAACAGTGAAGGCTCAGGTGGAGATTCTTCGTTGAGCTTTTCTTTTATGGATATTTATTCTTGATTGAAAAAACCATAAATCAATTTCCGCCTGTAACGAGAATCGAACCCGGGACCTTCTGGCCACGAGCCCTCGACCCTAACCACTTAGCCAACCTCAGAGTAACAACTGAACATAGAGGTAGTAAACAAACCACTTCAGCATGGCGTGCTCAAAGCCATCATCTTTTGACACTTCAGACCCAAACATTGCCAACTAACCTAAAAATTCTTCCAATGCAACCCATGTTACAAACACTGCTCTGCACTGTCCCATCTCGAAAAACTGTTAAACTACACTCAAATATAGCACAGCAAGTCCGTAAAGCTTCACTACAGTTACCAACAAATAGCGAATTCGACTTTACTGACCAAGCATAAAAGACGCACAAACAAAACAAACGTTTTGTTTGTGCGTCCGGAGTTTACCGTAAACAAATCGCAGGAAAATTACATAGGCGTTGCCAACTCCTCAAAATTTATGTAAGACAGAATTTGCATTAATGATGAAGAATAATGCAGTAACGCAGTAGAGGTCAACATATCTATTGATTTTGCTGTAATCATTTCTGAACCATCAAATTACCGTCTTTTTTAACGTAGAATTAAATATTTCTGGATACTATACAATTAAGACGATAGTAAACAATTATGATTGCCGTATCTGGTGGTCGATATGACAACATAAGAAAAGATGTTGGCCTTTTAGAATTAGTTGTTTACTACTTCTATGTTCAGTTGTTACTCTGAGGAGCCAACCCACCCCCCTCAATGTACTGTGACACGGATTCTGTGACTTAGCGAGATCTGAAAATTTGCTAGATCGGTCCCTGTTCCGATGACAGCTCCAGATAGAACCCGTTTCAGAATACTATGTTTATCTGTGTTACGCACTAAATAAAATAATACTTGCAGATCATAATTAATCGTTGTAGTCAATCAGTTAAACACGGTCAACATGATGATTTATTCATCAATCAGTATATGTATAACATAAATCAAATGGCCAACGAATTTGGCGAACATAAATTCTGCATTATATTGAATATTGACAGGAAGCCTCAGGTGCGATGCGAATCGGGTAATTT
Source organism: Callosobruchus maculatus (assembly GCA_951848785.1). Taxonomy (NCBI): domain Eukaryota; kingdom Metazoa; phylum Arthropoda; class Insecta; order Coleoptera; family Chrysomelidae; genus Callosobruchus; species Callosobruchus maculatus. The sequence continues at coordinate 577,450 of CATOUR010000104.1, read as the reverse complement.
GGATGAACACCTCTACACTACTATTTTCGCTCCTACATAATTTATACAGGATACAGAGTAGCCCATATCTATTAGTACGAGCACCATAGTGCATACAGGGTTTTCAAATAAAAACGGTCGACCTTTGAACTGCTGTTCGCTTAAATTGAGTCAAAATCGAGTCCAAATGAGTCGGATACATACATACAAACAAACAAACAAGTGAAGCTAATAAGAGCTTGTTAAAAAGGCTGATCTTCATTCGTAAACCGTCTCGTCATTCAATATTTTGGAACTTCTTTTATCCATAATTATAAAGTTCTAAATATTCAGTGAATCCAACGAATTCGAATAGGTTAGAGAAATTAAACAAGGACTTTGTTTGCTCCACAATCCTAAAGCGGCAGCTTAGTAATGGTGGCACACTGGACTCTGAATCGCAGACAAACCCGTATACCCATTGTATACCCGCGATGAGATAGCAGATAAATATAATAGTGGCCTAATAAAAATAGCAACTTTGTTTTGGTTGATTGTTTCGGGTTAATTGTTATATGTAGCTCTGAGCAAATTTTATACAATTCCAGAGAATTTAAATCCTGCGGATTACTTTTAAAAAATAACAGCGTGTTTGTGAACACAATAAATAATAACAACGGGATCTTGGAAGACTCACATGCCTGTTAGAGCATGGGCGTTGCTTTTTCTAACCTATTCGAATTCGTTAAGTGAATCTACATGACTTGTTTTTGGTCAGTTTCCGCAAAGCCTATGATGCTGTAGAAGCGCTGCGAGAGGATGAGTGTCTGTGCACGTTATAATTGAAACGCTGCAGGTTGTAGCCGTCAGGAAACAAAATCATCGGCAGCTCATTCCACAGCGTCGAAATTCTCTAAAAGAGGGAATGCTGGAGGAGACTGGTTTAGGGAGTAGGGACCTCCATCTGGATGAGAGCTCGCAGAGCCTCTCTAGTGTTCCTCGTTCAGACGGCCTTCGGTGTTATTGTCTGGGAGATTAGTCTAATTGCTCTCTTATGGATAGTGTCCAGAAGCCTTTGAGAGTTTTTGGGAGCGCATGGGAGATTATTCTCCAACAATGGTCGAATCTGTGGCTTGTAGAGCAGCAGTAGTTGCTCAGATGTATACAGCTTCCTACTGAACAAAACTACAAGCCTCTGGGATGCTGTTCAAGCAACACTGACGTCGTGGTCGTGCCAGGATATGTTGTTGTTGATGTTGATCCCCAAAAGCTTGACGGAAGGTGACTCGACCATTGGGTGACCCTCCATTTCCCCTTTTTCCACTCCACTTTTTCGCTTAGCTCTTAGCGTGATACACCAAATTATTTATTTGTCGATTCCTTCATCAACATCTTCATCTATATATAATTTATGTATGAAAAACGCCTTAGAGGTATTAAACGTATGAAAAGACCCTAGGAAAATAGCAGTCTCATGCCATGCTCAATATATTCATATTTATTCATATTACATCAAATTAAACAGACTGAACGGCTCCCTTGCCTGTGTAAGACAAATTTCATAACTGAAAGAACACAATCTTTCTATGCTGGTAATTTCGAGTCATCCGAATTAACACGTTAGCCGCGTTACATATCCCCGGGGATATGTATCGCACTAAGCTGCTGTGCTGCGATAAAGATGCAGGGTTTCATCTGGCGTGCGGTGGCAGTACTACACTTAGTTTTCACATATTTTTGCAGTTTCCGGTACGGTTCTCTTGGTTTCATGAAAAGCAACATCTTGATGTACTTTTTTACATACAAGCCCCCGGGGATATGTACCGCATACAGTTAATACGAATTAAACGCTGTGCGTTACATATCCCCGGAGATATGTATAATAGGGTCGGTTATAATGGGAACTACACTTGTAAATTGCTGGATTGTTTTCAATATGGTTTCAACAAAGGTTGGTATAGCTGCATTCAGGAAACAATTAGCTGAAGAATAAACTCTCTGTAAAAGACCAAAGGGAAGAAGTGCAAGGAAGAAGAGAAGAGCCGACCAAGGTAAAAGAAGACTACACAGTTTAGTGAAACCAGATGGCCCTGGCCGCAAGAAAAGGAAAGTGTGTAAAGGCTGCTATGACACACTCAGAGAAACGTTAACCAGCAGAGAAGCTGATAAAAGAATCAAAAGAATAATTTCTTATTGTCAGAATTGCCCAAACATGCCTGAATTCTGCTTGCCATATTTTCATAGATATCGTCGCTAATTAACGATGCAATATTTTTATTTGTATTTGCCCAACATATATCATCGTTAGCGAGCAATATTTTTATTTGTATTTGCCCAACATATTCAATAAATAAAAATTTGAGATTGAGTAGTTTTTGGATTGTGCCATACTCTGTATGCGGTACGGGTCCTCGGGGATATGTAACTTATATGTTTTGCCTGCCGCCCTCTAGCCAAAGGAGTTACGTACTATTCATGCCTAACAAAGGTAACTCTACAGAGTATAACAAAATGCTAATGAAGTGTCAGAAGGTTAAACCCATTACTTGATAGATGTCACTAAAGACACTGAAGTATACATATCCCCGGAGATATGTACCGCACAGGAATTATACTAGAATACCGTACGCTGGGGATATGTAACGCACCGCACGTCACATGGAGCTCTATGACGGCAGCAGTTAACGTGTTAACGACGCCAACAGATGCGATGAAAAATAATATATCTTGGTAAGATTCAGCACAGCTGGAAGAAACTGCTCCTGAAGGATTGGAGGAAAATTCCAGGGGCGTAGACGTAAAATATCGCTGTTCATATACCTTCTAAAAAATATGCTGTGGTCAGCAATTTGGATTCATAAGCTAGTTTAGAAGAATTATTTAACTTAATATACTCGTATTATACAAGTATTTTTACTTCATAATTGTTTTAATTTTATTTTAAAAATTATTTTCAACTTTTTAGTCCAATGATCTTTAAAAGCCTGTTTTTTATTTTTGTTAACTATATTTACTTTTAATTTTTTAGTTAACTTTATCATTAAGGCGAGTTTTTTCAGTTTCTTTAAACTGTTTGTTAGTACTCTGTGTGGTGAAAATGAACAATTTTTTCGATTAATATTCATACCATAATCATTACCATAAACGATAATTAAAACTGTCGACTTTCTTGAATAAATTTTACAAAAATACCAACTCCCAAACAGTTGGATGTCACGCCTTTTAACCTCACGTCACTATGCTTCTGTGTCATATTAGCAAACTTAAGGTATGTGCGCCATCTCTTAGTCAGCGGGTTCGATCTCTTAATCTAGACGAGAGTTACAAGCTCATTAACAAACAGCCATACAGGTGAAGCTTAATACAAGCGTGTTATAAATGAAGCTGAAAGGAAGGCGGTTTTTTTAGTGATGAGGAGCTTCTTCAGGCTTGTGCTTTAATGCCTATGGCACTTGGTTTTAGAGGATAGAGAGGTAGGTCTATTGAATTTAGAGGATATAAACAAAGGTGTATTGTAAAACCTTCCTGTTACCATTTGTACTTCTTCTCATATACTCTCAAGAGAAATCCGAACACCTAGAAAAAAAGCGATACTTGCATTAAAAATTTCTACACAGCTTGGCAGTGCCAACGGTTAGATTGATGCCAAGAACATCGACAATAACATGCTGAGTGGCATCAGACGGCCTTCTCCGAAGAGTCCAGGTTTTGTCTGGGGGCACATGACGGACGCCAACGCTCAAGACAATGTGATCTGCAGTTTGCTGTTGAGCGCCATGTACACCGTCCTATTGGTTTGATGGTTTGGGGTGCCATTGCGTTCAACAGCAAGTCACCTTTACTTGTGACTAGTGGCACAATGACTGCGCAACGTTATGTGAATGAGGTGTCAGAACCAATTGCCGTTCCATGTGTCCAAGGCCTCGAAGAGGATTTCTTCTAGCAAGATAGTTCACGTCCTCATATTGCAAGGGTATCGAGGAAGGTCCTACAGAAAGCTGAGGTTAGGGTACTCTCTTGGCCTACAGGATCACCCTATTTATCGCTAATTGAAAAAGTATGGGATTTGATGGGTGGATACATAGGCCTCCTCCGACCACACTGGACGAACTGGAACATGCTGTGAGGACAGACTAGAGTTTATCAACAACCAGATTGAATGAATGAATGAATAAGAACCAGAAGCTATCCAGCACAGAATGTGACTGGTGCATAGGCCACACGATGGGCCCTTTTGTGCCTCTATCCGCGCTAGTTTATAAGACCTGCCCTTTTAGCAAAGGCAAGTACATTCTTAGGTCCTATCCATTTTATCTCTATTGGTTCCAAGGTTCTTGAGCCTAGCATAGTCTGCCTGTGATAACCCAGGGTTTCACAGCTGCACAAGATGTGTGCCGAGGATTGTTCCTCTTCACCACACCACGTGCACGTTGGGTCGTTGACCACCCTCTTCACGAACAGGTGACGCCGGAAGGTGTTGTGACCCGTTAATAGGCCTACTAGTAGTCTCAAGGCCCTGCTAATAGTTCCCGAGCTTAACGGAGATGACCAGAGATGTTGTTCCATCTCAAAGAGTGTTGATTCTGGATCCACTCTCCAGTTGTTTTCCTAATCAAGTTTGCAGATAGTCCTAAGGCTGGTTCCGGGCCCACAAAACTGTTGCCGGATCCCATCCTAGCCAGATGATCCGCCATGTCGTTACCCTTTACCCCAGCGTGCCCAGGTACCCACATCAGTGATACCTTGTGTTTAGCTGAGATGTCATCAAGAGCACTCCTGCCCTCCAGGACCAGTCCCGACGTTATTTTCCAAGCACTCAGTGCCTTGATGGCTGCCTGACTGTCAGAGCAAATAGTAATCCGCCTCCTAGACCCGTCAATTTCCCGAATACGATTTACACAAGCAAGTATCGCATAGACCTCAGCCTGGAATACTGTGGTGTGCCCCCCAAGAGGGAGTGAAAGTCTTGTATGGGGTCTGTAGACTCCCGAGCCCGAGCCCTCTCTAGCGAATGAACCGTCTGTGTACCAGACCTGTCCTCCTCCTTCGATGAGCTGTCTTTCCCTAGACTCCCACTCCAGATTACGAGCATGCCGCGTAGACTAGAGAGGTGCATTTGTCACCCATTATTGATCTGTTATATTTTTGTATAAACTAATTATGGCAAATGAGGTCGTATGTGTGTATTTAGTCCTACCTTTTTTCTCAGTGTTCGGATTTCACTTGCGGGTAATATACCTCCACAACAATTTATCCTAATTGCACCGGGTGCCTGTAACCCGTAACTCGTCTTTGTTAGCGGTATATTAGACAGATGCTCAGTTCCCGCACTATTAGAATTAAGAGCGGACGCGGAGTAAATTGTTTCGTTGTGCGCGGCTGGGGTAGTTTGGGGGTGAAATTTAAAACACGGCAGCTGCCGACCAGAGGCACCTTCGGAGTTTCTCCCGCCGTCCAGACACACCACTGCGAAACCGAGTAATTGTTTCCGAAACAAGATAATAAGGCCCGTTGTAGCGGCGACTGTTTCTCTCTGTAATTAATGGCTATCTGCGAAGGTAGCGGTCGCGTTTTCCTTTTATTTTACCATGATTCGTTTCGGATGGCGATACCCCCCTTAGAAGGGGAGCTGGCGATGGAACTCGGAAAAGTTTAGTCTGGGGTTGGGCTGGAAATTTCGTACACTAACATGAAAAAGACTCTGAAGAAACTGATGTCTACCTACTCAATGTCTGCTCAAGGTTATCATAATCCTTGTTTAGAATATATATGTCCTGAAGCGGATCGGACAGAACGTCCTTATTCCACAACAGCGCTGTTTCAGTCTTTATAATCTCTTCACGTGAACCTGGTTTCAGTCCGGTGTCAGGCTGATATAAAAGCAGTGGAACAAAAGAAAAGGTTGGAAAATTATTCAAGAGTTAAATAAGTATTTCAGATTTTTTAGACAAGCCTGAAGATCTGGAAGATTTATTATTTCCGTCACGTGAGACTGAAAGTCAGAACTGAGACCGGATTTGTGATTAGCAACCTCAAATTATCCAGAACACAAGGTTTAATCTCAATAGAGACCCAAATAAATATATTAGATTTTTTAGGCAAACCAAAAGATCTGGAAGATCTGAAATTTTTGATTTGCATCAGACGAGACCGAAATTCAAAACAGCGACCGGATTTGTAATTAGCATCCTCAGGTTATCCTAAACACGAGGGTTCATCTTAATAGAAAGCTAAATAAATATTTTAGATTTTTTAGGCAAACCTAAGGTCTGGGAGATCTGAAATTCTTTATTTTCGCCACATGATACTGAAACTCAAAATTGCGATCGGACTTGTAATCAGCACTCTCAAGTTCTCCAAAACACGAGGTTTTATCTTGATAGAAAGCCAAATAAAGATTTTCGATTTTTTAGGCAAGCCTGAAAAATCTGAAATATCTGAAATTTTGCATTCTTGTCAAAAGAGATTGAAACTCAAAACTACGACTGAATTTGTAATCAGCACTCTCAATTTATCCAAAACACGAGGTTTCATCTTAATAGAAAACCAAATAAAGATTTTCGATGTTTTTAGGTACACCCGCCGCCCCGAGGGATCTGAAATTTTTTATTTTCGTCAAACGAGACTGAAACTCAAAACTACGACTGAATTTGTTATCAGCACTCTCAATTTATCCAAAACACGAGGTTTTATCTCAATAGAAAGCCAAATAAAGATTTTCGATTTTTTAGGCAAACCTGAAAAATCTGAAAGATCTGAAATTTTTCATTTTCGTCAAACGAGACTGAAACTCAAAACTACGACTGAATTTGTAATCAGTACTCTCAATTTATCCAAAACACGAGGTTTCATCTTAATAGAAAACCAAATAAAGATTTTCGATTTTTTAGGCAAACCTGAAAAATCTGAAAGACCTGAAATTTTTCATTTTCATCAAACGAGACTGAAACTCAAAACTACGACTGAATTTGTAATGAGCACTCTCAATTTATCCAAAACACGAGGTTTCATCTTAGTAGAAGGCCAAATAAAGATTTTCGATTCTTCAGATGAACCTGAAGATCTGAAAGTTCTGAAATTTTTTATGTTCGTCAAACGACACTGAAACTCAAAATTGCGACCAGATTTGTAGTCAGCATCCTCAAGTTATCCAAAAAACGAGGTTTCATCTTGATAGAAAACCAAATAAATATTTTAGATTTTTCAGGCAAACCTAAAGGTCTGGAAAATCTGAAATTTTTGATTTTCGGCGAACGATACTGAAACTCAAAAATGAGGCTGGATTTGTAACCAGCACCCTAAAATTGTTCAAAACACGAGGTTCCATCTCAATCGAAAGTCAAATCAATATTTTAGATTTTTTAACATGAACATGAAGATCTGAAAGCACTGACATTTTTTATTTTCGTCACATGAGACTGAAACTCAAAACTAAGAACGGATTTATAATCAGCACCCTCAAATTATCCAAAATACGGTGGTTCATTTTAAGTCAGTCAACTACTACATTTGATTGAGCATTGCTAAACCAACCCTGAGTGAAAAGTCCTGAGTTAACCCATTTTAGGCTATTTCGTTTCAAAAAGAGGAACTTATATTTCAGAGCGGATGTCTCCTGTACTATCACAGCTTGTGGTTTGTCTTTGAGAAACAGACCCTACTCTTAACGCTTTCATCGTTCATAATCTGCCCTTTTCTCTGGATATTGTTATCTGAATTGTTCCCGGTAATGAATCGTATCTGGAACATGTGTCTGGAAGAAAAACCGAGTTCGATGGTCGATTTGTGTTTCTTTTGTTTCTGCCCATACCATTGGCGAAGGCATTATTGTTTTCAGGGATATTCGATTTCACGGTAATACCACAGTATATCCGATTATACAGTAGCGCAACTCCCTAGAAACCATGCAGACAATTTGTCTCCGAAAAACTGGCCTCTCATAGCCCCGCGTCGGCTCCTCAGCACGAGCCGCGAGTATTGCCGTTTACGTTTTGAGCACAGGGTCGGCTTAGCAATAATCGAGTGAAAAGGCGTGACTATTGTATTGCAATAAGTTTAATGGACGCGATATGTCTCGAAAATAAAGTAAATTTTGAGAGCGGTGGTATATTCTTCATCGAGGTTAGGCAGTTGTCTTTGGAATTCTGAATTACAATTTGTAAGGTACATCCATGCATTCGCATTTATTGTACGTGAAAATGTTTTGTACTGATTCTTCTAATTGATCATGGATTGCTTGCATATAAATGGGGTGTAAACATTTTTTTTAGAAGCAAAACAAGAAACAGTCGGTGTATGAAAGAAAATTGTTAACTCCGAGAAAATAGGTGGCTTTATTGTTTGTAAGTAAATTACAAAAATGCGAGATTCATTCAACTTTATTTTATCTTATCCTATTTAACCTTAATTATTTAAATAAATATAAAAACTTTATAATATCTTATATGATTCAAATATCCAAAATAACATTTGTCTAGTTATCCTACAACCTTTAACTTTATCTTCATCAATCATCATAGAAAAACGTTTAAGGTCCGAAAACGTGGTAAACAGTAAAACCGATGAAGTTAGGTGTACATAAAAAATAATAGTATGTTTATAACAACGATAAAATATATATATTCATAAAAAATGGCAAAACTGTTTTTTATCTAGTTTACCAAGATTACCTTTTCTTCTGTATTTGTATATTACATATGAATAGTCATATTGAAGAAAAGAATCCATGTTTATAGAGGAAAATGATATATTGTTGAGACTAGCATGTTGATTCTTTTTATTGTGAACTTTCTATTTGAGCATCCATTAAAATGGACTTCAGTTCCTGCTTAAAATTTCATAATGTTGGAATGCATAATCACATTCATTGTGTTATATGTCGTGAAAGATCTTTTGAACGTTGTGGTGCTGTGAGGAAACAGTGAGAAATTATTATTCTGACTATAGGCTCATAATTAAAGAACGACTTTCCGTAACGTCTAACTCTTCTAAAAACTGAAAAAAACACACAGCCACCCTAATACCCGACAGACTTTGTTAGAGACAGCATCTTGAGGAAGCTTAAAAAGCTATAGTTACAGTTTCTGGAATTGTTAATACAGCCTACAGCGGCGCAACATTTGACTTCACGCTTACCGATATCCATATCAGCATATCACCAAATTCCTTACTCCGGTTCTGTCAAAGACACTACCTTCGCTCTCATAGACTGAACACGACTCAGGCGATCGCCGTGCTAAACATCCTGCGAACGATGCACGGGATGCTGTGCGCGAACCACCAAAATTCTGGAGAGTTGCGCTACTGTATAATTGGATATACTGTGGTAATACCCTGTTTAAACTTTTTTTAATGAAGCGAGAAACGGATAATGTGAATCTCTTCCTAGAATTAGCTTAAGGATCCTTCGTGTTGTTATCTTCAAAACTAGCAAAGTTTACGGAATATATATATAAGTTGGATCACTCCTCAAAAATATCAAAGCGGCCTGCCCCTTGCCCCGTCTCCCTGGTACACCGGTAGCAGTGTACCGACGTCAGCCGGGAGATACGGGGCGGCGCAAAGTAGAGGTTGAACGTGTTTAACGCGAAGTGTATACAGTGTCTCAAAAATATCGGATTTTGTTATCTCGGATTTGTTTGCAGGAAATGGATAATATTTTTAGAAGTTTGAGAGTAATCAATTTCGCGAGAAAAGATATTACCAATCAATTTAAATTTATTAACGGATGGAGAATGACAATCAGATCCATTCTTATTTTGTAGTAAACCTTGAGATATAAGGGATATAAATATAGGGTATCCCACGATGATTAAGACAAGAAATATGTCGGAACTGGGCAGTAGCAGAGAGTTATAATTTTGGGCATGTAAATTAGAGTAGATGATGTGTCTTTTTCTGCCATTGTACTACCCAATGAGGTATTTGTTTTTGGTCGCATGACATTCGATTCAAAATTACTAATGGGACACCCTGTATATTTGTGCCTGTGTTCCTCCCGATAAAACAACTCCAACAAACTAGCACACTTGGGGTCTAAAGTGATTAATTCAAGAGCTACAAGTACTAAAAGGTAAGTACTTAAAGGGTTGTATCACGCTAAAAGCGTATAGTGAGACAAAATATTCATTCGGTGATCTTACCATACTACCCAGGGACATTGTAAATTATATTTTAGAGCTCGAAAATATTTTAATTGATAACTCTAACAATTTAGTTTCTACAGTAGCAGTTGGAATGACAGTGAAAAGCAAAATGTCAAAAACAATTTATTCCCGTCCTTGTAAAGCATTTCCACATGATTATCTTTTAAAATTGTACATCATACGAGTTCTTATATATTATACCATAAAATTGATAAACTGTGATCTCAAAAATATGCCAAATAAACAAAACATTAAGGTAAAAATACTACAGCACCTTTGAACCATCAGTTTTTACTTATCTACGAAATAGCTACAATATGTGAAATCATTTGAGTTTCATTAGTAATAGCTTTACTAGGTTTTATTTTTGATATCCATTTATGTAACTTAGTGTATTAGCAAAATAAACGTTATGTATTAATATGTCTAAATCGGCTGTCAATACCTAGTCTTTCAGTGACCCTCGTATATACGTAAAACCCAGGCGTTAGCAAGTCCCCGCTAAAAGACCCTCGTGCTTGGGCAAAAACCAACGCAAAAACTAACTGGCGCGTGCGGCCGCGGTATCGCTTTGATGTGAGATCTTCAAAGTGCCGACGGAGAGTAATCCAACGTATACAGGGTTGGGATAAAGTATGGAGCCAAGCAAATAACTTTGGAACGGAAGGAGTGATATTGCTGAAAATTTGCAGGCAAGTGTAGTGACGTCTAATGCATCCGAAGACATTATGTTAGCTATTAATGTACTTCCGGTTTAACCTTAATTAATCGACCGATTTCTCCAACCATAAACGTAATTTAAATTTGACAGTCTGATCAAAGCTGACGCATTTTATGCCTGGTAATATGGCAAAGTCACAGCCTTTCAAATTTTATAGTCTCTGCGATATTCATTTTTTTCCTGATATCTACTTAGACCAAAAATGGTGATTTACACCTAAACGGTTCGCTTTAAGTCCCATGTATGATACATAAGGTCACACTAGAATTTACCAAGGAATCTGAATATGCAATAATATACGGGGTGTTCCATTCAAAAAAACATAACTTTGATACATTTCGTGTTTTTAGGACACCCTGTATAACATGAAAATATTTTTAAAATGTAGCCTTTATGGGTATCTATCCATCCGAAATTATTATTTTCTTTTTTATCAAATACTTTAGCCATAATGCTCCGTGTCGGATAACGTGAATAACCCTGTAGAACAAGTCATTTGAGTACTGTAAAAAACTAAAACTATACTGTCTTATAGAGTGAAACTCCTATAGCCAACGTGATACACTTGGAACGTCTAGTCGATAATGTATTCATATTTTTGTAGCCTGCGATCCAAGTTTAAGATCCAGATGCACCGAAATATTCCAGCGAACCGGAGCATTCCCGAAACTTTTACATTCCTTGAATTCCCGTTCGGGACGTCGTTTAATTTCCGATTCGTCGATTCTAGCGCAAACATCTTCAGATCCCAAAGACGTGTAACGGCGACGGCGGAACGTGTGCTCTGATGTCACGGAATAGAAAACGCTACAGATTATCATTAAGTCTTGCTACTAGGTAAACACGATACATGGGATGCCGCAGCGATCAATTTACTGCGTTATAAAAATATTGATTATGTTGCCCTTACTGAAGAATAACAACTTTTCATTTCTGAAATTTACACTGTGGTTTGTCTTTCTTCCTAAAAGAGATTGATCTAATTCATAATTAACATGGCGGATCATCTGGCTAGGATGGGATCCGGTAACAGTTTTGTGGGCCCGGAACCAGCCTTAGAACGATTTGCAAACTTGATTAGGTAAACAACTGGAGAGTGGATTCAGAATCAACACTCTCTGAGATGAAACAACATCTCTGGTCATCTCCGTCAAGCTCGGGAACTATTAGCAGGGCCTGCAGAGAGAATAGGACGATTTTGTCTCTCTCTGGATAGGAGTAACTTGAGGTTGCTAGTAGGCCTATTAACGGGTCACAACACCTTCAGGCGTTACCTGTTCGTGCTGAGGGTGCTCAACGACCCAACATGCACGTGGTGTGGTGAAGAGGAAGAATCCTCGGCACACATCTTGTGTCGCTGTGAAGCCCTGGGTTATCACAGGCAGACTATGCTGGGCTCAAGAACCTTGAAACCAATAGAGATAAAATGTGAGGACCTAAGAATGTACTTGCCTTTACTAAAAGGGCTGGTCTTAGGAACTAGCGCGGATAGAGGCGCATCGTGTGGCCTATGCACCAGTCACATTCTGTGATGGATAGCCTCTGGTCCTTATTTATTCATTCAGTTCATAATTAGCGCCCTCAAACAATCCAATAATTCCATTTTATGGATGAACCGAGGGATGAACCTAAAAATCAGTCATCCCGGAAACTTAGATTCTCTTTAAACGAGTCTGTAATACAAAACGTCGGCGGGATTTGTAATTGGCGGCCTCAAACTGTACATGACACGAGTGGTCGTCCTGTTAGGAAGCCCTATACCGATTTTAGATTTTTAGGGTGAGCTTGGAAATCTGGGGATCTGAAAATTTTTGACGTTCCTTACCCAAGGTTAAAACTGTAAACCTTGGTCGGATTTGTAATTAGCGCCGTCGAACTATACATGACACGAATGTTCGTTCTGATAAGAAGCGAGATACAGATTTTAGATGCTTAGGGTGAGCTTGAAGATCTGAGAATCTGAATATTTCTGATGTTTGTTATCTGAGTGAGGCTGAAACTCAAAACGAAGGCCGAATTTGTAATAAGGGCTCTCAGATCATCCAGATGCGAGGTTTCATCTTGATGAAGAACCAAATAAAGATTTTCGTTTTTTTTTATACGAACCCTGAAGATTTTTACTTTCTTTAAACGAGGCTATCAACTATGCGAGAGAAATTTAGAAAATCAGAACGATAATAATTTATGTATCAACGACTCAGCAGAACAATAATAATTTATCTACCAACGTTACAATGGGGACAGATAAACCGCATGACCCAAAGGAGTTGGTAACTTTGTGCATGGGAATGAAATAGGACTTTACTAGTAAGTAGTTTAATTTTTTTTAATATGCAAATTTTCGATAATCCATGTTGTCAGTGATCGACAATTCGGGTAGCTGTAAAAATGAGATTCGATGGCGCACTCAACAGGCATGTGTGACCATGACAAAGCTTACTAAAATATGAGGTACCCATAACATCACTAAAGCTACCAAAATGTCGCTAGTTCAGTCTCTTGTGTTCTCCGTACTTTTTGTATGCCTCGGAAACTTGGACTTTTGAAAAGGCAGATCAAGCTTGCATAGATGCTTTTGAAATGTAGACGTGGAGGAGAATGCTGAGAGTCCCTTATGCCGCGCATCGAACTAACGTTTCCATACTGGATGAGCTCGGTAACCCAAAGAGACTATCCTCCATTGTGTAGCGTAGAGTAATTTATTGGTCATATTGTACATAAATAAATACTTATGACAAGTCAAACAACTGGACAGTAGAACGATTAAATAAAAATGGTAAATAGGTACAAGTAAGATGAATATAAACAAACAATAGCTACATGTATGTGTATAGAACGAGGACATAAGCATACACAAAGTATTAAAACTTAAAATTTAAAAATTCGACTGATTCGTAAAAACAATGGTCGAGGAGGAAGTTTTTAATATGCTGTTTAAATTTTATATAGTTTAGCTGTCTGATTGTTCTAGGAAGTGTGTTGTAGAGCTTTAAGTTTAATGAATTGCGTGCAGAGGCTGCTAATCTAAATCGTGGAGGTCTTATAGCAGATGCTCCTCTGGTTGGATATTTGTGTACATCTGAGTGGCAAGTATACGTATTGGAGTTTTCGTGAATATGTAGAAGCGTATAAAAAATAAAAACACAAGGCAACGGCAGTATTTTTAGCATTTTAAATAGAGGTCTGCAAGGGTCATCTAATTTAGCACCTGCCACGATCCTCACCGTCCGTTTCTGCAACTTGAATACTCGCGCTGCATGGCAAGATCCACCCCAGAGAATAACTCCATAGACCAAATGCGAATGAAAAAGTCCAAAATAAGCATTCAGCACTCCTTCCAAAGGTGAAATACGTTTCAGTTGACGTAAGACGAAAATCTGCGTTGATAACTTACTGCACATGAATTTGACATGGGCCTCCCAATTGAGTGAGTTATCAATTTTTAGGCCAAGAAAGGATGCTGTTTCATTTTTATTCAGTCTATCGTTCACTGAAAGAGTTATTCTCTGAGTTTTGTCTCTATTCAATTTCAAGCACTTTGCTGTAAACCATCCTTTTATCTTATTTTCTACTTCATAGGCATTTGCGATCAGAACATTCTGATCAGTATGCGATTGAATTAGTGTAGTATCGTCAGGGAAACAGACGCACTTGACCGGTAGCAAAAAGTGAAAAATACGACGAGAATGGTTACAATCTTCTGACATATTCACAGAAGCGATAATACCCCTATATGCTGGGTGGATACGACGAAACAGTTGCTGGATATGAGTATCAAGAGCGCCACTGAACTAACAGTAAATCGCGAACGATGGCGAGCTGCAGTTCTTAAAACTACTGATAATATTCGTGTCGTCAATACTCTAGCTCCGACTTAATGCATTTTACGAGTTCACAACATGTCTGTTAAGACATTGTGACTATGATGATGATGTCGTCAGTACCGACACTTTGTGTCAGCTTTTGAGAAGTATCGATATCAAACTGGTATCGGTATCGATACTTTCGTTACTTTCACATCTCTACCCAAACTTCTAACCCATAATGGCGCCCCCAATGTTAACTTCTTAACATAGAGATATTTTGCCGACTGTTTAGTATGCTGTGCTTAAACTTTGACTGCAGACAACATACGCCCTTGCACAATTACTGTATATGTTTCGACTTCATAACAGACTACGACTACAACTTTACTAGCAATTAAAACTGTTCAACATCTGGCGTGTTATGAGACAGTATCAGGTGATTTAAGATAGCACGTTCTAGATTTACGGTGACCAGGTCCAAATTTCGGTTGTGTTTTATTAGAGGTTATCTTGTCAGGCGCAGCTGAAGCTGTGCCGTGGTGCTCCCTGTTTAATAAATCAATGAAGCTTATGGGCCCGCATAAATTAGAAATGCTCAGGCGAGTAGGATAACCGATCGAAACGTTGCTCGATGTTTAGGTTAGGAGTTCGTATTAATAATTTCACCTAAGATAACACCCCGGTGGGGGTGCGCTTGTCGAGACGGACGTGCCCGGAATTTATCGGGGGAAAAATTTGATAAATTGGGGTGAGAGAATTTATAACGCAGATATGTCAAATTGCTTTGGAGGCAACAGTCTATCGGCGTGCTTTAAAGGAATCTGAAAAAATGGATGTTCATTTAAAAAGAACCAGCTGAATGAATATAAAGAAGAGAAGCAAAAGCTTACTACCACACAGAAATGTTAGTAAAATACATGCAACAGTATCACCGTAAATATAGTATCAGATGTTAAAATACATTGCTTTCAACCTTTACCTTTTTTGAATGTCTGTACATTTGGTAATTTTTTTATAATGACAATCAGTTTATTATACAATTTCAGACCTTCAATAAATAACGACGAATAATAATAGTAATGATCTTCAGTTCTCATATAGCCTGTGACAATAATTTGGTGCTATCTTATTTATAGTTTTAAATACTAATCATACCACATATGGGAATGTATTTACTACAGCCTAATAGTATTCTCATACACTTGCTATTGCTGCTTATCTTCAGCAGAATATGAAATTGGCAAAGACCAACAATATCTGAAATGACACATGGTATATACAGGTGACTTAACAATGGCATTAGTTCAGGGTGTATTGCAATAAAATAAGAAGTGCTGACGAGACTCAAGCCTGGGGACGATAAAATTAATTTGACACAAAATTTCGGAGCAGTCAATTGAATGATTGAGAAGCTTATATTATAGAAACAACAACCCTGCCATGTCCCTTCTGCATTGTAAGCTTTGCATGTCAAATTTTTTCAAAAGAACATTATTATCTATACCCCTTTCAGGATACTTTTTCCAGCGCGTTTATATGGCAATGATAACAATATAGGTGAACAATATTCTAACTTAGATCGAACGAAAGCAAAATACAACGTTTTAAGCTATTGTGTACTTGTAAATAGTTTGCAGTGGCGTACTATAAATCCTAGTGTTTTCCCAGCTTCGCATATCTTTCTGTTAATATGTTCTACAAACGTCAGTTTTTCATCAAAAATTACACCCAAATCCATTACACAACTTATGCATTCCAGAGGTAATCTACTAATGCTATAAGAAAAATGAGAGGGTTGCAGTTTCCTAGTGAAGCTTATAACTTTATATTTCGATATGTTCAGAGACAATTTATTTGCACAGCACCATTCATCGAGAGTATCTAAGTCATTTTGTAGTATCTGATGATCTTCAAAACTGTGTATTTCTCTAAAAGTTTTTAAGTCATCCGCAAAAAATAATTTATGACCCTTCAAGCGATCGCTAAGGTCATTTATGAAAAAAAGAAATAATAGAGGACCAAGGTTTGACCCCTGCGGAACACCTGAAGTAGCAATGTGGTTCCTCGTGATGAAATTATTGTAATATACGTATTGCTTCCTGTTTAAAAGGTAAGATTCAAAAAAACGAACCAAGTCTCCGGAAAAGCCGTAATAATCCAATTTACTAAGTAATACCCTGTGATCTACCTTGTCAAAGGCCTTTGCGAAATGAGTATAAATAACATTTTATTTTTGTAACAATTTGGTTATAAATCTATCCGTACGGTTATACAAACTGTAACCGATACTTTTACTCACACAGTACATAAATTCGAGGCAGAATCCAAACTAGAATGCAGCTGAAAAGGAAACTGGCGAAACACATATCGTAGCATTAGGGCTTCCAGCATTGTTTGAAAAGCATATCAAAAGTAAGTACAGAATGGCTGGTGCGCTCTGTTCCTTACATGCAGCTGGCTCACTTAAAATTCAAAAGTTATTCAAACTTTGGCGAATCCCCTGAAGGTGAGCCGGCTCGACAGCAGTAGGTATCTTCGCCGCTAACTTTTATAGCCGAATACTTTGCTTCAATAATTTATATCTGTTCCGTCACGTTTGTGAAGTTGTAAACGACGTTAAGGCGATTTGCGAATACGAGCTACGACTTTGGAATCGTCATGATAACAATATGCGTCAAAGTCTTTTGAGACATTGTTCAGATTTTATGCTTCATTACAGTATTTCGACAATAATGCCATTTATATACATATCATTAAGTTCTAATGAAGCATTGCAATAGATACTCTTTTTATTTATTAATCAGAACAATAATCGCAAAGTAAAGGGTAAAGTTGAAGATCTGAGGGTACCTCAACATTTTTGATGTTGGTTATCTCAGGCTTAAACTCAAAACGGCGGCCAGATTTGTAATGAGAATCCTGAAGTTATACATGACACAAGTTTTTGTCCTGATAGGGAGCCAGATAACGATTTTAGATTTTTAGGGTGAAGCTAAAGATCTGAGGGTACCTGAAAATTTTTGATGTTGGTTATCTGGGGCTTAAACTCAAAACTATGGCCATATTTGTAATTAGGATCCTAAAATTATACATGGCACAAGTTTTTGTCCTGATAGGAGGCCAAATAACGATTTTAGATTTTTAGGGTGAAGTTGAAAATCTAAGGATACGTGAAAATGTCTGATGTTCGTTATCTGAGGCTTAAACTCAAAACGGTGGCCAGATTTGTAATGAGCATCCTGAAATTATACATGACACAACATTTTGTTCTGATAGGGTGCCAGATAATGATTTTAGATTTTTAGGGTAAAGTTGAAGATCTGAGGGTAACTCAAAATTTTTGATGTTGGTTATCTCAGGCTTAAACTCAAAAGGGTAGCTATATTTGTAATGAGGATCCTGAAATTATACATGACACAGTTTTTGTCCTGATAGGGGGCCAGATAACGATTTTAGATTTTTAGGGTAAAGCTGAAGATCTGAGGGTACCTGAAAACTTTTGATGTTGGTTCTTTGAGGTTTAAACTCAAAACGGCGGCCAGATTTGTAATTAGGATCCTGAAATTATACCTGGCACAGGTTTTCGTCGTGATAGGAGGTCAGATAACGATTTTAGATTTTTAGGGTAAAGCTGAAGATCTGAGGATACCTCAAAATTTTTGGTGTTGGTTATTTGAGGCTCAAGCTCAAAACGGTGGTCAGATTTGTAATTAGCATCCTGAAATTAGACATGACAAGTTTTTGTCCTGATAGGGTGCCAGATAATGATTTTAGATTTGTAGGGTAAAGTTGAAGATCTGAGGGTACCTCAAAATTATTGATGTGGGTTATTTCAGGCTTAATCTCAAAACAGTGGCCAGATTTGTAATTAGCATCCTGAAATTATACATGATACAAGTTTTTGTCCTGATAGGAGACCAGATAATGATTTTAGATGTTTAGGGTAAGGTTGAAGATCTGAGGGTACCTGAAAGTGTTTGATGTTAGCTATCAGAGGTTTAAACTTAAAACGGCGACCAGATTTGTGATTAACATCCTGAAATTATACATGACACAAGTTTTTGTCCTGATAGGGGGCCCGCTAATGATTTTAGATTTTTAGGGTAAGGTTGAAGATCTGAGGGTACCTGAAAATGTTTGTACAAGCTTTTGTCCTGATAGGGGCCAGATAACGAAAAATTATCTCTAAGGTCGATATTGCTGAGGGAATATTCTAGAGTTTTTTAATGGCTGTCAACTCAGCTGTATATACTGAACAAGATGAGGATAGTTTGTATAATTCTCCGTAATTTTTATTTTCGTGGTAGAAAGCACATTCCACACCTTTTGTCGTCTTTTAGCCGTCTGTGTATATGTGTTCAAATTGATCCCATTTTTCTTCTATCTTTTGTTTAAACTTGATGTATATGGTTGGGTCATCCTGTTGAAAGTCTCAAGCCGAGGTACGATGCAGTCTTGGAGAGGGTGGTTGTGAAAACCCAGTATTTTCTGTACTTATCACTTTTTATTGCCCTTTAAATATTGATGCTAGTAATATAGTCTGTTTTTAAATATCGGAAGTATGGTATCACCGTAATGCGTGGGAAGTACTGAGTCAACAACTTTTTTGCTATCGCAAGACGACATCTCTTCCAGAAACGTGAAGATGAAGACATGAAAGGATGTACGAAATGCCCTGAAGGTTGAACTGTAAGTTTAGCTATCCTTTGTCTATTTCGTGTGGATTAATATGCATTCAGAAACAGGAATGACAAGACCCGGTACGCTGTTGGCGCAATATATTTAAATAAGCCAAGTCCTGTCCCGGCCATGAACAATTCCGCAATACCATTGGAAGGGGACATATAATCCAATTAAAATTGGCCACTCGGGGCCCATGCATGACTGTTATCTACCTAGGCTACAAGCCATCCATAATTTACATATTTAATATGGGATAAACCGACGGGGATGGCCACATTGTGCCGTCGTTTTCCCTCCCGCGCCACATTCGAATTTTAGGAGCCATAAGCATATCTAACGGCTTAAATTCTCGATGGGAATGGATATTTCGTTGCTTCCTTTACTTTATTCAACGAGTTTCTGTCGTTCATTGCACTTCGATGGCCCGTAAATATAAGAATATCCGGTTAAATAATTAAATAAACTGTTCACTAACATTTAACTGGCCCCAGGATGACAGTTTTTGTTTTGGGGACTCATCATCATCATAGTCACAATGTCTTGTGAACTCGTAAAATGCATTAAGTCGGAGCTAGAGTATTGCCGACACGATTATCAATAGTCTTGAGAACTGTAGTTCGCCATCGTTCGCAATTTACTGTCAGTTCGGTGGCGCTCTTGATACTCGTATGCAGCAACTGTTTCGTCGTATCCACCCAGCGCGTAGGGCAACGGCCACGGCGCCGCCCACTCGGGACATGACCCTGAACTACAAGTTTCTCCATATTATCTCTTATGTGTATAAGTCCAAAGAATGTAAGCATTCTCGTCGACGCGACACAATGGAGGATAGTCTCTTTGGATTACCGAGCTCATCCAGTATGGAAACTTTAGTTCGATGGGCGGTATAAGGCACTCTCAGCATTCTCCTCCACGTCCACATTTCAAAAGCATCTATGCGAGCTCGATCTGCCTTTTTTACAGTCCAAGTTTCCGAGGCATACAAAAATATGGAAAACACAAGAGACTGAACCAGCGACATTTTGGTAGGTTTAGTGATCTATGGTCACGCCATACTTTAGTAAGCTTTGTCATGGCCACACGTGCCTGTTGAATGTGCCGTCGAATCTCATTTTCACAGCTACCCGAATTGTCGATCAAAGAACCGAGGTACGAAAAACTTTGAACTACTTCACAACGGCCTACTGACTTTATTGCTCGATGATTATCGTGCTCTCTATCTACGATCATAACCTTGGCCTTGTTGTAGTTAATACCAAGATCGTACGCTGCACTGTGTTGTTCTAAGGTGTTTAATAGAGCTACTAGTTCTTCCTGAGAAGCAGCAATAAGGGTTGTATCGTCAGCAAATCTTGGATATTTTGCTTTCGCCAATAGTTATATCGCCATTCCAGTTGTCCAATACCTGTCTCATCACAAATTCAGAATAAATGTTGAATAATGTCGGAGATAAAACACATCCCTGACGAACTCCTTTTCTGGTTGCACTTTGACCAGACAGGTTACCATCAATTCTTACACGAGCCGAATTACGCTCATAGAGTTGCTGTATGAGAAACACTAGGTGATAAGGGAGTCCCATAGAAATGAGGATTTCCCACAGTTTTGAGGACTGGCTTCCTGAATAATAAGATAATAAATAGATGACTATGAGGTTTTAAAAATACAGTATCTGCATTGTTAATGAATCTAAAATCTCATTTCATCGTGCCTGAGTTACACTTGTTTGAACATGAATTACTGAATTAGGTTTACGTATTATTTTTTAATTTTTTTTATTTATTTATAATTTTATTTTTATTTTTTAATTGTTCCGAGTATTCCCCATTGCTTTAGACTACATTCTCTTCGATTCTTCTATTTTTAAATCAATTTGGAATTAAATTTCTTAAGCGGCCTACAGACGTTGATATGTGTCGTTTTCCCTCCCGCACTACATTCGAATTTTAGGAGCCATAAGCATATCTAACGGCTTAAATTCTCGATGGGAATGGGTATTTCGTTGCTTCCTTTACTTTATTCAACGAGTTTCTGTCGTTCATTGCAGTTCGATGACTCGTAAATAAAAGATTATCTGGTTAAATAATTAAATAAACTGTTTACTAACGTTTAGTTACTCCAAGGATGGCAGTTTCTGTTTTGAGGACTCATCATCATCATAGTCTTAACAGACATGTTGAACTTGTTGTAGTTAATATCAAGACTATACGCTGCACTCTGTTGTTCCAAGATGTTTAATAGAGCTACTAGTTCTTTCTGAGATGCAGCAATAAGTGTTGTATCGCCAGCAAGTCTTAAGTTGGATATTTTGCTTCCGCCAATAGTTATACCGCGATTCCAATTGTCCCATACCTGTCTCAGCACAAATTCAGAATAAATGTTGAATAATATCGGAGATAGAACACATCCCTGACGAATTCCTTTTCTGGTTGCAGTTTGACCAGACGGGTTACCATCAATTCCTACACGAGTCGAATTAGACTCATAGAGTTGCTGTATGAGAAATGCTAGGTGATAAGGAACTCCCATAGAAATGAGGATTTCCCACAGTTTTGAGGACTGGCTTCCTGAATAATTAGATAATAAATAGATGATTATGAGGTTTTAAAGAATACAGTATTTGCATTACCAATAAATCCAAAATTTAATTTAATCGTGTCTGAATTACTCTTGTCTGAACATGAATTACTGAATTAGGTTTATGAATTCTTTTTTAATTTCTTTATTTATTTTTCTATTGTACTCTTTTTACTTCCCACACCGATAGGTGAGGGGAGTATTGTGATCGCGAAAATTTTCGATTTTGAGATAATACACTTTTTGGGCGTTTCATGATGTCTACATAACGAAAATCCACGTCACTCATTTCCGTCGGTCTGTCTGTCTGTCGGTCTGTCGGTCTGTCGGTCTGTCTGTACGCGTTTTTGTGTCCTCGTAATCTCAGTAACCGCTGCATGGATTGTGATGAAATTTGGGCAGCGATATGCTGGGGGGTCGTAGTAGGTAATGTTCTTATAATTTTGAAAATCGGTGCAGGGGCGGCGGAGTAATTAGCAAAAAACAAAAAAAATTAAATATTCCTCAAACTTCGTTTTTAGGCGTTTTAGAGGTTCCTGATCATTTTTTACTTTTTTTTGGGTGGGGGTGAAATTGGGGTGGTTGGGGGGTGGGGGGTTGTAAAATTGAAAAATTTGTTGCTTTCATAATAGACTGCCCACTGACCCATGAAGGAAGACCTAGCAACATAAATAACTTTTTTAGGTCCATCCGAACATTGCCTTGCCTATTACAGAAACCAAAGGACTTAGAATTTTTTCTGGTGTAAACATACGAGAGTATTGCTTTAGATCCTTCTATATTGTGTTACAAGGAAACTGTTGAATTGATGTTAATGAAATTTTGACACAGTATTACTACCGTGGCGAGGATGGAAAACGCGTATGGTTTTTATAAATCGTGCCAGTGGCGGCGCAGAAATAATAAAAAAAAGTAAAAATATAAAAACAGCTCAAACTTCGTTTTTAAGCGTTTTAGAGGTTCCTGATCATTTTCTGCGTTTTTTTTGGGTGGGGTGAAATTGGGGTGGTTAGGGGGTGGGGGGTTGAAAAACTGAGAAATTTCTTGTATTCATAATAGGGTGTAGGGTAGGGGCTGTGAAGGAAGACCTAGCGACATAAATCAACTTTTTAGGTCCATCCGAACATTGTCTAGCGTATTACGGAAACTAAGGGACTTAGAATTTTCTGTATACATACATACGAGTATTTATTGCTTTAGATCTTTTTGTATTTTGTAACGTGGACACTATTACATTGATTCTAATTAAATTTTGATACAGTATTATTACCGTGGTGAGGATGGAAAACGCGTGTGTTTGTTAAATATCGTGTCAGTGGCAGCGTATATAGCAATAATCAAAAAACTAAAAGTATGAAAACAACTCAAACTTCGTTTTTAGATGTTTTAGGCTGTCCATTGACCTCTGAAGGAAATACTTAGCGGCATAAGACAATTTTAGGGGAGGGAGGGCTGCCGATGATTTGATTGCAAGGAGATCTCAGACTAAAGCTTCATGCTATGGGAAAATAATAAACTGATATCACAGTAATGTGTGGGAAGTACTGAGTCAATCAACTTGACTCCATTTTTTTTTATTATTCCGAGTATTCCACACTCAGAGTAACAACTGAACATAGAGGTAGTAAACAAACCACTTCAGCACGGCGTGCTCAAAGCCTCCAAACATTGATCAGCTGTGACCTCGCAGTGACAGTTCAAGTTGTAAACAATGCTGTGTAACGCCAACTAACCTGAAAATTCTTCCACTGCAATCCAAGTTGTAAACTTTTTGAGATCCATCTCAACAAACTGTCAAACTATACTCTAATATAGCACAGCAAGTCCATAAAGCTTCACTACAGTTACCAACAAATAGCGAATTCGATTTTACTGACCAAGCATAAAAAACGCACAAATAAAACAAACGTTTGACAGGCAGGGTTCTACCGTAAATAAGTCGCATGAAAACTATATCGGCATTGCCAGCTCCTCAAAATTTATGTAAGACTTCAGAATTTGCGTCTATAAAGAAGAAATATGCAGCAACGCAGTAGAGGACATATCTATTGATTTTGCTGTAATCATTCCTGAACCATCAAAATACCGTCTTTATTAACGTAGAATGGAATATTTCTGAATACTATTCTATTAAGAATAGAAATAAAGTAAATAATTATGATTGCCGTATCTGGTGGTCAGTATGACAACGTAAGAAAATATGTCAGCCTATTAGAGTTAGTTGTTTAGTACCTCTATGTTCAGTTGTTACTCTGAGATTCCACATTGCTTTAGACTACACTCCCTTCAATTTATCTATTTATAAATCAATTTAGAATTAAATTTTTTAAGCGGCCTACAGACGTTGATGCATGCTGCGATGCAAGCATCGACTCCAACGTTTCATGATGCAAGCAGCAGCGTGTCTAGTACGGAATCACATATTTGGCATCAGTTGCGGCTTGCAGCGATG
Organism: Callosobruchus maculatus; assembly: GCA_951848785.1. Classification (NCBI taxonomy): domain Eukaryota; kingdom Metazoa; phylum Arthropoda; class Insecta; order Coleoptera; family Chrysomelidae; genus Callosobruchus; species Callosobruchus maculatus. Next base: position 553,108 of record CATOUR010000104.1, on the reverse strand, counting down.
CAGAGTCTGGAATCCCATTTTGGTAGGAGAGTCATGACGCCGAGTCGGTGACGCTGATGCAGGTTTCAACGTGTATGGTATTGCGTCGATGCAAAGACGATATCTATTGTCCTCAGGCTGATGCACTTTCAGATATTTCAATAAATTTGCATTTGAATAATGTTTCTTTTCTATGAACCATCTTCTGGACCATTTCCTTTTTGATTTTCTTGTTCGATTATGGTACTCCAAAGAGTGCCCCAACTACTGCTAAGAAAACTGGTGTTGGCAAAATATACCTCATTTTATTCGTCAAGCAAATGATAACGCACTAATTTTGAAAATAACTTTACCCTACTATTCTTGAGTTGCATGAAACGTGCATAAAATATCAAGTCGATTCAGGCATCGCAACAGGTTTCAATGTGAGTAGGAACTTATCCAACTGATTCAAGTTTCATGAAACCTTGAATCGATTCAGGAATCGCAGCGTGAATCAACGTCTGTAGGCCGCTTTAGTCTATATTTTCAAGGAATCTGAGAACTGTAGGTTTTGTAAGTCGAAATCTTCGAAAAAAAAATGAAATTGTCCATCGTGTCCAAAAAAATCACTCCTTTCATACATTCTACCAGGAAAACCAAAGTTGAGGGCTTCTTAATCATGTTCAGTTATCGTCCCTAAACTCCATTTTATACTCAGAACTTTCCAATATTCCAATTGAAAACATATAGATATAGTTGACGGTTCATATCCATGTAGATAGATATAATCATTGTAAAATCTTAAAATCCGCACTCCAAACACTAAAAATCCTACGTGTACCTACATATTAAATAATATCAGTTTTTCCACTGAAAAGTATTATGCTTTTCCAACGAACCGACCGACAGGCAAACATAGAAATTGACACAAGATTAATTTGTTTTACAAGTGCAATTTTCCAGCATAATAAACAGAATTATATAATAAACTCTGTAAAAATACTAGCCGTGTTCCGTGCAAACTGTCCAACTTTATTATTGCGCTGATACAATAGACAGGCCTTTTGTTGATACAATTTTGAGGTCAGTGGCGGCACAGAATGGTAATAGTAGGGTGAAACTGAACTGGAGTCAGTTTGACTGAGTCAGTGATACTGAACAGTTCATTAAAACTGATCAGTGGGTTTGTACTCTGAGTCATAGCGAAAGCCAGTCCTACTTTTCATTCATTTTGGCTGAATCGGTATTAAGAAATGAATGCAAACGTCATTTTCATTATTGCTGAATCAGTTGAAACTATTCAGCAAAACTGAATAGTGAGAACCTGCCTTTAAGGCGGCATAATCTGTTCAGATAGCAAACAAAAACACGCGAAAATACCACTTATTATTGCAACATGTGTTCAAAATGTTGCCTGTCATTGGCCAAACAATGATATAGACGAAGTATAAATTCCAAACAAAGAGTTGCAAAAACAGTCGAAATGATTCCAATTCCAAACTTTTTGTAATAAAATCCTGGGATACGGTCAATAATATATTTAAAAAATATTATATGTATATGATGGTCAACGTTTCGACGCTAGAAGTGCGTTATCTTCAGGGCGTGTGTGATATATGTATAGACTATATCACAACAGTCTCAAATATGATTGCCGAATGGTGTAGGCTACTTGATACTTATTCTTAATAATGAATGGCTAGACGATGCGTTTCCAGATAAATGGATAGGACGATGAGGGCCTATAGAATGGCTTGCTAGATCTCCTAATTTGATGTCACAAGACTGCTTTCTATGGGGCCATTTAAAATCTATTGTGCTTAGTCCCCAACCTGAAAGTTTGGACGACCTTCGTCAACGCATCATCAAAAGCAACCATGATATCTCACAACATGTTTTTGCAACTGTCCGTCAGGATTTCAAAAATCGTCTATATCATATTATTTGGGCGATAACGCGCTACCTTTTGAATACTAATTGCAATAAAAAGTGATATTTTTGTGCGTTTTTGTTTTCTACACTGAAAAAAAAAATACTGTTGCGTCTCCAATTAATTGTTAGTATTTAGATGCTTTTCCATCACTTTAAATATACTTACAGTTGTTTCTAATCCATGTCGTTGAAAGAATTCATTCCTTATATTCGAAATAATCACAGGTACGCCAATAAATTCAAAATAATTTTATATTCGTTCTAACGATATGTATAATCCTTCTAATACCAGTATTGACATATAATGCAATCAAAACATCCTTTTGTTTTCGGAATTTACCCTATGTTTAATTTAAGCAAAGCATACAATCTATTCAATGTACAAAAATTGTTACTGCAACAGGAGTTAGCGATAGTCCATCTGATAAAAATTAATTTTGTTTCAACGGCCCTTGTCGTTCGCTCAACTATAATTAGTTTTCGGCGGGACTGATGTCCCGATTCAATGAACGTAAAACAAAGAACAGGGGGATCATCTCAGTTTTACTATCGCCGCGAACCTGTCAACATGGACGAGGTTGTTCCATTGTGTTGTTTCGGTGTAGTGTCATCTCGTGGTTTTGCGTATTGCATCAGCAATTATGTGATTTAAATGTGTCCAGTTATATGTTAAATGGAGGACCTACTGAGAAATTGGAACTTAGAAGAGCTAACACCCACATTTGAATGTAGGTATTTAGATTAGTCAGACAGTTATATTTCAGGTAATAATGCAACAACTGGTGCAGGCTTATGTCTAATTCTTATATCATGCTCCTTATAACTTCATACAAAATCACACAATTAAACATCCAAACGAACCAATCAGCTGTCCTCGCAATAGAATCTGTTGGTCCAAGGAAAAGAAAGACAGTTTAGAATCAATTACCAAACACAGATTTGATTCAACGACAGACTGCGATTGAATTATTCATTGGCATCCAATGACATCTTGTAGTTGAATCGACAATACAATATAATTCGTTACCAACTATACACTTCCCATTGGACAAAACATCGCTGTATTTGAGGAATGCTGAGTGTAACGTCCCATTGAATCCAAGCGTATGTCTTTGACAGAACGACAGATTTTTCTGTGTGTATTTGAACAAATCAAGATACATAAAGGTTTTTCGAATTTTTTCGAAAACGAATCGACCAATGTTAAAAAATTGCACGTCGAAATAAAGGACTTAAACATAACTTTCAAACGAGATATTACTTGTTACCCTTGTCGTTCAAAACTCTTAAGGGAAAAACAATGAGGGGCGAAGGATTCAAGGGGGTGAAGTAGTTTTTGGTCAAAAAGTTGTCCCCTTTGACAAATCTTTTGGCGTGTGTCGGCGTCTTTTCTTTTAATCAGCGGTTTCTGATAAAACCGTGGTGAGAAGTTTTCGAAACAGAAAACAAATGGCTGAAGTGAAATTCGCTTCTGACTAAATTTTCATACTCCCAAAAAAGCCCCGATATCCGCCATTGTGCTTCCCATTAAAATCGAATTACAATTAGGATAGCGATACACTCGTAAATGATGTGCATCATTGTATTGGAACAGCTTGCCTTATTCTTCTGAATTGAAAAAGCGTGCTGCTACTACTATACTGATTGCTGTTATTTATAAACATTAAATTGTGATAAAAAATGGCTAAAAAGTGTTTTCTATGCAATTCGGACGATGATGTTCTTGATTTTAACGATGAAACGTATAAAAACTGTTCGTTGAACTTACATTTTCGTAAAAAGAAAAATTTTAAATACAGTGGCGTTGAGTTAACCAATGCATCACTCGATTTTGTAGGTTATCATACCACGTGCTACAAAAAAGTGACTGCTTTGGGTAAAAAATATAATGAAGAGTTTAATAACTTCCTTGGTGAGAATACGGTAAGTGCATAATAATTTAACCTTCAAAACTATCTTAGTAAATACATCTTTTAAATTTTTTTAATTGTGAAATAATGACATGGAAGATTCGTAAATGATACATTTTTCATTCAAATAAATCATTTCAATTTCACGGACACATGGCATGCGCACTCTCTTTCATTCAATGGCCGAGCTACGCGCAGCTGCGATGCTGCGTCCTTTGTTAATACACGGGATAGTTTGCTTGGACCTCTCTGGCGCACGTATTTACTGGCAGCAATATTTTGATCTTTAAAATTCGACAACCGGAATTCCAGACTGATTTTTTGCAGACAACCCTATATCGACGTGTTTGCAATAAAATTATCTTTATTTTGATATAAGTTTCATGCATTAACCAAGAAGTTTTCGAAACAGAAAACAAATGGCTGAAGTGAAATTCGCTTCTGACTAAATTTTCATACTCCCAAAAAAGCCCCGATATCCGCCATTGTGCTTCCCATTAAAATCGAATTACTAAATTTTATTGTTAACATACTGGTCGATTATTTTCATATCGGAATTCCTAGGTGCTCAATTCAATGAGCGGCCGGTTATTATTTTATTCACATCGTTATTGTACCGATCGGAAAATATTTTTGGAAAACCGGGACTAGTCAAATATTTAAATAAAACAAACGTTCGTGGGGGTGGCTCTAGTCAAATTTCCTAATAAAGATTGGTGGAATCGAGTTTTAGTTTGGGCTTATTTTTCTGTATAAATACGACTTTTGCTTCCAGTGTCTAAAGAATGTAAGGCTTTTGAGCAATCCAACTACTGGTAGGTAAATAGTATACAGCAATTATTTGTTTAAGGGCAGCAGTGGGTGTTGTCCTCAAGTATTACACCTGGTATATACCAAATGGGTATATACCCTACTGCTACTTGGGTAAATACCAGGTATATACCCAAATATATTACTTTTCTCGGTAAGGGTACTCTTATAAGTATAAGACTATAACATAAACTCAATTCAAGCACACCACTATTCTTCATGAAAAAATGAAGTGTATGATAAGAACAACAAACATAATGCACAAAAAAACTGGCTTAAGTTCTATTTAAAATTTAAGCGTTTATATAAATTTAAAAAGATCAGTCTTCAAATTCAGAATCTCAGATACAGAGACACAGACGACATCGTGTCGGTTTGGTCATCTGAGTCTGTATCCGAGTTAATGTGCCTTATTTTCTAATCGTTCATCTTCATCAGTTACACCGTAGACCCAATTCTGAACCTCCCACCAATTGACTTAATTGTCAAAGCAGAGGCTAGGATTGGGGCATACCGCCTCCAGTTAAATAATAACTGGTACCCGTACCGAAACGGACACGCGGCAATCACTGATTTAATTACACACCCTATATTAACCATGGGAAGTGATCACAGGATGCCAACAACATCACTTGAGAAACCCTTTAGCGTCGAAATCGAATAGAAAGGAGAACTCGAGGAAACACCCAAACAAGAAATAGTTTGGTTTACTGACGGTTCCACAACAGACAATGGAACAGGAGCAGGAATTCACGGTCAATCTCCCAGATGTGACATCAGTCAACCTCTGGGAGTTTACGCCACTGTATTCCAAGCAGAAATATATGCAATCGACTCTTGTCTGAGAGAAAACATAAGAAGGGGATACAAAAGTAAAAACATTCTTATCTGCTCGGATAGTCAAGCGTCGATTAAAGCTCTTAACGGCTGCCAAATCAAATCCAGACTCGTCTGGGAATGCTTAGAAAACCTCAAACAACTTAGTGCCACGAACAAGGTAACCTTGAAATGGGTGCCAGGTCACAAGGGAATTGAAGGGAACGAAAAAGCAGACACCTTAGCACGAGACGGATCGGCATCCAGCTTTACCAGCCCTGAACCGGCGATAGGCATTTCAAGGTCTTTGGTAAAAACTACGATATACCAGTGGGTGCATTCACAGCACCTAAAATACTGGCAGTCACATCCAAAGCTCAGACACAGCAAGCTGATGGTGAAACAACCCACACCAAAACTAGCTGAAGAGATCCTAAAACTAAATAGGAAAGAAACTAGGCTAATAACCGGCCTCCTAACCGGACACTGCGGCCTAAGAAAACATCTACACACATTAGGGATCATCAAAGAAAACCCAATATGCAGACTATGTGACGAGGACGACGAAACAGCCTCTCACATAATCTTTGAATGTGAGGCTCTACGCTGGTGGAGATTCAGACTGATAGGGCCAAATAACCCCAAATCACTCCCCAATCGAGATATCGTGAAGAGACTCTTGGATCTTATCAAGGTCACAAAACTCTTCACGGATTAACAAGCGCACAGGACAATACAATAAGCCAATGGCTGCAGTGTTGGGGCTACCTAACCCGGCCTGTACGTTTGACCCCCCTAACCTAACCTAACCTACACCGTAGATAGATGTGGATCTTTGAAGGTCTAGGTCTACATCGTCATTATTAGGAACTTGAGCAGAAGATGAAGTTTTGAATGATCTTTCAGATTCTGAGGATGAAACTGGAGCAGTCAAAATTCTTATAGCAACTTTGGATAATGTCGTTGTAGCACATAATCTGATCCACCATGAAGCTGCAGATTTAGAAAGAAGGATTTTAGACCATAGTTTTTGTCTTAAGCGGTAATTTCCTAAATCTATCATTTACCTAATAATCAAATTTCATATTCGCGGCTACTTTATAATATAGACTTCGTTGCATCGATTTGTTGTTCCTGAGTGAATCCTGAACCTTGATTTGATAGATAGTAATGAAGCTGCAAAATAGAGCGGCTTTAAAGCTCTTTTTTTTCTCTCATGGCGACGCGCGACGTGGTGACTTGGCAATATTTGCATAATTATGAAAACAAGTGAGTTAGAAGCGTTTTCCTTATACAGTTAATTCTATAGTCCCATTTTTTATGAAACAGAAAAATACAGAAAACAGTCGGAAACGAGATAAAATAACGGAAAATAACATAACACAACAGACAACAACAGAAAACAATATAAGACAACAGAAAATAACAGGAAACAACGGACAACAACAGAAAACAACAGAAAACCACAAAAAACAATAGAAAACAACACACGACAACATAAAACAACAGAAAACAAGAGGAAATAATAGGAAACAACAGAAAACAACAAGAAACAGCCGAAAGTAACAGAAAATAATCAGAAACAACAGGAAACAGCCGAAAGCAAAAGGAAACAGCAGAAAACAATAGAAAACAACGGCTGCAGTAATGAATAAACAATGTTATTGTAGATATGAGGATATTTCCACTTCGCATTTTTTAAAGCTTAGGGATTCAATTTATAATAAATTAATGTGAACTTCATCTTATTTGAATAATGTTTTTTCAATACTTCTATGCGGTGGAAAAATAAATGTAAATAGAGATTTTACATTCAGTAAATAAAGATTTAAGAAAATGTCTTTGTGGCAGTTCAAATCGCAAATATAGAAAAATAGCTATTGAAGAAAATTTGTTTTCAAGTAATTGATTTTCTAAAAAACTACATGCATATTGGAAAAATGAAATATGATTGTAACACTTGTCCACTTGTTCATCTTATGCAGACGACACCAAAATATATAACACTCCTTTGAGTATGTCTCATGTCTTGCAAGCTGACCTTGACAGACTGGCTCGATGATCCAGGGATTGGTCTCTTCCTCTAAATTCGGCAAAATGTTGTGTTGTGCACGTTGGCAGAAACAATCCCATGTATGACTACTACTTAGATGGTCACATTATTCCGAGTTCTACTGATCACTGTGATTTAGGAGTGATTATATCTAGTTCGCTATCTTGGTCTGAACACATAAATCAAATCTGTTCTAAAGCTAAAAAATTTTTGTATCTCATTGAGAAGTCGTTTCATGGATGTGACCCATCTGTAGCTTCTTTCCTGTATAAAACATATCTACGTCCTATACTTGAATTGGCTGGTCCAGTTTGGTACCCAGTCCTTCAACGTGATCGCGACCAACTGGAATCTCTTCAGCGTCGTTGCACTAGGCTACCCTATGGATCAAGACGTCCATCGTACGAAGAATGGCTAGAGTTGTTTGATCTTCATACCTTCCATGAGAGGCGCACCCGAGGTGATCTAATCATTACTTACCGGGCACTACATGGACTTTTCGGCGTTGATCTTTCTGCTCTGTTTTGCCTCAATACTAACCGCTTGAGAGGTCACAACCTTAAGCTTAAGAAGGAGTTCTTCAGATCTACTATAAGGCAGCACTTCCTGAGCAACCGGGTGTTCAGCTTATGGAACGAACTTCCTTCGGATGTAGTCAACAGTACCTCAGTGAACTCATTCAAGAACAGCTATGACAATTGGCGTTTTATGCGTGCATGAGCTAGTTTATTTGTCTTTAAATAATTTTTGTCTAATTTCTTATTTTGTTACTCTTAAGCCTTGGTTGTATTTTATTACACTTTGTAACTGTAATTTGCAGCTATCCTAGCATGTAGAGTTTATAGCACTCTGTGCACAACTCTGGTTGTATTTTTAATAATAATAATAATAATGATTACTAACAGATTCTCAAATCCTCTATATAAATCAGCCCACCACACGACTACTAACTAATTCTTAGCTTAGATACAGGGCCACCCTGTAGCTCAGCTTGCATTTAAACACCGTGCAGGAATGTCATCTGGCGGACAGCGGCAAGCTGTATGCGTTCCCAATATCCAATTTGAGCCCGTACTCGCTGAAAAATGCGTTTTGTTAGCTGGTGTTAGTGTGATAAATAAATAAACTGTCACCTACGCTGCATTTTAAATTCCTGCCGGACGGTAAAAAATTAAACTATTGCGTGTGCGCCACTAAAGTTCAACTGGTAGAAAACGTGTACAAGTCCATTAGTTCGACGACCATTGCTCATTTTTTTTTAATTCGAACGACGATCTGCGTGACGTTTCTTGAAGGAAAATCTGGGGTTGGAGGGGGGGGGGGTACTGAAGGGTTACTAGGGTAGCGTGATAGAAAGTTAAGGGTCGTTTGGACTAGATTATCTTAAGATAACTTCTAATTAATCTTCAACTACAAGCGCTGGTGTACTAAGTACACCATCGGATTTAAGTACGTTGAATTTCCTGAGCGATGTAAGGTGTCGCTTTAGTCGTTCTACCTAAACCTCAAAGATGGTACTTATTTAAAGCTTGCTAAGCCAACAGCCGTCAGTTGTATCGTAACATGTTCTGGCACGACCACGTCATCAGTATTGATAAAACTGCATCCCAGAAGCTTAAAGTTTTGTTTCGCTGCAGGAAACTGTATATACCAGAGCCTTGAGTATCCCTCAAGTAACTCTCAAGTATCCCTTGAGTAATACTTATGGGATACTTGAGGAACGACTATGAATGCGGACCTTATTGTTATTACTATTATTATTATATTATAGTATTAAGTCGAGTACAAGTACTATAAACTCAAATATACAAGAAGAAGAGTGTATGGCAAGACAAAGAGAATGAAAGACTGAATTATAAAGAAATTATTCACAAGACGCTGCACCACTGGTCGTAATTGTTTTTAAAACTATTGATCGAAGCTGATTTCACCACGTAGGAAGGCAGGTTGTTCCATGCGTCGAAAATACGGTTGGACAGGAAACACTGACGAACTGAAGTGCGGAAAGCTTCTTTCTGCAACTTGAAGTAGTGGCCTCTGAGGTTGCTTTGCGACAGGCGGTATAGATCAGATAGATCTACAGTGAACATGTTATTAATGACTTTATATGTTGTAATGAGGTCGCCCCACAGTCTTCTGGCAGCAAACGTTGATAGGTCAAATAACACACGACGTTCATAATAGCTTGGCCTTTGGATGCCAAATGGAATCCGCGTCGCACGTCGTTGTACAGCTTCTAACAAATTCTTGTCGCGTATGAGAACTGGATCCCAACTAGGACCGGCAAATTCCAAAATGGGTCGTAAGTTTTATACAACAAAGAACAGGTACTAACGTCACGTCCATGGAAAGATCTCTTCATCATGTAAAGCAGCCTCTTGGCTTTGGACGTAACGCTGTGAATGTGTTCAGACCAAGATAGCCTATCTGTGACTATTACTCCTAGATCGGTGTGACTGGAAACTGTTTCGATGGACTGGTTGCCGATTTTATATGGCAATCTTGGATTGTTCTTACCCAGATGGAGAACGCAGCACTTGACGAGATTGAGGGAGAAGCCAATGCTCTGACCAAAGACTAACTATATTCAGATCCTCTTGAAGTAAAGTGGAATTCGCAGCTGTATTGTAAATTTCAGTGTCATCTGCATAAGCAGAACATAGAGATGAAGTTAGTTTAGGAAGATCGCTCGTGTACAAAACAAAAGAAACTGGACCTAGCACAGACCCCTGCGGTACTCCTCTGGTTACGTTGTGGGTAGATGAGTAGCTGTCTCCGACGCTATACATTTTGCTATCGGCTTCCGATCGACACAAGAAAAGACCGTAAGACTAAGAGGCGAATTCCATCCACTTTGTCCCAGCCAGAGCGGAAGACCTTAAGCTTTTAGGTCAAAAGCTTGGATCTGTACTGTAAAACGTAAGATATATATACACCAAAAAGGGTAAACACGGTCCGCTTTCAAAGTGAATATGGCAAATAGAATAACACGCTGGCTCTAAAGTCTTCATTTTGTGAATGCAAAGTGGAGTTTGTAATTTAAATTCTCTACGGTATCGACGTTTATGGCGAGACGTAGTGGTTTCTTATTGAGCATCAGTTTAAGCTTTTTAAGGTTTTGTCAATATCGGTATTTGTGCTCACTTTTGAACAGTGTTGTGGGTAAATACGAGAGTGCTCTTATAAGTACTCGATTTGGCCACCGTACATTAACAAAGACAAGTAGGGTCACTCGCCGTGCCGACTTTGATGTGAGTCTCACCAATGCGAGCCGCGTCGATTTGAGAGGGGTTCCCTTCGTGCGGACTCGATTACCTTCGGGGAATCCGACTGCGATATTGTCGACGTCAACGGTCGAAGTTCACTCTACTTATACGGGGGTCAATAGAAATGAATTCTATAGTATAGATAGAATATAATTTATTATTCAATAAACCATTCAACTCAGTAACTGTAGATGCAGCCACTGGTGTGGCAAATAGCTCAAGGAGTATTATAGATCATGTTTTTTCAGATAGGTGTAGTAATTTGAAATGTACGATTCAAGTAGTAAGTAACAGTAACAATCTGATCATTCATAATTTGTTGTCAATAACCTTAGGTATAAACACAAAAGTACTTGCGACAAAATATAGGAAAGAAGTAAACAGAATAGATCATAAAAAATTCATCTCAAAATTTGAAAAGAATATTCAAACTACAAAAGTTCAATCATTCAAGAAACTAATTGACTTAATCACTTCTTGTAAAAAAGATTCGAAATTCTAAAAGACGTATAAGATACGTGAAAATAACGACTGGATAAATCAAGAAATTCTCGAAATGATTGAAAACCGAGTCATATTTATAAACAAAAAGTTAAAGAACCGGGAAACACGAATTTGGAAAATGAATTTAAAAAACTTAACAACCAAGTCAGTAATAAAATTAAAGTATTAAAAATAGATATTTTAAAAATCAATGGGAATAAGTAGGCACAAATGTAAAAAACAATGGGGCCATATACAGAGCATGTCGCCGGCATTTTTTTGTGAAATACGTGCAAACGCTCAATAACACACAAACACTACTTACTTAGGCACCGCGGTAGATCCGACCGATTGTATCCCGTGCACCATGTCGCGTGTTAGGTGGTGTTAGGTGGACTGACCCTGTAAACCACAGCTGTTAGCGTTCGGCTGCTGCTCGAGATCGCCGGGCGCCAGAATCCGCCAGCTTGCGTAGTATCCGAGAGCACAGCTGGAGAGACCACATTGGGGGCGGAGCTTAGAGTGACCCTTAAGTTTTTTAAATTCATTTTCCAAATTCGTGTTTCCCGGTTCTTTAACTTTTTATTTTTATCTATCTTATACGTCTTTTTGAATTCCGAATCTTCTTTACGAGAAGTGATTAAGTCAATTAGTTCCTGAAATGATTGAACTTGTGTAGTTTAAATATTCTTTTCAAATTTTGAGATGAATTTTTTATGATCTATTCTGTTTACTTCTTTTCTATGTTTTGTCGCAAGTATTTTTATGTTTACACCTAAGGTTATTGACAACAAATTATGAATGATCTGACTGTTACTGTTACTTACTACTTGAATCGTACATGCCAAATAACTACATCTATCTGTCAAAACATGATCTATAATACTCCTTGAGCTATTTGCCATCCCAGTGGCTGCATCTGCAGTTACAGTGTTGAATGGTTTATTGAATGATAAATTATATTCTATCTATACTATAGAATTCATTTCTATTGACCCCCGTATAAGTAAAGTGAACGTCGACCGTTGACGTCGAGAATATCGCACAGTCGAATTCCCTGTAAGCACAGTAAACGAGTCCGCACGAAGGGAACCCCTCTCAAATCGAGGCGGCTCGCATTTGTGAGACTCACATCAAAGTCGGCACGGCGAGTGACCCTACATGTTTTTGTTAATGTACGGTGCCTGGACTTAGCTATCCCAGCCAGCAGAACCAAGCGCAGTACGCGCGTCATCGGCATTGGCGTGACGAGGGCTCCCACGGCTCCGAAGGCCAGGGTCCTCTACGGTTTCCACATGATCCGCGGGCAGTATTTACTATTGCCTACCCAGAAGGGCGAGGTTTTTAAGGTCGGCCTCCCGCAAAGGCTGAAAGCCTATGGCGCTGTAGAAGCGCTGCGAGAGGATAGGTGTCGGTTCACGTTAGATTTAAAACGCTGCAGGTTGTAGCTGTCGGGAAACAAATTCCCCGGCAGCTGATTCCACAGCGTCGAAGTTCTCCAGAAGAAGGAACGCTGGAGGAGACTGGTTCGGGGAGTAAGGACCTCGACCTGGTAAGGATGAGCTCGCAGAGCTTCTCTAGTGTTCCTGGTTCGGACGGCCTGTGGTGTTATTATCTGGGAGAGCTCACTCGAACATCTTCCGTGATAGAATCTGTAAAACAGACATAGGTCAGCCACCCTCCTTCGATGTTCCAGGCTGTGGAGGTCCTTTGTGAGGTTAGGCGTATCGACTAATCTAATTGCTCTTTTCTGGATAGTGTCCAGAAGCTTTAGAGAGTGTTTGGGAGCGCATCCCCACACATAGGAGCAATACTCCAGCGATGGTCGGATCTGTGCCTTGTAGAGCAGCAGCAGTTGCTCTGGCGTATACAACTTCCTACAGTGGAACAAAACTCCAAGCTCTGGGATGCCGCTTTAGCAATACTGACGACGTGGTCGTGCCAGGTCATGTTATTGTTGATGTTGATTCCCAAAAGCTTGACGGAAGGTGACTCGACTATTGGATGACCCTCCATTACCACAGTTGCTAAGCCATCGCGAGACTTCTTTGTAAGTGTTGTTGCCTGAGCTTTTTGTACGTTGAACTGTACTTTATTTGCTAATCCCCACTCGACAATTTTATTGTTTTGATATCTGCGTTGATCTGTGAGGCATGCTGCTGTCGCCGACGTACCGTCTCCTGGGATGATAGTGGCTTGCCTGGTTCCAAGCACGACACTAATGTACTGTCATCTGCGAAGCTGTAGATTGGATTGGATGTTAGGTGAACTTTACTCAGCATTTCACTGATCAAGACTCACCTCACCCCTCACCCGCTGTGGACACCCAATCAGCCATCGGGACGCGTCAGGTAGGTCATGGAGAGACCGCCGCCGAAGCCTCCACCACAGGATTTGGGCTGCGCCTGCCTCATGTGTGTAGGAGATAAAAACGAATTAATGATTAAATGATCATTCTGGGCGTGTCTTAAAACAAACATTTAATAAGGTAGTAATTCAATCAATAAACAAATGACCAAAATAAATTAGGTAAGATCACAATTATACATAGATATATATATATATATATATATAAATAGATAACACAGCAAATATATCTTTTAACCCCAAACGGATAAAATCATATCCACATCTTATGTGGTCATACAAATTATACAGAAAATAAATCAAACATCTCTCGGGTTATAGGTATTAAGGGTCAACTCGCGAAATCCCTCTCCAAGAGAATAGATGAAATAATATACTGTATAATTATACAAAAATCATATAACAAAACTCGAGCGGCACTTGGGTCTTTGGTATTAAGGGTCAACACGCGAAATACCTCTCCAACAGCTCCAATCACTAGGGCGGAGAATTATCATGACATCTGTGAGGCCAACTCACTAAGATACTAGGGGTCAACTCGCAAAGTATCCACTCCTTTGTACTAGTTCAGCACGAAGGGTCAACTCGCGACGTACTTCGAGATTGTTATCTGTTTTTATATCGCAGACATTCAGTAGTTGAACTATCGAACCATTTGATATAAATGTGTGTATGAAAGTTTGTCAATTGTCTAATAACAAGTTCTCAAATGATTTAATGAAATAAATCAATAATCAATAAACAAAGAGACAATTAGTAGAATTGGGTACTCTGTGAGATAAACTCGCCCAAGCTGTTGCACAATCACCAACAATTCACAAGAACACTTTATTGTACGAAGTATAACTGGGTTCTATATGAAATGATTTTTGTGGTCGACTAGTCTGATGGGACGGACGTATTTTCAGGCAGGCATCAAGTAAACATTATACAACTTTGGATTTTATTCTAACGTGACGAACCGCCTAAATTACTGTGACGCCCTTCAAACTGTTTAGAAAATAATATCGACCAGATGCTTAGTTGTTTATCTTACATAGGATTGAAATTCCGTCTTCCTAGCATTTTAAGGCATCGTTTTTACGTTGTACTTTTAACTACACTCTTGGATAATAGTATTTTTGAATTATAAACTTTTGTCACTCTGACATGTGAGGGAAACCTCGCCGCTGGAGGTTTGATCTGTATTGGGGATACACATAGAAAAACTTTCAGCTTTTATAAAATCGGAAGGTCTGACCATTCTGATCGATAGGTCATGCTCAAACTTGTAAAAACCTTCTAGTTTCCGACAGCCATTAGCTTTTCGAAAAAGTGTAAAATTACTTGGATGGGTCAGACAATAACAGCTTCCATCATAAATGGCCGTGTAACAGCGCCGGTTCACATTACCGTTCATTATCTCGTCGGACGTTGAAACACATCTAATTGGGATCCGTTCTGCGAGTTTTCGCTAAAAATCAGATCTCGTTATTCTGGGCACATTACCGGCTCACTGTGTATAAGGTAAGACTTAATTTGATCCGCGATAAAGCCGGCTGGCGGACAAAATTCACTTAGCATGTTGGAGCTGGCTGTCGTCGACGCCTCCGCTGCTGCGAAACGCGCACTAACGTGTTTAAACATGTTTAAAAATGATGCCGCCGCTGCGCTGTCGGATGACTGCTGGAGTTTCGCTGTGTATATACGTTGTATGTATACAAACACGTGTATCGTATCAATGGCGAAATTTCAAATTGGCTTATACGCGCTTCTAGGCGACAGTCCTGGGCCGGTATTCTCAACTCGCTCCCCTCGCAAGCGAGCGATCCGTCAAAGGAGTGATATGACTCCTTGAGTCCCTTGCTCTTTTGCATCTCACTTTTGCTGCCTCTGTCCATAGCGCTGAGAAATACTAAAGGATACAGCTGTGGCATGCCCAAAAACCGGAGGCACAAGGTCACCCATCTGTTTTATATGAATGACCTAAAACTTTAGGCCTTCAGTCGACGCGAACTACAACAATCGCTGAGGGAGGTGCAGGAGTACAGTCATGCTATCGGAAATGTGCATTGGTTCATCTCAAGAAAGGACGAAGCGGAGATAGTGGAGATGAGGAACAGCTCGCGACAACTGCATGCCGGATGTAACTATACCTACCTTGGAGTGGCGCAGCGTCACATCCAAGAGGCAATATTGGTCAAAGAGTGTCTTCGCCGCAAGTATTTGCACCGACTCCGGCAGATCTGGTCGTCAGAACTGTCCGGCAAGAACAAAGTCGCTGCCACAAACATGCTTGCGGTCCCATTGTTATTATACACCTTTGGTGCTATACACTGGAAAGTGAACGAGCTGAAGGAAATCGACACGAAGACCCGCAAAAGGATGAATATGGAGAGAAGTCTGCATCCTAAGTCCTCTGTCCCGCGAATATACCTCCCGCGACACCTGGGAGGGCGTGGACTATTGAGTTTGGAGCGTCTGCACAACAGAATAACAGAAAATGAGAGGAAACAATAGGAAATAACAGAAAACAACAGGAAACAACAAAAAACAACAAAGAATGGTAGGAAACAACAGAAAACAGCAGGAAATACTAGGGAATAACAGAAAACAACAGAAGACAACAGGAAACAACAAAAAACAGCAGGAAACAAGAGAAAACAATAGAAGACAACAGGAAACAACAGAGAACAACATAAGACAACAAAAAACAACAAAGAATGGTAGGAAACAACAGAGAACAACAGAAAACAGCAGGAAACAACACCAAACAACAGAAGACAACAGGAAATAACAGAAAACAACAGATAACGACAGAAAACAGCAGGAAACGCTAGGGAATAACAGAAAACAAAGAAGACAACAGTAAGCAACAAAAAACAACAAAGAATGGTAGGAAACAACAGAGAACAACAAAAAACAGCAGGAAACAACAGAAAACAATAGAAGACAACAGGAAACAACAGCAAACAACATAAGACAACAGAAAACAACAGAAGACAACAGGATACAACAGAAAACAACAAAGAATGATAGGAAACAACAGAGAACAACAGAAAATAGCAGGAAACGACAGAAAATGATAGGAAACAATAGGGAACAACAGAAAACAGCAGGAAACAACAGAACACAACATAAAACAACAGAAGACAACAGGAAACAACAGAGAACAACAGAAAACAGTAGAAAACAACAGAAAACAACAGAAAACAGCAGGAAACAACAGAAAACAACAGAAAATGATAGGAAACAACAGAGAACAACAGAAAACAGTAGAAAACAACAGAAAATGATAGGAAACAACAGAGAACAACAGAAAACAGCAGGAAACAACAGAACACAACATAAAACAACAGAAGACAACAGGAAACAACAGAGAACAACAGAAAACAGTAGAAAACAACAGAGAACAACAGAAAACAGCAGGAAACAACAGAAAACAACAGAAAATGATAGGAAACAACAGAGAACAACATAAAACAGCAGGAAACAACAGAACACAACAGGAAACAACAGAAAACAACAAAGAATGATAGGAAACAACAGAGAACAGCAGGAAACAGCAGAACACAACAGAAAACAACAGAAGACAACAGGAAACAACAAAAAATGATAGAAAACAACAGAGAACAACAGAAAACAGCAGGAAACAACAGAACATAACAGAAAACAACAAAAAATGATAGGAAACAACAGAGAACGACAGAAAATGATAGGAAACAACAGGAAACAACAGAAAACAGCAGGAAACAATAGAACACAACGGGAAACAACAGAAAACAACAGTATGAACAATAATAATCTACGCCTCTGTGTATGCACCTCATCAATAACGTTTGATCAGCATGGTTTCCAGTGACTGAACTTCGACCATGTTCTCGTGTGCTTTACATGTTGGAAATTCGTATCCGAGTATTTATCGGTGTAACAATCTGTCTTAGTTCGGACTGGCAATAATACACGAGACCAGCAACATTACCCCGACCCATTTAAATCGAACAAAATGCCAGGGATGCTATTCGTCCGGGATTAAACGTCGAACTGCAGTCATGTAGCGTTTCGTTACCCATTAGCGTAATGGCTGCAGTATTGTTTTCAGGAAGTAGCAACAGGTCAATGTTTGCTGAAAAAAAAGGAGGCAGATTGACGATGGGATGTAGGTATACTGTTTTAGTTGATTGTTTGGTGATGGCAACAATGCATTCAGTTGTATGCGTAATTGCTGTTCTGTCAGCGAAAAGGAATGTATACCAATAATGTCCAGGAAAATAAGATTTTTTTTTCAAACTTCGTTTATTTCTGGAAATAATTATATAACAATAAACTTTAACAATTCTCTAAACAGTACCGAAGGTTCTGGTCTCGAGAATTATAAACATAAACTTATCAACAGTGCTTATTCTTTTTCTTTAACTAGATTGCTACTTCCTTAATTATATTATATACTACTTAATTAACTACATACATGCCTAGGTGTTATTTTAAATTGTACAAGAAGCTATTATAACATATTTTAGATCTAATGTCAACTGGAAACCTATTATGTGCTCTAGACGCGGATTGCATTGAACAATTCAAAGCTATATTTGTACGACTGTAAACCGGATATATATTGTTTTGTGACCTGGTAAAATGATCATGTATTTCATTTACAAAATTATAGATAGTGTTATTCTTCCGCCTGCTATTAATTATTTTAAATATTAATTTACATTGTTCAAGTTCTAAAATTTTATCCATCTGAGCAACTTTTAGTTCTGTATATAATGTGTTTGTATTGGTAAGTTTGCTATAATTAAATAGTATTTTCAAAATCTTATTTTGAAATAAAGTTCCTGAACAAGTTCCCCAGATTGGAATTAAGTACCTTAAATGTGCAAGAAAAAATGCGTTATAAATGCTATATTTGGTTTTCTTAGTAAAGTAATATCGACATTTAAATATTATGGGCAGCATCGGAGTAACTTTTTTAGTAATATGATTTAGATGTGGTTGCCAATTTAAACTTTCATCCACTATCAACCCCAAATATTTTATTGATGAGACCTTTTCCAACATGATATTATCAATTGCAATCTGAAGTTCATTAACTATGGTATTTTTCCTTTTAAATAAAATATATTTGGTCTTATCAATATTGATTTTCAAATTATTATGAAATAACCATTTCAGGTATTTGTCCAAGTCTTGATTCACTAAAGCCTGGAGTTCAAGTTCATTCCTTGCTGTGTATACTAGTACTGTATCGTCAGCAAATGTAAAGTACCTGGCTTTCAAATTTGCTACTTTCAAATTCAGCACGTAAAGTGAGTACAACAATGGACCTAGAACCGATCCCTGTGGTACTCCATACGAATTAGTCAATAGTGCACTCACTACCTCCCCAAGCTTTACATATTGCCTTCGATCACAGAGATATGAGTTTAGTAACTTATGTACTGTGCCTCTAATGCCAATGTTATTCAGCTTTGTCAGCAGCTTATCAATACTGACAACGTCAAAAGCTTTTTTTAAATCAACAAATACCGCGATTACAAAATATTTTTCATCTAAGGCTTTCGATATATAATTCACCAAATCGAATGTGGCAGTCAATGTCTTTATTAAACCATACTGATGAATATCCATTGGAACATTACCTTCTAGTTTTGACAATTTTTTCTAGTATTTTAGAAAATACACTAATAATCGAAATCGGTCTGTAATTATTCATTGATTCTTTGTCACCTGATTTAAATATAGGAACAATTTTAGTCTTTTTCACTGCAGAATTCGAACCAACCACCTAGATAAGACTTGACTCAAAAATCCAGTATCATATCGTGGTGTTGTCTTGAAATATTGAAGGTCAATTGTCATAAAAGTCGTTTTTTGTGAATATCTCGTTTGCTTTGCACTTCATGACATTTGTAGTAGTTGTAGTTCTAAAATCAAAATGTCAAAAAAATTACCATTTAGAAAATGGGGTCATTTTTACCCTTAACTCCTCCCTTATGATACGCCTCTGATTAAAATTATGAAATTCTGAATCCAGAATCAGATTCAGCATCAAAAGTTTACCCATCGTACCCAATTTAGTAATTTTGTTATGAATGGTTTCGAGAATATCGAGGGAAAACCGTCTCCAGGGTGCCCCATGCAAAGGAGCGTAGCTCCCTTAGGAAGCATTTCCAGACCCATGTTCATATGACATTTTCTTTCTATTCTTCGGAGTACTATTCGTGGCTAAAGTTTGTTAACATACTTAATTAACACCCTGTATAGTGTATGAGATAACGTAGTGGGTTGTCTTACCTGCCCCACCCTGTATATTTTTACACTTCTAAATTATAGTTGTCCTTAAACCGCTCACCTGACACGTTTATTGTCAGGCTATTATTGCGTACGAGCTGCAGCAACAAACTTGGGCATCTCGATTGCTAGGACAGTTTTTTTCGCGGTGGTGCAATCCCATCTGTCCTACGGTCTACCATTTTGGGGCTGTTGTAGCCAGTTCCTTTTCCAATCTGTCTTTAAGTTGCAAAAACGTGCAATACGATATATTGTAGGTGCTTCTTGTAGAGATCCTTGCAGACCGCTTTTTATTCGTCACAAAGTCCTTACACTGCCATCTCTTTTCATATTAGAGACTACGAGCCTAATACATAAACATCGTTCTCCATTCTCCGACCATCAACAAGCTTATGCAACTCGCCGAAGACATGACATTCCGCTACCAATACCTCATTCTACCCTCGTGCGAAATTCCATAATATATAATAGCGTGAAAATATATAACTACTTGCCATCGGATATTAAAGCAATCCCAAATATTATGAAGTTCCGTAAAGCGTTAAAAAAATACTAA
Source organism: Callosobruchus maculatus (assembly GCA_951848785.1). NCBI lineage: Eukaryota > Metazoa > Arthropoda > Insecta > Coleoptera > Chrysomelidae > Callosobruchus > Callosobruchus maculatus. The sequence goes on along the minus strand of CATOUR010000104.1, from coordinate 532,681 downwards.
TAACACAAGCATTCTACTCGCTGGACCAATATTTTGAATTTTCCTTCACTCAGTGAGTTAGTCAACTATTGCCCCAAGTGTTTGATGAACATAAAAATAACCTTCATCTATGGGGTGTCAGTAAAATTTTTAATTTGTGAATGCCTGACTTTTAAGTATTTTATTTATTTTTATGTATCTGTATTTTAATTTTTATGTATATGTATTTTCATTATGTACTTTTACTTACTTATTTGCGTTATCAATAAGATTTTTTATATATCTTTGGCAATAAAGCATTTTAACCAACCAACCAACCCCTGAGTCCTGCTAGCTTAAGTGGCCTATACAGGGTTATTCACGTTATTCGACACGGAGCATTATGGCTAAAGTGTTCGATAAAATAGAAAATAATAATTTTGGATGGATAGAGACCCATAAAGGCTACATTTTAAAAATATTTTCATGTTATACAGGGTGTCCCAAAAACACGAAATGTATCAAAGTTATGTTTTTTTAAATGGAACACCCCATATATTATTGCATATTCAGATTCCTCGGTGAATTCTAGTGTGACCTTATGTATCATATATGGTACCTAAAGCGAACCGTTTAAGTGTAAATCACCATTTTCGGTATAAGTAGATATCAGGAAAAAATTGAATATCGCAAAGATTATAAAATATGGAAGGCCGTGACTTTGCCCTGTTACTAAGCATAAAATGCGTCAGCTTTGATGAGACTGTCAAAATCAAATTACGTTTATGCTTGGAGAAATCGGTCGATTAATTGAAGAAACTTCGATCAGCGATAACTTGATTTTTTCAAATGGGAATGCCTAATTTTTTTTATACGGTTGAGCGCAGAATTTGATAACCTTTCCAATGATATAAGATTGTCAATATCAGTCTCTGGTAGTTTTCATTTAATTTTAAATTTTCAAACAAATCGGCGATTTTCAATTTTCCTACCTATAAGCAACGTAGCAGGCTATGACATGTAAACAAAAACCTGTTCAGGTAGAAGAAAACAGCTAACTTAGCTGAAAAATACACACTAGCTAGACTAAAGGGACAATATTATAAAAATTCCTTAAAACAAATCAATCCCAGAAACAACTGCGATAACATCTCTAAGGACAAAGAGAAGTTGGAGAATGGCAGTAATAGATAATTTTTACAGTCGACTGGCTACCGCAATTTACTAGAGGTTAAAAATTTCCAGGACAATTGAAAACCTTGATATGAAACAAAAAGAACCAGCGACTGTTGCTCCAGCACGCAACTATCAATCATATGTAATGGTGTAAAAAAGTACTAATTTGCGTCGAAGTCGATACCTCCGACTGGAGCCCTTTTATTTTTCAATATCTATTAGCAATATTGTAAAAAAGGAGTACTTACAAATCAGATTTAAATTTTCTGCCATTTAAGTTATGTTTTATAATTTGAACAAATTTTAATTCATTCTTCATTTTCTGCGATCTTGCTAATAGGTACTGAAGAATTTTCAGAACTCCAGTCAGAGGTACCTTTGACTTGAGCTTTGACAGAATTGCATACTTTTTTATATCATTAAATGTGAAATTTTATTATGAAAATAATAAACTGCTTACAAAATTCTCTAGTACTTTTTATTTTATTTCAAAATTTTTAATAGTTTTGGAAATTGCCAATCTCTAGTACATTGCAGTAGCTAGTAGCCCGTGAAAAAAAGCCATTTCTGTCATACTCCAGCTTCTCTTTGACCAAAGATATGTTACCGCCGTTGTTTCTGGTTAGACTTCGTTTGTTGTGAGTAATTTTTATAATCTTGTCCCTTTAGTCTGGTTCGTGTGTATTTTTCAGCTAAGTTAGTTGTTTTCTTCTACCTGAACAGGTTTTTGTTTATATTTCATGGCCTACTACGTTGCTTACAGGTAGAAAAATTGAAAAATGCCGATTTGTTTGAAAATTTAAAATTAAATGAAAACTACCAGAGATGGATATTCACAACCTTACATCATTAGAAAGGTTATCAAATTCTACGTTGAACCTTATAAAAAAAGTTAGGCATTCCCATTTGAAAAAATCAAGTTATCGCTGATCGATGTTTCCTTAATTAATCGACCGATTTCTCCAAGCATAAACGTAATTTAAATTTGACAGTCTCATCATTCCTGACGCATTTTATGCTTAGTAATACGGCAAAGTCGCAGCCTTCCATATTTTATAATCTCTGCGATATTCAATAGTTTCCTGATATCTACTTATACCGAAAATGGTGATTTACACCTAAACGGTTCGCTTTAGGTCCCATGTATGATACATAAAGTCACACTAGAATTCACCGAGGAATCTTAATATGCAATAATATATGGGGTGTTCCATTTAAAAAAACATAACTTTGATACATTTCGTGTTTTTGGGACACCCTGTATAACATGAAAATATTTTTAAAATGTAGCCTTTATGGGTCTCTATCCATCCGAAATTATTATTTTCTTTTTTATCAAATACTTTAGCCATAATGCTCCGTGTCGAATAACGTGAATAACCCTGTATAGACACTTCACAGGCTCTCAAAAGTTCCACAAAAAAAGTAGTGGTATTTCCGGTGCAAAACAAAACGGCAAAGTTAGAGCCGCGCACACAGCTTGTCCCGTTACGACTGAAAAATCTCTAAACGCATTAGCAAATCAACCGAGTAAAAACCATGTACGGGAAATCAGAGTACGGAATATCCTGTTAGCAGCCATTTTGGGAACGGAGCTCGTATTTTTTCCCGTACGGCTTGGATATGAATTATTCGCGATTAAACCTGGTCCAGTTTTCCAACAAAACCACCAAACCGACGCTCGTACAGATGAAAGAATTACACCGAAGTGCAGATTTATCTTTCCCATGATTTTTATCTCCCGGTAATACTGACGTTTACTGTGAATTTCATACGCTAACCTCTGGAAATTTTTACGAACGTTGTTCGTTCCATCTGATTTTTATACAGGGTGTCTCAAAAAATAGTGTCAAGCGGAAGCCCTGAGATAGAGCACACCTAGAAGTATCTGAATCACCCCCATATATGCTATGCAATTTTTTGTAGTTTCCGAGTTATGAATTTTTTTCTGAATTTTAGAGAATTCTCTACCTCGACAACTTAAAACTGTTCCAAAAGATAAATTAAAAGACTTTTCCAAATTCTCTTTTTTGCTGATTAATCTTTGAGAGTGTACTGTTCATTACATAAAGGAATCGGCTTAGTACATCTGATGAAAGTCATGAAAATTATAGTGTAAAGTGAAAAATTTACGTTCTGTTAATTATGACTTAGATTTTCGACTCGCAATTAAAAATCTAAAGAGGTGATTTCCTTATTTTTATGCAGGTCTAAAAACTTCTTCAGACTCTCAGCTATCACAATCATTGAAAAAAACTAGTACTTAATAGGGCTACTTTCGCTCCAATTGACCTTCAAAGACAAGAGGCGAGGATTTCTTGAAATCAGCGATGGGATTTTAAATGAAACAATAACTAAGTTTAGGGCGCTAATAGCCGAATTATTGTCATTGCCGCAATAAAACACATTCAATGCGAACAGAATATCGACAGATGACCACCTGTGTCACTTTGCTAAGATTTTTTTTTACATGTCCGACTTCTTTTTTGTAAGTGGGAAATTGTAAAATGAAACGAAATTATCAAATCTCTTCACTAAGTTTATTAAATTTCACAAGAAATTTTCAAAATGTCTACCTTCTTGTTCGATGCATAATCTACATCATCTGAAAAAAATGTTTTTTAAATTAACAAAAGCTCTTTGATTGTTTTTTATTGTTTCTTCAGCCTGTGTTAATTTGTTGCGTAATTCGCTGATGTTTCGACACTCTTTAGCATAAATTAGTTTTTTGTAGTAGTCCCAAACAAAAAACTCTATCGGATTTAAGTCAGGTGACCGTGACGGCCATTCAGTAGGTCCACCACGACCTATCCATTTGTTGCGTAGTCTCTTGCAGAAAACAGCATCGTTAAATTCAGTTGTCGTGCACTCAAGGTCCATAGGATAGCCAAGTAGTCAGACAACAGAAACAACACCAATCCAAACAAAAGCGTATCGTTTTAAAGCCGCAAAGACAGACAGACGACTGAATAAAGAGAACGAAAACAACTTATGCAATGACACATTTTGAAAAGACATCACAATAATATCATAGCTATCTTTTTCTAACATCGCCATCGTTTACTGCGTAAGCGTTAGCCCTTTTTGTTAGCGCTCAGGTAAAAACCGGTTTTGAAGAATGCGCGCCTTGTGGTTTTTTAGCAAGAAATAGGATCTTTTTTAATAAATGTTTAATTCGCTACACATCGCTAATTTCAAGAAATCATCGCCTCTTGTCTTTGAAGGCCAATTGGAGCGAAAGTAGCCCCATTAGGTACTAGTTTTTTTCAATGATTGCGATAGCTGAGAGTCTGAAGAAGTTTTTATACCTGCTTAGAAATTATGAAATCACCTCTTTGGATTTTTAATTGCGAGGCGAAGATTTAAGTCATAATTATCGGATCGTAAATTTTTCACTTTACGCTAAAATTTTTATAACTTTCATCAAAGTTACGAAGCTGATTATTTTATGTATGAACAGTAAACTCTTGGAGATTAATTACCAAAAAAGATAATTTGGAAAAGTCTTTTGATTTCTCTTTTGGAACAGTTTTAAGTTGTCGAGGTAGAGGATTCTCTGAAATTCAGAAAAAAATTCATAACTCGGAAACTACAAAAAATTGCATAACATATATGGGGGTGATTCAGATACTTCTAGGTGTGCTCTATCTCTGGACTTCCGCTTGACACTCTTTTTTGGGACACCCTGTATATTTAGGTGGTTGGCACATGCATAATAAAAACTCTTTGGACATCTAGAAGTGCCCCAGTTTCTAGACTCTGTGATATGTCACGTGCTTTTGATTGTATCAGCCACATATATCGAATGACAAACTTTAGAAGAAAAGCCTTTGACAAAGCATGGCATGAGGGCCTCCTTTATAAATAAATCCAAAAGGGCTTTCCTTTTTGGTTCCTAAAATTTTAGAAATCCTTTCGAGAAGGAAGGAAATTTCGGATCAAAATTGACAAATGTATTGTGGATAATATGGCCTATCAAGACCGGTGTTCCTCAGGGTTCGATATTTGGACCAACACCTTATTCTTTTTTCATTCACGAAGTCTCTAGCTCCAGCAACTGCGAGGTCTATGTCTATGCTGACCGCACAGTGGCCATAGGTCATGGCCCAGCAACCTAGTCCATGACAGGCTACAGACAACGATGGATGAAGTGGGCGAATCGGTGGCTCATCAAAATTAATCATTCTAAAACGCATGCTATCCCGTCAAGTACCTTGGTGTCACCATAGACAAGGGTATGACATGGCGAAGTCATACTGAGATATTATAAACAAAATTCGACAGCGTCATCTTTTGCGGTGTAGTATATATAGTAATTGAGTATGGTTAAAAAAATTCGTCTGTACAAAATTATTATTAGACCTGTAATTGCTTACACATGTGCGGCTTGGTATTTTTTAGCTAAGACGCGCATGTGAGCTTTGCAGCTACTGCAAAGCAGGATCCTGAGAACTATTATAAATGCCTCTTGGTCTGTTTCAAACGATACTCTGCATTAAGGTCTTGGTGTTCCTTACTTAAAGGACTATATCAAAACACATGCGCATTTAGGATACATGATATATGAAAGTTGTGACCCAGATCAGGAGATAAGATGCAGAATTGAACAGGCTAGGATAATATTCCTGAAACTTTCTTACCTACAAAAACTTGAACTTGACTCTCAGATACAGGATGATGAAATGTTATATCTGACTTACTCTACTGTACGGCGTAGAAGCATGGTCTCTGAAGGCAGCAATTATAAATACGATAGAAGCGTTCTAAATGCTGAGGATATCCTTGTTCGATCACTTGAGAAATGAGAGCGTTCTCCAGAGAGCCGGTTTAGCAGAACGAGAAATTTTTGAGGTTATAAGGAAGAGGAAAATAGCTTACCTAGGCCACATAATGCGTGGGGAACGCTATTACCTCCTGCGCCTCATTCTTCAAGGTAAGATCGCAGGAGGGAGAAGAGGAATTGGAAGAAAAAAGCTATCATGGCTGAGAAACATCCATCACAGGTCAGGAATAAGCGACTTCCAAGAACTACAGAGGGCTGCAATGAATAGGATAATCTGATCAGAGAAAGGATGGACGCCTACGCTGGAATCTGCATGGCACCCAAAAAAAAGAAGAAAGCACATGGAAGGCTGACGCTGTCCCTCCCCCAGATTGTCTGCAGTCAAGTTCTCCATCGTGGATGCACTGTATACAGTGCCACATTATCTTTTGTGTCTTTTCAATCAACATTCCATTAATTTCCTGTAGCCTGAGGCTTCAAATGTAAATCCAATACATTTTGTGTCTGTTTTAAACACACGTCCTGTTTTTGTGTCCATTTCGAACAAATTAATTTTATTCCTTTTGATATCAGTTGCACCTCAGTTTCGTTTTGTTTACCTTACTGAACATTGTCGTGCTTCGTACATTGTTAATCAATTATATTATAGCGACAATGTCAGGTTGTTATTTCGTGTGAAATGTTGAAAAATGGATATTTTCAGAGTGGAAAATACATGTCATTAGCATGAATGCTGGCCTTTCTCTATATATAGAATACACTCTGACAAATGGTTGATGATTGATTCACAAGTGTATGGATCCTTGCATACAAAAGCTTTGATATAGTTTATTGTTATGTTAATGACAAGGAACTTGATGGAATTGTGCTCTTGACTGTCAATTATATATGCTACTTTGCGAAGTTATATCTAAAAATGTATACTTTATATTTACACTAAAGTTTGATATATGAAGCAAATGCAACTACTTTTGTTATTTTTTGCAGGTAAGTGAATCCAGAGGCAAGATTGCTATAAGGGAACACCTACTCAGTAAAGATCGTAAGTTTTTCTGCAAGATAGAAAACACATAGAAGAATTCAGTGTCGCAACATCAAATATTGATTTTGATGCTCAACTGCATCTTCACAATACAAAGAAAAGATGTTGTTTCAGCATAAAGGTTAAAAGGATATTCGTATTTAAAATATACAGGTTACTTGAAAAACGATTGAATATATATTCGTTCCAACAAAAAAATACTCCTAAAATGTCGGCTATATCTATCCTCTTTGAGTGCAATACATGGAAGAAACACATCTTGTTGAAACCTGTACTGACAATATTGTTTTATTTGGGGTTGAAATGTAATGCCTTCACTGATCCTTTCCGATAGAAAACTTAATTCAGGAGGATGTTTCAACAGATAGAAAATATCATGAATATTGTGACATATATATAGGGTGTGTCCTAAGTTGATTCGTTTTTCTTAAACTGTGTATAGAAGTCGTTGAAAGAAACAGATTTTTCAAGTAACATTTTTTCGAAAACTGGTAAATAAGGGAGATACAGAATCAAAAGAGGTAAATTTGTCTGTTTATTTTTAGTTTTTCGCTCGGATTTTTATATTATCGATCGATATATTGTACTTGTCAATTATTAGTATGTACACTAGTTTAAATCATAATAATGTGCCTTTTTTGGGATTTACCAATTTAAAATTAACACCTATAAACTAATAGTGACTAGGGCACTATCTGACAGGTGCAATATATAATAGATTTGACGGCATTCTCAAAAAAACATTTGTTGAACATGTGGATGTGCGGCATGCACATTTTATCATTCCCTTCAAACACTGTAAAATTTGGAACAGAGGCCAAATTTGTTATTAGTTTCCCAAAATTAATCAACAGACGAGTCCTAGTCCTGATTGAGAACAAGAATTTTGGCTCGATTTTAGTTTTTTTTAAACAAATCTTTGGATTTTTTCACAGATATCAAAACTATTGTTGAGTGGGGATTAGTAAATAAAGTACCTACCTACCTATTATGACCCCACAGCATATCGCTGCCCAAATTTCATCACAATCCATGCAGCTGTTACTGAGATTAAAAACCTCAATAGACAGACAGACAGACACACAGACAGACCGACGGAAATGAGCGACGTGGATTTTCGTTATGTAGACATCATAAAACGCCCAAAAAGCGTATTATCTCAAAATCGAAAATTTTCACGATCACAATACCTCACCTGTCGGTGTGGGAAGTAAAAAACTATGCATCTGTAAAAAACTATGCATCTGCAAAGCATCTCGAGGAGACTGTATGACGTAAGCTTATTTGGGAGACATCTAATATCTGTACGTATATGGATGCAAACGCATACACCAAAGGAGCTTTACCTGTTTATTTATAGAACAAACTGCATACTGCATATGGGCTGAACTCATATACTGTCGCACGGAAGTAAGTAATATTGCCAGAGAAATTGGACGTAACATTAAAATATTTTCAATTTCTCCGAGCGACTGATGTTCTGGTTGATCCCTGGAGATGCTCCAGGAAACATGGCTCTCGAATAAGATACTACATATTTACTTTATGTCTTTGAAGGAACCGTTACACCTACTGTGTCGTAGTTTTATTATTATTAAACCAAAGAAAGAATTTTAACATAGCTGGCTAAGCACGCAAAGGGAAACAACGATAGCTGCCGAGACGTGTTTCGGACTTATTGGACCTCATCAGTACAGCGTAACCTAAGTCAAGTATGGTAGGACTCAGAGATGACAAATACCAGGATGTCGTAACAGGGGACCACACGATATTTCCCTTTGTGTGCTGTTATGTTAAAATCCTTCTTTTGATTTGATCACCATTATCACGCACTAAATGTTTGTTTTTGTTTTTTATTATTACTATTATATTTCTTTATTTCTTTTCAAATATTATATTGAAAAAAAGTCGAAATGAATGCCTATGGTGTTGTAGAAGCGCTGCGAGATGATAAGTGTCGGTACACTCTGAATTTGAAGCGCTGCAGGTTGTAGCTGTCATTAAACGAATTCCCCGGCAGCCCATACTACAGCGTCGAAGTTCTCCAAAAGACTGGATGCTGGAGGAGACTTGTTTGGGGAGTAGGGACCTCGACCTGGTAAGGATGAGCTCGCAGAACCCCTCTAGTGTTCCTCGTTTGAACCGCTTTCGGTGTTATTATCTGGGAGAGCTCACTAGAACATCTGCCTTGATAGAATCTGTAAAACAAGGACAGGTCAGCCACGCTTCTGCGATGTTCCAGGCTGTGGAGGTCCTTTGTGAGGAAAGGCGTATCGATTAGTCTAATTGCTCTCCCGTGGATCCAAAAGCTTCAGAAGGTACTTCGGAGCGCATACCCACACATGGGAGTGATGGTCGGATTTGTGCCTCGTAGATCAGCAGTAGTTGCTCTGGTGTATACAGCTTTCTACAGCGGAACAAGACTTCAAGCTTCTGGGATGCCGTTTTAGCAATAGTGACGAGGTGGTCGTGTTTGTGCTGATCCCCAAAAACTTGACTGAAGGTGACTACTACTGGGTGACCCTCCATTTCCACAGTTGGTAAGCCAACGTGAGACTTCTTTGCCAGTGTTGTTGCCTGAGTTTTCTGTACGTTGAACTGTACTTTATTGACTAATCTCCATTCGACAATTGTTTTGATACCAACGTTGATCTGTGAGGAATGTTGCTGTCGCCGATGTACTGTCTCCTGGGATGATAGTGACTTGCCTGGTGCCAGCAGCTTATTCATGTACAGTAGAAACAGTGTGGGGGATAGGACGGATCCCTGCGGAACACCGATCTCTCTCTCTCTCTCTCTCTCTCTCTCTCTCTGTAGCGTCACAACCCTTCACGATCTGCCTCCATCTATTGCGGCCCATAGCTTTCTCTCTCCAATCTTGTATTCCTAGGGCCTGTATGTCTTTTTCGATGTTATCCCTCCATCTAAGTCTACGTCTTCCTAGTGGTCTCTTACCGGCTGGATTCTCCTGCCATACTCGTTTAATGAGGCGTTCGTTTTGGGCTCTCAGAACATGTCCTGCCCATCTAAGCCTTTGAGCTTTTGTTTCATTGGTGATGATTAAACATTCTTTCCAGTTCTACATTTGTTCTGATTCGATATTGTCCGGTTATTTCATCCACTTTAGGGCCATAGATCCTTCTCAGTATTTTACGTTCGAAGCGCTTCAATAGTAGTTCGTTCTGCTTAGTGATGGTCCAGGTTTCTGCGTCATACATTACGACGGGCCTGATTATAGATCTATATATTCTAATTTTTGACGTTGTTGATAGGATTGTTGATCTTAATAATTCTTGCAATGCATAGTAGCACCTATTGCCCTTTTGTATTCTTGCCTGTATTTCTCGGAACACCGATGTTTACTGAAAATACGTCTGATGAACAGCCTTCGACTACAACAAACATAGATTGATCGTTCAAAAAGCTATTCAGCCACTGGCACAGGCCAGGTGGTAGTCGATAAACAACTAGCTTGTCCAGGAATCCCTCATGCCACACTCTGTCCATGATTTTCAGTTGTTTTGTTCCACAACTGAGTGACGTAAGCCAGGAGATCACTCGTAGACCTGTGCTTACGGAAGCCATACTGGCGATCATTTATGATGTTATTGTTGTCCAGGTATTTCAGGAGCTGTGAGCTAATGAGAGTCTCCATCTATAGCTTCATTTCTGAATTTATGGCGTTAGTGATGTTGTTGGGGATGATGTTGAAAAATAAATATACTTTTTCTCAAAAATTCTATCGCCTTTTGTTCTCTGTTCGATACAAGGCTTTTTTTCCAGGAGCCATCCGACCATGCTCTCCCCGTCAATACTGAAGCCTTAAGGCCTATTGTATTATAACTCCTCTCTTTTACAGTATCCACTTCAGCAATCTAGATCCATGCATAAGTTTATGCAGTTTTCCTACTGATCCTGATGCTGAGCTGTACTCCATTGGTTCTAGCTTGGTCTTCCCAAAGAGCTGTTGTCTCTTGTGATCTAGCGCTTCACACTCACAGAGCACATGTAGGGCTGACTCAGTTCCTCTACCACACAGTCTACAGTTGAGGCCTCCATGGTAGAGTCCCATTTTATTCAGGTGTTCCTTCAGGTCACAATGTCCCGTGAAGAGTCCCGTCGTTATTCGGAGCTGATTCCTACTCAAGGAGAGCAGTGTTTCAGCTGTTTTATTGCATGGAGCTTTGATTAATGTTTTTCCATGAACACGTCCCGGCAACAAGTTCCACTGCTCCTTGTGCTGATGTTTCATCCATTCTACGACCTGGTGTCTAATTGTGCTTTTAGGCACCCCCAGGGCGGGTTGTGCTCCAGTGTATAGAGCAGACAAGCGTAGTCTTGCTAGCCCGTCCGCCCTTTCATTGCACTTTATGCCTGAGTGTCCTGGCACCCACTCCAAAGTTACTTTTTTGTGTTCTGCCAGTCTTCCCAGTTCTTGTAGACATTCCCAGACTAGAACAGACGTAACTTGGGCCCTTCTAGTGCCCTAAGTGTAGCCTGACTGTCTGTAAGTATTGCGATCCTCTTGCTTTTGTAGGATACAAGGCTCACCGTAGTTCTTCTTTCATCATGCACATATTATGAAAACACCGCAACATCCAACAAGCCCCTAGTTGTTAAAGAGCATACATCATTAGGGAACATAATTAATAATATTCGTTTCAATCCGGAGAGCAAAGGTATGAAAGCGGAAGGTGTGAAAAAGCCGTACAAAGTACCAGGTATTTCACAGCGAAAAACACACACAAATCCCCAGTCGCGTTGTACGGTGTACGCTTCTACGTTGGCTTAGCTTGGCATGCACATACATACCAAAGCACCGTCACCTCTTATAATTATTCGCGGATTACATTACGTTAAATAGAAAAGGCTGTCCGTGTTCTGTTCAATTAGAGAGAATTATCAAAAGAAATCCTATATTTTTCCGCGTATCCGCTTTGATGAAATTAATGAGTGCATGATGAAGCTCACCTTTGTTCGGTATCGTCACTGTTCGCCCTGTTTTCGAGTCTCGGTAGGCATTGGCGGTGCTCAATGAATTCGAATAGGTCATAAGAAGCAAAGCCCATGCTCTAACAGACATGTGATTGTTTGCAGGACCATGTTGTTATTTACAAGTTGCTTGCATGCTTACCGATATTAACTTTTAATAATAATAATAATTTATTGGTGCTTTACACAAAGGTGTTTGCACAAGTCAAAATTACAATATATAAAATTTTACATTGCGTACCTATATATAACAAAAATTGTTAAAAAAAACACAAACACACACATTACACAGGAAAAAATGGAGTCAAGTTGATTGACTCAGTACTTCCCACACATAATGATGATACCATTTTATTATTTCCCAATGCATGAAGCTATAGTCTAACATCCCCTTGCAACTAAATTATCGCCCATCCACCCGCAAAAACAACATCCAACACAAAAACCCTCGTAAATAGTTTCTTGCGTCTCCCTCCTTAGGAACTAGGGTGCCACAGTTTTTTTCTGCATGCTTGAACTGAATGATGCGAAACGATCAAGAGCCTGCAACCCGTCTAAAAACGAAGTTTGAGCTGATTTTATGTTTTTGGTTTTTTGATTATTGCTGCGCCGCCACTGACGCGGTTTTGCAAAAACAGAGTCGTTTTCCATTCTCGCAGCGGTAATAAATTCTACGTCAAAATTTTATTAACATCAATTCAATAATTTTCGCTTTACATAGAACGAAATAAAGCAAAACTCGTTTGACCGGTCACAAAGTTGGTTTCCGTAATAGGCAAGCCAATTTTCGGATGGACCTAAAAAAGTGTAATATGCCGCTAGGTATTTCTTCTACAGGTCAATAGACGGACTATTATGAATACAACAAATTTTTCAGTTTAACTACCTCCCACCCCCCAACCGCCCCGATCTCACCCCAACCAAAAAAAAAATTGAAAATGATCAGGAACCCGTAAAAAGCCTAAAAACAAGGTTTGAGCTGTTTTCATATTTTTAGTTTTTTCATTATTGCTGCGCCGCCACTGACACTATTTTTCCAAAACATATGCGTTTTCCATCCTCGCCTTGGGAGTAATACTATGTCAAAATTTCATTAAAATCAATTGGCCAAATTTTCGCGTTACGTGATATTGAACGATCTAAAACAATACTCGTATGTATACATCACAAATTCTAAGTCCCGTGGTTTCTACAGGGTGGCCAATCGGGTGACGATAATAATTTTTTTTTAGATAGCCCGTACCGAGACCTATCCAAAACACCCCTATGTATGTGTACCGATTATTGATAGTTTTCGAGTTATGATTTTTTTTTGAAAACTCAGAGATTTTCCAGTTTTTCCAAGAAATCGTCAAAAACAAAAACAAGAATGCTTTCTGGCTTTTATTTTTTCTGCAATTATACTCAGTATTAAGCCTATTTTAATATCCAATAAAGACAATCTGTACATCCGAACAATAATTAGTACATTTTGGGCCCAAAGTTTGAAATCTCAGTTTTTAGTCACGAGACCAAAACCTTCAAAATAAAATTAAAAACACTTATGCCTGGTTCTGGAGCTCCAATCTAATCTTAAAAACTCTACAAGACATTGCACTTTCGAAATAATAATGAAAAAATAGCACTTATGGGGGAATTTTGCGCCGTACGTGACTGTTACATGTAAAAAGGTGATAATTCACGAATTTCTAAAATGATTTAAAAAACTATTATTTTACTTTATTATGACAAATTAAAGAAAAAAAACTCATAAAAACTAATAAACACGATAATAATTGATGTTTTAATCAATTTTAATAAAAAAATTAATACCTGTGCTTTTTGCTGTGTACTATTGAACTTCTGCTAAATTAAGTTGTATGGAAAGTTAACAAAGGAAAGGAATAATAAAACAACAATCTGACTTTTAATTCCATGGCGGAATTACCTGGGAAGCGTGATCGTAGCATACGCCATCCCTTTTACTTCCCACACCGATAGCTGAGGGGAGGATTGTGATCGTGAGAATTTTAGATTTTGATGATAATAGGTTTTTTGGGCGTTTTATAATGTCTACATAACGAAAATCCGCGTGACTCATTTCCGTCGATCTGTCTGTCGGTCTGCCTGTCGGTTTGCCTGTCGGTCTGTCTGTCGGTCTGCCTGTCAGTCTGTCTGTCTGTACGCGTTTTTCTAGCCTCGTAATCTCAGTAACCGCTGCATGGACTGTGATGAAATTTGGGCAGCAATATGCTGTGAGGTCTTAGTAGGTAATGCTGCTACAATTTTGGAAATCGGTATATGGGCGGCGGAGTAATTAAAACAAAAATTTCAAATATTCCTCAAACTTCGTTTTTAGGCGTTTTAGAGGTTCTTGATCATTTTCTGCGTTTTTTTGGGTGGGGGTGGAATTTGGGTGTTTGGGGGGTGGGGGGTTGAAAAACTGAAAAACTTGTCGTATTCATGATAGGCTGTCTACTGACCTGTCAAGGAAGACCTAGCGATATAAATCACCTTTTTAGGTCCATCCGAACATTGCCTTGCCTATTACCGAAAACTAGTAAATTTGTCACAACAACTTCGCCGACATGAGCTCGCAAAAAGCTACTCTGAAAGAAAGGGATGGCGTATGCTACGACATCGCTTCCCAGGTAATTCTGCCATGAAATTGAAAGTGAGACTATTGTTTTATTATTCCTTTCCTTTGTTAACTTTCCATACAACTTAATTTAGCAGAAGTTCAATAGTACATAGCAAAAACACTTCAAAAACCACAATTTGGGTATTAGTTTTTTTATTAAAAGTCATCAAAACATCAATGATTATCGGGTTTATTAGTTGTTACGAGTTGTTTTTCTTTAATTTGTCATAATAAAGCAAAATAATAGTTTTTTAAATCATTTTGGAAATTTCTGAATTATCACCTTTTTACCTTTAACACTCACGTACGGCGCAAAATGTCCCCATAAGTGCTACTTTTTCATTATTATTTCGAAAGTGCAATGTCTTGCATAGTTTTTAAGATTAGTTTGAAGCTCCAGAACCAGGCATAAGTGTTTTTAATTTTATTTTGAAGGTTTTGGTCTCCTGACTAAAAACAGAAATTTCAAACTTTGGGCCCAAAACGTACTCAATTATTGTTCGGATGTACAGATTCCCTTTATTGGATATTAAAATAGGCTTAATACAGAGTATAATTGCAGAAAAAAATTAAAGCCAAAAAGCATTCTTGTTTTTGTTTTTGACGACTTCTTGGAAAAACTGGAAAATCTTTAAGTTTTCAAAAAAAAATCATAACTCGAAAACTATCAATAATCGGTAGACATATATGGGGGTGTTTTGAATAGGTCTCGGTACGGGGTATCTAAAAAAAAATTATTATCGTCACCCGATTGGCCACCCTGTATAATAAGCATGCAACGTTCGGATGGACCTAAAAAAGTGTATCATGTCGCTAGGTTTTTCATTCACTTATCATTGGACAGTCCATTACGAATACAACAAAATTTTCAGTATTACAACCCCCCACCCCCCAACCACACCAAATTCACCCCCACCCAGAAAAAAGTAGAAAATGATCAGGAACCCCTAAAACGCCTAAAAACGAAGTTTGAGGCGTATTTGAAATTTTTCGTTTTTTGCTAATTACTCTGCCCCCAACAGCATAACGCTGCCCAAATTTCATCACAATCCATGCAGCGGTTACTGAGATTACGAGAGTAGAAAAACGCGACAGAAGACAGACCGACAGACAGACAGACAAACAGACCGACAGATAGACAGACCGACGGAAATGAGTGACGTGGATTTTCGTTATGTAGGCATCATAAAACGCCCAAAGAGCGTATTATCTCAAAATCGAAAATTTTCACGATCACAATACTCCCCTCACCTATCGGTGTGGGAAGTAAAAATACGACTCCCAAGCTAGACAATTTTTTTTTCTTGGTTAGGCGGGATGGTAAGTAAAAAAGTTTTGAGAAATAACTGTTGGTGGAAACAGAAAACTCTTATTATGTGTTTTATTTTCATGCAATTTTTTTTTCAATTTTTGTGCGCCCCCCCCCCCTATCAGTAACTCAGGAACCGCCACTGATGTCAGCCAATCTGCGTTTATTTCATGTGCCTTGGCATGTTTTTCTGTGCAATTAAAAACCGTATTCGAGCGAAACTAGATCTGCTAATGACGATGGGTTTTGTCGTGACTTCTTTTGTCGCATTTCCACGAAGGACGCCACTCTGACAGATTTTTAATGCGATCCATTGAAATTGGAAGTTTTCTATGGAAATGCGGTGGTGTACCGCAGTACTGTTACAGTCTGTTTTTCTTTCCATGCTTTTATGCGTTTTTTTATTCAGCATTTGAATGAGCCGTTACGCGTCTTGCTGTGCTCATAATAACGACTGACGCAATAACAGCTATTGATAGGAGAGGTAACAGTCTGTGAAGGTTGCCACGTAACAACAGGGTAGGTAGGAGTCTCTGGAAATATATTGAAAATTCCGTAAATCTAAAAAAAACTCTCTAGACCTTAAAAGGTCCGAAAATATTTGGTCTTTGTTACCTGGGACTGAAATCCAAAACGACGACCAGATTTGCAATTAACACCCTCAAGATATACATGACACGTCATTTCGTCCTGATAGCATGCCAGATAACGATTTTAGATTTTTAGGGTAAACTTGAATATCTGAGGGAACTTGAAAATTTTTGATTTTGATTACCTGACGCTTAAACTCAAAACGGCAGCCAGATTTGTAATTAGCATCCTGAAATTATACATGACACAAGTTTTCATCCTGGTAGGAGGCCAGATAACGATTTTAGGTTTTTAGGGTAAAGTTGAAGATCTGAGGGTACCTGAAAATTTTTGATGTTGGAAACCTAAGGCTTAAACTCAAAACGGCGATCATATTTGCAATAAGCATCCTGAAATTATACATGACACAAGTTTTCGTCCTGATAGGTGGCCAGATAACGATTTTAGATTTTTAGGGTAGAGCTGAAGATTGATGGTACCTGACAAATTTTGATTTTGGTTACCTGAGGCTTAAACTCAAAACGGCGGCCAGATTTGTTATTACCATCCTGAAATTATACATAACACAAGTTTTTGTCCTGATAGAAGGCCAGATAATGATTTTAGATTTTTAGGGTAAAGTTGTAGATCTGAGGCGACATGAAAATTTTTGATGTTCGTTACCTGAGGCTTAAACTGAAAACGGTGACCAAATTTGTGATAAGCATCCTGAAATTATACATGACACAAGTTTTCGTCCTGATAGGAGGCCAGATAACGATTTTAGATTTTTAGACTGAACTTGAAGATCTGAGGGTACGTGAAAATTTTTGATGTTCGTTACCTGAGGCTTAAACTCAAAACGGCGGTCAGATTTGTAATAAGCATCCTGAAATTATACATAACGCAAGTTTTCGTCCTGATAGGAGGCCAGATAACGATTTTAGATTTTTAGGGTAAAGTTGAAGAGCTAAGGGTACGTGAAAATTTTTGATGTTCGTTACCTGAGGCTTAAACTCATAACGGCGGCCAGATTTGTAATAAGCATCCTGAAATTATACATGACACAAGTTTTTGTCCTGACAGAAGGCCAGATAACGATTTTAGATTTTTAGGGTAAAGTTGAAGATCTGAGGGTACGTGAAAATTTTTGATGTTCGTTACCTGAGGCTTAAACTCATAACGATGGCCAGATTTGTAATTAGCATCCTGAAATTATACATGACACAAGTTCTCATCCTGATAGGAGGTCAGATAACGATTTTAGATTTTTAGGGTAAAGCTGATGATCTGAGGGTACGTGAAAATTTTTGATGTTTGTTACCTGAGGCTTAAACTCATAACGGCGGCCAGATTTGTAATAAGCATCCTGAAATTATACATGACACAAGTTTTTGTCCTGACAGGAGGCCAGATAACGATTTTAGATTTTTAGGGTAAAGTTGAAGATCTGAGGGTACGTGAGAATTTTTGATGTTCGTTACCTGAGGCTTAAACTCAAAACGGCAGCCAAATTTGTAATTAGCATTCTGAAATTATACATGACACAAGTTTTCGTCCTGAGACGAGGCCAGATAACGATTTTAGATTTTTAGGGTAAAGTTGAAGATCTGAGGGTACGTGAAAATTTTTGATGTTCGTTACCTGAGGCTTAAACTCATAACGATGGCCAGATTTGTAATTAGCGTCCTGAAATTATACATGACACAAGTTTTCATCCTGATAGGAGGCCAGATAACGATTTTAGATTTTTAGGGTAAAGTTGAAGATCTGAGGGTACGTGAAAATTTTTGATGTTCGTTACCTGAGGCTTAAACTCATAACGATGGCCAGATTTGTAATTAGCATCCTGAAATTATACATGACACAAGTTTTCATCCTGATAGGAGGTCAGATAACGATTTTAGATTTTTAGGGTAAAGCTGATGATCTGAGGGTACGTGAAAATTTTTGATGTTTGTTACCTGAGGCTTAAACTCATAACGGCGGCCAGATTTGTAATTAGCATTCTGAAATTATACATGACACAAGTTTTTGTCCTGACAGGAGGCCAGATAACGATTTTAGATTTTTAGGGTAAAGTTGAAGATCTGAGGGTATGTGAAAATTTTTGATGTTCGTTACCTGAGGCTTAAACTCATAACGATGGCCAGATTTGTAATTAGCGTCCTGAAATTATACATGACACAAGTTTTCATCCTGATAGGAGGCCAGATAACGATTTTAGATTTTTAGGGTAAAGTTGAAGATCTGATGGTACCTGAAAATTTTTGATGTTCGTTACCTGAGGCTTAAACTCAAAACGGCAGCCAAATTTGTAATTAGCATTCTGAAATTATACATGACACAAGTTTTCATCCTGATAGGAGGCCAGATAACGATTTTAGATTTTTAGACTGAACTTGAAGATCTGAGGGTACGTGAAAATTTTTGATGTTCGTTACCTGAGGCTTAAACTCATAACGGCGGCCAGATTTGTAATAAGCATCCTGAAATTATACATGACACAAGTTTTTGTCCTGACAGGAGGCCAGATAACGATTTTAGATTTTTAGGGTAAAGTTGAAGATCTGAGGGTACGTGAGAATTTTTGATGTTCGTTACCTGAGGCTTAAACTCAAAACGGCAGCCAAATTTGTAATTAGCATTCTGAAATTATACATGACACAAGTTTTCGTCCTGAGACGAGGCCAGATAACGATTTTAGATTTTTAGGGTAAAGTTGAAGATCTGAGGGTACGTGAAAATTTTTGATGTTCGTTACCTGAGGCTTAAACTCATAACGATGGCCAGATTTGTAATTAGCGTCCTGAAATTATACATGACACAAGTTTTCATCCTGATAGGAGGCCAGATAACGATTTTAGATTTTTAGGGTAAAGTTGAAGATCTGAGGGTACGTGAAAATTTTTGATGTTCGTTACCTGAGGCTTAAACTCATAACGATGGCCAGATTTGTAATTAGCATCCTGAAATTATACATGACACAAGTTTTCATCCTGATAGGAGGTCAGATAACGATTTTAGATTTTTAGGGTAAAGCTGATGATCTGAGGGTACGTGAAAATTTTTGATGTTTGTTACCTGAGGCTTAAACTCATAACGATGGCCAGATTTGTAATTAGCATCCTGAAATTATACATGACACAAGTTTTCATCCTGATAGGAGGCCAGATAACGATTTTAGATTTTTAGGGTAAAGTTGAAGATCTGAGGGTACGTGAAAATTTTTGATGTTCGTTACCTGAGGCTTAAACTCATAACGATGGCCAGATTTGTAATTAGCGTCCTGAAATTATACATGACACAAGTTTTCATCCTGATAGGAGGCCAGATAACGATTTTAGATTTTTAGGGTAAAGTTGAAGATCTGATGGTACCTGAAAATTTTTGATGTTCGTTACCTGAGGCTTAAACTCAAAACGGCAGCCAAATTTGTAATTAGCATTCTGAAATTATACATGACACAAGTTTTCATCCTGATAGGAGGCCAGATAACGATTTTAGATTTTTAGACTGAACTTGAAGATCTGAGGGTACGTGAAAATTTTTGATGTTCGTTACCTGAGGCTTAAACTCATAACGGCGGCCAGATTTGTAATAAGCATCCTGAAATTATACATGACACAAGTTTTTGTCCTGACAGGAGGCCAGATAACGATTTTAGATTTTTAGGGTAAAGTTGAAGATCTGAGGGTACGTGAGAATTTTTGATGTTCGTTACCTGAGGCTTAAACTCAAAACGGCAGCCAAATTTGTAATTAGCATTCTGAAATTATACATGACACAAGTTTTCGTCCTGAGACGAGGCCAGATAACGATTTTAGATTTTTAGGGTAAAGTTGAAGATCTGAGGGTACGTGAAAATTTTTGATGTTCGTTACCTGAGGCTTAAACTCATAACGATGGCCAGATTTGTAATTAGCGTCCTGAAATTATACATGACACAAGTTTTCATCCTGATAGGAGGCCAGATAACGATTTTAGATTTTTAGGGTAAAGTTGAAGATCTGAGGGTACGTGAAAATTTTTGATGTTCGTTACCTGAGGCTTAAACTCATAACGATGGCCAGATTTGTAATTAGCATCCTGAAATTATACATGACACAAGTTTTCATCCTGATAGGAGGTCAGATAACGATTTTAGATTTTTAGGGTAAAGCTGATGATCTGAGGGTACGTGAAAATTTTTGATGTTTGTTACCTGAGGCTTAAACTCATAACGGCGGCCAGATTTGTAATTAGCATTCTGAAATTATACATGACACAAGTTTTTGTCCTGACAGGAGGCCAGATAACGATTTTAGATTTTTAGGGTAAAGTTGAAGATCTGAGGGTATGTGAAAATTTTTGATGTTCGTTACCTGAGGCTTAAACTCATAACGATGGCCAGATTTGTAATTAGCGTCCTGAAATTATACATGACACAAGTTTTCATCCTGATAGGAGGCCAGATAACGATTTTAGATTTTTAGGGTAAAGTTGAAGATCTGATGGTACCTGAAAATTTTTGATGTTCGTTACCTGAGGCTTAAACTCATAACGATGGCCAGATTTGTAATTAGCGTCCTGAAATTATACATGACACAAGTTTTCATCCTGATAGGAGGCCAGATAACGATTTTAGATTTTTAGACTGAACTTGAAGATCTGAGGGTACGTGAAAATTTTTGATGTTCGTTACCTGAGGCTTAAACTCATAACGGCGGCCAGATTTGTAATAAGCATCCTGAAATTATACATGACACAAGTTTTTGTCCTGACAGGAGGCCAGATAACGATTTTAGATTTTTAGGGTAAAGTTGAAGATCTGAGGGTACGTGAAAATTTTTGATGTTCGTTACCTGAGGCTTAAACTCAAAACGGCAGCCAAATTTGTAATTAGCATTCTGAAATTATACATGACACAAGTTTTCGTCCTGAGACGAGGCCAGATAACGATTTTAGATTTTTAGGGTAAAGTTGAAGATCTGAGGGTACGTGAAAATTTTTGATGTTCGTTACCTGAGGCTTAAACTCATAACGATGGCCAGATTTGTAATTAGCGTCCTGAAATTATACATGACACAAGTTTTCATCCTGATAGGAGGCCAGATAACGATTTTAGATTTTTAGGGTAAAGTTGAAGATCTGAGGGTACGTGAAAATTTTTGATGTTCGTTACCTGAGGCTTAAACTCATAACGATGGCCAGATTTGTAATTAGCATCCTGAAATTATACATGACACAAGTTTTCATCCTGATAGGAGGCCAGATAACGATTTTAGATTTTTAGGGTAAAGCTGATGATCTGAGGGTACGTGAAAATTTTTGATGTTTGTTACCTGAGGCTTAAACTCATAACGGCGGCCAGATTTGTAATTAGCATTCTGAAATTATACATGACACAAGTTTTTGTCCTGACAGGAGGCCAGATAACGATTTTAGATTTTTAGGGTAAAGTTGAAGATCTGAGGGTATGTGAAAATTTTTGATGTTCGTTACCTGAGGCTTAAACTCATAACGATGGCCAGATTTGTAATTAGCGTCCTGAAATTATACATGACACAAGTTTTCATCCTGATAGGAGGCCAGATAACGATTTTAGATTTTTAGGGTAAAGTTGAAGATCTGATGGTACCTGAAAATTTTTGATGTTCGTTACCTGAGGCTTAAACTCAAAACGGCAGCCAGATTTGTAATTAGCATCCTGACATTATAGATGACACAAGTTTTCGTCCTGACAGGAGTCCAGATAGCGATTTTAGATTTTTAGGGTAAAGCTGATGATCTGAGGGTACGTGAAAATTTTTGATGTTTGTTACCTGAGGCTTAAACTCATAACGGCGGCCAGATTTGTAATAAGCATCCTGAAATTATACATGACACAAGTTTTTGTCCTGACAGGAGGCCAGATAACGATTTTAGATTTTTAGGGTAAAGTTGAAGATCTGAGGGTACGTGAAAATTTTTGATGTTCGTTACCTGAGGCTTAAACTCATAACGATGGCCAGATTTGTAATTAGCATCCTGAAATTATACATGACACAAGTTTTCATCCTGATAGGAGGTCAGATAACGATTTTAGATTTTTAGGGTAAAGCTGATGATCTGAGGGTACGTGAAAATTTTTGATGTTTGTTACCTGAGGCTTAAACTCATAACGGCGGCCAGATTTGTAATAAGCATCCTGAAATTATACATGACACAAGTTTTTGTCCTGACAGGAGGCCAGATAACGATTTTAGATTTTTAGACTGAACTTGAAGATCTGAGGGTACGTGAAAATTTTTGATGTTCGTTACCTGAGGCTTAAACTCAAAACGGCGGTCAGATTTGTAATAAGCATCCTGAAATTATACATAACGCAAGTTTTCGTCCTGATAGGAGGCCAGATAACGATTTTAGATTTTTAGGGTAAAGTTGAAGAGCTAAGGGTACGTGAAAATTTTTGATGTTCGTTACCTGAGGCTTAAACTCATAACGGCGGCCAGATTTGTAATAAGCATCCTGAAATTATACATGACACAAGTTTTTGTCCTGACAGAAGGCCAGATAACGATTTTAGATTTTTAGGGTAAAGTTGAAGATCTGAGGGTACGTGAAAATTTTTGATGTTCGTTACCTGAGGCTTAAACTCATAACGATGGCCAGATTTGTAATTAGCATCCTGAAATTATACATGACACAAGTTCTCATCCTGATAGGAGGTCAGATAACGATTTTAGATTTTTAGGGTAAAGCTGATGATCTGAGGGTACGTGAAAATTTTTGATGTTTGTTACCTGAGGCTTAAACTCATAACGGCGGCCAGATTTGTAATAAGCATCCTGAAATTATACATGACACAAGTTTTTGTCCTGACAGGAGGCCAGATAACGATTTTAGATTTTTAGGGTAAAGTTGAAGATCTGAGGGTACGTGAAAATTTTTGATGTTCGTTACCTGAGGCTTAAACTCAAAACGGCAGCCAAATTTGTAATTAGCATTCTGAAATTATACATGACACAAGTTTTCGTCCTGAGACGAGGCCAGATAACGATTTTAGATTTTTAGGGTAAAGTTGAAGATCTGAGGGTACGTGAAAATTTTTGATGTTCGTTACCTGAGGCTTAAACTCATAACGATGGCCAGATTTGTAATTAGCGTCCTGAAATTATACATGACACAAGTTTTCATCCTGATAGGAGGCCAGATAACGATTTTAGATTTTTAGGGTAAAGTTGAAGATCTGAGGGTACGTGAAAATTTTTGATGTTCGTTACCTGAGGCTTAAACTCATAACGATGGCCAGATTTGTAATTAGCATCCTGAAATTATACATGACACAAGTTTTCATCCTGATAGGAGGCCAGATAACGATTTTAGATTTTTAGGGTAAAGTTGAAGATCTGATGGTACCTGAAAATTTTTGATGTTCGTTACCTGAGGCTTAAACTCAAAACGGCAGCCAGATTTGTAATTAGCATCCTGACATTATAGATGACACAAGTTTTCGTCCTGACAGGAGTCCAGATAGCGATTTTAGATTTTTAGGGTAAAGTTGATGATCTGAGGGTACGTGAAAATTTTTGATGTTTGTTACCTGAGGCTTAAACTCATAACGGCGGCCAGATTTGTAATTAGCATTCTGAAATTATACATGACACAAGTTTTTGTCCTGACAGGAGGCCAGATAACGATTTTAGATTTTTAGGGTAAAGTTGAAGATCTGAGGGTATGTGAAAATTTTTGATGTTCGTTACCTGAGGCTTAAACTCATAACGATGGCCAGATTTGTAATTAGCGTCCTGAAATTATACATGACACAAGTTTTCATCCTGATAGGAGGCCAGATAACGATTTTAGATTTTTAGGGTAAAGTTGAAGATCTGATGGTACCTGAAAATTTTTGATGTTCGTTACCTGAGGCTTAAACTCAAAACGGCAGCCAGATTTGTAATTAGCATCCTGACATTATAGATGACACAAGTTTTCGTCCTGACAGGAGTCCAGATAGCGATTTTAGATTTTTAGGGTAAAGTTGATGATCTGAGGGTACGTGAAAATTTTTGATGTTCGTTACCTGAGGCTTAAACTCAAAACGGCAGCCAGATTTGTAATTAGCATCCTGACATTATAGATGACACAAGTTTTCGTCCTGACAGGAGTCCAGATAGCGATTTTAGATTTTTAGGGTAAAGCTGATGATCTGAGGGTACGTGAAAATTTTTGATGTTTGTTACCTGAGGCTTAAACTCATAACGGCGGCCAGATTTGTAATTAGCATTCTGAAATTATACATGACACAAGTTTTTGTCCTGACAGGAGGCCAGATAACGATTTTAGATTTTTAGGGTAAAGTTGAAGATCTGAGGGTATGTGAAAATTTTTGATGTTCGTTACCTGAGGCTTAAACTCATAACGATGGCCAGATTTGTAATTAGCGTCCTGAAATTATACATGACACAAGTTTTCATCCTGATAGGAGGCCAGATAACGATTTTAGATTTTTAGGGTAAAGTTGAAGATCTGATGGTACCTGAAAATTTTTGATGTTCGTTACCTGAGGCTTAAACTCAAAACGGCAGCCAGATTTGTAATTAGCATCCTGACATTATAGATGACACAAGTTTTCGTCCTGACAGGAGTCCAGATAGCGATTTTAGATTTTTAGGGTAAAGTTGATGATCTGAGGGTACGTGAAAATTTTTGATGTTCGTTACCTGAGGCTTAAACTCATAACGATGGCCAGATTTGTAATTAGCATCCTGAAATTATACATGACACAAGTTCTCATCCTGATAGGAGGTCAGATAACGATTTTAGATTTTTAGGGTAAAGTTGATGATCTGAGGGTACGTGAAAATTTTTGATGTTTGTTACCTGAGGCTTAAACTCATAACGGCGGCCAGATTTGTAATAAGCATCCTGAAATTATACATGACACAAGTTTTTGTCCTGACAGGAGGCCAGATAACGATTTTAGATTTTTAGGGTAAAGTTGAAGATCTGAGGGTACGTGAAAATTTTTGATGTTCGTTACCTGAGGCTTAAACTCATAACGATGGCCAGATTTGTAATTAGCATCCTGAAATTATACATGACACAAGTTTTCATCCTGATAGGAGGTCAGATAACGATTTTAGATTTTTAGGGTAAAGCTGATGATCTGAGGGTACGTGAAAATTTTTGATGTTTGTTACCTGAGGCTTAAACTCATAACGGCGGCCAGATTTGTAATAAGCATCCTGAAATTATACATGACACAAGTTTTTGTCCTGACAGGAGGCCAGATAACGATTTTAGATTTTTAGGGTAAAGTTGAAGATCTGAGGGTACGTGAAAATTTTTGATGTTCGTTACCTGAGGCTTAAACTCAAAACGGCAGCCAAATTTGTAATTAGCATTCTGAAATTATACATGACACAAGTTTTCGTCCTGAGACGAGGCCAGATAACGATTTTAGATTTTTAGGGTAAAGTTGAAGATCTGAGGGTACGTGAAAATTTTTGATGTTCGTTACCTGAGGCTTAAACTCATAACGATGGCCAGATTTGTAATTAGCGTCCTGAAATTATACATGACACAAGTTTTCATCCTGATAGGAGGCCAGATAACGATTTTAGATTTTTAGGGTAAAGTTGAAGATCTGAGGGTACGTGAAAATTTTTGATGTTCGTTACCTGAGGCTTAAACTCATAACGATGGCCAGATTTGTAATTAGCATCCTGAAATTATACATGACACAAGTTTTCATCCTGATAGGAGGCCAGATAACGATTTTAAATTTTTAGGGTAAAGTTGAAGATCTGAGGGTACGTGAAAATTTTTGATGTTCGTTACCTGAGGCTTAAACTCATAACGATGGCCAGATTTGTAATTAGCATCCTGAAATTATACATGACACAAGTTCTCATCCTGATAGGAGGTCAGATAACGATTTTAGATTTTTAGGGTAAAGTTGATGATCTGAGGGTACGTGAAAATTTTTGATGTTTGTTACCTGAGGCTTAAACTCATAACGGCGGCCAGATTTGTAATAAGCATCCTGAAATTATACATGACACAAGTTTTTGTCCTGACAGGAGGCCAGATAACGATTTTAGATTTTTAGGGTAAAGTTGAAGATCTGAGGGTACGTGAAAATTTTTGATGTTCGTTACCTGAGGCTTAAACTCATAACGATGGCCAGATTTGTAATTAGCATCCTGAAATTATACATGACACAAGTTTTCATCCTGATAGGAGGTCAGATAACGATTTTAGATTTTTAGGGTAAAGCTGATGATCTGAGGGTACGTGAAAATTTTTGATGTTTGTTACCTGAGGCTTAAACTCATAACGGCGGCCAGATTTGTAATAAGCATCCTGAAATTATACATGACACAAGTTTTTGTCCTGACAGGAGGCCAGATAACGATTTTAGATTTTTAGGGTAAAGTTGAAGATCTGAGGGTACGTGAAAATTTTTGATGTTCGTTACCTGAG
Source organism: Callosobruchus maculatus (assembly GCA_951848785.1). Classification (NCBI taxonomy): domain Eukaryota; kingdom Metazoa; phylum Arthropoda; class Insecta; order Coleoptera; family Chrysomelidae; genus Callosobruchus; species Callosobruchus maculatus. The sequence continues at coordinate 505,782 of CATOUR010000104.1, read as the reverse complement.
GCTTAAACTCAAAACGGCAGCCAAATTTGTAATTAGCATTCTGAAATTATACATGACACAAGTTTTCGTCCTGAGACGAGGCCAGATAACGATTTTAGATTTTTAGGGTAAAGTTGAAGATCTGAGGGTACGTGAAAATTTTTGATGTTCGTTACCTGAGGCTTAAACTCATAACGATGGCCAGATTTGTAATTAGCGTCCTGAAATTATACATGACACAAGTTTTCATCCTGATAGGAGGCCAGATAACGATTTTAGATTTTTAGGGTAAAGTTGAAGATCTGAGGGTACGTGAAAATTTTTGATGTTCGTTACCTGAGGCTTAAACTCATAACGATGGCCAGATTTGTAATTAGCATCCTGAAATTATACATGACACAAGTTTTCATCCTGATAGGAGGTCAGATAACGATTTTAGATTTTTAGGGTAAAGCTGATGATCTGAGGGTACGTGAAAATTTTTGATGTTTGTTACCTGAGGCTTAAACTCATAACGGCGGCCAGATTTGTAATTAGCATTCTGAAATTATACATGACACAAGTTTTTGTCCTGACAGGAGGCCAGATAACGATTTTAGATTTTTAGGGTAAAGTTGAAGATCTGAGGGTATGTGAAAATTTTTGATGTTCGTTACCTGAGGCTTAAACTCATAACGATGGCCAGATTTGTAATTAGCGTCCTGAAATTATACATGACACAAGTTTTCATCCTGATAGGGGGCCAGATAACGATTTTAGATTTTTAGGGTAAAGTTGAAGATCTGATGGTACCTGAAAATTTTTGATGTTCGTTACCTGAGGCTTAAACTCAAAACGGCAGCCAGATTTGTAATTAGCATCCTGACATTATAGATGACACAAGTTTTCGTCCTGACAGGAGTCCAGATAGCGATTTTAGATTTTTAGGGTAAAGTTGAAGATCTGAGGGTAGGTGAAAATTTTTGATGTACGTTACCTCAGGCTTAAACTCAAAACGGCAGCCAGATTTGTAATTAGCATCCTGAAATTATACATGACGCAAGTTTTCGTCCTGATAGGAGGCCAGATAACGATTTTAGATTTTTAGGGTAAAGTTGAAGATCTGAGGGTACGTGAAAATTTTTGATGTTCGTTACCTGAGGCTTAAACTCATAACGATGGCCAGATTTGTAATTAGCATCCTGAAATTATACATGACACAAGTTTTCATCCTGATAGGAGGTCAGATAACGATTTTAGATTTTTAGGGTAAAGTTGAAGATCTGAGGGTATGTGAAAATTTTTGATGTTCGTTACCTGAGGCTTAAACTCATAACGATGGCCAGATTTGTAATTAGCGTCCTGAAATTATACATGACACAAGTTTTCATCCTGATAGGAGGCCAGATAACGATTTTAGATTTTTAGGGTAAAGTTGAAGATCTGATGGTACCTGAAAATTTTTGATGTTTGTTACCTGAGGCTTAAACTCAAAACGGCAGCCAAATTTGTAATTAGCATTCTGAAATTATACATGACACAAGTTTTCATCCTGATAGGAGGCCAGATAACGATTTTAGATTTTTAGGGTAAAGTTGAAGATCTGAGGGTACGTGAAAATTTTTGATGTTCGTTACCTGAGGCTTAAACTGATAACGATGGCCAGATTTGTAATTAGCATCCTGAAATTATACATGACACAAGTTTTCATCCTGATAGGAGGTCAGATAACGATTTTAGATTTTTAGGGTAAAGCTGATGATCTGAGGGTACGTGAAAATTTTTGATGTTCGTTACCTGAGGCTTAAACTCATAACGATGGCCAGATTTGTAATTAGCATCCTGAAATTATACATGACACAAGTTTTTGTCCTGACAGGAGGCCAGATAACGATTTTAGATTTTTAGGGTAAAGTTGAAGATCTGAGGGTACGTGAAAATTTTTGATGTTCGTTACCTGAGGCTTAAACTCAAAACGGCGGCCAGATTTGTAATTAGCATTCTGAAATTATACATGACACAAGTTTTCGTCCTGAGACGAGGCCAGATAACGATTTTAGATTTTTAGGGTAAAGTTGAAGATCTGAGGGTACGTGAAAATTTTTGATGCTCGTTACCTGAGGCTTAAACTCAAAACGGCAGCCAAATTTGTAATTAGCTTCCTGAAATTATTCATGACACAAGTTTTCGTCCTGACAGGAGGCCAGATAACGATTTTAGATTTTTAGGGTAAAGTTGAAGATCTGAGGGTACGTGAAAGTTTTTGATGTTCGTTACCTGAGGCTTAAACTCAAAACGGCAGCCAAATTTGTAATTAGCTTCCTGAAATTATACATGACACAAGTTTTCGTCCTGACAGGAGGCCAAATAACGATTTTAGATTTTTAGGGTAAAGTTGAAGATTTGAGGGTAGGTGAAAATTTTTGATGTTCATTACCTGAGGCTTAAACACAAAACGGCAGCCAAATTTGCAATTAGCATCCTGAAATTATACATGACGCAAGTTTTCGTCGTGAGAGGAGGCCAGATAACGATTTTAGATTTTTAGGGTAAAGTTGAAGACCTGAGGGTAGGTGAAAATTTTTGATGTTCGTTACCTGAGGCTTAAACTCAAAACGGCGGCCAGATTTGTAATTAGCATCCTGACATTATAGATGACACAAGTTTTCGTCCTGACAGGAGTCCAGATAGCGATTTTAGATTTTTAGGGTAAAGTTGAAGATCTGAGGGTAGGTGAAAATTTTTGATGTACGTTACCTCAGGCTTAAACTCAAAACGGCAGCCAGATTTGTAATTAGCATCCTGAAATTATACATGACGCAAGTTTTCGTCCTGAGAGGAGGCCAAATAACGATTTTAGATTTTTAGGGTAAATTTGAAGATCTGATGGTACCTGAAAATTTTTGATGTTGGTTACCTGAGGCTTAAACTCATAACGATGGCCAGATTTGTAATTAGCGTCCTGAAATTATACATGACACAAGTTTTCATCCTGATAGGAGGCCAGATAACGATTTTAGATTTTTAGGGTAAAGTTGAAGATCTGATGGTACCTGAAAATTTTTGATGTTCGTTACCTGAGGCTTAAACTCAAAACGGCAGCCAGATTTGTAATTAGCATCCTGACATTATAGATGACACAAGTTTTCGTCCTGACAGGAGTCCAGATAGCGATTTTAGATTTTTAGGGTAAAGTTGAAGATCTGAGGGTAGGTGAAAATTTTTGATGTACGTTACCTCAGGCTTAAACTCAAAACGGCAGCCAGATTTGTAATTAGCATCCTGAAATTATACATGACGCAAGTTTTCGTCCTGATAGGAGGCCAGATAACGATTTTAGATTTTTAGGGTAAAGTTGAAGATCTGAGGGTACGTGAAAATTTTTGATGTTCGTTACCTGAGGCTTAAACTCATAACGATGGCCAGATTTGTAATTAGCATCCTGAAATTATACATGACACAAGTTTTCATCCTGATAGGAGGTCAGATAACGATTTTAGATTTTTAGGGTAAAGTTGAAGATCTGAGGGTATGTGAAAATTTTTGATGTTCGTTACCTGAGGCTTAAACTCATAACGATGGCCAGATTTGTAATTAGCGTCCTGAAATTATACATGACACAAGTTTTCATCCTGATAGGAGGCCAGATAACGATTTTAGATTTTTAGGGTAAAGTTGAAGATCTGATGGTACCTGAAAATTTTTGATGTTTGTTACCTGAGGCTTAAACTCAAAACGGCAGCCAAATTTGTAATTAGCATTCTGAAATTATACATGACACAAGTTTTCATCCTGATAGGAGGCCAGATAACGATTTTAGATTTTTAGGGTAAAGTTGAAGATCTGAGGGTATGTGAAAATTTTTGATGTTCGTTACCTGAGGCTTAAACTCATAACGATGGCCAGATTTGTAATTAGCGTCCTGAAATTATACATGACACAAGTTTTCATCCTGATAGGAGGCCAGATAACGATTTTAGATTTTTAGGGTAAAGTTGAAGATCTGATGGTACCTGAAAATTTTTGATGTTCGTTACCTGAGGCTTAAACTCAAAACGGCAGCCAGATTTGTAATTAGCATCCTGACATTATAGATGACACAAGTTTTCGTCCTGACAGGAGTCCAGATAGCGATTTTAGATTTTTAGGGTAAAGTTGAAGATCTGAGGGTAGGTGAAAATTTTTGATGTACGTTACCTCAGGCTTAAACTCAAAACGGCAGCCAGATTTGTAATTAGCATCCTGAAATTATACATGACGCAAGTTTTCGTCCTGATAGGAGGCCAGATAACGATTTTAGATTTTTAGGGTAAAGTTGAAGATCTGAGGGTACGTGAAAATTTTTGATGTTCGTTACCTGAGGCTTAAACTCATAACGATGGCCAGATTTGTAATTAGCGTCCTGAAATTATACATGACACAAGTTTTCATCCTGATAGGAGGCCAGATAACGATTTTAGATTTTTAGGGTAAAGTTGAAGATCTGAGGGTACATGAAAATTTTTGATGTTCGTTACCTGAGGCTTAAACTCATAACGATGGCCAGATTTGTAATTAGCATCCTGAAATTATACATGACACAAGTTTTCATCCTGATAGGAGGTCAGATAACGATTTTAGATTTTTAGGGTAAAGCTGATGATCTGAGGGTACGTGAAAATTTTTGATGTTTGTTACCTGAGGCTTAAACTCATAACGGCGGCCAGATTTGTAATTAGCATTCTGAAATTATACATGACACAAGTTTTTGTCCTGACAGGAGGCCAGATAACGATTTTAGATTTTTAGGGTAAAGTTGAAGATCTGAGGGTATGTGAAAATTTTTGATGTTCGTTACCTGAGGCTTAAACTCATAACGATGGCCAGATTTGTAATTAGCGTCCTGAAATTATACATGACACAAGTTTTCATCCTGATAGGAGGCCAGATAACGATTTTAGATTTTTAGGGTAAAGTTGAAGATCTGATGGTACCTGAAAATTTTTGATGTTCGTTACCTGAGGCTTAAACTCAAAACGGCAGCCAGATTTGTAATTAGCATCCTGACATTATAGATGACACAAGTTTTCGTCCTGACAGGAGTCCAGATAGCGATTTTAGATTTTTAGGGTAAAGTTGAAGATCTGAGGGTAGGTGAAAATTTTTGATGTACGTTACCTCAGGCTTAAACTCAAAACGGCAGCCAGATTTGTAATTAGCATCCTGAAATTATACATGACGCAAGTTTTCGTCCTGATAGGAGGCCAGATAACGATTTTAGATTTTTAGGGTAAAGTTGAAGATCTGAGGGTACGTGAAAATTTTTGATGTTCGTTACCTGAGGCTTAAACTCATAACGATGGCCAGATTTGTAATTAGCATCCTGAAATTATACATGACACAAGTTTTCATCCTGATAGGAGGTCAGATAACGATTTTAGATTTTTAGGGTAAAGTTGAAGATCTGAGGGTATGTGAAAATTTTTGATGTTCGTTACCTGAGGCTTAAACTGATAACGATGGCCAGATTTGTAATTAGCGTCCTGAAATTATACATGACACAAGTTTTCATCCTGATAGGAGGCCAGATAACGATTTTAGATTTTTAGGGTAAAGTTGAAGATCTGATGGTACCTGAAAATTTTTGATGTTTGTTACCTGAGGCTTAAACTCAAAACGGCAGCCAAATTTGTAATTAGCATTCTGAAATTATACATGACACAAGTTTTCATCCTGATAGGAGGCCAGATAACGATTTTAGATTTTTAGGGTAAAGTTGAAGATCTGAGGGTATGTGAAAATTTTTGATGTTCGTTACCTGAGGCTTAAACTCATAACGATGGCCAGATTTGTAATTAGCGTCCTGAAATTATACATGACACAAGTTTTCATCCTGATAGGAGGCCAGATAACGATTTTAGATTTTTAGGGTAAAGTTGAAGATCTGATGGTACCTGAAAATTTTTGATGTTCGTTACCTGAGGCTTAAACTCAAAACGGCAGCCAGATTTGTAATTAGCATCCTGACATTATAGATGACACAAGTTTTCGTCCTGACAGGAGTCCAGATAGCGATTTTAGATTTTTAGGGTAAAGTTGAAGATCTGAGGGTAGGTGAAAATTTTTGATGTACGTTACCTCAGGCTTAAACTCAAAACGGCAGCCAGATTTGTAATTAGCATCCTGAAATTATACATGACGCAAGTTTTCGTCCTGATAGGAGGCCAGATAACGATTTTAGATTTTTAGGGTAAAGTTGAAGATCTGAGGGTACGTGAAAATTTTTGATGTTCGTTACCTGAGGCTTAAACTCATAACGATGGCCAGATTTGTAATTAGCATCCTGAAATTATACATGACACAAGTTTTCATCCTGATAGGAGGTCAGATAACGATTTTAGATTTTTAGGGTAAAGCTGATGATCTGAGGGTACGTGAAAATTTTTGATGTTTGTTACCTGAGGCTTAAACTCATAACGGCGGCCAGATTTGTAATTAGCATTCTGAAATTATACATGACACAAGTTTTTGTCCTGACAGGAGGCCAGATAACGATTTTAGATTTTTAGGGTAAAGTTGAAGATCTGAGGGTATGTGAAAATTTTTGATGTTCGTTACCTGAGGCTTAAACTCATAACGATGGCCAGATTTGTAATTAGCGTCCTGAAATTATACATGACACAAGTTTTCATCCTGATAGGAGGCCAGATAACGATTTTAGATTTTTAGGGTAAAGTTGAAGATCTGATGGTACCTGAAAATTTTTGATGTTTGTTACCTGAGGCTTAAACTCAAAACGGCAGCCAAATTTGTAATTAGCATTCTGAAATTATACATGACACAAGTTTTCATCCTGATAGGAGGCCAGATAACGATTTTAGATTTTTAGGGTAAAGTTGAAGATCTGAGGGTACGTGAAAATTTTTGATGTTCGTTACCTGAGGCTTAAACTGATAACGATGGCCAGATTTGTAATTAGCATCCTGAAATTATACATGACACAAGTTTTCATCCTGATAGGAGGTCAGATAACGATTTTAGATTTTTAGGGTAAAGCTGATGATCTGAGGGTACGTGAAAATTTTTGATGTTCGTTACCTGAGGCTTAAACTCATAACGATGGCCAGATTTGTAATTAGCATCCTGAAATTATACATGACACAAGTTTTTGTCCTGACAGGAGGCCAGATAACGATTTTAGATTTTTAGGGTAAAGTTGAAGATCTGAGGGTACGTGAAAATTTTTGATGTTCGTTACCTGAGGCTTAAACTCAAAACGGCGGCCAGATTTGTAATTAGCATTCTGAAATTATACATGACACAAGTTTTCGTCCTGAGACGAGGCCAGATAACGATTTTAGATTTTTAGGGTAAAGTTGAAGATCTGAGGGTACGTGAAAATTTTTGATGCTCGTTACCTGAGGCTTAAACTCAAAACGGCAGCCAAATTTGTAATTAGCTTCCTGAAATTATTCATGACACAAGTTTTCGTCCTGACAGGAGGCCAGATAACGATTTTAGATTTTTAGGGTAAAGTTGAAGATCTGAGGGTACGTGAAAGTTTTTGATGTTCGTTACCTGAGGCTTAAACTCAAAACGGCAGCCAAATTTGTAATTAGCTTCCTGAAGTTATACATGACACAAGTTTTCGTCCTGACAGGAGGCCAAATAACGATTTTAGATTTTTAGGGTAAAGTTGAAGATTTGAGGGTAGGTGAAAATTTTTGATGTTCATTACCTGAGGCTTAAACACAAAACGGCAGCCAAATTTGCAATTAGCATCCTGAAATTATACATGACGCAAGTTTTCGTCGTGAGAGGAGGCCAGATAACGATTTTAGATTTTTAGGGTAAAGTTGAAGACCTGAGGGTAGGTGAAAATTTTTGATGTTCGTTACCTGAGGCTTAAACTCAAAACGGCGGCCAGATTTGTAATTAGCATCCTGACATTATAGATGACACAAGTTTTCGTCCTGACAGGAGTCCAGATAGCGATTTTAGATTTTTAGGGTAAAGTTGAAGATCTGAGGGTAGGTGAAAATTTTTGATGTACGTTACCTCAGGCTTAAACTCAAAACGGCAGCCAGATTTGTAATTAGCATCCTGAAATTATACATGACGCAAGTTTTCGTCCTGAGAGGAGGCCAAATAACGATTTTAGATTTTTAGGGTAAATTTGAAGATCTGATGGTACCTGAAAATTTTTGATGTTGGTTACCTGAGGCTTAAACTCAAAACAGTGGCCAGATTTGTAATTGGAACCCTCAAATTATACATGACACGAGTTTTCGTCCTGAAAGGAGGCGAGATAACGATTTTAGATTCTTAGGGTAAGGTTGAAGATCTGATGGTACCTGAAAATTTTTGATGTTGGCTACCTGAGGCTGAAACCCAAAATAACGGTCGTACTTGTCATAAACACGCCTTCAACACAAACAAAAAAAGCCAAAGGATGGACAGAAGCTATCCGTAAAACTTTCCAAAAATGTCAGTATTTTTTTGAGATCCTCTGAACTGCTTAAGTCAAATCAGCTAACCAACAGAAACGAATAAAAATTGTTATAATCTGCGTACCGCTACCATAATATTCTGAATTTGGTGAGAATGACCTATGTGAGAGTGTCACTCCACCCTGTCCATCAAAGTGCATCAGGGCGGCGCCTGTCTGGCCGGTTTAATCACCCCATGTATTTTATCCAAATTTGACGGGATCGTCGGCCCGTTTGCAAGCCTTTGCCATTACGGGCCGGTCGCCACGGCCTGCTACGTGATCAATAGCACTAAAAGCGAAACATCCCGCGCGCCAGTATCACATATTATCAAACCACCTGTCACGTACTGCACTACCGAATGAGCGTGTGCGCTGTTATCTATAACAGTTTAGTGTGTACCAGGTGAACCGCAATCTGAGAGAAGTAACTCTAAGCTGATAATTGTAGGTAAAAGAACCGATAGTTACCAACTATAGAGCTGTGGCTCTTCTCAGCATCATGTCATTTAAGTCTGAGGTTGTTGATTTTATTTATTAAGCGCGTGGTTATAAAGTACACATGAAAAAATGGAGTCAAGTTGATTGACTCAGTACTTCCCACACATTACGGTGATATCAGTTTATTATTTTCCCATAGCATGAAGCTTTAGTCTGAGATCCCCTTGCAACCAAGTCATCGGCAGCCTTCCCTTCCCTAAAATTGTCTTATGCCGCTAAGTCTTTCCTTCAGAGGTCAATGGACAGCCTAAGACATCTAAAAACGAAGTTTGAGTTCTTTTCATACTTTTAGTTTTTTGATTATTGCTATACATATACGCTGCCACTGACACGATATTTAACAAACATACGCGTTTTCCATCCTCACCACGGTAATAATACTGTGTCAAAATTTAATTAGAATCAATTTAATAGTATCCACGTTACAAAGTAAAAAAAGATCTAAAGCAATAAATATTCGTATGTATGTGTACAGAAAATTCTGTCCCTTAGTTTCCGTAATACGCTAGGCAATGTTCGAATGGACCTAAAAAGTTGATTTATGTCGCTAGGTCTTCCTTCACAGGTTAGTGGACAGCCTATTATGAATACAAGAAATTTCTCAGTTTTTGAACCCCCCACCCCCTAACCACCCCAATTTAACCCCACCCAAAAAAAACGCAGAAAATGATCAGGAACCTCTAAAACGCTTAAAAACGAAGTTTGAGCTGTTTTTGTATTTTTACTTTTTTTTATTATTTCTGCGCCGCCACTGGCACGATTTATAAAAACCATACGCGTTTTCCATCCCCGCCACGGTAGTAATACTGTGTCAAAATTTCATTAACATCAATTCAACAGTTTCCTTGTAACACAATATAGAAGGATCTAAAGCAATACCTACTCTCGTATGTTTACTCCAGAAAAAATTCTAAGTCCTTTGGTTTCTGTAATAGGCAAGGCAATGTTCGGATGGACCTAAAAAAGTTATTTATGTTGCTAGGTCTTCCTTCATGGGTCAGTGGACAGTCTATTATGAAAGCAATAAAAAGTAAAAAATGATCAGGAACCTCTAAAACGCCTAAAAACGAAGTTTGAGGAATATTTAATTTTTTTTGTTTTTTGCTAATTACTCCGCCGCCCCTGCACCGATTTTCAAAATTATAAGAACATTACCTACTACGACCCCTCAGCATAACGCTACCCAAATTTTATCACAATCCATGCAGCGGTTAGTGAGATTACGAGGACAGAAGAACGCGTACAGACAAACCGACAGACAGACAGACCGACAGACAGACAGACAGACAGACTGACAGACAGACTGACGGAAATGAGTGACGTGAATTTTCGTTATGTAGACATCATGAAACGCCCAAAAAGTGTATTATCTCAAAATCGAAAATTTTCGCGATCATAATACTCCCCTCACCTATCGGTGTGGGAAGTAAAAATGGAGTCAAGTTGATTGACTCAGTACTTCCCACACATAATGATGATACCATTTCATTATTTCCCATTGCATGAAGCTATAGTCTAAAATCCCCTTGTAACCAAATTATCGCCCATCCGCCCGCAAAAACAACATCCAACACAAAAACCCTCGTAAATAGTTTCTTGCGTCTCCCTACTTAGGAGTTAGGGCGCCACAGTTTTTATCTGCATGCTTCAACTGGACGATGCGAAACGATCAAGAGCCTCCAACCCGTCTAAAAACGAAGTTTGAGCTAATTTTATGTTTTTGATTATTGTTGCGCTGCCACTGACACAGTTTTTAAAGACAGAGTCGCTTTCCATTCTCGCAGCGGTAATAAATTCTGTGTCAAAATTTTATCAGCATCAATTCAATAATTTTCGCTTTACGCAATATACATAGAACGAAATAAAGCAATACTCGTATGTACAGATCACAAAATTGGTTTCTGTAATAGGCTAGCCAATGTTCGTATGGACCTAAAAAGGTGTAATATGCCGCTAGGTATTTCTTCTACAGGTCAATAGACGGACTATTATGAATAAAACAAATTTTTCAGTTTTCACATTTTTAGTTTCTTTATTATTGCTGCGCCGCCACTGACACTATTTTTCCAAAACATACGCCTTTTCCATCCTCGTTGCGGTAGTAATACTGTGTCAAAATTTCATTAAAATCAATTGAACAATTTTCGCGTTACGCGATATCGAACGATCTAAAACAATACTCGTATGTATACATCACATATTCTAAGTCCCGTGGTTTCTATAATAAGCATGCAACGTTCGGATGGACCTAAAAAAGTGTATCATGCCGCTAGGTTTTTCATTCACATATCAATGGAAAGCCCATTACGAATGCAACAAATTTTTCAGTATTACAACCCCCCACCCCCAACCACCCCAAATTCACCCCCACCCAAAAAAAGTAGAAAATGATCACGCACCCCTAAAACGCCAAAAAACGAAGTTTGAGGCATATTGAAATTTTTCGTGTTTTGCTAATTACTCCGCCCCCCGTATATCTAACGATTTTCAAAATTATAGGAACATTACCTACTATACGACCCCTCAGCATAACGCTACCCAAATTTTATCACAATCCATGCAGTAGTTACTGAGATTACGAGGGTAGAAAAACGCGACAGACAGACAAATAGACCGACAGACAGACAGACAGAGAGACAGACCGACAGACAGACAGACAGACAGACAGACAGACAGACCGACGGAAATGAGTGACGTGCTTTAATATATAATTGCCGCTTCCTAGATATAGTGCAATTTTTTTCTTAAGAAGTCGGCAGACGGGCTTGCCTTTAAAAAGTGTCTCTATTGCTATATCGAGTGATTCCGTATCATCAGTATGATATTCGGAAGCTCTGAGCGTAATGAAAAATGCTAATCCAGAAAGAGCAATAAAAATATATCCGCCCTATACCGACCGGTAGGTAGGTAGGTAGGTAGTAGCATATCGAGCTACACCTAGGAGTATAAATTGAAATCCATACGCAAAACGAATGCATTAGTAGATGAAGTGCGGCGTAATGAAATGAAATATACAACGAACGGCGGAAGCATAACTTTGCGAAGCCGAGCAGCGCTCGTCGCTGTCCATTTGCTCTTATTATTATTATGTTTTGTATATGTATACACGTGTTTACTCTATGAACGGAGCTACGGGGAGATCACTCCTTCTTGAGAGGGTGAGAGGCAAGGACGGGTCTAAGGGGGAGCTGAACATTGTAAAGGGATTCGTTTGTAGTATGATGTAGGCCGTCACTCAAGAAACTCACTTAAACATTATTAATATTATGTATACATTTACTTTATCTTATTCAGCGGTACAACACGTACAGCCCTGTACCATTGTACATTGGGGATAAGTTCAATTCTTGAGATATACAATAAAGTATCGTCAAAAAGGAAACGAGTTGTTTTCCTATACAAGATCATTGTCTAAAGGAAAGAAAAAAACCAGATCCCAGCCATTGTCCTTAAACGCTGTGCCGCTGAGCTGAGCAAAGTATTTTTAATAAACGCCGGCGTTCCTCAGATATTTGTCTTATCCTCTACACTGTTTCTGCTGTATATCAACAAGCTGCTGGAAATAACATTCAATCATCCAATCTACAGCTTTGCAGACGACGCGACGGTACATCAAAATCTGCATGGAACCAGGCAAGCCACTATCAATCCCGAAAACAGCAACATGCCTCACTCAACGTAGATATCAAAACAATTGTGGAGTGGGAATTAGTAAATAAAGTACAGTTTAACGTAAAGAAAACGCAGACAACAACACTGACAAAGAAGTCTCACGTTGACTAACCCACTGAGGAAATGGAAGGTCATCCAATAGTCGAGTCACCTTCCTTCAAGCTTTTGGGGATCAACATCAACAGCAACATGTCCTGGCACGACTACGTCGTCAGTATTGCTAAAACAGCATCCCAGAAGCTTGGAGTTTTGTTCCACTGTAGGAAGCTGTACACACCAGAGCAACTACTGCTGCTGTACAAGGCACAGATCCGACCATCGTTGGAGTATTGCTCCTATTAGTCTAAGATCCGTATATAAGACGACCTTCACCGAACTGGTTAATGGATGAAAAGTATTTTATATTAAATTTAATATGTTAAAAAACATATCGCGAGTGGGTTGGCTGAAAAATTTCAGTCCAGGATGTGATTAATTAAATATTGAAAAATTAATTTTTTTTAAACATTTCACTGATTTGGTTAATAGACAAATCACATACCAATCGAAAGTATGAAGCCCATAGAATATGCAAACGTTAAGTTGGCTACGTTTTTCCCGTCCCAACTATAGGGTAGGCAGGTATAAACAGGTACATCAATAATAGTAATTTGCACCGGTGTGGTTAATGCATGAAACTCATATCAAAATAAAGATAATTTTATTGCCGACACGTCGATATAGGGTTGTCTGCGAAAACTCGGTCTGGAATTCCGGTTGTCGAATTTTAAAGATCAAAATATTGCTGCCAGTGAGTACGTGCGCCAGAGAGGTCCGAGCGAACTATCCCGTGTATTAACAAAGGACGCAGCATAGCAGCTGCGTGTAGCTCGGCCATTGAATGAAAGCAAGAAAGAGAGTGCGCATGTCATGTGTCCGTGAAACTGAAAAGGGTAGCGATACACTCGTAAAAGCTGTGCAATATTTTGGAGCACTAATAATTTATTAATATTAAATTAAGTTATTAAGCTATTAAGTAATAAAAGATATATGAAATTTGTAACATTCATAAAATCAAAATATATGAATGTTATAAATATTTTTTTCATTAATTAATAACTTGCGGCTAATAACCGTAGCAGTTGATGCCGCTATACCTAAAAAAAAAAAAAAATTAATAACTTGCATATGTGTGTATATATTGCATGTGATATTAAAATATATTCGTATTTTTTAAATTAAAAAGTGATAGTGATACATATATAATATTTGTCTCAAAAATTGTGTTTATTCTATCAGCTGCGTATATAAAAAGCAAAAAAGCAAAAGTTCAAAGTTATCAAAAAACTAAAACGAATAAATAAATAAAAAAATAAATAAATGTATATTTACACCAATAATAAATATGTTTCGTTATATACAAAAATGTTATTCTAAATATAGATACAGAGGTATTTTAATTTAAAAAAAAATAAAAAAATGAATGACCTCTCTGGCGCACGTATTCACTGGCAGCAATATTTTGATCTTTAAAAATCGACAACCGGAATTCCAGACTGATTTTTTCCAGACAACCCTATATCGATGTGTTTGCAATGAAATTATCTTTATTTTGATATAAGTTTCATGCATTAACCACACCGGTGCAAATTACTATTATTGATGTACCTGTTTATACCTGCCTACCCTATAGTTGGGCGGGAAAAACGTAGCCAACCTAACGTTTGCATATTCTATGGGCTTCATACTTTCGATTGGTATGTGATTTGTCTATTAACCAAACCAGTGCAATGTTTAAAAGAAATTAATTTTTCAATATTTAATTAATCATATCCTGGACTGAAATTTTTCAGCCAAACCACTCGCGATACGTTTTTTAACATATTAAATTTTATACAAAATGCTTTTCATCCATTAACCAGTTCGGTGAAGGTCGTCTTATATTCGGATCTTCTACTATATGCATGCGGATGCGCTACAAAGCACTCTCTAAAGCTTCTGGACACTATCCAGAAGAGGAAATTAGACTAATCGATACGCCTAACCTCACAAAGGACCTCCACAGTCTTGAACATGTTACATGTGTGAAATTCGTGACTTTTTTCATATGGCTGCTGTCAACGCTCTATGTCTTAAAACTGGAAAGCATTTCCGAAAACTTGATATACATATAAAACTAATTTTTTTTGTTATTATAATGACTCTGGTCAGAGACCAACAGGCCAGATCATTTTGTCCCATCCTTCCCCTCTAAATGATCAAATACTTCGGAACTGCTTCACCTATGATTTCTCAAATTCTACATTAACTACCTCCCTATTCCCCTTTTCCCCTTAACTATTATACAAGCATATAATGGGATTAACCAAATATACTTTCTGGTAAGTAGTTGAAATATAATCTAGAGTAATCCCAGTTGATCTGCCCATGGAAAATAACGTTAAAGCCAGCGTATTTCCTATTCGGTTCAATATTGCAGACAGCTGTACGCCGATTATATAAAATGGTAGGCAGGTAGGTATTTGTTGAAAAGTTCACCGAACTCTGAATGGGTTTGCTTCATTCTGACATAAATGCTCCACAGTATTGCCTACACTGACACAGACACATTCTTTTGGGATGTAGATAATGAATTATAGTTCAGCCACTGTTACTGATGTGTTATGAGAAAATACTTTTCGTCACTATGGTGCTCTGAAACACCTTCTAAAGCTTCTGGACACTATCCAGAAGAGAGCAATTAGACTAGTCGATACGCCTAACCTCACAAAGGACCTGACCATGTTAGTTCATATTGCGTTTTCGCTCGAAAAACGGTGCATGAATATTCAAAGTATGGGAAGGTGGCCGCAAGATGGATCCTAAAAGTGACGACTGGTGATAACCAACGAAAAAAAAAACGCAAATCGAATGAATTTGGTCAGAAAAGACAGCTGCAAAGTAATTCACAGTTTTTAAATAATGTCACTAGATGTGACGAAAGTTGGTTTTAACATTACGACCCTGAGTTAAAGTCTCAATGTATGCAGTGTAAGCATAAAGGCAGCCCAAGGCCGCAGGAAGAAAAAAACTGTTGAAAATGCTAGTAAAGTTGCACCTGCTTTTTTGTACATAATTTTATCTAGAGGTTATATAGTAACTGAGGAGTGCTCTTCTAATTTAATTTATTAAAAGACCCTCAAACGCAGACAACAAAACTGCTATAGATATGGGGGGGGGGGAATAACTCGAGAAATATCAGTGAATAAGGGTGTTAGGCAAGGTTCTATTTCACCAACATTTTCTAAAATATATATAGACACCATGATAAAAGAATGGAAAATAAAATGCCCTGAGACTTTACATCTTGACCAAAATACTATCCTGAATTCTGTTTTTTATGCCAATGACCTAGAACTTTCAGCCTAAACAGAGAACGACCTACAGAGAAAAATATACATCCAACAAACGATATGTTAAAAACATGACATGAAAATATCAACAAGCAAAACTAAAACCATGGCTTTCTTAGGTAAACATCAAGTTAGGGCACAGATTGTCACAAACGATAAAGTACTGGAACAGGTAAAATACTTCAAGTAGTTAGAAAGTAACGTTCTTATGGCAGAAGTATATGAAGTAGAAGTCTATAAATTCAGAAATATTTGCGGAACTATCAGCAGCACATTAAAAAATAAAACAAAAATAGATACTCAAATTAAATTGTATAAGACGACAGCCAACCCTTTTATAGGTAGTGAAACATGACGAACAACAAAAAAAACAAGAAAATGGGATACATACAAGTTATGGAACGCCTATGATCAGAGAAGACAACGAGTCAGCGTCTTTTGATGGCGCCTTGCATATTTCTAGGATGTAACATAATCTTTTTCTTTGTTCCCATCATATCAACCTAGCTTTGTATTTTACATATTTTATTCAGTCTTTATCCAACTTCTGTACAATTCACTACATTTTTGGAAATAAAATATTTTTTTAAAAACGGACTTACGGCTTTCCGAAATATATCTGGCGCAGCCGAGTGACGGATATTGGGGGTGCCTACGGCTTATAGACCACCCTTTTTTCGTCGAATTAACAATATCCGAACGAACCTACAGAAGTCTCGCGAATCGGAATTTCGGCGGTCGCGTGGACTCAGCCATCTAGAAGGAAGAATTCCAGCTTGGTGGATCGAGTAGCTAAGCGAGAAGACGTCACTCCAAGGGAATATTGGACCACGACGGATCTCTGGACCTGCGGCATACAGGGCATGGAACTTCTAGTGGTATTGCTGTAAGTACCTTATGTCTTTTAGAGGGCTTAACGAAAATATTAATTCCGAAAGTAGTGATAGTGTGGAATCGGATTCTGACTCACCAACACCCAATAATTCAGTTCAACTACCAAGACCAATTATTAGAGCACCTATTTTAAATTTAACTCCTATTAGTGAGAACCAATCAATAAATTTCACAATGGCTACTTCCAATAATAATGTACCTGTCTTAAAATCTGAATACTTGAGCATGATTCCTGATTTCTATGGTGGACCAGAACTACTTCCTAGATTTTTGGACATTTCTGAGAAACTAGTCACAAAATTTTATAACGTGAATAATGTTGATGATTTTCAAAATGAATATTTAATGTCTAGTTTACTTGCAAAAGTGAAAGGAGATGCTGCTCTCAGTATTTCGTCCTGTCATATAAAAACTTGGCAAGATCTTAAGAATGCTCTTCTCAATGCTTATGCAGATAAGCGTGATCTCTTTACTTTAAACATAGAAATGGCTGAACTACGGCAAAATCAAAATGAAAATCCTTTTGAATTTTATAATAGGGTACAGCAGTTACTGAATTTGCAGATTTCATATACTATATCACATTTACCTGAACAAGAGGCTATAATTATTAACAATTATTGTAGAAATCTAGCGTTAAGAGTATTACTACGAGGGTTGAAGGAACCGATCGGATCTTTGATGCGTACAAAGAATCCTTCAGATTTGAATGTAGCTTTACATATGCTTACAAATGATTTTCAGTTAGAGGGTGTACAACAAAATCAGTTTAAGAATAAGTTTGGTCAGAAACAACACGGAAAACCAAATCATTTTAAGAGAAATCCTCAAAACTTCCAACCACATCAGTTTAAACCACCTCTACCTATCACCAATTATCCTCATAATCAAAACCAACATTACCAAAATAATCCCAGACCAATCCAACAACCCAATGTATTTAAACCTAAACCAAATCAATCATTTCCTAAGCCTACACCTATGTCTACGTCTACACGAAATACGTTTAGGCCTCCACAAAAGCAACCCTTCCAAAGAAATTCAAGTAATAATAGTTATTTTAGAAATCAAGGTAATTCTAGACCAAATTACGTAGTTGAGGAATTATTTAATATAGATCAGGAACCACAGGTCGAACATCCTGACGAACATGACAATAATTGTGATCAGTCCAATAATAACAATGATCAATTTTTTCGACAACCAGCCTCGGACGAATAATGCCTCATTATGAGCTGATGAATACGGGTAGTGATAGCGAATTGCCATACATAATTTTTCCTAAAATAAATTTGAAAGTATTGATAGATACAGGTAGTACGAAATCTTTCATACGTCCCGAGATTGCGGACAAATATTTTAAATATGCGATTAAGAAAGATCCATTTCAAATTTCCACGGTTCATGGAAGTTCTATTGAAAATTTCAGTACTACAATATCTTCTGTTCGTATGTTTAATACAAAAGAAAACAAGGAGTTGAAGTTTTACTTATTCAATTTTCACAAATACTTCGATTGTTTATTAGGAATAGATAATTTGAAACTACTTAAAGCTTTTATTGACTTAGATAAAGAAGTACTGATTCTTCCAGATAGCAATGCTAAAATACATTTTCATAAGACATTACCTAGTTCAAATTTTATTATTGTAGAGCCTAGAACAGAACAAGTAATTCAAGTTCAGGTCTCAGACATAGAAAATGGTGATGTAATTATTCCTTATACAAGAATAAATAATTTAGAAATACCTCAGTGTATTGCTACTGTCAAAAATGGTAAAGCTATCTGCACCATTTTGAATCCAAATGAATCAAGAATAAAAATTAGTAATTTGGAACCATTGAAGGTAGATCAGTTCGCGGATTACGAGTTGGCTACTGCAATCAATGATACTAATTTTCATAATTATAGTACAGGTCAAGTAAGGTTTGATTTTTCGAAACTTCGTACAGAGCACATGAACTCTGAAGAGAAGAATACAATCTTTAAACTAATTAAGGAATATTCAGATATTTTTTATTTTGAAGGTGACAAATTGACTTTCACCAGCAAAATTAAACATAGAATTCGAACTTCAGATGAATTACCAGTATATACAAAATCTTATCGGTATCCTGAAATACATAGGCAAGAAGTTCAACGTCAAATTCAGAGCATGTTAGATCAAAATATTATTAGGGCTAGTAATAGCGCATATTCATCCCCAATTTGGGTAGTTCCTAAGAAACTCGATGCTTCCGGTAAGCAGAAGTGGCGTGTAGTGGTCGATTTTCGAAAACTCAATGAAAAAACGATAGGCGATCGATACCCCTTGCCAAATATTAGCGATTTGTTAGATAAATTGGGTAAGTGTCAATATTTTACAACTCTCGATCTTGCTTCCGGGTTTCATCAGATTGAAATAGCCGAAGAAGATATTGAGAAAACAGCTTTCAATACGGAAAGTGGGCACTGGGAATTTTTGAGAATGCCATTTGGGTTAAAAAACGCACCGGCCACGTTTCAAAGAGTTATGGATAATATTTTGCGGGGAATTCAAAACGAATCATGTTTAGTATATCTTGACGATCTTTTAGTTTATAGCACCAGCCTTCAAGAACATGAGCAAAGATTAAGGGAAGTTTTTGAACGTCTAAGACAAGCAAATTTCAAAATTCAGTTAGACAAGTCAGAATTTTTAAGGAAAGAAGTCGCGTATTTAGGACATGTTGTAACGAAAGATGGCGTAAAGCCAAACCCAGACAAAATTGCAGCTATCCAAAAATATCCATTACCAAAAACCACGAAACAGATTAAGGGATTTTTAGGGCTATTGGGATATTACAGGAAATTTATCAAAGACTTTGCAAAATTAACAAAGCCTTTAACTCAGTGTTTGAAAAAGGGCGCTACAATTAATTTTAATGATCCTGGATATATAAAATGTTTTGATATGTGTAGAAATTTATTAATTAATGAGCCTATTTTACAATATCCAAATTTCAAGGAACCATTTATTTTAACCACAGATGCTAGTCAATATGCTCTTGGTGCGATTCTTTCGCAGGGTAAAATTGGGTCTGATTTACCAATTGCATATGCCAGTAGAACTTTGACCTCATCTGAAATTAATTACAGCACTACAGAAAAAGAATTACTAGCTATTATTTACGGTTGCAAAACCTTCCGCCCTTACTTATTTGGGAGAAAATTTACGATCTACTGTGATCATAAACCATTACAGTGGCTATTCAATCATCGGGAGCCAAATTCAAAATTGATTAGATGGAGATTAGCTCTTGAACAATATGATTATGAAATAGTCTATAAAAAAGGGAAATTAAACAAAAATGCGGACGCTTTATCTAGAATTGAACTAAATGCTAACGAGACAAAAGACGTATCAGATAAACCACCAATTTTTGATTATATGGAACAGTTTAATGATAACTTTGCATCTACTTCTCGAATTCAAACACGCTCACAAACACGTAGTCTAAGTTCAAATCAATCAGATAATCAATCAATGACTGCAGAAGCTAATGATTGTCAAAATCATGTAGAGATTGATGATTCTGATCATACTGTCCATTCTAGCCATGAACATCCAATTTTAGGTATTCCAATAATTGATACTCCAGTTAATTATGGTAAAAATCAAATTATTATTTCACAAGTAAACTTTTCACCTGCTAAGCCTTCCATTATAAAGTTATTTAGTAATAAGCAAAGAATACTAATTCAGTTTTCTAAAGAAAATTATGAACAAGAGGTAGTTAATTTTATTAAAGAGTATATTGCACCTAAGGTAAAATACCATCTTTACTTTGAAGATCCTGTTTATGAACAATTCTGCACAGTTTTACAAAAATATTTTAAAAACTCAGAAATCAATATGGTAAAGTGCACTAAAAAACTTATTGATGTAACAGATAATGCCGAAGTTGAATCTATTATTAGAAATCACCATGAAGGAAAAACCAACCACAGGGGAATTGAAGAAACTGAAAAGCGTATTAAAGCAAATTATTATTTCCCAAAATTATATAATACTATACGAAATTTTATTAATCAATGTGAGACGTGTCTAGTCACTAAATATGACAGACATCCCCTTAAATTACAATACAATATAACTCCCACAGGTACAAGGCCTTTTCAAATCTTGCATATAGATAGTATAACGTTAGAAAATAATAAATTTTTAACTATAGTTGATTCGTTTTCGAAATATGCTCAAGCGTATAGGTTAGATTCAGCACAGGCTATAGAAATAGCGAACAAATTGATCAAGTATTTCGCACACCACTGTATACCTGACCAAATTATATCAGACAACGGATTAGAATTTAGAAATTCAGTTATTAAAGAGCTCTTAACAACTCATAAAATAGATATTCACTTTATTAGTTCTCAACATCCCGAATCTAATGGAATAGTAGAAAGATTCCATTCTACTCTAATCGAGCACATAAGATTGTTGAATAATCAAGGTACTTTTAAAGGAGAGCCAATAGAAAATAAAGTTAATTATGCAATTTTGGCATATAATAATACAATTCATTCTGTCACTAATTTGAAGCCTTATGAGATTATTACAGGACATTTAGGCACAGAATCACCATTTAACATTGACATCGAAAATCAGTTAGTGAATAATTATGTTCAAAATCATAAGGAGAAAATGAAAATATTATATGGAAAGCTAAATTCTGATTTACAGAAAAATAAAGAAAAAGTAATTAGTAAGCGCAACGAAGATAGAGAATCATTACCACCTATTTCAGAAAAGGTTTATGTTAAAAATAAGCAGAAACAGAGTAAAACAAATAACAAGTATAAACCAGAAAACATTTCCAAGGTTGACAGTAATCTAAAAACTGCCAAAATTAAGCCAACTCATGGAAATACCATTGACAAAATTCATTTATCGAATATTAAAAGACCACGTAAAGTTTCTAAGACTAAGAAATCATTTACAGGTTCTTCACCAGCGCACAAGCCATCCAAATAAAGGATATCAGCCAAAATTTGGGAATACTTCCAATAAATTTAGGCCCAGCTAAACTCCAAATTTCCGAACACACTCTAGTACATTATTATAGGTTAGGAGAATTGTATAAGGCATACAATAATTTGATTAATCAATATGATGCTTTTAAGCTTAAGTACTATAATAATAGTTCGTATTATAAGGAATTAAGGTATTATGACAATATGCTAGTATTTACACAGAAGTTAATCTTAGAAAAAATAGATAATATTCATATTCACAGTACTGCTAATAACAGATCACGTAGAGGTTTATTTAACGGCATTGGTAGTGTAGTAAAATTTATTACAGGAAACTTAGATGCACATGATGGAGAAAAGATATACAAAATTATTAATCACATGCAAGGTAATGAGAAAAGCATCGAAAATCAATTGAAAATGCAATATTCAATCAGTCATAAGTTAATTGAAAATTTTAACCTCACTATTCAAAATATTCAACACAATGAGGTTTTGCTAAAGTCAAAAATATTGCAATTGAACGAAATTACACGAACAAGTGCTGCATATGAAAACATTCTTTATGCAAAGGACATATGCCAATCGCTCTTGCTACTTCATAATTTCATTCTCAATACATTACAAGATATCGAAAATTCTGTTACATTTTGCAAATTAGGAGTTATGCATCCAAGTATTATCAGACCAGCAGATTTATATAAAGAACTTTCGAAATTATCTTCATATTATAAAAATATGTTTCCTTACGAAGTGAAATTTGAAAATATATTGGAATTTGAATCACTCATTAAAGTACACTGTAAGATTGATTTCGATCAAATTGTTTATTTTTTGTCTATTCCAATTGATTTAGAGGGCACATTTGATTTATATTATATGCACCCAATTCCTACAAAATACGGGTCAGCATTCGTTTCAGTTTTTTCAAATTTTAAGTACTTTTTGAAATCGATTGAAAATGAATCAATCAAACCTCTAACTGGCATTTGTACGAAAAGCAATATATACCACTGTCCTCGCCAAGCCCAAGCAAGCACGAATATATCTTGCGTGTCAAGCATATTAAAAAATGAAAACACAAGAAATTGCCATATGACCAGAGTCGTTATAAAAGAAAACCACATTGATATTATACCAGAAATAAATCAATATCTAGCAGTCTTTCCAAAACAAGAGAAGCTAGAATTCCAGTGTCAAAATCAAATAGAAACAAAGCTCTTATCAGGCATATTCTTGATATCACAAGGTGACTGTAAAGTCCTGTTTAGAAATGAACCACTCACATTTTTGAGTAAAAATTTTGGCCAGCCTCTAGTCATGGAGACACCAAATTACACTCTAATTTCTGAGAAGCAGAAGCCAAAATTTGAAATTGAGTTGAAAAATCTGAAGATGAAAGATATTCCTGTCCAGTCATTTAGCCCAATTATCAATGATGAAGCTGATTTCACCACACCCAGTGCTTGGACAATTATTTTGTACATTTTTATGACAATTTTGGGCATATTTGTCATTTATCGAAAGTTCAAGAAAATTAAGAATGCAGAGACGGATCCTGCTCCTGCTCCAAGAAGGTCACCAGGCAAGAATCCAGAAGAAGGGATCGAGCTACCTTCCAGGAAACCGAACCTTCCAGGGGAAGCTTCATTCTAGGGGTGGAGGAGTTATGGAACGCCTATGATCAGAGAAGACAACGAGTCAGCGTCTTTTGATGGCGCCTTGCATATTTCTAGGATGTAACATAATCTTTTTCTTTGTTCCCATCATATCAACCTAGCTTTGTATTTTACATATTTTATTCAGTCTTTATCCAACTTCTGTACAATTCACTACATTTTTGGAAATAAAATATTTTTTTAAAAACGGACTTACGGCTTTCCGAAATATATCTTACACAAGAAATGAAATTTCTAAAAACAGTGAAAGGTTGCACAAAATTAGACAGATTAAGAAACACAGATATAATGGTGGAATTAAACATCTTCAATATAAACCAAAGAATTAAAGAAAATAAAACTAAATAGAAAGAACATGTAGAACAAATGCATGAAAGTAGGATTCCAGTCAGAGCCAGATTTTATCAATGATCTGAAAGAAGAGATATCAGAAGGCCGAGAAAATGATGGGTAACGTAAACGGCAAGGTGATTAATGTGGCTATTTTAGTAGCTATCGCTTGAATAATAAATTTTGGTAGATGAAATTATATTTATTAGAGATAATGAAGGGTGATGGTTTTATAGAAATTAAAATCTGAAATGAAAAAGAAAAGACCCTCAAACGCAAAATTAAAGCAAAAACGGGTTTTCACTGTAGCACTGTACCTAGAAATGACCGACAAAAGAAAGTAAAGGGGCTTCTAAACGGGCTACACTTTTACTGCAATGTGTAGCCGGCAATATTATCGGCTACAACGGCCAGACTGAGCAATATTTCTTGTATCGCCTGGCCATATAGCCACATATATTCGGCATTGCCGATATATTTTTATGTGTTGCCGGCACATGGCCGGAGGATCGCTTGGCTACCGAAAACATCGGCAATATTGCTCTATTTTGGTGTTTGTTTATTGTTGATATTGAACATTTTGGTAGGAAAATGACTAATACTTGGACCAACGAGAGGATTATTAATTTCATCAATGAAATACACTTACATACATCCTGAGTTATGGAAAGTGGAAATTCCCACAATTTCCTTGACACTTCATATTGTAACAAAAAAAGTTCAAACAAAAACTGAGTGGTATTTTTGAAAGTCGTATAGGGTCTATCATACCATGCTTTTAAAACTTTTTTGTGTACTTCAACCCTTAACAATTACCCCCAACTTCTTTTTTAAAATAGCACCCCACAGCTTTTCCTGTATAAATGAAGTCATTATTTTATTTAACATCTTGTAGTGTCCTTGATTTCATACACAAACCATTTTTTTCGTGAAGTCATAAGAATAAAATAAATAAAATAAGAATTTGTTTGAGGCGTAATATTTTCGTAATAAAAAAGGATAGAAGAGACATTTTTCCTATAGCTTGGCTTGATAGGTCACTCAGTACCCCTAAAACCCACTTGGTTTTTGTTTTTTCGTTTTTTGCAACAATATTAGCTGTCAAATAAATTCTTATTTTATTTATACGATTTTACGGGGCAGACATTTTTGTAAATCATTGATACAAATAAATTGAATTGAATAAGTTTGCGTATAACATCAAAGGTTCCATAAGATTTTAAATCGGTGCTATATTTGAAATCAAAAAGTTAAGGGCGAGTTTTCGGGGATGACGTACAAAAAAGATTTTGAATGCATGCTATAGTCCCTATAGTATCTTCAGAATTACAACTCAGTTCTTGCTTGGACCGATTATATGTATATGCATCTGCATCAGTTGCTAAAAACCGTAGTGTTATCGCCAGTCTTGTAGTAATTGGTATTGTTTTTTTCACGTAAAGTCGAATCCACTGTCTTCTGTTTAGTTTAAAACAATATAAGCCACTGCGTCAGCCATTGCTGCCCGGCTATATAGCCCGTCTATGAACAAATTTTTGGGCTATACTATTGCAGAAAATATTGCCGGGATATATATTACCAAGCCATATGCTGCAATAAAATGTTGTCGTCATGGCCGGGCTATAGTTACCAGGAATATAGCCAAGTATTGCAGTAAAAGTATTGCCCATTTAGAGGCCCCTTAAGGTTCTGACCTTGTAGCACCCAACGACGAGTAAAGCCTTGACAGTGTCACAATTGAACCAGCCTCTATCTTGCAGCGTTGCAGTAAATCAGGGCGAGGAGACAGCGCAGGCGACTGTGTGGCCGGCAGTTGTTTTTACCTGGACATCGGGATTAATTGATATATGGGTCCAGAGGGATCCGTCACACATTGTCCGTCGTATGTGTGTATGTTACACCGGTGGAAATGTCCCTTGGCCTGGACAGCGCCATCTATATATCTGGCGCTGTCTACTTGATGCGCACATATATTCCCGCATGTTTGCATGCAGGGACAACTATGTGATGTGACTGGATACAAGATACAAGACCACTCGCTGTCCTGGTGGACCTGCTGAATTAGTTGATATTACCTCGGTGCAAGGTGCATCTGTCTATTGATTAGTTAGTTTGATGGGAGTAATTGGGGACGACACCTTATTATGGTGGAATTGAAGCAAGCGCTATTATAAGAAGCTGAATATGGGGTTAAAATCGTACCCCATTTCAAAACATTTAATATAAATACGTCGGGTAACGATCAGTGTGTCACTTCCAGGATTGGTGATTATTTTTGATGACATGGGGGGTGGGAGGATCTAGTTTTTTCATGATCAGCCTCCTGCAAAGGCTGAAAGGCTATGACGCTGTAAAAGCGCTACGAGAGGATAAGTGTCGGTGGACGTTAGATTTTAAACGCTGCAGGTTGTAGCCGCCAGGAAACAAATTCCCCGGTGGCTCATTCCACAGCGTCGAAGTTCTCCAAAAGAAGGAATGGACTGCTTCGGTGGAGCTCAATAGGTAAGGATGACCTTGCAAAGACTCTCAAGTTTTCCTGGCTAGGACGGCTTTTGGTGCTGTTATCTGGGAGAGCTCACTCGAAAGTCTTTCGCGTTAGAATCTATAAGACAGGCACAGGTCAGCCACCCTTCTTCGATGTTCCAGGCTGTAGGAGTCCTTTGTGAATTTAGGCATATCTATTAGTCCTGCAGAGTGTGCAGAATCTTTAAACATCGTGTCCCCTCACATGGGAGCAATACTCCAACGATGGTCCGATCTGTGCCTTGTAGAGCAGCACTAGTTACTCTGGTGTATACAGCTTCCTACAGCGGAACAAGACAAACTTCTGGGATGGTGTTTTAGCAATACCGACGACATGGTCATTCCAGAACATGTTATTGTTGATATTGATCCCCAAAAGCTTGACGGAAGGTGACTCGACTATTGGGTGACCCTCCATTTCCACATTTGGTAAGCCAAAGTGAGAGTTCTTTGTCAGTGTTGTTGCCTGAGTTTTCTGAACGTTTTACTGTACTTTACTTACGAATCCCCACTCAACAGTTGTTTTGATATCTACGTTTATCTAAATTGCTTGTCAGCAGTAGTAGTACTACTTACATATGGCAACCCACGCATTGTCTTTTTTTTTATAACTGAGCAGACCGCGCAGGCAGAGCCTAAATACCTCTGTGCTTGAAAACGAAATACAGTTTCGAGGATTCGTACAAATGATCAATGCTTTTAGGTATAGGAGGGCCCACCTACATACGAACGCGTGTTGTAGAGAAATAAAGGTGGGAGGTAGGGGACATTGTCTCCTCTGTTCAACCTGCTGGAGGTTATCTTCTAGATTATCTGAGTCCAATGGGTTTATATCGGCATTCTAGATTCCGGACTGTCAATCGTGTATACTTGTTCAAACACATCATCATTATAGTCACAATGTCTTAACAGACATGTTGTGAACTCGCAAAATGCATTAAGTAGGAGCTATAGTATTGCCGAGATGTATATTATCAATAGTTTTGGAAACTGTAGCTAGCCATGGTTCGCAATTTACTCTCAGTTCACTCGCACTCTTGATACTCATATCCAGCAACTGTTTCGTCGTATCCACCCAGCGTGTAGGGGAACGGCCACGGCGCCGCCCACTCGGGGCATGACCCTGAACTACAAGATTCTCCATATTATCGCTTCTATGTATATGTTCGAAGAATGTAAGCATTCTCGTTGACACAATGGAGGATAGTCTCTTTGGATTGCCGAACTCAACCAGTATGGAAACATTAGTTCGATGGGCGGTATAAGGAACTCTCAGCATTCTCCTCCACGTCCACATTTCAAAAGGATCTATGCGAGCTCGATCTGCCTTTTTAAGAGTCCAGGTTTCCGAGGCATACAAAAATATGGAGAACACAAGAGACTGAACCAGCGACATTTTGGTAGCTTTAGTGATGTTAAACACAAAGAACCATAGTGTAAATAAAATGAATACTTCGCAGACTACCCTAACCGTTCTATGGATTTTCTATACAACCTCTGGCTTTCTAAATGAATACGCTTATAACTTAAATTGCGGCTCATTTTTATGCATATATGCATGAACTTGTCAAGGCCCGTGATATATCGCCGTATTTATTAATATTAAATATTAAACATCCCTTATTCTAACTTCGCGTCGGCGATTTGTTTGGGGCGGGCGTAAAAAATTGGCCCCGAGGGAGTTGACCCGTATACTTTGACACTGTCTAATAAAAACATTATAAAATATAAGGCCGCGTCCAAAAAGTTTGACGGCGCTTCTGTAAAACAGGCTACCCAGCTCTTGGGATTATGCCCTGACACCTATCTGGATACACTACGCAATTTTTTACAAGGCCGCTGTGCTTTTTTTATAGTAGGGGATGAATCGTCTGAACCAAATTTACAAGATGCTCCTTCGGTTATCAAAATAAAGTATACAATGTGTTCCACCATCATGTCGACAAACTTTGAGGTATGAAAACACAATTAATGTTATCGAGAAAAAATGCGAAATAAAAGGGGTCAACCTTTTACTTAGTTTTTTATTACATTTTCAATTTCTGTATCACGACTCCATGGGTTCGCGCAGTTGTAGCGCCATAGCTTGATTATTTTTCGACCGATTCACGACATTTTAGACTCGTTTTATAGGAGAATAACTGGGCATTTCAACTAAAGCAAAAAAAGATAATACCTGACAATTTCTAAGGCTAAACAAATTCACAAAACTGAATTATTTTTTTTTTGAAATGAACTTATTTGAGTTACTTACAAATAATTTGAAAAAAGCCGTATTAGTGCCTACTTATTAAGACATTTTAATGTTTAGCAGGACGTTTCCTGTCTTACCACATGCAATTCGTGTATGTAGCACTGAAATTTTAGACAGAATAGGCCATTTTGTATTATGACTTCTTTATCACAGCGCCATGTGTTCACGCAGTTGTAACGCCATATCTTGATTATCTTTCTAGCGATTCACGACTTTTTGAACCCATTTTATAGGGGAATGACTGAGTATATAAGCTTAGGCAAAAAATTCAATATCTAACAATTTCTAAGGCTAAAAAAATTCACCAAACTGAAAAAAAAATTTTTGTAATGCACTTGTTTTGGTTACTTGCAAATAATTTGAAAAAAAGCCGTATTAGGGCCCATTTATTAAGACAGTTTAATATTTAGCAGGATGTTTCTTGTCTTATCACATGCAATTCGTGTATGTAGCACGAAAATTTCCGACAGAATAGGCCTTTCTGTATTATGACTTCTGTATCACAGCGCCATGTGTTCACGCAGTTGTAACGCCATATCTTGATTATTTATCGAGCGATTCAGAAGTTTTTGGACCAGTTTTATAGGGGAATGACTGGGCATGTCAACTAAGGCAAAAAAATAATATCCGATAATTTCTAAGGCTAAAAAAATCCGCCAAACTTAAAAAAAATTGTAATGCACTTGTTTTGGTTACTTGCAAATAATTTGGAAAAAAGCCATATTAGTGCCTATTTATAAACACAGTTTAATGTTTATCAGAACCTTTCCTGTCTAACGACACGCAATTTGTTTATCTAGCACTAAGATCATCGACGAAATAGGCTTTTACTTCCCACACCGATAGGTGAGGGGAGTATTGTGATCGCGAAAATTTTCGATTTTGAGATAATACACTTTTTGGGCGTTTCATGATGTCTACATAACGAAAATCCACGTCACTCATTTTTTTATTACGATTAATTTTGAAATAAACGAGAATTTCGTACGCATATTGTCTTTATTGGTCTCTGGTACAGATTATTACTTAAATGCAATTTACATGAACAAATCTTATTAGTTTTATTTCTTTAGTATTCAGCCAAATGACTGAAAGGCAACTCATTGAAATGAGATAGGTTGGAATCACTTGGAAATCAAAGAAAACAGACTGGAGCGTAGCTTAGCGTCGAGTAACCCAGAGCGTTAGTTTCAGAAGCCAAGCGTGCCTAAATGAAAATGGCGGGCATTTTGATCGTTGATTAATTTAAATACTAAATAATCACATTTGTTCATGTAAATTACGTTTAAGTAATAATCTGTACCGAAGTCCAATAAAGATAATGTGCATACCAAATTCTCGTTGATTTCAAAATTAGTCGTAATAAAAAAGCCTATTTCGTCGATGATTTTAGTGCTACATAAACAAATTGCGTGTCTTTAGACAGGAATCATCTTGATAAACATTAAACTGCGTTTATAAATAGGTACCAATATGGCTTTTTTCCAAATTATTTGCAAGTAACCAAAACAAGTGCATTACAATTTTTTTTACGTTTGGTGGATTTTTTTAGCCTTAGAAATTATCGGATATTATTTTTTTGCCTCAATTGATATGCTCAGTCATTCCCCTATAAAATGGGTCCAGAAACTTGTGAATCGCCGATAAATAATCAAGATATGGCGTTACAACTGCGTGAACACATGGCGCTGTGATACAGAAGTCATAATACAAAAAGGCCTACTCTGTCGAAAATTTTACTGCTACATACACGAATTGCATGTGGTAAGACAGGAAACATCCTGCTAAACTGTCTTGATAAATAGGCAGTAATATGCCTTTTTTTAAATTATTTGTAAGTAACCAAAACAAGTAAGTCTCTTATCACTTCAGACAACTTCACTAAAATGTCGACAAAATCAGTTGAACAACATTTAACATAAAAATAAGAAACCGATATTGAAATAAATTTTCAACACCCTGTATCATGAGTCCATCTCAGAATATAATAAAGCTAGGAATTTTACTACACGGGTGGTGATGAATGAAAAAAAAAGCATTCTTCAGTCACCTATGTAAGCACAAAGATAGTAAGCAGGTCTGGAGAGAGTTACAAAATTTAAAGGTACGTAAATCTAGTGAAACTTTTGGCATTCCACAACATTTGAAGAATGTTGATAGTGTCAATGAATATTTCATTAAAAGCTTACCAAATTCAAATGATAGCAAAGATGTATTGCACTACTTTGGTAATACATGGCCGACTCTAGTCGCTAGGCCGGAGCATTGAAATATGGCAACACTGAATATCGGGCCGAGCTCTTATTTGTTGTTAAGTCATTAGTGTAATCTTCCAGAGTGAAAAAGGAGATTGGAAGGTGAGTTTTAATGTGTTTTTAATTATTTACCTGCACAAACGAAACTATAAAGATAAAAAGATGCCTGCAAAGTGTGTAGTGCCAGGTTGCACTAGCAATTGTGCTTCCAATAAAGGACATACCAACATAACCTTCCAGAGTAACAAAGAAGAGTGGAAGGTGATTTTTAATGTGTTTATAATTATTTACCTGCACAAACGAAACTATAAAGATAAAAAGATGCCTGCAAAGTGTGTAGTACCAGGTTGCACTAGCAATTGTGCTTCCAATGAAGGACATAAACAGAAGTGGGTGAAATGTATTCTTCGTAAAGGCTGGTTATATTTATAAGAATAAAGACAATAATTTACAAACGTTTCAAAGGATAAGACCTATTTTAAAGCACAATGGGATACCTACAATGTTTTCTGGACCTCCCAAATATCACAAAAAAATACAGTTGCTAGTCTTGATTCCCAGAAAAG
Organism: Callosobruchus maculatus; assembly: GCA_951848785.1. Taxonomy (NCBI): domain Eukaryota; kingdom Metazoa; phylum Arthropoda; class Insecta; order Coleoptera; family Chrysomelidae; genus Callosobruchus; species Callosobruchus maculatus. Next base: position 474,319 of record CATOUR010000104.1, on the reverse strand, counting down.
GGAATCAAGACCAGCAAGAATGGCTTCATAGTGACCTAATAGTGAATTTTTCTAGCTCAAGTGACAATTTCAAAAGTAAATTGAGTGTTCATTCAAGTGGAAGTGGAAGTGGCAGTAGGAAACAGGTTGCGTTTATTTTTATTTTGTAGTGTTTGACTACGATGAATCAGACATCAGATGTAAGTGGTATTAGTAGTAGTAGTTCTAAAAAGTATTTTTCTTAATTTATTAACCGAGATGAACTCTAATACATATAAAATGTAATAATTATTCTGAAACTATTGGCCCACTATTTGACAGCTAAACCACGTTGCCACATCTAAGACTCCGGCCTAGTGTAGAGTCGGCCATGGGTAATACAATTTATAGTGGGATTGAAGAAAATGGGGTCAATTTTGTTCTTGATACGAGCGATAGCAATCTTAATCGTTCACCCACAGTTTTATGTGTTGAAAAACAAGCCGAACTTAAACCTAAAACAACCAACACCGTGCTGCAGCAGATTTGAAGTGTGAGGCCTCTTTCTCTCAGTTTGCAAGCGTCAAATGTCCAATCCAACAGAGCTGTATAGACAAAGCAATTAACATAATTACGCTCTCAAACTCCATTTAGAAATTAGCACCACAGTGTAGCTGTATATATGTGTTTTCCGACGTCGTCGAAATGGTCACTAACCGTATAACGTACCGACTACCAGACCGCAGTTATTTGCACACCTATTCACTTTACATTCTCCTTCTGCATCATACAGCGACACAGTGCAGTCAAATTGTGGTTGGAATGCGCTTCTGTTTGCACGCGACGTTCTCAGTTCAATAATGTGCCGTGTCGTAGTAGTCTTGTCAAAGTATACTGAGGTACAAGAACGTGTCTTCTCGCTCTAGGACATTTGACTTGATGAAAGAATGGTCGAATACCTACTATAAGTTAAACCAGCTACGCCCAAACCCAAATAAAACTCAAATCTACCAGATCCAAAAATGCTCTTTCTAAGGTTCTTCCAAAGACACTTCCTAAGACTCTTTCAAAGATTCTTCCTGAAGCACTTAGACACTACCTAAACAGGCAGACAGGGCTAATATAAACACCTTATGATTATTTTTAAACAAACGGCGTATAGCCAGGGAGACAAAAAAATAACTATAAGCAAGACACTGTATTATGCTGCAAGAAAAACACTCAATCAGATAAAACTCAAACCTACCTACATAAACTACCAGGTCCAAAAATGCTCCTAAGAAACTCCGTAAGACAGAGCAAAGACCTCTAAGTTCTTCCAAAGAGACTTCCTAAGACTCTTCCAAAGATTCTTCCTAAGACACTTTGACTCTGCTTCAAAAGACAGAGAGGGCTATTATAAACCACACTATATTATTATTTTTAAACAAACGGCGTATAGACAGGGAGACAAAAAAGCAACTATAAGCAAGATATTGTATTTTGCTGCAAGAAAGACACTTAATCAAATGAACAAAAGTTACTGAGATATTTACACCATTACCTGTGGTAAAACTAGACTCAGAAGTTAATATATTGAAAGCAAACTAATAGCTAATAGAATACGAAAAGAAGAGAGTGAGCAAAACATGGTGTAATTAAATTTGAACTATCAAGCCAAAAATAAATAATCAGGGAATGTGCAGCGATGAGAAATACTCATAGATTGTACGGCACATTCAACATGCACGTGTGGCCATGACAAAGCTTACTAAAATATGGCGTGACTATAACATCACTAAAGCTACAAAAATGTCGCTGGTTCAGTCTCTTGTATTCTCCATATTTTTGTATGCCTCGGAAACTTGGACTGTTAAAAAGCAGATCGAGCTCGCATAGATACTTTTGAAATGTGGACATGGAGGAGAATGCTGAGAGTTCCTTATACCGCCCATCGAACTAACGCTTCCATACTAGATGAGCTCGGTAGTCCAAAGAGACTATCCTCCATTGTGTCGACGAGAATGCTTACATTCTTCGGACATGTACACAGAAGCGATAATATGGAGAAACTTGTAGTTCAGGGTCATGCCCCGAGTGGGCGGCGCCGTGGCCGTCCCCCTACACGCTGAGTGGATACGACGAAACAGTTGCTGGATATGAATATCAAGAGCGCCACTAAATTGACAGTAAATCGCGAACGATGGCGAGCTATAGTTTTCAAAACTACTGATAATATTGGCGTAGACAATACTCTAGCTCCGACTTAATGTGGACATGGAGGAGAATGCTGAGAGTTCCTTATACCACCAATCGAACTAACGTTTCCATACCGGATGAGCTCGGTAATCCAAAGAGACTATCCTCCATTGTATCGTCGAGAATACTTACTTACATTCTTCGGACATATACACAGAAGCGATAATATGGAGAAACTTGTAGTTCAGGGTCATGCCCCGAGTGGGCGGCGCCGTGGCCATCTCCCTACACTCTGGGTGGATACGATGAAGCAGTTGCTGGATATGAGTATCAAGAGCGCCACTAAATTGACAGTAAATCGCGAACGATGGCGAGCTATAATTCTTAAAACTATTGATTATATTCGCGTCGACAATACTCTGGCTCCGACTTACGAGTTCGCAACATGTCTGTTAAGACATTCTGACTATGATGATGATAATTATGTACACTCACCATGAGGATAAGCTCCCACCCTAACTCCACTACTCCATTGTATCACTAAATAAATCATCACTTAAAAGGATTAATATACAGGGTGTTAATTAAGTATGTTAACAAACTTTAACCACGAATAGTACTCCGAAAAATAGAAAGAAAATCTCATATGAACATGGGTCCGGAAATGCTTCCTAAAGGAGCTACGCTCCTTTGCCTGGGGCACCCTGAAGACGGTTTTCCCTCGATATTCTCGAAACCATTCATAACAAAATTACGAAATTAGGTACGATGGGTTAGCTTTTGACGCTGAATCTGATTCTGAATTCAGAATTTCATAATTTTAATCACAGGCGTATCATACGGGAGAAGTTAAGGGTAAAAATAACCCCATTCTCTAAATGGTAATTTTTGACATTTTGATTTTAGAATATGATATTTCAGAGATTTCTACGTAAGAATGGTCTCTTGGTATATCTCGATAGGGTTAATCGTTTTCGAGAAAAATGCAAATTATTATTTACAATAGCCTGCATCGATTCAATAATTTGCATTTTCCTCGAAAACGGTTAGCCCTATCGAGATGTACCAAGAGACCATTCTTACGTAGAAATCTCTGAAATATCATACACTAAAATCAAAATGTCAAAAAAATTACCATTTAGAAAATGGGGTTATTGTTACCCTTAACTCCTCCCGGATGATACGCCTCTGATTGAAATTATGAAATTCTGAGTTCAGAATAAGATTCAGCGTCAAAAATTTACCCATCGTACCTAATTTCGTAATTTTGTAATGAATGGTTTCGAGAATATCGAGGGAAAACCGTGTTCAGGGTGCCCCATGCAAAGGAGCGTAGCTCCCTTAGGAAGCATTTCCGGACCCATGTTCGTATGACATTTTCTTTCTATTTTTCGTGCTTAAAGTTTGTTAACATACTTAATTAACACCCTGTATAGTTTCGTTCGTATGAGTGTGTGAATGTTTTCAATGTCAGTGTGCAACCACTTGATGATGCCAAAGGAGTATGTGAGGATCGGTATTGCAAAGGTGTTGATGGTTCTTGTAAGATTCCTGGAATTCAATTTTGTTTTTAGTAGACTAATGCGGTGGTCTCTAAACCCTTGTCTTGTTTTGCCTTGACTTCTGTGAGGTCGATCTTAATGTTCTGATTAAGGCCCTGGTACTTGTACGATTCGTCCTTGTCCATGTTGTCCTGCGTTTGGCCAGTTAATATTTCCTGTTCGGGATGGTTCTTCCATTCACCTTTATTAATGTGGAGCACCTTGCATTTGCTTATTCCGAACTCCATCCTAAAGTCTGGTGTACAAACCTCTGCTGTTCTGAATAATTCTCTCAGTTGCACTTCACTGGCGGCATATAGTTTTATATCATCGGACGTCACTTGCAAATTTCAAGCCTCAAATGACGAAATCATCAAAAAAATTATAGAAGAATGCATGCTGCTGCTGAGGATGGATACATAGAAGGTCAAGAAGAAGCAAATCTTGGAAAGGCGTACGGATGTAGCAGTCCAAACAGAGGCAGCAGTGAAGTTAGGTTAGCAAAATTTTAGTGTATATCTTCTATATGTCAGTGCTCATACCTCGCACAAGTCGTAGCCTTCGAGGTGGCAGTATTTGTATTGTACAGTACAAATAAATACATAAAAGAATAAAATACACAGTTTTCCTGAAGCAAGCGCTACTGTAGGAAGGATAGGATACTGCGGAAGGATTCGCCCTCTTTTTCGCCACCCCATCTAACTGGATCATAAGTAAAGAACCACATCGTAAACATAAGCTCGCACATTTTAATCATTCATAGACATGAAAAAGGCCTGTTTTTACGATACGTCATAAGCATTTTTTATGTGCGCAGTAATGGCGGCCTGGAAGGAGATTAATGATGGTATTATACGATATGTGTGTATACATCAGTGGCGTATATAAGGAGGGGCCCAGGGGGCCCGCCCCCCCCCCGAAACTAGCCACGCATTCAGTTTTGACGTCTGGGAGGAGGCTGAAGTAGTTGTCAAAAAATAAAGTACCGTAAACGCGGGCTACTTTGGCCCACTTTTCAGTAATTATTGTATGTACTTTTCTCTAGAAACTGTTGTTTTCACTGCCCAGAAGTTCTGGTAATCTTTTTTACAACTGTAACATCTTAAATTTTAATTAGTAAACCTGTTTTTACTTACAAAATGTTTTTTGAATTAATATATTTTTTTAAATTTTGGGCCAATGTTATCCTGCGGTTAGGGTAACTTTGGCCCAAGTCAATTTTTAGCGTTAAAAGCATGATAAAAATGGTATGGACAAAGAAGGACTTGAATATTGACTTAGAACAGGTTCTTCAACGAAGATTATATTATCAAATGTTATCAAGTTTCGTCATAATTATGAATGTTATCAGGTGAAACATCTTGGATAACCTCTTTCAGATTTTCAGTATAGTTTGTGATGATTTGTTCATGAATCTGAGTACGATTTCTTTTGATGTTCGACGAAAACTCAGTTGAGGGTGTCTCTTTAGAACCGATTTGACCCAGTCACGTCCTGGAACATAGTTGCAAAAACACTGCAGTCTACCATTGCCTAGCTAAGTGAGATTTTATGATGAATTTTAAATCTAGTCAATCGAGAATGCTAATTCTTCTTCTTGCAAAAAAACTGTTGGATGGCCTGGTGAACTTGAAAACAAATTTTTAAACTTGTTTTTATAGGGGTATCTTGAAATAATCAGCTGTCTGCCTTTGCGTCATATCACCAGATCTGATTGCTTCTATACAAGTTAGAAGTTGTTAGTTATTGCTCTAGCCAGTGTATATTGGGCCTCCAGGAAGTCTTTTACGGCATCCTGAACAAGCTGATGACGGGAATACGCAATATAAATACGAAAATAAAAGTTTTCAAGGTTTTTCATTTCAATTCATAACTTAATATTATGGGTTTTGGCCCAAAAAAAGTTGGGCCAAAGTAGGACGTTTTTTATATATTATCGGATCTGATTTAAAAAAACATGAAAATAAAAAAACTTGTTGAGTTTAACAGTGTTGTAGCTACAATACGACTTAAAGAAAGGAAAATTGTTTAATAGGGCTACTTACCAGACTTGTTCAACAAGAAATACGTTTTTTGTGAATGGAAGTTTGAGAGGTAAAGATTGCACGTGGTTTCACTAATCAAACAACCATAGGTGCTGCTTTCTAGTGCACAGCAATGGAACCACTGGGCTTATCAGACAAACTGTATAGTGCGACTACCTAGCGGAATGAGCCGGAAGTATTTTAAATACAGTCACAAATATGTTTATGGAGTACAATTTTGTTTTGTTTTCATTTGGGCCAAAGAAGGACGTTAGGGCCAAAGTAGCCCATGTTTACGGTACTGAATAAAATTAGCAGCGACATCAAAATGTAATCTAATAATACAGCAAATAGGGCAACTTTAACGATCATAGATGTTTGATTAGGAAGTACATCTTGGTTTCTTTGCTTCAATTTAGAATTATCATCTATAAAAATAGAAATTTACATTTCCAATATGCATATGTGTTATATACAGGGTGGCCCAATAAGCGCGCGGTGCTCTCTAGCGGCCATACCGTTTAAATTAGACGAAAATGTTTTAAATGAAAAACTTTTATTTTCAAATGCTCTATATTTAGAAAAGAATTTCAAAGATGGTGGACTTTCGGATATACCGGAAGTAGGCAACAACTTCCTTATTTTAAATGGAACACCCTATATATTATTACGTTTTTGAATTCAGCATCGATTTTTAGGTCCAGTTTGTCAACCATTGTTTATGTCTACAAAGCCTATTTTCGAAGTAATTCAGCAATTTTTACAAAACTTGACGTTTGTAGTACTTTACAAGAAAAGTTAATATCTCGGAAACTAAACGGGACAGAAAGATGCAGTTTTCGGTTCTGAAACAAGCAAGAAATGTACTTGTGTTTCAGTATGATCATTGTTTCAAAAGAACATTGAATCGATAGACTAGCAGTTTTCAAATTTGAAAAGTTAACAACGTTAAAAACTTTTTTTCAAATTTTGAGAGGCTTTGGGATGGTACTATTGGAAACCGCATATTGAACTAATGTTTTCCAAAAATTTCTATATGAAAATTTGGAGAACCTGTTGGAAAATTTACCACTGGAGTTTTTCAGAATAATGTGCTTACAGCTAGATGGACCGAAAGCACATTTTAGAATTAGAGATCAAAACACCTGCCCATTGTTTCGTCTGCGAGCCACGCCATCTACGATTTTTCCAATTCCTAATTACAAAACCGTAAATATCTTGAAAACCATCAAAGATAGAACCACATGTGCTCAGATAGAAGTAAAAGAGAATTTAATTTCGCATCCATTGGTCGAAACTTATTATACCATCCCATTTGAAAAAAAAAGTTTTTAACGTTTTTAACTATTCAAATTTGAAAATTGCTAGTCTATTGATTTAATATTCTATTGAAAATTGATCTGACTGAAACACAAGTACGTTTCTTGCTTGTTTCAGAACCGAAAACTGCATCTTCCTGTCCCGTTTAGTTTCCGAGATATTAACTTTTCTTGTAAAGTACTACAAACGTCAAATTTTGTAAAAATAGCTGAATAACTTCGAAAATAGGCTTTGTAGACATAAACAATGGTTAACAATCTGGACCTAAAAAGCGATGCTGAATTCAAAAGCGTAATAATATACAGGGTGTTCCAATTAAAATAAGGAAGTTGATGCCTACTTCCGGTATATCCGAAAGTCCACCATCTTTGAAATTATTTTCAAACGTAGAGCATTTGAAAAGAGACGTTTTTTATTTGAAACATTTTCGTCTAATTTAAACGGTATGGCCGCTAGAGAGCACCGCGCGCTTATTGGACCACCCTGTATAATAATTATTTTCGTTAATATTAGTACATTGTTATTTTATATTTAGGTTAGGATTACAATACGCCAATATTATACAGTATGAAATAAACTTTAATTTTTTCGATGCTCCCCCCCCCCCCCCCCGAAATCGATTTCTATATACGCCACTGGTGTACATGGAAGGGATATGGCGGATGTTTGCCTAGAAAATGGCGCCTAATCAGGTTATAGGCATACTGTATAGATTGGATAGACCGCCGGAAATTGTCTTTCGCGGATGATGAGCAAATTTACAGCGACAGTGCTAGGATACATACGCGCAAATTTGATAGATGTACAAGTGGTGAAGACGAGTAACATCGAGAGTAGCGCCATTTACACTGAATTTGTCATTTTACTTCCCACACCGATAGGTGAGGGAAGTATTGTCATTGGAAAAATTTTCGATTTTGAGATAATATACTTTTTGGGCGTTTTATGATGCTTACATAACGAAAATCCACGTCACTCATTTCCGTCGGTCTGTCTGTCTGTCGGTCTGCCTGTCGGTCTGTCGGTCTGTCTGTTGGCGTTTTTCTAACGTCGCGTCGTAATCTCAGTAACCGCTGCATGGACTGTGATGAAATTTGGGTAGCGACATGCTGTGGTGCCGTAGTTGGTAATGCTCCGATAATTTTGGAAATCGTTGTACGGGGGGGTGGAGTAATTAGTAAAAAACGAAAAATTTCAAATATTCCTCAAACTTCGTTTTTAGACGTTTTAGGGTTCCTGATCATTTTCTACTTTTTTTGGGTAGGGGTGAAATTGGAGTGGTCAAGGGGTGGGAGGTTGTAAAACTCAAAAATTTGTTCTATTCATAATAGGCTGTCCATTGATCTGTGAATGAAAGACCTAGCGGCATAATAACCTTCCTTAAGTCCATCCAAACATTGCCTTGCTTATTATAGAAACCAGGGGACCAGGGGATGTATACGAGTGTTGTTTGAGATCGTTCTAGATTTAGTAACAGAAATTATGGAATCGATTTTAATGAAATTTAGACGCAGTATTACTACCGTGGCAAGTATGTAAAATGCGTTTGGTTTTAAAAAATCGTGTCAGTGGCGGCGCAGCAATAATAAAAAAACTAAAAACATAAAAATAGCTCAAACTTCATTTTTAATTTGGGGGTCCCTGATTCGTGTCGTCCAGTTGAAGCTGGCAGAATAAAAATTGTGTTTTCTAATTCCTACGGAGAGACTTAGGAAACTATTTACTAGTTTTTGTGTTTGATGTTTTTTGAGGACATGCGAACGATTACTTGGTTGCAGGGGATCTCAGACTATAGCTTCATGCGAAGGGAATATAATAAAATGATGTCACTGTTATGTGTGGGAAGTACTGAGTCAATCAACTTGACTCCTTTCTTTTATTAAATCAGAATGGACTTCTATGATAATTGCTGCTTCATCACTTGTTTACGACGCTTCATATTTGGCAGTACTTGACGCTTAAAGTATTGAACTAACAGCTTCACGTTTTAAGATTCTTTAGAAAGAGTGTATGTGTCACGCTTAATACCCGAATTTGGGCAATGCCCGAAACAAACACGCAGAACTAGTTTTAAGCATGGAATATTTCCCAAATCCGAAATATTGATGTTATACGGCTATTGAGCATTACCAGATAGGCAGAACTAGTTTTGCGCATCTTGGGATGCACAGAACTAGTTTTGCGCAACTTGAAAGTCACAGGACTAGTTCTATATATTTTCTGAATGTTCTTCCATTTAATCAGCGCTGGCGACGGACTCAAATAAATAAAGTTAAAGTTGGAGGAGTTAAATATATTTTAATGAATATCAACAAATAATAAATTAAATGAAAATTCCAATTCCTAGGAAAATATTATAGTGGATTAAAAAAATTATTTATTTGAACAAGAGCTTGAATGGTGGCATTTGGAATTGCAGAGATTTTTTCTCTACATTCAGGAGCATAACTTTTTTAATTTTTCGGATTCGAATTTAGCTTGCATTTTTTCCACAAGCAGACGCAAAAAACATTGAAAACAACAACATAAACATAACCTTACATTTTTTAATATAACTGCTGCTGGCCATTCAGCATCACAGAACTATTTCTGTGCAACTGAAGTTGCGCAAAACTAGTTCTGCCTATTTGGTAATGCTCAATAGCCGTATAGAATTAATATTTCGAGTTGGGGAAATATTCCTTGCTCAAAACTAGTTCTGTGTATTTTTTTCGGACATTGCTCGATTTCGGCTGTTGACCCTAACATATGTTTTGAAGTTCTGTATCCAAGAAAGTCGTATTTTCAAGAGAGAAATTTTTCTATGCAATGCCTCTTTGGAATTTACAGCGCAACGTTTAATGATTTCCTGTTTGGATTTCGCAGAATTTATGCATTCTTGATCGTAAGGAAAACAATGAAACACCTAGCAAGCTACCAATTTAGATTCCGATCCAGAAAGCAACTATTACTTTCCAGCCTGCATTTTATCGATCAAAAATGTTCGAAAAAGAACGTATTTATACGCTTTTTCACTATATATCTGGGCATTTTATAACTCGCGAAGCTTTTATAAGTTTCTGAAGAGTTGAAGAATGTGATTTAAAAATATGGTGAATGAGCTGTTTCGTCGGTATGGATAGCTCGTTGTGACGTCATCACGGTTAAATACGCACTTCCACCGTTTTTTCGTATCAGCTTGGAAAGTTTCTAACTTTTGGTAACTAAAGAAGCTTCAGGTATTGTACTGATACCTGAATGTTTTAAGATTTTCTAGAAATAGTGTATTTTATTAAGTTTGATACGATATTTTTCAAAATTGAATGTTTCGATGCAATGCCTCTTCGAAATTTACAGCGCAGCGCTTAATGATTTCCTGTTTGGATTTCGCAGAATCTATGCATTCTTGACCGTAAGGGAAACAACGAAACACCTAGCAAGCTACCAATTTAGATTCCGATCCAGAAAGCGACTATTACTTTCCAGCCTGCATTTTATCGATCTAAAGTGTTCGAATTAGAACGTAATTATACGCTTGCTCACTATATATCTGGGCATTTTATAACTCGCGAAGCTTTTATAAGCTTCTGCAGAGTTTAAAAATTTGATTTAAAAATATGGTGAATGAGCTGGTTTGTCGGTATGGATAGCTCGTTGTGACGTCATCACGGCTAAATATGCACTACCACCATTCTTGCGTATCAGCTTGGAAAGCTTTTAGCTTTTGGTAACTAAAGACGCTTCAGGTATTGTACTGATACCTGAACGTTTAAAGATTTTCCAGGAAAATTCTATTTTACTAAATTTGATAATTTTCCAGAATGGAATGTTTCGATGCAGTGCCTCTTTGGAATTTACAGCGCAGCGCTTAATGATTTCCTGTTTGGATTTCGCAGAATTTATGCATTCTTGATCGTAAAGGAATCAATGAAACACCTAGCAAGCTACCAATTTAGATTCCGATCCAGAAAGCGACTATTACTTTCCAGCCTGCATTTTATCGATCTAAAGTGTTCGAAATAGAACGGATTTGTACGCTTCCTCAGGACGCATCTATACATTTTATAACTTCCAAGGCTTTTACAAGTTTCTGCAGAGTTGAAGAATTTGATTTAAAAATATGGTGAATGAGCTGGTTCGTCTGTGTGGACAGCTCATTGTGACGTCATCATGGTTAAATACGTACTTCCACCATTTTTGCGTATCAGTTAGAAAGTTTTCAGCTTTTGGTAACTAAAGAAGCTTCAGGTATTGTACTGATACCTGAACGTTTAAAGATTTTCCAGGAAAAGTCTATTTTATTAAGCTTGATAATTTTCCAGACTGGAATGTTTCGATGCAATGCCTCTTTGGAATCTACAGCGTAACGTTTAATGATTTCCTGTTTGGATTTCGCAGAATTTACGCATTCTTGATCGTAAAGGAATCAATGAAACACCTAGCAAGCTACCAATTTAGATTCCGATCCAGAAAGCGACTATTACTTTCCAGCTTGCATTTTATCGATCCAAAATGTTTGAAATAGAACGTATTTATACGCTTTCTCACTATATATCTGGGCATTTTATACCTCACGAAGCTTTTATAAGTTTCTGCAGAGTTTAAGAATTTGATTTAAAAATATGGTGAATGAGCTGGTTTGTTAATATGGACAGCTAATTGTGACGTCATTACGGTTAAATCTGTACTTCCACCATTTTTGCGTATCAGTTGAAAAGTTTTTAGCTTTTGGTAACTAAAGACGCTTCAGGTGTTCTACTAGCACCTGAGTGTTTAAAGATTTTCCAGGAAAAGTTTATTTTATTAAGCTTAACAATTCTCCAGGATAGAATGTTTCGATGCAATGCCTCTTTGGAATTTACAGCGCAACGTTTAATGATTTCCTGTTTGGATTGCGCAGAATTTATGCATTCTTGATCGTAAGGGAAACAATGAAACACCTAGCAAGCTACCAATTTAGATTCCGATCCAGAAAGCGACTATTACTTTCCAGTCTGCATTTGATCGATCCAAAGTGTTCGAAATAGAACGTATTTATTCGCTTTCTCCCGAAGCTTTTATAAGCTTCTACATAGTTTAAGAATTTGATTTAAAAATATGGTGAATGAGCTGGTTTGTCGGTATGGACAGCTGATTGGACGTCATCACGGTTAAATCCATGCTTCCACCATTTTTGCGTATCAGCTTGGAAAGCTTCAAGCTTTTGGTAACTAAAGAAGCTTCAGGTATTGTACTGATACCTGAATGTTTTAAGATTTTCTAGAAATAGTGTATTTTATTAAGTTTGATACGATATTTTTCAAAATTGAATATTTCGATGCAATGCCTCTTCGAAATTTACAGCGCAGCGCTTAATGATTTCCTGTTTAGATTTCGCAGAATTTACGCATTCTTGATCGTAAGGGAAACAATGAAACACCTAGCAAGCTACCAATTTAGATTCCGATCCAGAAAGCGACTATTACTTTGCAGTCTGCATTTTATTGATCTAAAGTGTTCGAAATAGAACGTATTTATACGCTTTCTTACTATATATCTGTGCATTTTATAAATCACGAAGCTTTTATAAGCTTCTGCAGGGTTGAAGAATTTGATTTAAAAATATGGTGAATGAGCTGGTTCGTCGTTATGGGCAGCTCGTTGTGACGTCATTACGGTTAAATCTGTGCTTCCACCATTTTTGGGTATCAGCTTGGAAAGTTTTTAGCTTTTAGTAACTGAAGATGCTTCATGTATTGTCCTAATGCCTGAGCGTTTTAAGATTTTCCAGGAAAAGTCTATTTTATGAATCTTGATATTTTTCCAAAATGGAATGTTTCGATGCACTGCCTCTTTGGAATTTACAGCGCAATGCTTAATCATTTCCTGTTTGGATTTCGCAGAATTTATGCATTCTTGATCGTAAGGAAAACAATGAAACACCTAACAAGCTACCAATTTAAATTCCAATCCAGAAGCTACTATTACTTACCAGCCTGCATTTTATCGATCCAAAGTGTTCGAAACAGAACGTATTTATACGCTTTCTTGCTATATATCTGAGCGTTTCATAACTCACGAGGCTTTTATAAGTTCTTGCAAAGTTGAGGAATTTGATTAAAAATATGGTGAATGAACTGGTGCGCCGACATGGACAGCTCATTGTGACGTCATTGCGGTTAAATCTGCGCTACCACCATTTTTGCGTATCAGCTTGGAAAGCTTTTAGCTTTTGGTAACTAAAGACGCTTCAGGTATTGTACTGATACCTGAACGTTTAAAGATTTGCCAGGAAAAGTCTATTTTATTAAATTTGATAATTTTCCAGACTGGAATGTTTCGATGCAATGCCTCTTTGAAATTTACAGCGCAGCGCTTAATGATTTCCTGTTTGGATTTCGCAGAATTTATGCATTCTTGATCGTAAGGGAAACAATGAAACCCCTAGCAAGCTACCAATTTAGATTCCGATCCAGAAAGCAACTATTACTTTCCAGCCTGCATTTTATCGATCCAAAGTGTTCGAAATAGAACGTATTTATATGCTTTCTCATTATACATATATCTGGGCATTTTATAACTCACGAAGCTTTTATAAGTTTCTGCAGAGTTGAAGAATTTGATTTAAAAATATGGTGAATGAGCTAGTTCGTCGGCATGGACAGCTCGCTGTGACGTCACCATGGTTAAATATGCGCTTCCATCATTTTTGCATATCAGCTTGGAAAGTTTTTAGCGTTTGGTAGCTAAAGACGCTTCAGGTATTGTGCTGATACCTGAACGTTTTGAGATTTTCCAGAAATAGTGTATTTTATTAAGCTTGATACGATATTTTTCATAATTGAATGCTTCGATGCGATGTCTCTTTGGAATTTACAGCACAGCGTTTAGTGATTTCCTGTTTGGATTTCGCAGAATTTACGCATTCTTGATCGTAAGGGAAACAATGAAACACCTAGCCAGCTACCAATTTAGATTCCGATCCAGAAAGCGACTATTACCTTCCAGTCTGCATTTTATCGATCCAAAGTGTTCGAAATAGAACGTATTTATACGCTTTCTCACTATATATCTGTGCATATTATAACTCACGAAGCTTTTATAAGATTCTGCAGAGTTGAAGAATTTGATGTAAAAATATGGTGAATGAGCTGGTTCGTCAGTATAGACAGCTCATTGTGACGTCATCACGGTTAAGTCTGCGCTTCCACCATTTTTGCGTATCAGCTTGGAAAGTTTTTAGCTTTTGGTAACCGAAGACGCTTCAGGTGTTGTACCAACACTTGAACGTTTTAATATTTCCCAGGAAAAGTATATTTTATTAAGCTTGATACGATATTTTCCAGAATGGAATATTACGATGTAATGCCTCTTTGGAATTTCCAGCGCAACGCTGGATTTCTCAGAATTTACGCATTCTTGATCGCAAGCAAAACAATGAAACACCTAGCAAGCTACCAATTTAAATTCCAATCCAGAAAGCAGCAGTCACTTACCTTATAGCCTTTCTCACAATATCTCTGTGCATTTTATACCTTCGAGGGCTTAATAAGTTCCAGTTGAGTTGATATTTTCGATATTCAGTTTCTTTACACGAATCATAACCTTTGAGGATTATTAGCCGCGTTTCTAAGTGTACAGCGACTTTAATATCTGATACTTCTTTAATATGAGCTGCAAAGGTTTAGTAGTAGCTCAGAGTAACAACTGAACATAGAGGTAGTAGACAACTGATTCTAATAGGCCAACATCTTTTCTTACGTTGTTATATATACCACCAGATACGGCAATCATAATTGTTTACTATCGTCTTAATTGTATAGTATCCAGAAAGGACTAGTATCACGAGGTTAAGAACAATGATTTAATTATTATGACCGCTTAGTGCATACACAAATAAACGTTCTGCTGCATTTCGTTACTCTCTACATCATTTTATTTTTTAGTAATTCCATTCTAAACTTTAAAGAAAGGAATTCAAATTCAGCCAATCAGTGCCAACCGCGCGAATTATCAGCAGTGCATTGTTGCCAAGAACAGCTCCGACTCGCAAAACATTTACATTTCACATAAACATGTTATTTGCTATACAAAGTGTTATAAATATTTTGAAACTCACTTCTTAGCTTTCACATTTCTCATCTCCGTATTGAAGAACTGCATATTATCCACATAAAAGTCGTTCACCATAGCCATATCAACTTTAGGCAGGTTATCTGAATCGGCTTTTGTGAATCCACTATCGATTTTACTCATACTTTACTTGGTTATGTTATGATAAAATAACTTGAAACCTAGTAGAATGGAATAAAAGGATATCCTGTACAAATAAACGCAAACAAATAATAATAACTTTAAGATTGTTGAAAATTACAGCCAAAGTCCAATGGAATTTGGAAATGACAATGACCGAATGACGATTGATTGACAGGATTGACGGAGCAGGAACCTTAACTTAGCTTTCGGAAGGGCTGTTCCAAATTATGGTTCTATCACCGTCCTAGAACTGTTTTCATCATGCCCCGCCCATTTTACAGTTCTCAAAATGGTGATTGGTTGGTCCACCAGCGTACCAACCAATCATTGATTCTGGAATCACAAAATGGGTGGGGCATGATGAAAACAGTTCTAGGACGGTGTTAGAACAGTAATTTGGAACGGCCCTGGAATTTCGGATCACGGGATATTAAAACCACAAAACATATCAGACGGAAACAGAAGACAAGATAGATGAGCCAGCCCGCGTACAGCTCCGCGCGCCATCAGAATGCGGCAACACAGCACACATATCTGTCTTTTGATTGGCTGTTCGCCTATAGGGCAGTGACGTCACTGCCCTACGAGAATTCAAATATTTCCCTCATTTTTACGGCTTTCCTGTGCCCAAAAAAATCGGAGAAAAAAATGAGATGCTTTTTATGACGTACTCTATCATATGAAACCAGAAATAAAATTCATGATACTAGTCCAATATTCCATTCTACGTTAAAAAAGACGGTATTTTGGTGGTTCAGGAATGATTACAGCAAAATCAATAGATATGTTGACCTCCACTGCGTTACTGCGTCTTTCTTCATCATAAACGCAAATTCTGAATTCTTACATAAATTTTGAGAAGCTGGCAACACCGATATAATGTTCATGCGACTTATTTACGGTAGAACCAAGACTGTCAAACGTTTGTTTTGTTTGTGCGTCTTTTATGCTTGGTCAGTAAAATCGAATTCGCTATTTGTTGGTAACTGTAGTGAAGCTTGAAGGTCTTGCTGTGCTATATTCGAGTGTCGCTTGACAGTTTTTTGAGATGGGACTCAAAAAGTCCAGTGTTTGTAAAATGGGTTGCATCCCAAGAATTTTCAGGCAATGGTTGGAGGCTGAAGAGTCAAAGATGAGGGCTTTGAGCACGCCATGCTGAAGTGGCTATGTTCAGTTGTTACTTTGGGAGTAGTAGTGCAATATTTTTTTGAACTATATCCTTCGACGTTAAAACTGGTAGCTCTATATTACAGCATAAGCATTTGAAGGGGGTTTATATACAGGCGTTGTCTAGAGTTGAGTTATACCATGAATCTGCATATTTCTAGGAGGATACACATTTTGATCTACAAGGCCCATTAATATTCTACTTCAATTAGCACAAACTGAATTAGAGTCTGTCCGTCTGTTTGCTTGACCGTTTATTTACATTTCGGACTCGGTTTTCCATCATGCATGAGCTTTGGCAAGGAACCCCAGTACTGCGATGAATTATTTAAGTGTTTTTGCAACTCTGCTGATAAGCTGATCCATCTTTGTGATAGAACACAGATGATTAATTTCACAGCATAAGTGCAGCATAGATTTATGAAATCATGTGCCTCAGTCTCAAATCGAAACAATCTTAGGTTCATGTTGTTTTCATAGCCTACGTAAATACTCCTTTAGCTTTACTAAAATATTTTTATACCATTTTTAAAAAAAATCCAGTCAGATTTTTTACGTCTGTTGTTGATCCTGCCAGAAGATCTAAAATTTGTATTATGTTAAATATAAATAAATTATCTGTAGGGTTTCAACGTTTAAACCGAAATAATTAGATACCATTAAAATCAGAGATTGGTACCAGTACTGGAGTCGAGGAGATGGACTCATGCACTTCTATACATATACTGCCTTTAAAATTAAAGATAGTGGATATAAAAATGTGCAGTCATAAACTTTTCAAATAAAAAAGCTGGCAGAATTGATAGTTTCAACTTTACAGATGGGGATGAAAACTTTCAACAAGTTGACAGTCATACTTTTTGGGAATTCAAATACATTAAAATCTCAAATGGGATGATCACATAGATTCTGTATGCAGCAAAATATCAAAACTTTGCAAAGAATCACAAAGAGTGTTTATCGTTCAAAAAAGAATAGTGCAAGTTCTATCTAGGGCTAATCCAGATGCACATTGCAAACCCCTTTTTAAACAGCATGGAATAATACCACTTCTATCTGTATATATAATGCAAACACTACTTCATTGCCACAAAAACATAAACAAATTTCAACCGCTAGCCTATTACCACAATTACAGGACACGAAATAACTGTATCCTCGAAATTCCACAGCACAACACTGCTCTTCTTGAGAAAAGTGTAGCATATAATTGTGCAAAACTGTATAACGCTCTACCCAACTCTCTTATAAGAAACTTCCTTTAAGTACTTTTAAAAAATGGAGTCAAGTTGATTGACTCAGTACTTCCCACACATAACAATGATTTCGTTTTATTGTTTTTCAATTGCATGAAGCTATAGTCTGAAATCCCCTTGCAACCAAATAATCCAATTTCACCCCCACCCAAAAAGACGCAGAAAATGATCAGGAACCTCTAAAACGCTTAAAAACGAAGTTTGAGCTGTTTTTATATTTTTAGTTTTTTTATTATTTCTGCGTCGCCACTGACATGATTTATCAAAACCATATGCGTTTTCCATCTTCGCCATGGTAGTAATGCAGTAATGATAGTAATAATTCAAAATTTCATTAAAATCAATTCAACAGTTTCCTCGTTACAACGATCTCACGCAATACTCTCGTATGTTTACATCAGAAAAAATTCTAAGTCCTTTGCTTTCTGTAATAGGCAAGGCAATGTTCAGGTGGGCCTAAAAAGGTGATTTATGTCGCTAGGTCTTCCTTCACAGGTCAGCGGACAACCTATTATTAATACAGCAAACTTTTCAGTTTTTCAACCCCCCACCCCCCAACCACCCGAATTTCACCCCCATTCAAAAAACTCAGTAAATGATCAGGAACCTCTAAAACGCTTAAAAACGAAGTTTGAGCTGTTTTTATATTTTTAGTTTTTTTTATTGTTTCTGCGCCGCCACTGGCACGATTTATAAAAACCATACGCATTTTCCATCCTTGCCACGGTAGTAATACTGTGTCAAAATTTCATTAAAATCAATTGAACAGTTTCGTCGTTACATAATATAGAACGATCTAAAGCAATACTCGTATGTATACATCGGAAAAAATTCTAAGTCCTTTAGTTTCTGTAATAGGCATAAGGCAATGTTCGGATAGTCCTAAAAAAGTTATTTATGTCGCTAGGTCTTCCTTCACAGGTCAGTGGGTAGTCTATTATGAATACAACAAATTTTTCAATTTTACAACCCCCCACCCCCCAACCACCCCAATTTCACCCCCACCAAAAAAAAAAGTAGAAAATGATCAGGAACCCCTAAAACGCCTAAAAACGAAGTTTCAGCAATATTTAATTTTTTTGTTTTTTGCTAATCACTCCGCCGCCTATGGACCGATTTTCAAAATTATAGGAACATTACCTACTACGACCCCAGAGCATACCGCTGCCCAAATTTCATCACAATCCATGCAGGGGTTACTGAGATTACGAGGGTAGAAAAACGCGACAGACAGACCGACAGACCGACAGACAGACAGACAGACAGACAGACCGACGGAAATGAGTGACGTGGATTTTCGTTATGTAGACATCATAACATGCCCAAAAAGCGTATTATCTCGAAATCGAAAATTTTCGCGATCACAATACTCCCCTCACCTATCGGTGTGGGAAGTAAAAAGAGATTAAAAAGACCCTACTGCACAACTGTTTTTACTCAGTTGACCTTCAGCTAGGTTTCAAATTTTATACGTTTTTATAGGTTTTGTCTTTTTACATGGATTTTAATGTGTTATTTCATTTATGTATATTTTACCACGTGGTAGATATTATTAGCAATGTTTTCGAACTGTAGTTACAACTTTATCTATACAGATAGATATATATTTATGGTTTTATTGAGTATTCGGTACTGTATGTACACCTTGACTTGTCTTATATCATGCTTATTGATCTAAGGGATGAATAAAGAACTACTACTACTGCTACTACTACTAGAAACATCCACGAAATTCAGGAACCCTAGAAAAACAAAATTTTCAAGCTATCTCAAATTTCAAAAATGCCCTGAGTACATTTTTTTAGGATCCAGATAGTTCTTTATGGCTGAATAGCTTCTTAAACGACCGATCTCTGTTGCAGTAGAAGGCTATTCATTAGACGTATTTTCAATAAACGCCGGTGTTCCTCAGGGACCCTACCTTGTTTTTGCTGTACATTAACGAGCTGCTGGAAACAGCATCCAATCCAATCTACAGTTTCGCAGACGATAGCACATTAATATCGTGCATGGAACCAGGCAAGCCACTATCATCCTAGGTGATGGTATGTCGGCGACAGCAACATGTCACACAGGTCAACGTAGATATCAAAATTATTGTTGAGCGGGTATTAGTAAATGAAGTACAGTTTAACGTACAGAAAACAACACTGACAAAGAAGTCTCACGTTGGCTTACCAACAGTAGGGATGGAGGGTCACCCAATAGTCGAATCACCTTCCGTCAAGCTTTTCGGGATCAACATCAACACCAACATGTCCTGGCACGACCACGTCGTCAGTATTGCTAAAACGGCATCCCACAAGCTTGGAGTTTTGTTCCGCTGTAGGAAGGTGTATAAAGTAGAGCAATGACTATTGCTCTACAAGGCACAGATCCGACCATCATTGGAGTATTGCCCTTATGTGTGGGTAAGCACTCTCTAAAGCTTCTGGATACTATCCAAAAGAGAGCGATTAGACTGATCTATACACCTAACCTCACAAAGGACCTCCACAGCCTGGAACATCGATAAAGGGTAGCTGACCTGTCCCTGTTTTGCAGATTCTATCACGGAAGATGTTCGAGTGAGCTCTCTCAGATAATAACACCAAAGGCCGTCTGAACTAGGAACACTACAGAGGCTCTGCGAGCTCACCCTTACCAGGTCGAGGTCTCTACTCCCCGAACCGGTCTCCTCCAGCAAACCTTCTTTTGGAGAACTTCGTCGCTGAGGAATGAGCTGCCGGGAAATTTGTTTCCCGACGGCTACAACATGCAGCGTTTCAAATCTAAGGTGCACCGGCAGATATAATAAAAAAACAAGCATTTTTTTGATGAACAAGTCTTCCAAACAACATATCTCAAAATCTATTTTATTCCTGATAACAGTAGCTCCCAGTATGACTTCTGTCCACCAAACCAACGTAAGTCTGCCTTTAAATTTAAACTGCACATGAGGAATATGAGGATATTAAAACGTTTAGTCTGATTGTATATGAACGTAAAATATGTCCAAGCAATAAATTCTGCCGGTTTTATAATCCAGCTTGATTATGACCATAAAAACGTGCGATCCTAATGACACCGACTCGATAACAAACACGTAGGTCGCTACAATGGCCGTAAAACTGCTTAATTGAATAAATAAGTTCCTTAAGGGATGATCATAAAATCCAGGAATGAATGCAGGTTAATATTCGAAGATATATCGCCGTTGTCATTACTCTTCCCAATTTAATTGCCCTCGTAAATCTAGAGTGTCACAGCAGAAACACCCACCTGAAATAAGGGTGGATAAATTTAATAATATTTCATCAAAAAGATTAACAGTTTGCCCGACTTGTTGCTGGTTTATGTCCCATAAAGCAGTGGGGATCTTTTGCGGCACAATATTGGCTTGGATATTTTTACGGCTTCCATAAAAAAAACAGGGAGAAATATATTGGAAAATAAATAGGATCTCTAACATTGTCATATTGTATGAGAATGAATGAATGAATAAGGACCAGCACACAATGTGACTGGTGCATAGGCCACACGATGGGCCCTTTTGCGCCTCTATCCGCGCTAGTTCCTAAGACCTGCCCTTTTGGCAAAGGCAAGTACATTCTTAGGTCCTATCCATTTTATCTCTATTGGTTCCAAGGTTCTTGAGCCCAGCATAGTCTGCCTGTGATAACCCAG
This sequence comes from Callosobruchus maculatus, assembly GCA_951848785.1. Classification (NCBI taxonomy): domain Eukaryota; kingdom Metazoa; phylum Arthropoda; class Insecta; order Coleoptera; family Chrysomelidae; genus Callosobruchus; species Callosobruchus maculatus. Next base: position 452,995 of record CATOUR010000104.1, on the reverse strand, counting down.
GGTTTCACAGCGACACAAGATGTGTGCCGAGGATTCTTCCTCTTCACCACACCACGTACACGTTGGGTCTTTGACCACCCTCATTACGAACAGGTGACGCCTAAAGGTGTTGTGACCCGTTAATAGGCCTACTAGCAATCTCAAGTTACTTCTATCCAGAGAGAGACAAAATCGTCCTAGTCTCTCTACAGGCCCTGCTAATAGTTCCCGAGCTTGACGAAGATGACCAGAAATGTTGTTCCATCTCAGAGAGTGTTGATTCTGGATCCACTCTCCAGTTGTTTCCCTAATCAAGTTTGCAGATAGTCCTAAGGCTGGTTCCGGGCCCACAAAACTGTTGCCGGATCCCATCCTAGCCAGATGATCCGCCATTTCGTTACCCTTACCCCAGCGTGCCCAGGTACCCACATCAGTGATACCTTGTGTTTAGCTGAGATGTCGTCAAGAGCCCTCCTGCACTCCAGGACCAGTCCCGACGTTATTTTCCAAGCACTCAGTGCGTTGATGGCTGCCTGACTGTCAGAGCAGATAGTAATCCGCCTCCTAGACCGTCAATTTCCCGAATACGATTTACACAAGCACGTATCGCATAGACCTCAGCCTGGAATACTGTGGTGTGTCCCCCAAGAGGGAGTGAAAGTCTTGTATGGGGTCCATAGACTCCCGAGCCGGAGCCTTGTGTGAGACATTCGCGGTCAAGGTCCGATTAGTTGGTCGTTCTTGGACTGATCGGCCGGCGTCGACATCCTCAGAAGCTGTTACCTGTGAGGCGACTCCCGAAAAACTGAGAGCGGGTCAGCGGCGTTAGCCATAAAATTTTGTATACAGGTTAATCAATGTATACTCCTAAGTTTGATAGCTCCGTTATTATGGCAGATACAAAAAAAAATTTTTTGCCATCGTAAATCTAGAGTGTCACAGCAGAAACACCCACCTGAAATAAGGGTGGATAAATTTAATAATATTTCATCAAAAAGATTAACAGTTTGTTCGACTTGTTGCTGGTTTATGTCCCATAAAGCAGTGGGGATCTTTTGCGGCACAATATTGGCTTGGATATGTTTACGGCTTTCATAAAAAAATGGAGTCAAGTTGATTGACTCAGTACTTCCCACACATTACTGTGATATCAGTTTATTATTTTCCCATAGCATGAAGCTTTAGTCTAAGATCCCCTTGCAACCAAATCATCGGCAGCCTTCCCTCCCCTAAAATTGTCTTATGCCGCTAAGTATTTCCTTCAGAGGTCAATGGACAGCCTAAAACATCTAAAAACGAAGTTTGAGTTGTTTTCATACTTTTAGTTTTTTGATTATTGCTATATACGCTGTCACTGACACGATATTTAACAAACATACGCGTTTTCCATCCTCACCACGGTAATAATACTGTGTCAAAATTTAATTAGAATCAATGTAATAGTGTCCACGTTACAAAATACAAAAAGATCTAAAGCAATAAATACTCGTATGTATGAATACAGAAAATTCTAAGTCCCTTAGTTTCCGTAATACGCTAGGCAATGTTCGGATGGACCTAAAAAGTTGATTTATGTCGCTGGGTCTTCCTTCACAGCCCCTACCCTACACCCTATTATGAATACAAGAAATTTCTCAGTTTTTCAACCCCCCACCCCCTAACCACCCCAATTTCACCCCACCCAAAAAAAAAACGCAGAAAATGATCAGGAACCTCTAAAACGCTTAAAAACGAAGTTTGAGCTGTTTTTATATTTTTACTTTTTTTATTATTTCTGCGCCGCCACTGGCACGATTTATAAAAACCATACGCGTTTTCCATCCTCGCCACGGTAGTAATACTGTGTCAAAATTTCATTAACATCAATTCAACAGTTTCCTTGTAACACAATATAGAAGGATCTAAAGCAATACTCTCGTATGTTTACACCAGAAAAAATTCTAAGTCCTTTGGTTTCTGTAATAGGCAAGGCAATGTTCGGATGGACCTAAAAAAGTTATTTATGTTGCTAGGTCTTCCTTCATGGGTCAGTGGGCAGTCTATTATGAAAGCAACAAATTTTTCAATTTTACAACCCCCCACCCCCCAACCACCCCAATTTCACCCCCACCCAAAAAAAGTAAAAAATGATCAGGAACCTCTAAAACGCCTAAAAACGAAGTTTGAGGAATATTTAATTTTTTTTGTTTTTTGCTAATTACTCCGCCGCCCCTGCACCGATTTTCAAAATTATAAGAACATTACCTACTACGACCCCCCAGCATATCGCTGCCCAAATTTCATCACAATCCATGCAGCGGTTACTGAGATTACGAGGACAGAAAAACGCGTACAGAGAGACCGACAGACAGACAGACCGACAGACAGACCGACAGACAGACCGACAGACAGACCGACAGACAGACCGACAGACAGACCGACAGACAGACCGACAGACAGACCGACAGACAGACCGACAGACAGACCGACAGACAGACCGACAGACAGACCGACAGACAGACCGACAGACAGACCGACAGACAGACAGACCGACGGAAATGAGTGACGTGGATTTTCGTTATGTAGACATCATGAAACGCCCAAAAGGTGTATTATCTCAAAATCGAAAATTTTCGCGAGTACAATACTCCCCTCACCTATCGGTGTGGGAAGTAAAAAACAGGAAGAAGTATATTGGAAAATGAATAGGATCTCTAACATTGTCATCTTGTGTGAGAATGAATACATGAATAAGGACCAGAGGCTATCCAGCACAGAATGTGACTGGTGCATAGGCCACACGATGGTCCCTTTTGCGCCTCTAGCCGCGCTAGTTCCTAAGACCTGCTCTTTTAGCAAAGGCAAGTACATTCTTAGGTCCTATCCATTGTATCTCTATTGGTTCCAAGGTTCTTGAGCCCAGCATAGTCTGCCTGTGATAACCCAGTCCCTACCATGATCAAGTGACAGTTTTTTTAAATATTTTTTAGTGAGCTCACAATCCTCCGTCCACGCACTATTGGCCCACCCTGTATAGCTAGGGCACTAGCTGGCTTTCAGGCCTTTGCTCATTAGATTAATGCGGTAGAAGACTACAACAGAAAAATACAAGAGCTATCCCGCGTTCCCAATTAATCAAGTAATTGCCCGGCAAATAAACCTAATAATAATTGGATTACACAAAAGCTATTCCGACCATTAATGCGAGAGTAGCGGTCAAGGCAGTAATTATGTGGAGTTGATTGCGTACTGTATCGATCTCACAAGTGTTTTTGGCTGGAAACCGTTGTTTCCATATACATAATACAACGCGTTTGTACGAAAATACGCTGCGTGATCGTAGATAACCTAATTTCGTAATAACGTGAATGATTACAAACCCCTACCAAAAAGTTTCCAGACCAGTAAATCAATACGGCACCCTCTCCACCACTTCAGTTCCACCCTCTCCCAAAGAAATCACAAAAAAGCGTCAACTGTGCTAACAAAAAAATTCGAGCTTCTCTATCGCTAGACAACGCTCATCAAAAAATGAATTCAAGTTGATTGACTCAGTACTTCCCACACATTCCGATGATACCAGTTTTATTATTTTCCCACAGCACGAAACTATAGTCTAGATGCCCCTGTAATCAAATCATCGCTCGCCCGACCGCAAAAAAAGTATTTTGGAAAAATCGTGTCAGTGGCGGCGTAGCAATAATAAAAAAACAAAAAATATAAAAATAGCTCAAACTTTGCTTTTAGGCGTTTCATTTTTTACTTTTTTTTGGGTGAGGGCGAAATTGGGGTGGTTAGGGGGTGGGGAGTTGTAAAACACAAAAATGTATTTCATTCATAATAGGCTGTCCATTGACCTGTGAAGGAAAGACCTAGCGGAATAATAGACGTTTGTTAGGCCCATCCGAACATTGCCTTCACTATTACAGAAATCAAGAAACTTAGAATTGTCTGATGTATACATACGAGTATTGCTTTAGATAGTTCTGAATTTAGTAACATGGAAATTATGGAATTAATTTTATTGAAATTTAGACACAACCGCGGCAAGGATGAAAAATGCGTATGGTTTTCATAAATCGTGTCAGTGGCGGCGCAGCAATAATAAGAAAACTAAAAATATAAAAACAGCTCAAACTTCGGTTTTAAGCAATTTAGGGGTTCCTGGTTGTTTCGTTTCAGCCACCAGATAAAGCTGAATTGTGTCGTTTTAGTTCCTACGGAGAGGTTTTCATGTTGCATGTTTTTTGAGGACAGGCGGGCGATGATTTGGTTGCAACTGTTATGTGTGGGAAGTACTTAGTCAATCAACTTGACTCCATTTTTTATTATAGATAAAGTTGCTTTGTTTCTTTCTTCCGGCCACTTGGCATTCATAACAGAAAATAGTCTTTCGTTCAATGGCGAAGTGGCGAAAGAGGCAGCAGAAATGAAATTATTTTGAATAATAAATTTGGTTGCAAAATATAAACAAACATCTATTGTACGGAAATATAATATTTTCGCGTACTATATATTTCCTGAACAGTATATATATACAGAGTCCAGAAATACAGTACAATACTATAATATACAGGGTGTTACATTAAAAAAAATGGAGTCAAGTTGATTGACTCAGTACTTCCCACACATTACTGTGATATCAGTTTATTATTTTCCCATAACATGAAGCTTTAGTCTGAGATCCCTTGCAACCAAATCATCGGCAGCCTTCCCTCCCCTAAAATTGTCTTATGCCGCTAAGTCTTTCCTTCAGAGGTCAATGGACAGGCTAAAACATCTAAAAACGAAGTTTGGGTTGTTTTCATACTTTTAGTTTTTTGATTGTTGCTATATACGCTGCCACTTACACGATATTTAACAAACGTACGCGTTTTGCATCCTCACCACGGTAATAATACTGTGTCAAAATTTAATTAGAATCAATTTAATAGTGTCCACGTTACAAAACACAAGAAGATCTAAAGCAATAAATACTCGTATGTATGTATACAGAAAATTCTAAGTCCCTTAGTTTCCGTAATACGCTAGGCAATGTTCGGATCGACCTAAAAAGTTGATTTACGTCGCTAGGTCTTCCTTCACAGGTTAGTGGACAGCCTATTATGAATACAAGAAATTTCTCAGTTTTTCAACTTCCCACCCCCTACCCACCCCAATTTCACCCCACCCAAAAAAAACGCAGAAAATGATCAGGAACCTCTAAGACGCTTAAAAACGAAGTTTGAGCTGTTTTTACATTTTTACTTTTTTTTATTATTTCTGCGCCGCCATTGGCACGATTTATAAAAACCATACGCGTTTTCCATCCTTGTCATGGTAGTAATACTGTGTCAAAATTTCATTAACATCAATTCAACAGTTTCCTTGTAACACAATATAGAAGGATCTAAAGCAATACTCTCGTATGTTTACGCCAGAAAAAATTCTAAGTCCTTTGGTTTCTGTAATAGGCAAGGCAATGTTCGGATGGACCTAAAAAGGCTATTTATGTTGCTAGGTCTTCCTTCATGGGTCAGTGGACAGTCTATTATGAAAGCAACAAATTTTTCAATTTTACAACCCCCCACCCCCCAACCACCCCAATTTCACCCCCACCCAAAAAAAAGTAAAAAATGATCAGGAACCTCTAAAACGCCTAAAAACGAAGTTTGAGGAATATTTAATTTTTTTCTGTTTTTTGCTAATTACTCCGCTGCCCCTGCACCGATTTTCAAAATTATAAGAACATTACCTACTACGACCCCCCAGCATATCGCTGCCCAAATTTCATCACAATCCATGCAGCGGTTACTGAGATTACGAGGACACAAAAACGCGTACAGACAGACCGACAGACAGACCGACAGACAGACAGACCGACGGAAATGAGTGACGTGGATTTTCGTTATGTAGACATCATGAAACGCCCAAAAAGTGTATTATCTCAAAATCGAAAATTTTCGCGATCACAATACTCCCCTCACCTATCGGTGTGGGAAGTAAAACAAAGTAAAATGACCTTCAAGTTGCCGTAATTTGAAATTTTGCCAAAAACACCCTGTAGATACAAATTCCTGGTAACATCCACAATAATATCCACTTGATATTCAAGTAACTCGCTGTATAATATTATTGAGAAAAATTAAAGCAATATATCAATTTGGACGTATTACTTGCGACCTTGCAAATCCGGAAATCAATAAAAAATAAATCATAACTTGGCAACGTCGCAACCGATCTCAAAAGTATTTTAGAGTTAAATAGAGATCAATGATGAAAGCTAGAAAAATTAAAAAAAAGGTATAGTTTCATATAAAAAAATTAATTTGAGCACTATCCTACTTTCCCGCAACACCCTGTATATTTCAAGATATTTTTATAATATGCGTCTTAAGTAACCAAATAACTTTTGTATTTGATATTTTCTTCTGTCAGGTACACCTTGCGAGATATCGAAGAATTACACACTAACTGGACACTGTATAGTACGGTTGGCAACCCTACCTACTTTGGAGGTTAGCTTTTAGTGACTTATTTATACATCTATCCAGACAGTCTCCACAGGTATTGATCTGGCGCAGAGACGGGCGGTACCCTGGGTAATATGAATTAAACGGGTATCCAGAGCTGACCGACCGTCCGTCCATATCTGGAGAGACGTATTTATAGTCTAGACGTGGAAGTTGAAGGGAATAATTGAAAATAATTCGACATGCTGGCACGGCAGCATTGGGTGTATCGGCATCGGCTCTGGCGGACTAAAACGAGGAGCGTGTCGGGAAATTACCGACCGAGTTGCGTCCATCCCTTACGAACGCCAGCCGGATCTGCAGTTATGCCCTACGAATGCCTGATGAATTGATCTCTAAAGCTACATTTACACTGTAACGTCCTACCATTTCGATACAATAGCTCCGTTTAAAAATAATGCAGTCAAGTTGATTGAGTACGTCCCACACATAGCAGTGACATAGTCTGAGTCCCTTGCAACCAAATCATCGCCCGCTTGACTAAAAAAAGTGTGATATACCGCTGAGTATTTCTTTTACAGATCGATGGATAGCCTATTACGAATAGAACATTTTTTTTGAGTTTCATAACCCCCACTTCCAAACTACCCCAATTCCACCTCCACCCAAAACAAAGTAAAAAGTCATCAGGAACCGCTATATCGCCTAAAAACGAAGTTTGAGCTGTTTTTATATTTTTAGTTTTTCTACTATTGCTACTCCGCCACTGACACGATTTCTAATAACCATATACCTTTTCCATCCTCCTCACGGTAATAATACTACGTGAAAATTTCATTAAAATCAAATCAATAGCTTCCTAGTTACACAATACATAACGATCAGAAGCGATACTCGCATGTATACATCAGAAAATTCCAAGTCCCTTGGCTTCTGTAATAGGCAAGGCAATCTTCGGATGGACCTAAAAAAGTGAATTGGGACGCCAGCGGGATCTGCAGTTATGCCCTACGAATGCCTGATGAATTGATCTCTAAAGCTGTATTTACACTGTAACAACCTACAGTTTCGACACAGGTGCACACAGAAAAAAATACTGTTGCGTTTCCAATTAATTGTTAGTATTTGGATATTTTTCCATCGCTTTAAATATATTTACAGTTGTTTCAAATCCATGTCATTGAAAGAATTCAATCCTTATATTCGAAGTAATCACAGGTACGCCAATAAATTCAAAATAATTTTATAATTATTCATTCTAACGATATGTATAATCCTTCTAATACCAGCATTGACATATAATGCAATCAAAACATCATTTTGTTTTCGAAACTTACCCTATGCTTCACTTAAGCAAAACATAAAATCTACTCAATGTACAAAAATTATTACTGCAACAGCAGTTGGGGAAAATTCATCTGATAAAAATTAATTTTGTTTCAATGGCCCTTGTGGTTCGCTGAACTATAATCAGTATTCGGCGGGACTGATGTCCCGATTCAATGAAGGTAAGAATAAGTAGTGTTACTATCGCCGCGAACCCGCCAACATGGACGGTTGTTCCGTTGTGTTGTTTCGGTGTTAGCCGTGTTGTGTCATCTCGTGGTTTTGCGTATGGCATCAGCAATTGTGTGATTTAAATGTGTCCAGTTATATATTAAATGGAGGCCCTACTGAGAAATTGGGACTTAAAAGAGCTAACACCCACATTTGAATGTAGGTATTTAGATTAGTCAGACAGTTATATTTAAGGTGATAATGCAGCAACTGGTGCAGGATTATGTCTAATTCTTATATCATGCTCCTTATAACTCCATACAAAATGACACAATTAAACATCCAAACGAATCAATCAGCTGTCCTCGCAATAAAATCTGTTGATCCAAGGAAAAGAAAGTAGTTTAGAATCAATTACCAAACACAGATTCGATTCAACGACAGGCTGCGATTGAATTATTCATTGGAATCCAATGACGTCTTGTAGTTGAATCGACAATAAGATATAATTCGTTACCAACTATATACTTCCCATTGGGTAAAACAGCGCTGTATTTGAGGAATGCTGAGTGTAACGTCCCATTGAATCCAAGCGTAAGTCTTTGACAGAACGACAGATTTTTCTGTGTGCAGCAGGTTTGTTTGGAAGACAGGTCAGTGCATCATATCCTGCTCGCAAGTGAATTCCGAACACTTAGAAACAAACGGATATTTGCATTGAAAATTTGTACACAGCTTAGCAGTACCATCTCGAAATGGGCTTAGGATCAAATCGTCCGCATCTAGTGCTTTCACTCACTGCAAATCATCGTCACCAACGGTTAGATTGGTGCCAAGAACGCCGACAGTGGCATGCTGAGTGGCATCAGACGGCCTTCTCCGATAAGTACAGGTTTTGTCTGGGGGCACATGATGAACGCCAACGCGTAAGACGACGACGGGGTGAACGACGTGATCTCCAGTTTACTGTTAAGCGTCATGTATACCGTCCTATTGGCTTGAAGTGGATTTTTTCCAGCGACATAATGCACGTCCTCATATAGCAAGAGTATCTATGAGATTTCTACAGGAAGCTAAGGTCAGGGTTCTTTCCTGGCCTCCACTATCACCCGATTTATCGCCAATTGAAAAAGTATGAGATTGTATGGGTCAATCCTCCGACCACGCTGGACGAACTGGAACATGCTGTGAGGGCAGCTTTGGAGGCTGTACCTCTACAGTTTATCAACGACCAGATTACGAGCATGCCGCGTGGGTTAGAGCCTTCACTACAGCTTTTAACTGACAATCAGCTTGCCACAAGCCTTCATTTTTGATGTGACGTCTTGATAGCTTTGACAGTAGCATATGATTATTTTTATCACCCCTGCACATATTTGAAATTGCGTTAGCGTGGTCTTAAAATTCGTTCTTAACATCCTGCATCTTACATCGCCTATCTCGTTTGATAACGCAAGGGTCCTATTACACGAAATTGGTAAAATTCCACCCCGCCGTAAAGCGAAGTGTAAAAAACCGTCGTGGCGTAAAAACAGCAGCTTCAGCTTCAGCTTCAGCTTCGTCGGTCTGAGAGACACGGAGAATACGTCGAGCAAGCGTAGCGCCATAATCTCACGAGCGACGTCTCACTGGTTGCCGCACTGTAACTTTCAGCTGCGATGGCATCCAGAGCTTCGCGGGGCGTTTCCGGCAGACACACGACATCCTAATTAATTTATGTGCACTCCACACATTCCCACCAACGGCAATTGTAAACCTACTTCCAAAAATTACCCGGAGCTTGCTCCCATTGATTTATTTCGGGCTGACAACCATGAGCGGACCTGCAAAATTCTTACCAACAGGAATCTCGTAGTAGCATATTGGGAAGTAGTACTTTGAAAAAGTATTGGTTCGCCATCTATCTACCAAAGCCGGTACCTGAGCGTTTAGTTTGTGTCCGAGCACTGTTTATGTGACCCGTTTACAAGCATCAGGTAAAGAAACCTGCGGGTTCATTCCATTAAGGAACTACAAGCCTCTACAAGCTGACGCAAGTCTCATATGTTCTTCGCAAGCGCTTTATCTCTCTCCATGTCTTGCCAATTCTTCTTGCCTCGTCTGTAACTGGCTTCTCCAGGTCACTTCCTATGTGTCTCTCTCTTCGCAGAATGTCACCTATCCAATTCCACTTTCTCTGTCTGATCCTGATCTCCATCCCTATTCTCTTCAGCGTTGATGTCTTCCACAGTTCTGCATTCCATATTGTCCTTGGCCAATTCACACATTCGGTTTGTGCTAAAAAGCAACGTAACTCAATTAAAGAGTAGCAATTTTATTCATTCATCCGAAACCAATCACAGATGATGTCGTTTCGCCTTTATTAAAGCTCGTCAGTGTGATTTAGGTCTCAGAAGAATAAATGAAATTGGAAGCTAGTTCCTAGTTGGCCTTGTAATATGTGTGAATAGCGAAGTTGAAACTTGAACACAAATATGCGGTGTCTACTGAAAGAGTCACTCAAACCGCTGGTTAGATAGATATAATACTAGATCCAAAATTTAGTCTCCAAATTTAGACCACATGTTTCGTCATTCACCTATAACCTCTCTCCAATATAGCTTGTCAGAAAGCGAGCAACTGTAGAATGTGATGTTTCTAAATATCATTCACATACTGACAGTAAGCAGTTTGTTAGAAATCTACAGGGTGTTTATTATAATAAAATATTGCTTGGTGGGGCATTTCTGGCAGTCACACGACATCCTAATTAATTTATGTGCACTCCACACATTCCCACCAACGGCAATTGTAAACCTACTTCCAAAAATTACCCGGAGCTTGCTCCCATTGATTTATTTCGGGCTGACGAGCATGAGCGGGTCTACAAAGTTTCCACCAACAGGCTTTCTGTACATGTGAGAACAAAGGAATCAGTGGGTACTGAAGTATTTTGGACAAGGGCTATCCGACTCTATAATTCTATATACAGGGTGTTTCTTTTATGGTCAGCCTCCCGCAAAGGCTGAAAGCCCATTGGGCTGTAGAAGCGCTGCGAGAGGATAAGTGTCTGAGCACGTCAAACGCTACAGGGTGTAGCCGTCAGGAAACAAATTCCCTGGCAGGTCGTTCCACAGCATCGAAGCTCTCCAAAAGAACGAATGATGAACGAGACTTGTTCGAGCAGTAGGGACCTCGACCTGGTAAGGATGAGCTCGCAGCACCTCTCTAGCGTTCCTCGACCGGACGGCCTTCGGTTTTATCACGAGTATCTGGGAGAGCTCACTCACACACCTTCCGTAATAGAATCTGTAAAATAGGGACAGGTCAGCCACCCCTCTTCGATGGTCCAGGCTGTGGAGGTCCTTTGTGAGGTCAAGCGTATCGATTAGTCTAATTGTTCTCTTCTGGATAGTGTCCAGAAGCTTTAGAGAGTACCTCGAAGCGCATCCCCATACATGAGAGCAATACTCCAACGATGGTCGGACCTGTGCCTTGTAGAGCAACAGTAGTTGCTCTGGTGTATACAGCTTCGTACAGCGGAACAAAACTCCAAGCTTCTGGGATGCCGTTTTAGCAATACTGACGACGTCTTCGTGTCTAGACATGTTATTGTTGATGTTGATCCCCAAAAGCTTGACACTTCTCTTTCACAGTTTATTTATTAATCCCCACTCGACAATTGTTTTAAACCGTCGATTAGAAGCTTTTATTCCCGTAATCAGGATTTTTATTCGAAAGTTTCAAGCTAGATTGAGGAAGAGGCGGATCTTTCAGCCCATCTCTAAAACTAGGGATATGTGGCTTTTGCAAAACTTATATTTTTATACATTTTTAGAGGCAGATTCTATATACAATTGGCAAGCCGGGATCTAGAATGCAGATGTAAACACATATAGCCGATAAGATCACATAGCCTTCAACACAATATCCCCCATCTCTCACTTTCATTACTTAGAACACGCATTCGCCAGAATTGCCAGACGCATGCTGAAAATAATAACAGCCTCCAAACTCATTATTTCTGCTTCTCCAAAAAATGCGCGCGCCAATGTCTCAAAATATGTGCCAGTCCGGCCCTGTCCGCCATCTCGCGTTAGTAGCTCGAACGATTCAGTTCGCGAGAGCTTCCAGAAACCTGCTAGTTGTGGCCGCCAGCGTCGAGAACGCGGAGAGAACGTTCGAGAGCGCGGATAGAACGTTCGAGAGCGCGGAGAGATCGTTTGAGAGCGCGGAGAGATCGTTCGAGAGTGGGCAACACATACAAGCGGAACAGCGCAACCTAAGAGAGAGTTAACAAAGTTAAGCAGCGAGTCGCAATTCGTGGTCTACCAGTGGCAGTCTTCCGACCATGCTGGACGAACTGGAACAAGCTGTGAGGGCAGCTTGGGAGGCTGTACCTCTTGAGTCTATCAACAACCAGATTACGAGCATGCCGCGTAGGCTAGAGAAGTGCATTCGTCAACATGGAGGGCCCACCCATCATTGATCTGTTGTATCTTTTTTATGAACTAATTATGGCAATGAGTTCGTTTACTATTGTATTTAGTTCTGCCGCATTTCATCAACCACAACCCTTTTACCTCCCACACCGATAGGTGAGGGGAGTATTGTGATCGCGAAAATTTTCGATTTCGAGATAATACGCTTTTTGGGCGTTATATGGTTTGTACATAACGAAAATCCACGTCACTCATTTGCGTCGGTCTGTCTGTCTGTCTGTCTGTCTGTCGCGTTTTTCTACCCTCGTAATCTCAGTAACCGCTGCATGGATTGTGATGAAATTTGGGCAGCATTATGCTGTGGGGTCGTAGTAGATAATGTTCCTATAATTTTGAAAATCGTTATACGGGGGGCGGAGTAATTAGGAAAAGACCAAAAATTTTTGTATATTGCGTAAAGCGAAAATTATTAAATTGGTTTCAATGACATTTTGACACAGAACTTAGTGCCGCGGCGAGAATGGAAAGCGCGTCTGTTTTTGAAAAATCGTGTCAGTGGCGGCGCAGCAATAATAAAAAAACAAAAAACAAAAAAGCAGCTCAAACTTCGTTTTTAGGTGGGTGGGAGGCTCTTGATTGTTTCGCATCGTCCAGTTTAAACATACAGAAAAAACTGTGGCGCCCTAGTTCCTAAGGAGGGAGAAGCAAGAAACTATTTACGAGGGTTTTTGTTTTGGATGTTATTTTTGCGGGCGGATGAGCGATAATTTAGTTGCAAGGGGATTTTAGACTATAGCTTCATGCCAATGAGAAAATAATAAAATGATATCACCATTATGTGTGGGAGGCCCTGAGTCAATCAACTTGACTCCATGTTTTTCTCAGTGTTCGGATTTCACTTGCGAGTGGTATATTATGACACGCCCATGTCCTTCCATGATATGTGTGTGTAGTATAAGAGGTCCTCGGCGACACACGTAACATTACAAAAGGGTCCTTAAGTGCCGTGTAAGAGGAGCCCTTTCACAGCACAGTCGTTTGTTACTTTCTCTATGGCTGTTATGACAGTTTAGTTCTAGTTTGAAACGCCACAATAAATTCAAACTTACAGGAGCGAATTGGTGAGAGGCTGCTGTGGACTCTCAACGAGTACACAGGCGAAAATGGTATCAATTGGACTTTGTAACAACAACACGAGTCGTTATTAGTTCCAATTATTTTTGACCACACTTTAGAGGGAGGGGGTAGTTGTGTGAGATTAGTTGTATTAGTACCTGATCAAATATCTCTTGTTGAAGCAATTCTTTCGGTGCCAGCGTTCCATCTCACAATGTTCGGCTCCGATCCCAGGGCTTGGCGACTTTTTTCAATTTTTTTCACCATGAAATTTATTGATATGCTTCTTGCAGTTATTAGGCACATTTTTTTGCGATCGAAATGAATATGTTTTTCAATCAAATTTTATTACACATATACAGTGATTGTTGGAAGTAGGCATAGGGAGTTACCTAGACCTAGCATCGTCAGTAGCGAAACTGAAGCTGATGAAATTGTCCTATAATGGCCGCATAGCCGTCAAATAATAAGCTTCGTTTCATCATCATAGTCAAGTTCAAGTTCAAGTTCAAGTTTTTTATTGACTACATTTTACATCGTAATTGTAGCAAGTCAAAAAAAAGCAGTACACTTAGTAGGAAACACTATACAACATATTTTATAAAATAACAGACAATATAGTAAATAACAAGAGAAAAATGCAAAACAAACAAACAAAGAAACAAAGATTAACATATATAGATAAAAGAAAGAAATAAGTGCCTATGTGATAAGATCTATGTTAGTTTTAGCAACAGTAACATATTCGTTCACAGTATAAAAACAATGATACAGCAAGAAGGTTTTTAACCTTTTCTTAAATGCCAAATCATTGAGTCACAATGTTTTAGCAAACACGTTGTGAACTCGTAAAATGCATTAAGTCGGAGCTAGAGTATTGCCGACACAAATACTATCATTAGTCTTGAAAACTGTAGCTCGTCGTCGTTCGCGATTTACTGACAGTTTAGTGGCGCTCTTGATACTCATATCCAGCAACAGTTTCGTCGTATCCACCCAGCGTGTAGGGGAACGGCCACGGCGCCGCCCACTCGGAGCACGACCCTCAACTACAAGTTTCTCCATATTATCGCTTCTGTGAATATGTCCGAAGAATGTAAGCGTTGTCGTCGACACAATGGAGGATAGTCTCTTTGGATTGCTGAGCTCATTCAGCATGGAAACGTTAGTTCGATGGGCGGTATAAGAGATTCTCAGCATTCTCCTCCACGTCCACATTTCAAAAGCATCTTGCGAGCTCGATCTGCCTTTTTAACAGTCCAAGTTTCCGAGGCATATAAAGATATGGAAAACACAAGAGACTGAACTTGCGACATTTTGGTAGCTTTAGTGATGCTATGGTCACGCCATGTTTTTTAAGCTTTGTCATGGCCACACGTGTCTGTTGAATGCGCCGTCGAATGTCATTTTCACAGCTACCCGAATTGTCAATCAAAGAACCGAGGTACACAAAACTTTGAACTACTTCACAACGGCCTACTGACTTTATTTCTCGATGATTGTCATGCTCTCAATCTACGATCATAGCCTTGGTCATATTGTGGTTCATACCAAGACCGTATGCTGCACTGTGTTGTTCTAAGATGTTTAATAGAGCTACTAGTTCTTCTTGAGAAGCAGCACTAAAGTTTATGTCGTCAGAAAATCTTGAGCTGGATATTTTGCTTCCGCCAATAGTTATACCGCCATCTCAGTTGTCCAATACCTGTCTCATCACAAATTTAGAGTAAATGTTAAATAACATCGGAGATAATACACATCCCTAACGAACTCCTTTTCTGGTTGCTGTTTGACCAGACAGGTTACCATCAATTATTTCACGAGCCGAGCTAGACTCATAGAGTTGCTGTATGAAAAATACTAAGTGGTAAGGAACTCCCATAGAGATAAGGATTTCCTACAGTTTAGGCCACTTTACGTTATCAAACGCCTTAGAACAGTCCACAAAGCAGATACAATCTGGAAAATAGTGCTCTCTGGCTTTTTCAATAATTTGTCTTAAGCTTGAGATCTGTTCATGCGTACCGCATCCTTTTACGAAACCTGTCTGCGTCTGAGAAATTTGCCATCCAATAAAACCCTCCAAACAAGGTTGCATGGGAGAATAACGAAAGTAGACGATAATTGTCTGGATTTGTTGGAGATTCCCGTTTATGAAGTGGGACAAAAATGGATGTGCACCATTCATCTGGCCAAACATCGGAGGACCAGACCCTCTACAAATATTATATAAAAGAGAGTTGACGTCATCCATCATCATCCAAGCATTTTGCAGTTTGTCTGTAGCTTTACTGGTCTTTAATTTGTTGAGAACATGTTCCACTTCGTTCATGTCATCATAAATAATACAATGATTGCTGGAAGTAGTCATAGGAAGTTTCCTACATCCAGCATCGTCAGTAGCGAAGCCGAAGCTGATGAAGTGATCCTAATGACGGCGTGGCCGTTGAATTATAAGCTTCGTTTAAGTCCGGCGCTCGCTGGATGTTGCTGGAAAATTAGGCGATCCGGGGAGGCGGGCGGCGCGGTGATCAACTGTTCGGAAATACGAATAATAGAGTGAGTGAGGTCGGAAAGTGCGCAAATTGATATTAACCTCCGCTTTTAATTGGATGAATGCCGAACTCAGCCGACGACGATTTATCAAGATCCGTCCGCCGCACCGATCGCTCTGATAGACACTAGATATATCGTACGTACCTATCTTACGGTATGGTTTTACGCAAGGTTGCCCATTGAAACGCAGTGGTAGTAGGCTCAGAACTTGATGTACCTTGCATGGTATTAATCAAACACACGTGTTGATGTATCAATCCTGAATTCTTCCTTATCCAGTTTTAACACACCATTTTAGTATTTTACCCTTGAATTAATTTGTCAGATTTGTATAATTTTCTTAATTCTATTCAACTTTTTAGCTTTTTTAGCTTTTTATACATATAAGTATTGGTTAATAAGGCTGAAAGCCTATGGCGCTACAGAAGCGCTGCGAGAGGACAAGTGTCGATTCACGTTAGATTTGAAACGCTGCAGGTTGTAGCCGTCGGGAAATTCTTCAAAAGAAGGACTGCTGGAGGAGACTGGTTCGGGGAGTAAGGACCCCGACCTGGTAAGGATGAGCTCGCAGAGCTTCTCTAGTGTTCCTGGTTCGGACGGCCTTTGGTGTTATTATCTGGGAGAGCTCACTCGAACATCTTCCGTGATAGAATCTGTAAAACAAGGATAGGTCAGCCATCCTCCTTCGATGTTCCAGGCAGTGGAGGTCCTTTGTGAGGTTAGGCGTACCGGTTAATCTAATTGCTCTTTTCTGGATAGAAGAAGCTTTAGAGAGTGCTTCGGAGCGCATCCCCACACATGGGAGCAATACTCCAGCGATGGTCGGATCTGTGCATTGTAGAGCAGCAGCAGTTGCTCTGGTGTATATAATTTCCTACAGCGGAACAAAACTCCAAGCTTCTGGGATGCCGTTTTAGCAATACTGACAACGTGGTCATGCCAGGACATGTTATTGTTGATGCTGATCCCTAAAAGCTTGACGGAAGGTGATTCGACTATGGGGTTACCCTCCATTTTCGCGGTTGGTAAGCCATCGTGAGACTTCTTTGTAAGTGTTGTTGCCTGAGTTTTTTGTACGTTGAACTATACTTTATTTGCTAGTCCCCATCCGACAATTGTTTTGATATCTGCGTTGATCTGTGAGGCGTGCTGCTGTCGCCGACGTACCGTCTCCTGGGATGATAGTGGCTTGCCTGGTTCCATGCACGACACCAATGTACTGTCATCTGCGAAGCTGTAGATTGGATTGATTATTATTTCCAGCAGCTCGTTGATGTACAGCAGAAACAGTGTAGGGAATAGGACAGATCCCTGAGGAACACCGGCGTTTATTGAAAATACGTCTGATGAACAGCCCTCGACTACAACAAACAGAGATCAGTCTTTCAAAAACCTAATCAGCCACTGGCGCAGGCCAGGTGATAGTCCATAAACAGCAAGCTTGATCAGAAATCCCTTATGCCACACGCTGTCGAAAGCTTTCGATATGTCAAGTGCAACAACACAGGATTCGCCATGATTGTCTATTGCTCTGTTCCACAAGTGAGTGACGTAGGCAAGGAGGTCACCTGTAGACCTGTGCTTACGGAAGCCATACTGGCGATCATTTATGATGTTATTGTTATCCAGGTTTTTCAGGAGCTGTGTGGTAATGACAGTCACCATAACCTAAGACATGATGCTGAGAAGAGCCATAGGTCTATAATTGGTGGGATCAGTGTTTTTGCCTTTCTCAGGGATGGGAATTAGTAACTAGAGAAGGAAAAAACACATATATTTAACGATCACAGGCGTCACGATTCTAGAATGATTGTTTTCTAAGAATGGGCAAGATCGGAGATGCTCCATCGTCTGGTTCTCCCCACTATGTTATTCCCGGACCTGCCCATTTACCAATAAATGTGTTATTAACGAATATCTTTTCTATTTGTTGTTTTATTATTGATTTTAAAGTACATTTCTATAATATATTTTTTGTATAGTGTAAAATATAATACAAGTACAGACACAACATACACGTAAGTCATGGATAGACCATAAATCAGGGATAAGCTGCGCTGACGATGCGACGCTAACGACAACCCTAAGACCAGAGCAGTTGAGCCAACGACAAAGATCAATGAATTCGATATAAGATCCTTTTGGCGAGTGAATATTAGTAAGTTTAGAAATTAATAGGTACTTAACTGAAACTATGGATGAGTTAAAGATGAATGACAAAAGTATTCAGCTTGGGATGAAGGTATTGATTATTTGATCATCGACTTATCTCTAAAATCGTACAACTTAAGCTTTTTTGCTGAAATCTTGCATATCCAGAAGATACCATATGCCATCAAAGCGTATCGCTCTATCCTGAGCATGACAATTGGTCGGATGAGCTAGCGGCATATAACAACAAAGGTTATTGTTGCGTTTAACATCGATATTCAAATCGTTTGCTAGCTTCAGCCTCGGCTTGATACAGCTGTAGCTTTTCGGACAGCCATTGGCGCATGCAGAGAAGGCAACATTTTCAAATTGGTTGGAGGTCCTAATCTAGAAAAGCACGTCATGCTACGAGGGTTGATCCATATATGGTCTACTACTGATCTGCCGATCGATGCGAGTATACATGAGCTTCATCGTCATAGTCACAATGTCTTAACAGACATGTTGTGAACTCGTAAAATGCATTTACACATTTTACGAGTTTCTCTTGGGATATCTTTAAGATCTTTAATGCAGTAGTTTCCCATTTGCTTTCTGCATCCTCATGCCGTTGACCAGATGGTATCGACTGGTTCATCCGCCTTTAGGGGCAATTTCTCACCCCAAGGACAAGAAGGTATCCTGACTCTTCTCAACTCGTCCACCCGAAGCTGTTAGTTGAGAAGAGGTTACTGCTTATACCGACAGTAGTTCGGTGTTCCTTTTAGTCGCCTTTTACGACACGCAGGATATACGATGGGAGAAATTCTAACCCGCCCCCACACGGGCCATATATGAGCTTAGCCTTTAGCATTTATGTTGTTCTAAAAATGTTTCTAATATTATCTTTTCTACAGACGTGTTTAATCTTTCAGTCTTTTTTATATACATATGGCAGTCAAAACATCATGCTATAGGTAGGATAGTTGTCTTGAGTCTGCAGTTGATGATAAAATTATGAGTTAACAAATGTTCGCGGACATTTGTCTTTAATACATAGTACATTCTCTGAGAAAAAATGTTCTTTATTAGAAATCAAGTGATCTCGTTTTATTTTAACCCCCGCCTTTCCCATCCTGCGCCTATGACGGTCATCTATGAAGCTAATTGTCATGGGTAATTTGGTCTTGAATGCCTTATTCACCTCGTGGGCTCTGCTAGCGATGCCGTGCAGCTAGAACTATGTTTACGTTCACTGACATTCCGATTCATAGCTACATCAGTCGAGTGGAAACACACCGACTCCACTGCAATTGCGACATTCGAACCAGATCGCTGTGGTGCAGTAAAACCGGTCATACCAGTTTGCATGTAATATAATAGTACAATAAATATAATTTAAATAAACTAAAAAACACGCCTTTATAGCAATAAAAATTGAAGAATAATATTCTTAATAGATTCAGATAATTTTTGCCAAACTTTCTTAAATCAAGCAACCCAAGCTTTTTTTAACACTAATGCTAGTACTATTCGTTCATTATTGTTTTCAGCTTATATTAAGAATTATTTTTCACTCTTTTAGTGCTATACAAGCTTTTTTTAGTTCTTGAACTATATTTTTAATTTAGTTTCACCATCAGTTACATAATTTTCATAAACCATAGACTTTATCGATCTCTACCACGAGCCTCCCACAGTACGACTTAAACTTTATCGTTACCAATATAATTTTAAAAATCATTTTCCGTCTAAGGTAGGACAACATAAAGCTGAAAAGTATTTTATATCGTTCCTTTACAGGGGATCGAAGATCCCACTACAATTACAACAAATTTTTCACTTTTATAACCACCCATCATCAAATTATCCCAATTTTACTTGTAAAAAAATGTGGAAAACGATCAGGAACCTCCAGATCGGCTAAAAACGGAGTTTTTAAAAACCGTACGCGTTTTCCATCCTCTCCATGTGTCGAAATTTCATTAAAATCGATTTAATAATCTCCACGTTACACACTACAGATCTAGAATGTATACATCAGACAATTCTAAGTCCCTTAGTTTCTGCAATAGGTGAGGCAATGTTCGGATGGACCTAAAAAGTATATTATGGCGCTAGTCTTTCTTTCGCAAGTCAATGCACAGCCTATTATGAACGGCGCAAATTTTTACAACCCTCACTCCGCAACCACCCCAATTCTACCCCCACCCAAAAAAGTAGAACATCATCAGAAACCCCTAAAACGCCTAAGAAAACAAAGCTTCAAGATTATTTGGAATTTGCGCCAATTTTCAAAATAACACAGTATATCGCTACCCAAATATGATCACAATCCAAGCAGCGGTTACTGAGATTACGATTGTAGGAAAACCCCAACAGACACTGATAGACAGATTGCCAGACCGACATTATGTACTTATATAAGTCTCTTAAGTTGCACCTTCAGACTGACAATACCTGCAAAAGGGTTGCCTCACAGATCCACTGCATTAGTCAACTGCGATTCGTGGTTTATAGATATTTGTTGTTGTCATACTACTTTGCATATGTACACTGATTAATTTACTATGAAATCGTCACTTGAGGTGGATCCACAGAAGCTCATAGGGTTTTATTATGCAAAAATGGGTGGTACGTTTGATAGCAGGTACTAGCAGAAGGACCAGCTGCCGAGATTCGTTTAAGAAATTGGGCACATCACCATTGGCTTGTATCTATATACTTGATTTACTAGTTTATTTAAAGGAAAGTCTGCAAGAATTTCCTAAACAAAATGACCATCAAACATAATCAACTAGAAAGAAATTCATTCATCATCCAGATTCCTAAGCACAGATTGTCTAAAGCAGCCCTTACTGATGGCTAAAGAGCTATTCAATCAATTACCAGGCATGTTCAAGGCTCTTTCAGCGAAGCGTTTCAAAAATAAGTTATAGTTGCTCCTAAAACGGAAGGTCTATTATTCTGTAGATGAATATCTAACTGATATTGTCGAATAATGTTTTTAGCTGTGTTATTTATATTTTTATCTCTATACCTAGTTTTGTGTATGTATCTTTATGTTTACCGTATTGTCGAAGTACCTGCTTTTCACTTCTTTTCTTTTGTGTTTTTCGTGTTTTTATAAAACTGTAATACTACAGTTACTTGAGAACATGAATGTGTATATCTTTGATTAATTCGCCTAGTTCCAAAAGTCACTAAATCCATCCAAAAATATTTTTAAGGAAACGCGAAACTTTGCTGTTACTCAAAAAACAATAATAGTATTTGTAACTATGGATATTGATAGACAGTAACATAGTGTTTTAAAAGGTCTTTTGGGCAAAAATCCTACTTTAATAGTCTTGTGAAGAACTTGAAAAGCCTTTCGGATTTAGCTGTTTTTGGAAATACATTTGGATTTGGAGGGTTTTGCTTCAAAATTTACATTATATGACTGTATTTCATGGCATGTTTTGCGCAGTTGGATTTAAGAATATACAAAATAAGATGAAAACTGATATTAAGTCAAAAGACTGAAAAAATAAATACAAAAATATAGTATCTTTTCTTATCATTGTGTCACCCAATGAGGTATTTGTTTTTGGTCACGTGACGTCCGATTCAAAAATTTTGATGGGACACCCTGTATATTTGCGACTTTTTGTGTTCTTCCCGATAAAACAATTCCAACAAACTAGCACACTTGAGCCCAATTGGGGTCTAAAGTGATTCATTCATACTTAAAGGACTGTACCACTACCATTATGAAACACTACCAAAGTAATTTAACTGTAGGGGTACATGTTATAATCAATGGTAGTGGTACCATCCTTTAAGTATTTGTAGCTCTTGAATTAGTCACATTAGATCCCAAGTGTGTGAGTTTTTTGGAATTGTTTTATCGGTACGAACATAAAAAGTCACAAATATACAGGGTATGTCCTATTAAAAAATTTGAATTGGACGTCACGTGATCAAAAACAAATACCTCATTGGGTGAGATAGTAATAAGGAAAGATACTACATTTGCTCTAATTTAAATCCCCAAAATTATAATTTGCTACTACTGCCCAGTTCCGATATATCGCTTGTCTTAGTCGTCGTGGGACACCCTGTATATAAATCAAATTGTAGGTTAGGTTAAATATATGAGTTAATTTATAGATGTTACGGCTGTTATGCAAGCAGCAGAAAACTTACTTATCGTCCTATCCTGGATTTAGCGGGTGTTTGTTCTCAAGGATCATGGTTCACATGTAAATGCTAATATGGATTAAGAGGTCTTTGTTATCGAATGGATTAAGGCCCGGTTGTACAATGCGAGCTTAAGCTTCGGCTTAAGGTAAGCTGCCGTTAAACCACGTCAGTTGCAAAATGTCCGTTGTACAATGCTGGTTTAGCCCCCCACTCCAAGCTTAACACGAGCTTACGTAAGCCGAAGCTTAACGCGAGCTTATCTGAGGTTTAAACCTAACCTCATAAAAGTAACATGATCTGTCAAGAAGGAACCTTCAAATTGATGATCACTTTAGTAGGTCATATTTTTTGAAAGATTTGTGTCTAGTTTAACAAAGAGAGCAAATGAAAGAACAGAGACAGAAACGGTCGTTGCCGAAATTTGACACAAACCGTCATAAGTGCCTAACCAAAAAAGATAATTTTTCAGATGATTATGTCAGTACGTGTTGCCTCATTGATGCCAACTGTAGTGAATTTCATTATCAACCAGGTTTAACTAAGCCGACGATTGTACAACGGGTCTCGACTTTAAGCCTGAGCTCAGCTAAGCTTAGGCTTAACAAAGCTCGTGTTAAACCCGCATTTGTACAACCGGCCCTTAGGGGTATTTGATTCTCATTCTCCCATGGATTTAGTGGATTTTGTTTCCAACCTTAAGAATCTACATTGATTTAGACCAGGATTTAGAGGGCTTTGAAAGATATATTATGTTCTAAAGCATTACTAAGACCTCTCACAATAAGACTACTAGTTCAATTTATTTGAAAATTGGATTTAGCGGGTTTTGAAACTAGACGACTCAATTATTATAAGCGTTTGTGGTGACTGTTGGTTGCTACTTTGTTTATTTTAGTATAAGAATATTGACATATCCTATATCACTCTGTGATCATTGAGGACCAATAAAATATATCTATCTATCTATTTAAATCGCCCAAAGACCTCTTATCCCGAAATCGAAAATCTTCGCAATAGTCCCCTCACCTATCGGTGTTGGAAGTATAAATGGTAACTTTTTACACATATCGTAGAAAAATATGTTTCTGTGAACAGGCTGCTTCTCACCAGAGTATCAGAAGTGCGAGAACAACGACAACGACAGCGGCTGAAGAGGCCGCACACCTCCGAAAATAACCATTTGTATGGAAGCGGCACATCTGCCGCGGAGCCTTTTTTTGACGTACCTTCGCCGGAATGGCCGGATTCTCGTTGGGTTTTGCGACGATTCGCTTTAATGCGACGTCCCTCGTTGTTTTTTGCCACCGCTCCCTGTTTTATCGAGCTTTAAGGTGGTATTACAAAGGCATTAAAATACGTTTATCTCCTGGAGGCTGGAGCTCCCATTCTTAGAGCAGCAGTGTTCTTGTCGGCTGAGGACAAGACGATAGGCCTTAATGTGGACGTAGACTACTAGCATTTTTTATTAGGGTGTTTCCATGAGCAATTCTAATGGAGTGGGCATATTAGGGAAGAGTGAGAATGTTTACACTCGTCAGTTATAGTAAATTGAATTAAATAAATAAATAACAAAATAATAAATGAAGTATATGGGGTGGGCATATTAGGGAAGAATGTGATCGTTTCCACTTGCCAGTTATAGTAAATTAAATGAAATAAATAAATAATAAAAGAATAAATAAAATATCAAGAATTTTGAGGTACACTCAGATCTTCGAGTTCACCCTAAAAATCTAAAATCGTTATATAGCTTCCTATCATGGTAAAACTTTATGTCTTAAATGACTTGAGGGCGCATATTACAAATTCGGCCGCTGTTTTGAGTTTCAGTCTCAGGTAACTAAAATCAAAAATTTTCAGCTGCCTTCAGATCTTCAAGTTCACCCTAAAAATCTAAAATCGTTATCTGGCTTTCTATATGGACAAAAACTCGTGTCATGTATAATTTGAGGATTCTAATTACAAATCCGGTCGCTATTTTGAGTTTCAGTCTCAGGTAACAAAAATCAAAAATTCTGAGCTACCCTCAGATCTTCAAGTTCACCCTAAAAATATAAAATCGTTATCTGGCTTCCTATGTGGATAAAAACTCGTGTCATGTATAACTTGAGGGCGCTCATTACAAATCCGGCCATTGTTTTGAGTTTCAGCCTCAGGTAACGAAAATCTAAAATTTTCAGGTGCCCTCAGATTTTCAAGTTCACCCTAAACATCTAAAATCGTTATCTGGCTTCCTATATGAACAAAAACTCATGTCATGTATAATTTGAGGATGTTAATTACAAATCCGGTCGTTGTTTTGAGTTTCATCCTCAGGTAACGAAAATCAAAATTTTTCAGCTGCACTCAGATCTTCAAACTCGCCCTAAAAATCTAAAATCGTTATCTGGCTTCCTATATGGACAAAAACTCGTGTCGTGTATAACTTGAGGGTGCTTATTACAAATCCGGTCGTTGTTTTGAGTTTCAGCCTCAGGTAACGAAAATCAAAATTTTTCAGCTGCACTCAGATCTTCAAGCTCACCCTAAAAATCTAAAATCATCATCTGGCTTCCTATATGGACAAAAACTCGTGTCATGTATAACTTGAGGGTGCTTATTACAAATCAGGCCATTGTTTTGAGTTTCAGCCTCAGGTAACGAAAATCAAAAATTTTCAGCTGCACTCAGATCTTCAAGTTCACCCTAAGAATCTAAAATCGGTATCTGGCTTCCTATATGGACAAAAACTCGTGTCATGTATAACTTGAGGGTGCTTATTACAAATCAGGCCATTGTTTTGAGTTTCAGCCTCAGGTAACGAAAATCAAAAATTTTCAGCTGCACTCAGATCTTCAAGTTCACCCTAAAAATCTAAAATCGGTATCTGGCTTCCTATATGGACAAAAACTCGTGTCATGTATAACTTGAGGGTGCTTATTACAAATCAGGCCATTGTTTTGAGTTTCAGCCTCAGGTAACGAAAATCAAAAATTTTCAGCTGCACTCAGATCTTCAAGTTCACCCTAAAAATCTAAAATCGGTATCTGGCTTCCTATATGGACAAAAACTCGTGTCATGTATAACTTGAGGGTGCTTATTACAAATCAGGCCATTGTTTTGAGTTTCAGCCTCAGGTAACGAAAATCAAAAATTTTCAGCTGCACTCAGATCTTCAAGTTCACCCTAAGAATCTAAAATCGGTATCTGGCTTCCTATATGGACAAAAACTCGTGTCATGTATAACTTGAGGGTGCTTATTACAAATCAGGCCATTGTTTTGAGTTTCAGCCTCAGGTAACGAAAATCAAAAATTTTCAGCTGCACTCAGATCTTCAAGTTCACCCTAAAAATCTAAAATCGGTATCTGGCTTCCTATATGGACAAAAACTCGTGTCATGTATAACTTGAGGGTGCTTATTACAAATCAGGCCATTGTTTTGAGTTTCAGCCTCAGGTAACGAAAATCAAAAATTTTCAGCTGCACTCAGATCTTCAAGTTCACCCTAAAAATCTAAAATCGGTATCTGGCTTCCTATATGGACAAAAACTCGTGTCATGTATAACTTGAGGGTGCTTATTACAAATCAGGCCATTGTTTTGAGTTTCAGCCTCAGGTAACGAAAATCAAAAATTTTTAGCTGCACTCAGATCTTCAAGTTCACCCTAAAAATCTAAAATCGTTATCTGGCTTCCTATATGGACAAAAACTCGTGTCATGTATAATTTGAGGCTGCTTATTAAAAATCCGGCCATTGTTTTGAGTTTAAGCCCCAGGTAACGAAAATCAGAAATTTTCAGGTGCCCTCAGATTTTCAAGTTCACCCTAAAAATCTAAAATCGTTATCTGGCTTCCTATATGGACAAAAACTCGTGTCCTGTATAATTTAAGGATGCTAATTACAAATCCGTTCGGTGTTTTATCTTTCAGCCTCAGGTAACGAAAATCAAAAATTTTCAGCTGCCCTCAGACATTTAAGTTCGCTCAAAAAATCTAAAATCGTTATCTGCCTTCCTACCTGGACAAAAACTCGTGTCATGTATAACTTGAGGGCGCTCATTACAAATCCGGCCATTGTTTTGAGTTTCAGCCTCAGGTAACGAAAATCTAAAATTTTCAGGTGCCCTCAGATTTTCAAGTTCACCCTAAACATCTAAAATCGTTATCTGGCTTCCTATATGAACAAAAACTCATGTCATGTATAATTTGAGGATGTTAATTACAAATCCGGTCGTTGTTTTGAGTTTCATCCTCAGGTAACGAAAATCAAAATTTTTCAGCTGCACTCAGATCTTCAAACTCGCCCTAAAAATCTAAAATCGTTATCTGGCTTCCTATATGGACAAAAACTCGTGTCGTGTATAACTTGAGGGTGCTTATTACAAATCCGGTCGTTGTTTTGAGTTTCAGCCTCAGGTAACGAAAATCAAAATTTTTCAGCTGCACTCAGATCTTCAAGCTCACCCTAAAAATCTAAAATCATCATCTGGCTTCCTATATGGACAAAAACTCGTGTCATGTATAACTTGAGGGTGCTTATTACAAATCAGGCCATTGTTTTGAGTTTCAGCCTCAGGTAACGAAAATCAAAAATTTTCAGCTGCACTCAGATCTTCAAGTTCACCCTAAGAATCTAAAATCGGTATCTGGCTTCCTATATGGACAAAAACTCGTGTCATGTATAACTTGAGGGTGCTTATTACAAATCAGGCCATTGTTTTGAGTTTCAGCCTCAGGTAACGAAAATCAAAAATTTTCAGCTGCACTCAGATCTTCAAGTTCACCCTAAAAATCTAAAATCGGTATCTGGCTTCCTATATGGACAAAAACTCGTGTCATGTATAACTTGAGGGTGCTTATTACAAATCAGGCCATTGTTTTGAGTTTCAGCCTCAGGTAACGAAAATCAAAAATTTTCAGCTGCACTCAGATCTTCAAGTTCACCCTAAAAATCTAAAATCGGTATCTGGCTTCCTATATGGACAAAAACTCGTGTCATGTATAACTTGAGGGTGCTTATTACAAATCAGGCCATTGTTTTGAGTTTCAGCCTCAGGTAACGAAAATCAAAAATTTTCAGCTGCACTCAGATCTTCAAGTTCACCCTAAGAATCTAAAATCGGTATCTGGCTTCCTATATGGACAAAAACTCGTGTCATGTATAACTTGAGGGTGCTTATTACAAATCAGGCCATTGTTTTGAGTTTCAGCCTCAGGTAACGAAAATCAAAAATTTTCAGCTGCACTCAGATCTTCAAGTTCACCCTAAAAATCTAAAATCGGTATCTGGCTTCCTATATGGACAAAAACTCGTGTCATGTATAACTTGAGGGTGCTTATTACAAATCAGGCCATTGTTTTGAGTTTCAGCCTCAGGTAACGAAAATCAAAAATTTTCAGCTGCACTCAGATCTTCAAGTTCACCCTAAAAATCTAAAATCGGTATCTGGCTTCCTATATGGACAAAAACTCGTGTCATGTATAACTTGAGGGTGCTTATTACAAATCAGGCCATTGTTTTGAGTTTCAGCCTCAGGTAACGAAAATCAAAAATTTTTAGCTGCACTCAGATCTTCAAGTTCACCCTAAAAATCTAAAATCGTTATCTGGCTTCCTATATGGACAAAAACTCGTGTCATGTATAATTTGAGGCTGCTTATTAAAAATCCGGCCATTGTTTTGAGTTTAAGCCCCAGGTAACGAAAATCAGAAATTTTCAGGTGCCCTCAGATTTTCAAGTTCACCCTAAAAATCTAAAATCGTTATCTGGCTTCCTATATGGACAAAAACTCGTGTCCTGTATAATTTAAGGATGCTAATTACAAATCCGTTCGGTGTTTTATCTTTCAGCCTCAGGTAACGAAAATCAAAAATTTTCAGCTGCCCTCAGACATTTAAGTTCGCTCAAAAAATCTAAAATCGTTATCTGCCTTCCTACCTGGACAAAAACGCGAGTCATGTATAACTTGAGGGTGCTTATTACAAATCCAGCCATTGTTTTGAGTTTCAGCCTCAGGTAACGAAAATCAAAAATTTTCAGGTGCCTTCAGATCTTCAAGTTCACTCTAAAAATCTAAAATCGTTATCTGGCATCCTATCTGGACAAAAACTCGTCTCATGTATAATTTGAAGATGCTAATTACAAATCCTGTCACCATTTCCAGTTTCACTTTCATGTAACAAAATCTTCAAGTTTATCCTAAAAATCTAAAATCGTTATCTGGCTTCTTGTCAGGATGAAAGCTATGGTAATTACAAATTCGGTGTACGGATATAAATAAACAAATAAATTTATTTTGCCCTTTTTATTATTCTTTTACTGGTATACCGTGCACCCTGACTTATACCACCCTATATATTTTTAATAGAAATAACCATAACACAAATTGATTTTCCGTGTATAATAATGTAGCTTTAAACAATGGACGATGCATAATGATAATAATGTAACGTTATTAAAAATTCAACTGGACATAAACGGTGTGGCTATGTTCCCAATTGTACACTATATGGCATTGTGTATAGAATGACAATGAAATAATGAAATAAAAGCCGGAAATTCATTTTTATTGTCTCATTATTTATTAGTGGCCTATAAATTATAAAGCATATGATGTCAAGCCATGTTGGCGGACTAGCTTTTTTTACGATTCTCTATTTGTGTCTAGCTATTTTCAATGTTTTCTCGGCCTTCTGATGTCGAAAAAATATTGGAAATATTATAAAGCACTTAAGAAATATAAATACTCTAGCTCTGTCATCTATTGCCCAATAGGGTTGTATGTTACGCTGATGATACTACTTTGATTAGCCACACGAAATGTAACGTAGATCTAGCCTTATAAATGGCGGAGAATAAATCCAATGCTGAGCTCTGGTTTACTCAAAATAATCTGAAACTAAATAATACTAAGACTCAAGAAATACAATTTTTAAAACAAAACAGCCAACATACAGTAGATAGCGTAAAATTACTAGGCATAACTATAGACAAGCGATTGAACTGGCATGCGCATATTATGTCTTTGAAAACTAAATAATCTTCAACAATATATGTTCTACGAAAACTGAAAAAACTGGTTAATACCCCATCCATTTTGACAGTGTACTACTCTCTTTTCTACAGCCAGATAAATTACAGAATTTACTTGTGGAGAAACTCTTCATATGCTGTTGATATCTTTAAAATCCAGAAAAAAGCCGTTCGTATAATTGTGGGTGCAGGGTATCGTGACCATTGTAAGCCTCATTTCATCAGTCTAAAAATACTAACCTTATCATCAATGTACATTTACTCACAACTGGTAGAGATCCACAAGAACAAAGACAGATTCAATCTCAATTCGACCTATCATTCCTATAACACTCGTTCTGCGGAATTGATAAGAATCCCCAGATATCGTTTAGACAGGTCTTCCAAAAATTCTCAGCAATTGGAACTATATAATGTGTTACCATCCACAGTTAGAAATCTACATTATAGTAAGTTCACCGCCACAATCAAAGCTTTCCTACATGAAAATGCATTCTACACCGTCCATGAGTACATGGAGACCATGAGAGCCAGGGTCGAAGTGTAAAAACAGCTGTTGTGTGTTTAAATGTATTTTGTCTCTCTTATGTTTGTCATTTACTCTTATATGTAATACTAAATTAATACCTAATGTGTTTTCGAATTATTGTACTCGCGTGCTACAAATGTAAGGTATTGCATAATGTGGTCAAATAAATCTATTCTATTCTATAAGTTGAAAGTAGCATTTTTGCATGCAGGACGTTGTGTGGCAGACAAAAGTAGTCGCAAAGGACCGTTCAGTTACTTTTTTAACCCTTTGTATCTTAATAAAATGGATTTCAAAACCAGGAACTGAAATTTAAGTGCATCCAACAGTAGCAAAGCGCGGTTTTGATCGCGCGACCAGTGTTGCCAAACTTATCCTGATTTCAAGAACTCCATGGTAGACAAAAGGTTAGGTGCATGGCCGACTTTACTCACTAGGCCGGAGCATTGAAATATGGCAACACTGAATCGGGAGCAGAGCTTGTGTCATTAGTGTAATTCTTCCAGAGTAAACAATAAGATTGGAAGGTGATTTTTAATCTGTTGCCTGCAAAGTGTGTAGTACCAGGTTGCAATAGCAATTGTGCTTCCAAACAAGGACATACCAACATAACCTTCCAGAGTAACAACGAAGAGTGGAAGGTGATTTTTAATGCGTTTCTAATTATTTACCTGCACAAACGAAACTACAAAGATAAAAAGATGCCTGCAAAGTGTGTAGTACCAGGTTGCAATAGCAATTGTGCTTCCAAACAAGGACATACCAACATAACTCTCCAGAGTAACAACGAAGAGTGGAAGGTGATTTTTAATGTGTTTCTAATTATTTACCTGCACAAACGAAACTATAAAGATAAAAAGATGCCTGCAAAGTGTGTAGTACCAGGTTGCACTAACAATTAGTGCTTCCAATGAAGGACATAAAGAGAAATGGGTGAAAGGTATTCCTCATAAGGCCTGGTTATATTTATAAGAATGAAGACAATACTTTACAAACATTTCAAAGGATAAGACCTATTTTAGAGCACAATGTGGTACCTACAATGTTTTCTAGACCTCCCAAATATCACAGAAAAATACAGTTAATAGAACTCATCTGGGCATGCCAACGAGGGCATGCATCTGGGCATACCTACGAAAAGATTTGATAGTGAAAGGGAATCAAGACCAGCAAGAATGGCTTCACAGTGACCTAATAGTGAATTTTTCTAGCTCAAGTGACAATTTACAAAGTAAATTGAGTGTTCATTTAAGTGGAAGTGGAAGTGGCAGCAGGAAACAGGTTGCGTTTATTTTTATTTTGTAGTGTCTGACTATGATGAACCAGACATCAGATGTAAGTGGTATTAGTAGTAGCAGTTCTAAAAAATATTTTTCTGAATTTATTAACCCAGATGAACTCTAATACATATAAAATGTAACAATTATTCTGAAACTATAGGCCCCCTATTTGACAGCTAAGCCACGTTGCCACATCTAAGGCTCCGGCCTAGTGTAGAGTCGGCCATGTTAGGTGACATCACTTTGCCTATTATAAATGGTTGTCATTGAAGCTCATTTTGTGTTAAATTCCGATGGCATCCTTATCATTAAATTGCAATTTTCCCATATGCAGGAAAATATATGTACGCAAAGCATGTCAATGTACCAAAATTTACATGGTCATATGACAAATTGATAACTTTAAGAATGCTAAATAGACTGACGGCCTGACTGATACATTGAAATGAGCTCTAAGCTGCAACTAGATCATTCCAGCGTCACCTTAGTTTCAGAAATGGGAGGTTTCACACGTATTAATGCCAACTAGATATTACTATCGTGCGGAACACAGGACATACAGTAGGTGAGTGCGGAACTCAGAATATGTCAGACTGTCATTCGTCACGGTGATTAAGATTAGACGCATATGTCCTATGAATCTGTTATAAATCGTAACATATACGTCGTTTTCGTTCTATCGTTCCTACTCTGTGTTCCTGCTGCGTTTATCATTTCTCATACATTTTTTTGCATTTATATTGTTGTATTTTTGTATACTAGGTTAAGTATCGAAGATTATTATGCATTTTCCTGTAATTGGGCGATTTTACCTGTTGGAAATATATCTATCCATCTATCTACCGATTAACTGCCGTAATACCAGTGAATTACGTTCTTATTCAGTCTTGTTTTCAGAGCATGATAGAATTCTTGTTGTGTTATTAAGCACGAGAACACGGCGTTGTCTTGTTTTTATTTTCGCAGCTAGAATTCTACAGATTCCGCAACGTCAAATTAACTACACGGCCTTCATTGCATCCTGGGTATATTAAATACATCAACGCCAACCTGAAACACGTTTTCTTTTTAATTTCAGGAAATTATTCGGATTTTCCCTACATTCATTATTTAACACGTAAGTATTTTCAGGGTGATATAGCTAGACTTGTACTATAGTATAATAATCAATAAGTATCCTTCAAAGTCTCCCCTCTCCATTCCCCTCCCTCTCTCTTAAAGAATACACCACGATATTCCAAATAGAAATTCTTTTATTCTTTATTTGGCTACATATTAACAATTATTAACATTTACAAAATAAACTTAAAGTTATCAACCTTACTAACAATACATGCTACAATCAAAAACAATCACCATTAAGGTTCAGTAAAGTTATCGAGCAACGAAAATATCAAAAAGAGCATAAATAAATATCGACACCTAAGCTAAACGCATGTGTGTGTCAAAATCTGTTATTATCATCATAGATGGAGTCGATCGTCAGCACAACGCAGTTTAAGTGTAGCGATGATAATGTTTCTTATACAAGAAGTCATAGATTTATTTATGATTACAGTAAATATAAAATGAAAACAATGACAAGAAAAATTAAAACAGAGACATAAACAACTATGATGAAGTGGCCTCATTAAGATTAGACTTAAAACCCTAAAATCAAAGATAGGGAACAGCGATTTTAGCTTGTGCCCCTCGTACTCACGAAATTCAGGGATCTAGGAGGCCGGTTACTTACATCAAGGTTCGTTCTGCAATGTAGAAAGGTCTTGGATGACATCAGGTGTCAGTTGTGTGGGGGCCATGCTGGTGTACCTTTTGAGTCAGCTACTGCTTTTCAGATGTAAAAGGCGACTAAAAAAACCGAACTACTGTCGGTATAAGCAGTAACCTCTTCTCAACCAACAGCTTTGGGTGGACGTGTTGACAAGAGTCAGGACATCTTCTTGTCCTTGGGGTGAGAAATTGTCCCTAAAGGCGGATGAACCAGTAAATACATTTGGCCAACGGCATGAGGGTGTAAAAAGCAAATGGGAAACTACTGCATTAAAGATCTTTAAGATATCCCATGAGAAACTCGTAAAATCAGTAACGTGAGAATCAGCAAGGCTTCGGATTGGCGAGCTACAGTCCTCAAAACTATTGATAATATTCGTATCGGTAATACTTTAGCTCCGACTTAATGTATTTTACGAGTTCACAGCATGTCTGCTAAGACATTTTCACTATGATGCACTTGTCCAGTTAGACCACCAAAAGAACTTTTGCCTTATGCATCCAGAGCTCGCTTGCGTTCAAACTTTTGTGATTGCTCAATCAGATCGAGGCGTTATAGTATTCACACCCGTATGCACCGTAAGTCAATTGCGCGATTAGTTACGTAAACCTGGATTAGATTACTTGTTTACTATGCACCGCAAACTGACAATTTTGACACTGTCACTGTCAAAACAATCTTGCGAACGCAACCTTGCCGTATCTCCAATCTGGATTAGTTAATCTTTTGACGGTGCATGGCTAGATGCCAAAGATTAGCAAAACGCGATTAGGGAACTAGGATTAGAATCGCCAAACGGTGCATACGGGTGTTAGTATCGCCCTAAGCAAGTCACTTGACTTTCCCTGTCGAATTTCCCTTTCTGCCACTTAGCTTTCTTTTATCATACGTCAGTATTATAGAGACCGTCCAAGAAGCCGCTTGTGTTTACCATCAAATTTATCGAAGTGGTATTTAGTGTTAACAGCATAACAACTACCCTTGTACACCATAACTTGGTTACTTCACTGACGATGGCTGCTAGAGAAGCCACTCAAACTTTCCAATAAAAACACCATATCGTCGAAGTGTTCAGTTGGAGTAGTTTGCATCTACCTGACACCTGCTTCCATAGAAGGGAGGTCAGTGGCGTACGCTGGTGGAGTTCTTTTTAAACTTGAAATTAGGTTAGATTAGATGGATGGACCCTCCTCGTATATCAGGTTTTATGAATGGACTAGTATCACGAGGTTAAGAACAATGATTTAATTGTGATAACCGCTTAGTGCATACAAAAATAAACGTACTGCTGCATTTCGTTACTTCCTACGTCATTTTGTTTTTTAGTAATTCCATCCTAAAGTTTAAAGAAAGGAATTCAAATTCAGCCAATCAGTGCCAACCGTGTGAATCATCAGCAGTGCATTGTTGCCAAGAACAGCTCCGACTCGCAGACGGAAACAGAAGACAAGATAGATGAGCCAGCCCACGTACAGCTCCGGCATTTCGCAGCAGAATGCGGCAACACAGCACACATATCTGTCTTTTGATTGGCTGTTCGCCTTTAGGGCAGTGACGTCACTGCCCTAGCAGAATTCAAATATTTTCCTTATTTTCACGGCTTTCCTGTGCCCAAAAAAATCGGAGAAAAAAACGAGATGTTTTTTATGACGTACTCTATCATAAGCAACCAAAAAAAATTCATGATACTAGTCCACTTGTAAGTTAAATCAAATAATTGTCCTAAAGCAACGTTCTAGTTACTGTGTAATGTATGAGTTGTTCAAATTTCCAAGAGGCTTTCAGTCAACTGAGATATATTAAGCTATCTGTGTCATTATACAACAATCTCGCAAAAAAAACAAATGCAGTGTGCTGGAATGCTGTTATCGCTTAAGGTTATTTTTTTAATGGGTCTAGATCACTGACATACCTTGAAGATCCCTGAGGATGCTGATTGTGCATCTGTATACCTTATACTTACAGTGTGGTGCAACAATGCACGGAAATATTATATCAAAGTTTTACCTCTGAGTAGTGGTTTCTCATCTTGACAGTTTAGATTAGATTAGGTTCAGTTGTTTGGGGTGGACTCTGGTCATCATACGTCAACTTAGAAGTCGGATAGGCCAATTTCTGTGGCCTCGCCCAGGTCCAGGCGCTTCTCTAATACTATAGTCAGTTTCATCATTGTCATCAAAAAATAGGGGAAAGAATCGTGAGAGAGCGGAAAAAATCGCAGTCAAACTAAAAAGAAAAGTCATGAACACTTGAGTGGTGTAGAGAAAATTTGATAAAAATTGGGACAAACCGTAAATTGGGAAAGGCTGACAAAAACTGAAAAAATTAGAGAAAATTGGGAAATATTGGAAACAATTGGTAAATATCAGGAACAACCGGACAAAATTGGGAAGTGTCGCGAAAAATCGGAGAAGCCAGAGGGAAAAAATCGTGACAAATCGAAAAAATTGGAGAAGGAATTCTGAAATGGCACCTTAAAAATTTGATGTAAATCACTGATACCCCCAGAATAAAGGGTATTCTTTGAAGTAGAAACTGAATTATTATTGGTAGCCTTGAATGAATAAAAAAGGAGGAGAGGCTTTCTGGCGGCCAGAACCACCAGTGCATAGGCCTACAAACAGGCACTTTTACACCTCTCCTTATCCTAGTTTCCAAGTCCAGCCCTCATAGCAAAGGTGAGGATGGCCTTGAGTCCTGCCCATCTTATATCCTCAGGTTCAAGAACCTTTGAACCGAGTATAGTCTGCCTGTGATACCCAAGGGCTTCACATCATCATCATCATAGTCACAATGTCTTAACAGACATGTTGTGAACTCGTAAAATGCATTTACACATTTTACGAGTTTCTCTTGGGATATCTTTAAGATCTTTAATGCAGTAGTTTCCCATTTGCTTTCTGCATCCTCATGACCAGATGGTATCTACTGGTTCATCCGCCTTTAGGGGCAATTTCTCACCCCAAGGACAAGAAGGTGCCCTGACTCTTCTCAACTCGTCCACCTGAAGCTGTTGGTTGAGAAGAGGTTACTGCTTATACCGACAGTAGTTCGGTGTTCCTTTTAGTCGCCTTTTACGACACGCAGGATATACGACGGGAGATACTCTAACCCGCCCCCACACGGGAAAAGGGGTTTCACAGCGACTTAGAATGTGTGCCGAGCATTCACGACAGTGTGTACACGTCGAATCACTTGCCACCCCCATCACATACATGTGACGTATGAAGGTGTTATGGCCGGATAGCAGGCCGACAAACAACCTTAGTCGGTTTCTGTCCAGTGAGAGACAGAATCGCTCCAGCTTAGCCAGAGGTTCTAAAATAAGTTCTCTAGCTTGACGGAGATGCCGCATAAGATGCTGATTTTGCAACCATACCTCTGTTTTCCCTCTAATGGTACCTACTGCCAGCCCCAAAGCTGGGTCAGGACCTAGGAAGTTATTCCTCGACCCTCGCCCTGTGAGCGCGTCTGCTATTTCATTGCCACCAACTCCAGCATGACTCGGCACCCACATAAGTGACACGTGATGTCTTGCCGAAATGTCATCCTAGACATTTGTACATTGCAGAACGAGCCTTGATGTAAACCTACAAGCACCTAATGCTTTTAATGCTGCCTGGCTTGGTAGCCTTAGACTTTTTACTACTTTTACTTCCCACACCGATAGGTGAGGGGAGTATTGTGATCGCGAAAATTTTCGATTTTGAGATAATACACTTTTTGGGCGTTTCATGATGTCTACATAACGAAAATCCACGTCACTCATTTCCGTCGGTCTGTCTGTCTGTCGGTCTGTCTGTCTGTCTGTCGGTCTGTCGGTCTGTCGGTCTGTCGGTCTGTCGGTCTGTCGGTCTGTCGGTCTGTCGGTCTGTCGGTCTGTCGGTCTGTCGGTCTGTCGGTCTGTCGGTCTGTCGGTCTGTCGGTCTGTCGGTCTGTCGGTCTGTCGGTCTGTCTGTCTGTCGGTCTGTCTGTACGCGTTTTTGTGTCCTCGTAATCTCAGTAACCGCTGCATGGATTGTGATGAAATTTGGGCAGCGATATGCGGGGGGGTCGTAGTAGGTAATGTTCTTATAATTTTGAAAATCGGTGCAGGGGCGGCGAAGTAATTAGCAAAAAACAAAAAAAAATTAAATATTCCTCAAACTTCGTTTTTAGACGTTTTAGAGGTTCCTGATCATTTTTTACTTTTTTTTGGGTGGGGGTGAAATTGGGGTGGTTGGAGGGTGGGGGGTTGTAAAATTGAAAAATTTGTTGCTTTCATAATAGACTGCCCACTGACCCATGAAGGAAGACCTAGCAACATAAATAACTGTTTTAGGTCCATCCGAACATTGCCTTGCCTATTACAGAAACCAAAGGACTTAGAATTTTTTCTGGTGTAAACATACGAGAGTATTGCTTTAGATCCTTCTATATTGTGTTACAAGGAAACTGTTGAATTGATGTTAATGAAATTTTGACACAGTATTACTACCGTGGCGAGGATGGAAAACGCGTATGGTTTTTATAAATCGTGCCAGTGGCGGCGCAGAAATAATAAAAAAAATTAAAAATATAAAAACAGCTCAAACTTCGTTTTTAAGCGTTTTAGAGGTTCCTGATCATTTTCTGCGTTTTTTTGGGTGGGGTGAAATTGGGGTGGTTAGGGGGTGGAGGGTTGAAAAACTGAGAAATTTCTTGTATTCATAATAGGGTGTAGGGTAGGGGCTGTGAAGGAAGACCTAGCGACATAAATCAACTTTTTAGGTCCATCCGAACATTGCCTAGCGTATTACGGAAACTAAGGGACTTAGAATTTTCTGTATACATACATACGAGTATTTATTGCTTTAGATATTTTTGTATTTTGTAACGTGGACACTATTACATTGATTCTAATTAAATTTTGACACAGTATTATTACCGTGGTGAGGATGGAAAACGCGTGTGTTTGTTAAATATCGTGTCAGTGGCAGCGTATATAGCAATAATCAAAAAACTAAAAGTATGAAAACAACTCAAACTTCGTTTTTAGATGTTTTAGGCTGTCCATTGACCTCTGAAGGAAATACTTAGCGGCATAAGACAATTTTAGGGGAGGGAGGGCTGCCGATGATTTGGTTGCAAGGAGATCTCAGACTAAAGCTTCATGCTATGGGAAAATAATAAAATGGTATCATCATTATGTGTGGGAAGTACTGAGTCAATCAACTTGACTCCATTTTTTTCATTGTGTTTAGAACACTTCATGCAAGTAACTTGAGAATACGGCTGGAACATCAACCCTGACTTCTCAACGCAACTTTTTATCTCACCGATTAGATTACCGGGTCACTCAAGCTGTCTTTTCCCATGAGCCCATTAATTAAATTTCCACAAAACCTTAATGAGCAAAGTTTCAGTTTGCGCTCAGCGAAGTGGCGGATAGCAAAAACCACGCCGCGTGCGTGTCGTCAAAGTAGAGCACAGGGATCACTGATACCCCTACTTTAGAGCGTAACCTGAACGTCAGGAAGCAACTTCATCTGCACCTCTTATTTTACAGAGCATCCAGGTGGAAAGCGGCGCCACAGTGCGCCGCTGGATCGATGATGCTGGTGTCAGCGGCGGTTTGCAGCCAGCCTTACACAGCGTTATTCATTTACTTGCATACACTCAACTATACGCCACGGGTTGTATCTAATATCTTACGGACAGTGCCGTTCCAAAGAGACCGCTTTTGTATAAGGACAAACGTTCAAGATATCTCTCTCTTCAGTCGTAGTTCGCTCCCGAACGTCGTGAACTCATACATGGTTATGGTGTGTCAGTGATCGCCATATTTCTCGGTCTTCCACGGCACGCATTACTTCTGGGGCCGATATGTGCGTAAGGTCCCTTATTTGGTCCATGAACCTTATAGGGGATCTGCCCCTCGTTCTTTTGCCGTCCACCTTCCCTTGAACCATGAGCTTCTCCATCCCGTCCCTGCCCATAACGTGTCCGAAAAATTTGAGCATCCCACGTTGAATGGTTAGTAAAAGCCGGTTATGATCTTTGATTTTGAGCTCCCTGAGGATGGAGATGTTCGTTCTGTGTGCTGTCCAGGGTATTCTTAGCATCCTCCGATAACACGTCATTTCAAACGCCTCTATTCTTCTACGACAGGAGGCGTTTAGATTCCAGGATTCTGACCCATAAGTTGCTATGGGGAAAACCAGCGCTTTCATTAGTCTGGTTTTCGTTACTTTGTGGGTGTTGTGGTCCTTCCATATTCTCCGCAGTCTACTCAACGCCTCCTTCGCCATTCCGCATCTACGCTTTATTTCGGGTTCAAAACCTCCTTTGTTTTGTATACGTGCGCCTAGATAGACAACGTGATCGCTCGTTTCAATATCGTTGATTAGCCGTAAAGGTGGTAATGTTTTGGCTCTGTCCACTATCATGAGGCAGCATTTTGACCTGTTTAGACGTAGGCCCGATTCTAAACTTGCTTCCTCCATGC
This sequence comes from Callosobruchus maculatus, assembly GCA_951848785.1. Classification (NCBI taxonomy): domain Eukaryota; kingdom Metazoa; phylum Arthropoda; class Insecta; order Coleoptera; family Chrysomelidae; genus Callosobruchus; species Callosobruchus maculatus. Next base: position 413,618 of record CATOUR010000104.1, on the reverse strand, counting down.
GCTGCAGAAGTTCATACATTTCTGGTTCGTATTTGGCTAGTATGATTGTTTCGTCGGCGTAACGTAGGTTAGATATTTTTTTCCCTCCAACAGAGACTCCACCTCCCAAGTCCCCCAAGGCTTTCCTCATTATCTATTCACCATAGCAGTTGAAAAGTATTGGGGAAAGAACACAGCCTTGCCTGACACCCACTTTGAAATTTGCTCAGTAGCCGCCCTCTATCTTTACCCGTGCCGTATTGTTATCATACAGTGACTTTATAAGATAGACAATATGTTTGGGAGCTCCCATCTCGATCAGTATGCTCCACAATTGACTCCATTGGACTATGTCGAAGGCCTTGCTATATTCGTATTGAATACGTTATATTCAAAAAGTTTTTCTATTATTTGTCGAACATTCATCAGTTGGCCTCGTGTTCCTCTCCCAGGTACAAATCCAGCTTGCTCTGTCGGTATTTGGGGCAATAGGTAGTTTTTTAATCTCTCCTGGATGACATATAATAACACCTTGCTAGCGTAACTAATGAGGGCAACAGTTCAAGATATACCTGGCAGTAATTTTTCAAAAAGTGGATGGCCAGAAACATGTATTCTACAGGGCACAGTGTCGCGTGTCGAAGGCTGAGGATAGAACGATCCAGAGCCACACTAACATTAAAAAATAAAATCAAACGTGGTAGCCTAATAGATTTTTAATAGATGTCAGTTAACATTAGAAAATGTACAACAAATACCATTCAAATGATATTACTTAAGAATACAATTGAAGAGTCAAGGAAATAAAAAGAGTTTAACCCTCTCAGTTCCAAATTAACATTTTTTTTCAAATAAAATTTTATTCCTTTTTCAACAGTACTTAGCAGTAGTACCATTTAAACGATCTTACTTAAGAAAACAATTGAAAAAATGAAGTCAAGTTGATTGACTCAGTACTTCCCACACGTTACGCTGATACCAGTTTATTATTTTCCCATAGCATGAAGCTTTAGTCTAAGATCCTTGTAACCAAATAATCGCCAGCCCCCTCCCTAAAATTGTCATATGCCGCTAGGTCTTTCCTTCACAGGCCAATGGACAGCCTATTATCGATACTACAAACTTCTCAGTTTTACAACCCCCACCCCCCAACCACCTCACTTTCACCCCCACCCAAAATACTTGTAGGAAATGATCAGGAACCCCTAAAACATATAAAAACCAAATTTGAGTTGTTTTAATACTTTTAGTTCTTTGATTATTGCTACGCTGCCACTGACACGATTTTTAACAAGCATAAGCGTTTTCCATTCTCACCACGGTAACAATATACTGTGCCAAAACTTCATTAGAATCAATTTAATAGTGTCCACGTTACAAAATACATAACGATTTAAACCAATAAATTCTCGTATAGTATACAGAAAATTCTAAGTCTCTTAGTTTCCGTAATAGGCTAGGCAATGTTCGGATGGACCTAACAAGGTGATTTGTGTCGCTAGATCTTCCTTCACAGGTTAGTCGACAGCCTATTATGAGTACAAGAAATTTTTTAATTTTTCACCCCCAACCCCCCAACGACCCCAATTTCACCCCCACCCAAAAAATCGCAGAAAATGATCAGGAACCTCTAAAACGCTTAGAAACGAAGTTTGAGCTGTTTTTCTATTTTTAGTTTTTTTATTATTTCTGCGCCGCCACTGGCACGATTCATCAAAACCATAAGCGTTTTCCATCTTCGCCATGGTAGTAATACTGTATCAAAATTTCATTAACATCAATTCAACAGTTTCCTCAGTTACAACGATCTAAAGCAATACTCTCGTATGTTTATATCAGAAAAAAATTCTAAGTCCTTTGCTTTCTGTAATAGGCAAGGCAATGTTCGGACGGATCTAAAAAAGTTATTTATGTCGCCAGGTCTTCCTTCACAGGTCAGTGGACAGTTTATTATGAAAGCAACAAATTTATCAATTTTACAACCCCCCCACCCCCCAACCACCCCAATTTCACCCCCACCCGAAAAAAGTAGAAAACTATCAGGGACCTATAAAACGCCTAAAAACGAAGTTTCAGCAATATTTAATTTTTTTTGTTTTTTGCTATTTACTCCGCCGCCGATTTTCAAAATTATAGGAACATTACCTATTACGACCCCACAGCATACCGCTGCCCAAATTTCATCACAATCCATGCAGCGGTTACTGAGATTACGACGTTAGAAAAACGCCAACAGACAGACAGACGCACAGACCGACAGACAGACCGACGTAAATGAGTGACGTGGATTTTCGTTATGTAGACATCATAAAACGCCCAAAAAGCGTGTTATCTCAAAATCGAAAATTTTCGCGATCACAATACTCCCCTCACCTATTGGTGTGGGAAGTAAAATGAAGGAAATAAAAAGAATTTGATCCTCTCAGTTCCAAATTAACATTTTTTCAAATAAAATGTTATTCCTTTTTTATTAGCACTTAGCATAAAATTACCGTACGTGTTTGAATAACGTTACTTGGCCATATATTTTTTTGACAAAAACTACTACACGTAACCACTAGGACACAAAACACTGATATTGTTTTATACGTCACTTTTCTAAATACGTCATATCTCCTAACTCATCACCATCAATTACATTTGATTCCAGGTTACAAGGAATTTCTCTGAAAAAAGTTTAAAATCCACCCGGCTTCATGTTTTCTAATTCGAGAAAGTTTTTCTTTTCTGAAAATTTTACTTTCCAATAATAACACCATATCCTCGAAGTGTTGGAGTAGTTGCATCTACCTGACACCTGTTTCCATAGAAGAGAGATCAGTGGCGTAAGATGGTGGGTTTCTTTTTAAACTTGAAACTAGGTTAGTTTAGATAAGTCCTCGTCCCCCTATATGAGGTTTAATGCATCTGCAATTTAAATCAAATAATTGCTAAAAGCAATGGTCGAGTTACTAATGTAGTCGTTCAAATTTCCTAGAGGCTTTCAGTTAACTGTGATAAATTGAGATATCTGTGTCATTGTACAACAATCTCGCAAAAGAAATCGCTTTGCAGCTATCGCTTAAAGTTGTTCTTCTTTTATTGTCTAGATCACTGACATACCTTGAGGATGCTGACTGTGCATCTGTATACCTTTTACATGGTCCAACAATGCGCAAAAATATGGGATTGGAGTTAATTTTACCTCTGTGTAGTCGTTTCTCATATTGACAGGTTAGATTAGATTCAGTTGTTTGGGATCTCTGGTCCTCATACGTCAACCTAGAAGTCAGGTAGGCGAATTCCTGCGACCTTGATCAGATCCAAGAGCTTTTTCCGAATACTATAGTCAGTTTCGTCATCGTCATCTGATGGGGGAAGGGTACTAACCACTTCAAAAACTCCTGTCAGTTGTGGCGGACCTTGTATATCTTGTTTCTTGAATAAGAGTGTTAAGGTATCTTAGCCCTTCTTGTTAGAACTATAGCAGTTATACTTATTGATCATTGAACCGCGACGATATTAACTCAGCATAACTGGCGAAGCAACTTTCCGTATATTAAACTAAAGATGCCATAAGCATGCACAGAGCGACCAATCAATGCGTCCACAAGCTAGCCTTCGGTGCTCGCTTATAACTTCCAAGGGAAATGGATGTACTGTCACGAATAGCAGATAAGTTATCCATTGTTCTCCGTTCACCCTTTCGCATGACTAACTTCCGTTATGTCAAATCACATGTAAGGGCGCATAACTCCTGCAGGGCCTACCTGTTAGCGTGCTTAATTAAATCAACAGGACACTCATAACTTGCAACTCAACATGCCTCCTGTCAGGATTCATAATAATTAATGGGAGCTCACTCACATTTTCTGGCTAATGCTAAAAGCGTACTCTCCTTTATATGTGCCGAAAAAAATGCTAATGTTTTTCTCTTAATATATTTAATGCTCCTCAGTAAGTATACAGAATCTGCTTCAAATTTCTGCGGAAAACCGTTTCAGGATACCTTAGAGTGGCTTAGACTATAACATTTTAATCTGTTCTTTCCCGTGTTTGCCAACTGTCATCTTCAGAAGCTATTTCACTTCGGCGACTTCCAAAATACCGACGGCTGGTAACCAGGTAGCGTTGGTGCCCACATCCTTGCGATATGACAGGGTCTTCCTTTAGGATGGGTGTCCATGTCCGGTTGACTTTCTCTGTTTCTCCTTTTCTATTGAAATTATTGTGGCGTTTTTGTATTTCGATGGCTTCTCTGTGGAGTCTGGCATAGTATGAATACGTTGCGGCGCAAAACTGAGTTTCTTCAAACTTGGCCCTATGCTCTCCTTTTTACCAATCAATCAATCAATCAATATTTTTATTTGTGTTAATAACAATGTTACATTGTTTTCCAAACGTCAATAATAATAATGGAGATCAATAGTTATCAGGTTATCACAGAATATCAGTTTATGTTAATACACAAAATATTTGACATGAATATCACATAGAGCACATAAAACAGTTAAATTTAAAAACACTTAAATTTATCATGACCTCAGGGAACACTTCTTAGACTTCATGAAGTCTTCAATGCTATAGAATGCTTTAGATTTTAAAAACTGCTTCAACTTGTGCAAAAATATATTTGTAGGTCGCAATCTGAACTCTAGCGGCAGAGAATTAAAGAATGCTGGGCCAAAGTAATTAATGCCGTTCCTGCTATGGCTTAATCTTAAAAAATGTATTTGAAGGTCATCCCGTTTACGAGTATTGTAGTCGTTTTTTTCACTAGTTAGTGCATATTTATCGATATTTTCCTTTACATATTTTATACAGTGGTATAAGTATAAGCAAACAAAAGTAAGAAGATTATTATTTATAAATATCTGATGAACATCTTCTTGATAACCTTTTTTAAAAATTACTCTCAAGACCTTCCTTTGTAACTTGAAGACACGTTTTGCATGGGGAGAGTGTCCCCAAACTATCAGACCATAGCTAAGATGTGATACAAATAGAGAGTGATACGCAGTCATTAAAGTATCCAGTGGTACTACACCCGCCAACGATCTTATAACATATATGCTTTTTGTTAGTTTTGCAGATATCATGTCGACATGGCTTTCCCAAGTAAGCATGGGATCTAAACTAAAGCCAAGAAATGTAACCGAACAACTAGTTTCATTTTTAGAAGATACACTTTGGATTTTTTTATGGGAAAACAGCATTCTTTGAGTTTTTTTGGAATTCATAACTAGTTCATTATCGTTGAACCATGATATAGCCTGCGAAAGAACTGAGTCCATATTTGTACGTAGAGTATCAATCTCCCTTTCTTGAATCAAAAATGTTGTGTCATCTGCAAACATGATTGAGTCAACACTTGGTCCCATCCTAATGTCATTTACATAAATAAGAAAAAGGGTGGGTCCCAGCACTACCGCTGATTTGTCCGTATAACCACTAAATTGTGTCGACTAAGACAGCTAGCCTTATGTTCTGCAATCCTTGTGTTTATCGATCGCTTCGTTGTTTCTAGGTACACACTCCCACATGTACCTGGTATGCGATAAAACCTCGGTGTTATGAGTGGGTCTCTTTTATCCTTGACCGTTCTCAAATAATCTTGCATCTTTCTTGTGGGCTTTTAAGGATGCCATCCACTCGTGGTGGCGAAACGTCAGCCTTAATGCTAAACGACGCCGGCCTAAAAACCCAAGAACCACAAATTCATGCGACGTTGGCCGCGAAGGCCTTACACAGTACATTTACCTATTTTTCCCGATTTTCTAGATTTTTCCCGTTGCGTTCCATTTTTTTTAAAGAACAAGTAAAGTTTTTGCAGATTTTTACCAACTGCTTCCAATTTATTTCGGGTTTTCCTGATTGATAGCTTTTACGTTTCACGGTTTATCCAATATTGAGTTCCACTATGAGTTTCTTCAATTTTTCAAGATCAATCTAATTTTTTTGAACTTTCCCCGATTTTTCAGGATGTTTTTTTACATTTCCTCGATTTTAAGCCATTTTTTTTATTTTCGTTTTGTATCCATTTTCACGATTTTTCAACTTACTTCCGATTTTCTGCGATTTATCCCGGTTTTTCCATATTTTTACCGATAAATTTTTATGGTTTTTCACGATTTTTACCAATTCTGCCCAATTTTGACCGATTAATTCTGGTTTTATCAGAGTTTGCCTAACGTTTCCTGGTTTCTTCCGATTTTTCAATGATTTTTCTGGTTTTTACCCATAGTTTTATCCCTTCTCAATATTCACCAATTTTCAAATATACTGGCATGATTTTACTGAACTATTCAATTTTTTTATCAATGTTGGGAGCAAGTTTCTTAGTCGTGGGTGCGTCACAACTTACTTGAGTTTTTTTTGTGTGCTTTTCCTGGTTAGTGCTCAAACTCTTATTCAGGGACTAGAATACCTGAAGATGGTTTAAATGAACCGAAACTTAGTAAAACAAACAAACAAGGTTTTCTGCCGCCACACAAGAAAAACCTTACAAATTATGAATCTTAGGTCAATAAAAATATAGTCACATTTTAGGATATTAATTTGTATTTTTTCATTCAGTATGACTATTGAAAATAATATTTTTAGCGCGAAGAAATGTATCATATTTTCTGGATACGGTCCTGGTATCTCTCGGTTTTCCAGCAATTTAATACCTCACGCCTCTCCCTAAAATTCTAGAAGTTATTTAACACGTTAATAATGCTTCAATTTTCTTGCAGATCCTCCTGAGATAAAAGTGAAGCCAAGGAATTTGCAAGTGAGAGCTGGAGGCATAGCAGCTTTCTACTGTGCCGCTCAAGGTGACCCCCTCCCTGTGATACAATGGAAGAAAAACGGAAAGAAAGTGTCAAGTAAGTCCTGCATGCTTTTATGGAATATAATCTTAGCTCGAACAATAAAAAATGAAGTCAAGTTGATTGACTCAGTACTTCCCACACATTACGGTGATACCAGTTTATTATTTTCCCATAGCATGAAGCTTTGGTCTGAGATCCCCTTGCAAAAAATCATCGCCAGTACACCCCTCCCTCCCCTCCCAAATTGTCATATGCCGCTAGGTCTTTCCTACATAGGTCAATGAACAGCCTATTATCAATAATACAAACTTTTCAGTTTTACAACCCGCGGCCCCCCCAAACCACTCCAATTTCACCCCCACCTAAAAAAGGTACAAAATGGTCAGGAACCCCTAAAACGTATAAAAACGAAGTTTGAGCTGTTTTCATATTCTTAGTTTTTTGATTATTGCTACGCTGCCACTGACACGATTTCTAACACCACCACAGTAATAATAATGTGTCAAAATTTCATTCAATCAATTTAATAGTTTCCACGTTACAAAATACAGAACGGTCTAAAGCAATAAATACTCGTACGTATACAGAAAATTCTAAGTCCCTTAGTTTCGATAATAGGCAAGGCAATATTCAGATGGACCTAAAAAGGTGATTTATGTCGCTAGGTCTTCCTTCACAGGTCAGCGGACAGCCTATTATTAATACAGCAAATTTTTCAGTTTTTCAACCCCCCACCCCCCAACCACCCGAATTTCACCCCCACCCAAAAAGCTCAGTAAATGATCAGGAACCTCTAAAACACTTAAAAACGATATTATATTTTCAGTTTTTTTATTGTTTCTACGCCGCCACTGGCACGATTTATAAAAACCATACGCATTTTCCATCCTCGCCACGGTAGTAATACTGTGTCAAAATTTCATTAAAATCAATTTAACAGCTTCTTCGTTACATAATTTAGAACGATCTAAAGCAATACTCGTATGTATACATCGGAAAAAAGTCCTTTAGTTTCTGTTAAGGCATAAGGCAATGTTCGGGTAGACCTAAAAAAGTTATTTATGTCGCTAGGTCTTCCTTCACAGGTCAGTGGGTAGTGTATTATGAAAACAACAAATTTTTAAATTTTACAACGCCCCCAACCCCCAACCACCCCAATTTCCACCCACACCCAAAAAAAGTAGAAAATGATCAGGAACACCTAAAACGCCTAAAAACGAAGTTTGGGGAATATTTGAAATTTTTCGTTTTTTGCTAATTACTCCGCCGCCAATGCACCGATTTTCAAAATTATAGCAGCATTACCTACTACTGCCCCACAGCATATCGCTGACCAAATTTCATCACAATCCATGCAGCGGTTGCTGAGATCACGAGGACAGAAGAACGGGTACAGACAGACCGACAGACAGACAGACTGACGGAAATGAGTGACATGAATTTTCGTTATGTAGACATCATGAAACGCCCAAAAAGTGTATCATCTCAAAATCGAAAATTTTCGCGATCACAATACTCCCCTCACCTATCGGTTTAGGAAGTAAAAATTGAACAATGGACGATGAAAAATTCGATTTTCTATTGACTGAGGATGACCTAGTATAAAGGCGAAACGTCGCACATGGAAAAATAAGAAGTTTTTGTTTGAATGACCGTATCCTACGAAAAGTAACTAAAGTTCATCACAGTAGGTCAAAACCTTTCACAAAATATGAAACTTTAGCTTACAGAAATTAGAAAAAAAAAATACGTTGACCAAGATCAAACGCCTGCGTCAATATCTTCGACCATTTGACATTGCTTTTGTTTACAGTGCAAAAATCCTTTGTATAATTTTTGACTGTAAACTGTAAAAGAAGCGTATCTTGTACTTAGGCTTCTCTGTCATCCTCTAGGAACTGCAAAGGGATGACCGTATCCTACAAACGAGGAGTGATATAATTTCTCCTACATATTTCTTCGATTGCAATTTCATGGTGAAGTATCTTCAAGGGAAGAATTGGGTCAAACAACAGGCGGCCTTTAGAAAAGGGATGGCCAGGCTCACTGACGAAGACTCCAGCGCTGGGGTCTACAGGCCAAAAACAAAGCTCACCGTCTCTCTTGGAGGATACACATACAGGATTTTAGCTTGTGAGTCTAGAGTTCACGAAATTCAAGGACCTAGGAGGAGGAATAATATCTGCTCTAACAACCATACAGTATTGAAGTCATTAAGTACTTGTGTATCTTATGAAATGGAAAAGAATCTCTGGCCATCTCTGCCAAAATAGAGAGGTTATTTTAGAAACTGTGACCAAGGTGGGAGAGTTCTGTATCTCGTTGGACAGAAGCCGGCTTAGGTTACCTGTGGGGCCCCCTATCTGGTCATAATACCTTCAGACTTCATTTTATGTGATGGGAGAAGGAAAGGACCCGACGTGTGCTCTCTATGGTGAGGAGGAGGAGTCCTCATACATTCTATGTCACTGTTGCCCTACGGTATCACAGGCAGACTATAATGGGTTCAAGGGTCCTTGAGCCTAAGATGGGCAGAACCCTAGGCCATCCTGACCTTTGCGTTGAGGGTTGGACTTAGGAACTAGAGTAAGGAGAAGTGCAGAAGGGCCCGTCTGTAGGCTCTTGTCACCAAAAAGCCTCTCTCCTTCTTTCATCCATGCATTCATTGATTCATAGGCTTCTCTATCGCAACGCTGGTATATTCAATGTTAAGGTATCGGAGTATTTAGTCCTTCCCATTTTTAATGTAAACTAAATTCGTTCTCTCAAATTTCGGTCTGTTGCGTTATTCATCCATACCGAGTAACTGTCTACTGAGGAGATATGCAAGAAATTATAGCGCTGCTAAGACTCACAATCACCGCGCTATAATCTGGTTGCGTCATCTCGTTCACACACAGCTCAACCCCATCATCAGTCATCAATGTAAATGATTCAATTCCGAGGAAAGTATCTGCCGTCTCGCTAATGGAGCCCGCAGCCGCCATTCTTCCTCCGTATACGAAAACGAAATTAAAGCTATTCAAAGTGGGCGCAAGGCGAACATTCCCCCGCCGTGGTGCTCATTGTCGACAGCCATCCTCCCGTTTCATGAACTCGCTTCAAACTTTCCTACGCGCCATTTTTCTTCTATTGTGTCCGCCCAGGTGAGGGATCTACAACTGCGTAATTCTGTACAACTTGTGTCGCTACGGTGATATTGTTAACTCGATCGTATCATAATACTGTGGAATAATACCGCTCGTTATCCCTGTAAATTGGCGTCGTTAAAGCAATGGCTGGAAAACGCAAAGCAGCGACATCTGTGTCTTTAATAAAATTTGAAGAAAGTTATTGTTTGAAAGGCGTTACTAGCTATCTTTCTAACTAGCTAACGGCGATCCTGAAGTCTTAAAAAAGACAGAGTATTTGCATTTTTATCTGTATAGAAAGGGCTACTGCTCTGTCAGGAAAGCTTAAAGATAGCCCCATGTTTGAATGACCTTGAATATGATGAGCAGGGTACCTACCACCCCAATTTCACCCCTCCCCTAAAGTAGACAATAATCAAGAATCCCTAAATCTTAAACAATAAGTCTGAACTGTTTTTATATTTTCAGTTTCTTTATTACTACTGCGCCACCACTGAGACGATTTCTAAAAATCACACGCGTTTTCCATCCTCGCCACAGTAATAATACTGTGTCCCTTGGTTTCTGTAATAGGCGAGGCAATGTTAGGATAGACCTAAAGAAGTGTACTATGCCACTAGGTCTTTCTTTCAAAGATCCGTTCACAGCCTATTATGATACAACAATTTTTTTAGTTTTATATCTCACCAACCACCCTAATTTCACCTCCACCCAAAAAAAAAATAGAAAATTATCAGGGACCCCTAAAACGCTTAAAACGACGTTTGAGCAATATTTGATTTTTTTGTTTTTGCTAATTACTCCGCCGCCTATACATTGATTTAAAAAATGTAGCAGCATTACCTACTACGACCCAAAGCATATCGCTCCCCAAATTTCAACACAATCCGTGCAGCAGTTACTGAGATTACGAGGGTAGAAAAACACTGGCAGATAGACTGACGGGAATGAGGGGCGTGGATTTTCGTTATGTAGACATCATAAAACTCCCAAAAGCGTATTATCACAAAATAGAAAATTTTCGCGGTCACAAAACTCCCTCACCTATCGAAGCGAGAAGTAAAAAGACAAAAGTGTTTTCCAAATCGATGAAAGCGATGGCAAAATTGCGCGAATTGGACAACGAATTGCTTTCCCATCCACTGTATTCTCCAGACCTGGGTCCAGTGACTTTTCTTTTTCAGTTGACCTCAAAAAAGTACTTGCAGGAAATACATTTGGGAAGAATGTTGTGAAGCTAATTTATAGGCTAAAGCAGATCGTATTAAAAAACTTCTTCTTCTTCTTTATGTGCCATCTCCCCTAAGAAGGTTGGCTACCATCATGGCGATTCTTGCCTTAGATGTGGCTGATAGGAATAATTCTATTGATGTACAGTGATACCACTCTCACAAGTTTTACAGCCATGAAGTGCGTCTTTTCCCCGCACTTCCTTTTCCTTGTATTTTCCCTTGTATTATCAGTTGTAGAATGTTGTATCTTGCTTCAAGCACAACGTGCTTGATACGCCTTAATATTTCAACATGTGAGGCTTCCTCTGAGTATGCGTCTATATATACACATCTCATCAACTTTGTTTGTTGTCCACGACTCCATCTCATAGTGAAGGATTGAGAAAACGTAACATCTGGCCAATCTGACCTTAAGTTTGATGTTCAGATCTCTAGAGCTATAAAACTGGTATCGAGAAAAAATTGAACGATGGCTATAAGGTAAGATTTTTCATGAACCCATCTCATGCTGCTTGAATAGTAAAGATCATTATCATTATCCCTAAAACATTATTCTAAGCATTCGCAGTGTGATTCGAATAACCGATAAGCGTGTGCCTTGTGTACAGTTTTTGTAAACGAAATCTGTGACGTGTATCCTTGCGTTATTTGACAATTGACATTAACAATTATTGGACCTATTTGATTTTAACTTAGCCTCACATTATGATCGATTTGGTCGGAAATGTCCAAGAAATGTTACGTGCAACAAGTAAACACCACAAGCAGAAAATAGATCACATCACAAGTAAAATAAAAAATATGTTATGAAGCATGACATTTCAGATTTGACTGCCATGGTTCAGTCCCGTGACGATCACAGCTGTTGCCGGAGACGCCTAACTTTGTAGCTTTTATTGGATAATACTGTCAAATAAAATTGGCGGAAGAAAACCTTATCCTTTTGTACAATGATAAAACACAAAATAAGTATTGTTGCTATGAAAATCATCACGGTTCTTTTCTCATTGCCGCATAGTAGTTTAGACCTGGCAATACCGCACGTAATCATATCGTACCGTAAACTTCCGTAGCTAACGTACAACTTTATCTGTTATTCGCCCCCATTTTTGCAGTTTTTACTATTTCTGTTTATCGATACGCCTTAATATTTCAACATGTGACTCTTTCCCTGAGTATACGTCTATATACCCACATCTCGGAAGCTTCAAGCGTTTTCACATCAACTTTGTTCGTTGTCCACGACTCAATGTCATAGTGAAGGATTGAGAAGACGTAACATCTGGCCAATCTGATCTTAAGTTTGATATTCAGATCTCTAGAGCTATAAAACTGGTATCGAAAAAAAATTTAATGATTGCTATAAGGTAAGGCTTTACCGGCCCCGAACCGGCGATAGGAATTTCAAGGTCTTTGGTAAGAACTACGATAAACCAGTGGGTGCATTCACAGCACCTAAAATACTGGCAGTCACATCCAAAGCTCAGACACAGCAAGCTGATGGTGAAACAACCCACACCAAAACTAGCTGAAGAGATCCTAAAACTAAATAGGAAAGAAACTAGGCTAATAACCGGCCTCCTAACCGGACACTGCGGCCTAAAAAAACATCTACACACATTAGGGATCTTCAAAGAAAACCCAATATGCAGACTATGTGACGAGGACGACCAAACAGCCTCTCACATAATCTTTGAATGTGAGGCCCTACGCTGGTGGAGGTTCAGACTGATAGGACCAAACAACCCCAAATCACTCCCCAATCGAGATATCGTGAAGAGACTCTTGGATGTTATCAAGGTCACAAAACTCTTCACGGATTAACAAGCGCACAGGACAATACAATAAGCCAATGGCTGCAGTGTTGGGGCTACCTAACCCGGCCTGTACGTTTGACCCCCCTAACCTAACCTAACCTAACCTAAGGTAAGGCTTTTTATGAACTTTTCAACCCAACTGATGCTGCTTGGATAGTAAAGATCTCATTATATCAAAATTCCAAACACTTCTGAATGTTGATGCCACACCAATACGGACCCTAAACAGTTAAATCATTGACAAACCACTCCGCCGGATCGAAGGCTCATCAGAAAAAGCGACAGCGTATAGAGAAATCCAAACCGAACCGAAACTCAGTTGAAGGGAAAGCAATTACGCGGGTTGCTGGCGACAAAGCGGCTTGCACGCTACGTGCGACCAGCTGTATAAGTTTGTCCAGTCATTAATTTAGTATATCTATTTACTGAGATTTATTCGAGCACGTGTCTGGACGAAACTGAGAACTGGCGCGCCGTACAGATTGTTCGGCCATAAGCGTCGTAATGGGTATTGTCAATTGTGTACACTTCAGGCAGTATTATAATATGCGAGAAGAATTTGATGGGGGGGTGACGAGGTTTCAGTTTAATCAAATCCTAATCTACCAGTGGAATTAAATTCAGAGATATCAGATGCAGATTACTATTACTTTATTCGTATTGGTCTATACAAATAGTGCCATTCTGCAGGCTATGCCTTGTGTAGAGTATTGGCTGAAATAATTTATATACAACTGAAATTTATGTCCCTTCCTACATGCTGCTACTTCGCCTCATTTCATCATCTGCCACTGGTGTTTGAGTTGCTTCATTTTATATGTCAGAATATCTTAGCATTCCATAATATCTAATTTCTATTTGTAGCCTTTTTTCACTGATGATTTCGATTATAATATTTTAAAGTGACATTATATGACATAATTGAAGAAAGTCGACAATGGATCTATCGCACGAAATTCATCGTTTCTGTCACTTGATGGTGGATGGCCGTATACAAGGGGTAACTCTTCACGAACGACATCCAGTTTTATTTGCCTTGTAAATATTTTGCAAATAAATAAACTAAATAGCAGATACGTTTTTGGCATCATTTAGTGGTCACACACTGACTTGTACATATAGTGATTGTATACGTACAGAACTCACACAACACATAGTGTCACATTGCAATGCATACAAAGATATGCTTATAGAGTTGACAAAAATCAAGGACTGCGGAGGAATTATATAAAAACACAGACATTTATGCCCATTTGCATCAAATCTTATCAGGAAGCCTTAAATGTTAAGCATCCTCAAATCATGCTTATGTAGAATATTTCATTGCACCAACATTTAAGGAATACTCAAAGTCTCCTTAAACCTTCCTTTATAAAGTGCTCGATTTGAGCGACTTAAACACGACTTAACTGCTTTTTGCATTTAATTATTGCATAATTGTGATCTGGTGCTGTCTTTTTATCGTGGTTATGAAAGATTTCGATTTTTTGGATGCTGATATGGAAGTTGTCGATATCGTGGAGTTCGGTGTATGGAATTCCTAGAAGTATGGAATTCCTAGGCGTATTTACCACAGGCCTAATTACTTTGAGGAGCTAGATGAATTAAGCTTTTTCAAAAGGTTTAGGCTTTACAAAAATACTGTGGCATCTATCTTGTTTGCATGCATTCATTTTTCTTTTTTTGTAATATATATTCCAGTGTACAAAAACGGGAAGGTTTAAGGCTAACTTCAATACTTTAAACTTCAACCTCAAATCCAACCCAAGGAACCACAGAATTTGACAAGAAGAAATAGTGAACACGAATACAATACACAAAATAGGAGTGACAAAACACAAAATAGGCGTGACAGAACCAGCGTTGCCACATATAACAAGTACTTAATTAATTAAGGTTAGATTGACGTCCGTGCAATTATTGGAACTTTAAGGTCATCCTAAATGTTGAGGTTTACTTTGTTAATCGTTCCTTAAGTGAAAGTTGGTGCAACTGGGCATTATGGTCGTAGTCATAGTCGATACTTAAGGGTCCTTTAATACTTGAGGGTCCGGTAAGTAAGGTTTTGTGTTTCAACAGCTACTTGAGTTCCCTTACGTAAGGCTCCCTTGAGTGATACTCAGATAGCGAATGTCAACATGACATTTCGTTGCAGTGTTGTCGGTTGTCGGTGTTGTCAGTTTCGGTCACATCCGGAAAAATGTCCGGCACAAAACAAAAAGAGATAACAGCAAACACCAAAATGCGTAGGCATAGGCTTAACAACTTGACTTACATTTGAAATATAACAACGTCGCCAAATGAATCCCACCGTATCGTAGATATTGTCTAGGAAACAGATACACAAGGAAAGCCACAGTCGAGGGTCCCTTCAGTATCCCTTGTGTGTTACGTAAGGGAACCTTAAGTATTACTCAAGGGGGGGCTATGAATACAGCCCTAACACTTATCTATTTCGAGCTTGTCATAAATAAATTCTCATCTCACTGTGCAGGATATGTTAGTTTTATTATTCTAACATCGTATTACTTTACACAAATGCATGTGATAATAAGGGCTCTTTTGGAATCGCTGAGTAGCCGCACATTGACATAGATTGATCTGTAGATGTATTAGAAATGAACAATATTCAAATATTAATCTAAAAATCCAACAATTTTTCTTCAAAATCATCTCTATTCTGTTCAATACACGTAATCCAACGCTTTATCCACCCTTTATAAGCTTCTGAGAATCAATTTTTTGATAGTCTGTCATCAAAACGTTGATGAGCTCTGAATCAGACTCAAATATTTGACCTCTCAATTTACAACGGCCTTTAAATTTTCTCAAACTCACTTGATCATGATAAACTACCATCCGTATATGCACGTTTAATAATTTCAAAAGTTTTAAGTTCGTGTCTTACCCAACCGAGCACAACATTTCACTTTCTTGCTTTTAAACTTCGACGCCGTTATTTTTCAGCGAAATTCTAGGATGCCCAAAGCTATTGTATAGCGATACAGATAGCTTCATTTAATGAATAATCATAGTTTACTGAAAGCCTCTTGGAAATTTGAACCTCCCAGATGTGACAACATCCAGATGATGAAAACGTAAGAATTTATTTAGAAGTTTAAGCCTGTATTTCACTCAAACTAACACAACATTTACTTTTCTGCTTTTGAATGTCGATGGTTTTATTTTTTCAGCGAGATTCCAGGATGCCCAAAACTATTGTATTACGATACAGATAGCTTCATTTAATAAAACATCATAGTTTACTGAAAGCCTCTTGGAAATTTGAACCTCGCAGATGTGACAACATCCAGATGATGAAAACACAAGAATTATTTAACGTTGAGGACTAATAATACTCCATTTATTGTCCTGCACATAAGTGGGTGCTAATTTTAATATACTTTGATATTCAAAGCAAGTACCAAACATCAGTTTTGACCCGGTCACTAGTCTATATTCGGTAGATCACCTGACCTGGTAACTATATTTACCCGTATGTATTCCCATGCGACAGTTACCAGTATATCCTTTGGTTGGTGGATAATATTGTCCCTACGTGAGTAGAATTAATGTATTTTGGATAATAGCAAACGGTGATTGCATAGCTGCGACATTTAAACTGTCACTATACTGTTTATATTCAAAGCGATTAAAGCTGTTTTTGAATTATGGTCTCAAAAAATACTTTTCTAATTTGTCAACGTTTTGGGATATTTTTTCCCTTTTCGGGATTCGTTTGTGTTAAAAGCTATGTTCGTCAAGTTATGAATAGATTTATCTATAGAAACTATATATATGTTAGGAGCAAACACCGATTTCGGCCAGTGGACGGCAATTATGGTCAAGACGCGTTTTGGCTGCTACCGTTTTGCCAATGTCCGAATTATCGCTTTCCGGCTGTTCAATGTAGCCCAGAACGCGTTTTGGGCCAACTACGATTGCCAGAACACGTTGTATATTCTACTGCGAATAAATAAATCTCAATTATTTGCCGTGTTGTGTTTCAATATTTCCTCTGAGCTTAGAATCCATAACAAAATGAATAAAAGCACTTGTAGATCTTAGGTCCGTGAAAAAGAACTGAAAGAATCATACCTCTTATGTCCAGTTCCCACATGAGCGAAATGAATAATGTCAAATAACTCGTGGGTCATGCAAAAATAACGCAGTTCGGCTGTTTCGTCTGTCCTTCTTTCAATTAGCTTCTCGATATAGCCAATTTTTAAAATACCATATCTTTTCAATCGTCGTCTTTGATTCGAAGATGTTGTGTCACCGTTACTTTTACAAACTTTCGCCGCCTTTACCTCTGTAAGTGTTTGGTAGTATCTTTCTCTTGTACAAATATTACTACGATCATTGCTATCACTTATGACTCTTTGCAGTTCGCCATTAAAACATAACCTTAGCACAAAGATCAAATACTAAAAGAATACACTAGCTCCAGAGGTATCGTTTACAAGCACTCACAAAATCCAGCACGCGTTATGGCAATCGCAGTAGAACGGGACGCGTTTTGGCAATCGTAGTCGACCCAAAACACGTTCTGGGCTACATTAAACAGTCGGAAAGCGATAATTCGGACATTGGCAAAATGGTAGCAGCCAAAACGCGTTTTGGCCATATTTTCCGTCCATTGGCCGAAATCGGTCTTTGCTCCTAACATACACAAGGATATATCAATATAGGTATAACAAGACTTGTGCTGTAACTTTTTTCAAACCACGAATTTAATTACAACACGCAAAATCAAACTGCTAGTCAAATCTATAGTGCACTTTTCCCTCAGCGGAACAATTAAACATAAAGACTTGGGCGTGAGCTATAAAATATAATTTACGCTATCTGTTCAAAGGTAGTTTGGTAACCCTGTATAACTTGATGGTAATGGGTGTAGATGAAAGTTGCAGATTTTCAGCTAACTGGATGCCATTTTTCTGTTTGCAGGCTCACAGACTCGATACCAAGTGAAAGAGTTCTCAGACGGTGGCTCCCTCTTGCGGATAGAACCGGTGAAGGCGGGACGAGACGACGCCACCTACGAGTGCGTGGCAGAAAATGGCGTCGGTGACGCCGTCAGCGCTGAAGCCACGCTCGTAGTCTTCGAAGGTGAGTCGATTTTTTCTTACAAGGCCTATGGCCACCGAGAATAATAAAAAAAAGTTAAAGCTGTTTTTCTGTCAGAGTAGTTCATAGATTTTTTCAACATATTTGACTGACAATTCAAATAATTAAGTAAGTCTCAAAGGTAGCTCATCGAAGGAGGAGGACAGGTCTGGTACACAGACGGTTCACTCGCTAGAGAGGGCTCGGTCTCGGGAGTCTACGGACCCCATACAAGACTTTCACTCCCTCTTAGGGGGCACACCACAGTATTCCAGGCTGAGGCCTATGCGATACTTGCTTGTGTAAATCGTATTCGGGAAACTGACGGGTCTAGGAGGCGGATTATTATCTGCTCTGACAGTCAGGCTACCATCAAAGCACTGAGTGCTTGGAAAATAACGTCGGGACTGGTCCTGGAGTGCAGGAGGGCTCTTGACGACATCTCAGCTAAACACAAGGTATCACTGATGTGGGTACTTGGGCACGCTGGGGTAAAGAGTGACGACATGGCGGATCATCTGGCTAGGATGGGATCCGGCAACAGTTTTGCGGGCCCGGAACCAGCCTTAGGACTATCTGCAAACTTGATTAGGAAAACAACTGGAGAGTGGATCCAGAATCAACACTCTCTGAGATGGAACAACATCTCTGGTCAGCTCCGTCAAGCTCGGGAACTATTAGCAGGGCCTGTAGCGAGAATGTGATGATTTTGTCTCTCTCTGGATAGGAGTAACTTGAGATTGCTAGTAGACCTATTAACGGGTCACAACACCTTCAGGAGTCAGCTGTTCGAGATGAGGGTGGTCAACGACCCAACGTGCAGGTGGTGTAGTGAAGAGGAAGAATCCTTGGCACAAGGGCCCATCGTGTGGCCTATGCACCAATCACATTCTGTGCTGGATAGCCTCTGGTCCTTATTCATTCAAGTCTCAAAGGTAAGGTACTCGTCCTAGACAAACGGCTAAGAATTTCGTGGAAACTCAAATCAGAGTGATTCATTTGCGATGTGGTTTGTTTTTTTAACTGAACAGAACGCATAGGCAGAGCCTGAATACCAGTCTACCGCGGCTGCTTTGAAAAAGTTATGTTAAGGGAAGTTCTTTAACGCGGGACTATAATAGACCAACACCAGTATACCCAATAAATATACATCCTGGCAGTTCATGCCAAGCCCTGGACACCCTGGGAATAAATGTGCGGTCCTACCGCTCGGTTCTTGATGTGTGAAGAACGACCGCCTTAGAATGAGATGCAGCAGTCGCGCGAGTGCATCTGATAGGATCGGTGAGCGGCGGAACTATAGAGGATAGCTCAGAGGAGCAGGCTCCGTTTCAATATCGGCAGAAGAGCAGCTATTGCAATTGAGCCAACGTGTTCTTGCCACATCAGATTTTCTGTGATGTTGATTCCTAAGAGCTTGAATGAGTGACTTCTTGGCAACGCCTGATTGTTCATTAGAACCGGGTGCTGGCTTGGGTATTTCTTATTTGATAGCGTACAATGCTGGATCTGCGAATCCGTTGCTTTTGGCCTTTTGCATTCCAGCTCAACCACAGAGATTGGTCTATTGCTCATGATGCTTGCATGCAAAGTACTGTCATCCTCAAAACTGTGGTTTAGGTCTGTAGTGCTATTGATGTGATGCAGAAACAACGTCGGAACCAATATCGATCCCTGCGGAACCTCAACGTTGATGTTATGGAAGGAAGCCATCTAGCACGGATTTTTCGACCTGATAGGAAGTCTGCGAGCCAACAGCAAAAGCTCAACAGGGAAGCCGTAGGACAAAAGCTTATTTAGGAGAGCTGAATGCCACAGCTGATTGAATGCGTTTGAAATATCGAGTTTAATGACTTGAGCCTCGCCAAATGAATGGATGGGTTTGCTCCATATATGTGTAACGTAAGTCAGGAGATCTCCAATTGATCCTTGAGGTAGGCATCCATATTGTCTGAATTCATTTGAAGGTAGTGATTGGAAAAGCGTGCATAGATGTAGGGACTACAGCGTCAAATCTTCAAAGCTTCATGGCATCTAAAAAGCACGTGTAACCTGATATAATAAAACTGGAGACTAATATCTGCGCGCCATTGTTCAACGTTCATACTTTGTCGCACAAAAATAGACTATACAATCTACCCTTAATAAAATTGCTATTTGCTGCATTCTCAAGTTTATAAGCGTAAAAGCTCCTTTGAAAATATCAGGAAAAATTGGCGGACATTATTGAAGGTGCAAGAGTCATAAAACTTACAGCCGGGACCGTATCGTACGATATTCGAAATGATACCTCGCTACAAAGCAATTCTTCCGGAAAATAGACACCTGGATTATTTTGATATAACAGAGAAAGATTGCCAATGCAGCGTCGCAACATCCAGAGGCATATACTGTGTGTTCTGACGTCCTAATGAAATAACACTATATAAGTTATTTTGGATCATAAAAATCATCGAATGTTTAATGGAATAACAGAAGAATACTCTTTGTAGCAGTAGCAGACTTGCAATATTTGTACAAGTGCATATGAGTTGTATGCTGTAAAATTATTTCAATACCAGTTTGTGATGATGTTACTTCGATAGCTTGATATTAAAAATGCACTTTCTCTAACAATTTATATTTAACAAACTACAGACGTGTCTAATTACAACAGCGGACATGCTTGTACTGTCTGTCTATGCCGGCCGGCGCGTTGTTGTCACGTTGCCCAGTCAAATTGTTCTGAACAATACCTTTTTCATAACAATACCTCCCGCAGCGCTTCTACAGCGCCATAGGCTTTAAGCCTTTGCGGGAGGCCGACCATAAAAAAAACTATGGCGAAAACGTGATATATCAAACTATCGGTGTCGCTATATAAGAGTTCAGCTTGTGACTAAGATACAGACTTTATATCCTTCTGTAATATACATATACATGCTAGTCGAGTTTGAAGTACGCAATGCATATGTTAAAAAGAAAATACAATAATCGATTTTAATCTTATACCAAGTGATCTGACATTAATTTAGCTCCTCTCTAGCTGCGTGTGGTTTTTTGACCCTAGACAAGGCGGACTGCATTCATTCCACCCCTGAAAGGGTATGTTTATTCGTACAAGTCACCTCTTGACTCTCCGCGCTCTCGCGAAACACAATTACGCAGCGTTTCCGTCTCGTTTTGAAAGTAATCAACTCTTGAAATATGAGGGCAGCTCGTTTGCGAAATATGCGACAATCGGAATGACGAAGGCGGATGAAATAATTTCCATTGAAATACATACAACCTACGGCGACAGACGTGGATATTTTCAACAAAAGATCTCTCGTCACGCTATTCGTACATGACGCGACGCAGCGTCCAGGTTTCTGTTTATTTAATTCCGCTGTCATAACTTGTAATTAAACGGGGGAGGATGGTGATTATACTGAGTGAAAAAAAATAGCTGAAAAATGGCTGCGAGCTACGAGCACCGTAATTTTCAAAATGAACACATAAATAATTAGGGAGGAAGACAGATAAACGCAGCGTAAAATATACAGTCCGTGTCGTCATAAAGACTGATTTTAATTTAGTTGACAAAGCCTACGCATGAGTACACACCCGGCATGGCCGCGAGATCATCATCATAGTCACAATGTCTTAACAGACATGTTGTGAACTCGTAAAATGCATTAAGTTGGAGCTAGAGTATTGCCGACACGAATATAATCAATAGTTTTGAGAACACTAGCTCGCCACCCTTCGCGATTTACTGTCAGATTAGTGGCGCTCTTAATACTCATATCTAGCAACTGTTTCGTCGTATCCACCCAGCGTGTACTGGAACGGCCACGGCGCCGGCCACTCGGAGCGTGACCCTGACCTACGAGTTTCTCCATATTATCGCTTCTGTGAATATGTCTGACGAATGTAAGCATTCTCATCGACTCAATGGAGGATAGTCTCTTTGGACTACCGAACTCATCCAGTATGGAAACATTAGTTCGATGGGCGGTATAAGGAATTCTCAGCATTCTCCTCCACGTCCACATTTCAAAAGCATCTATGCGAGCTCGATCTGCCTTTTTAACAGTCCAAGTTTCCGAGGCATACAAAAATATGGAGAACACAAGAGACTGAACCAGTGACATTTTGGTAGCTTTAGTGATGTTATGGTCACGCCATATTTTATTAAGCTTTGTCATGGCCACCCGTGCCTGTTGAATGCGCCGTCGCATCTCATTCTCACAGCTACTTGAATTGTCAATCAAAGAACCGAGGTACACAAAACTTTGAACTACCTCACAACGGCCTATTGACTTTATTTCTCGATTATTGTCATGCTCTCTATCTACGATAATAACCTTGGTCTTGTTGTAGTTAATACTAAGACCATATGCTGCACTGTGTTGTTCTAAAACGTTCAATAGAGCTACTAGTGCCTCCTGAGAAGCAGCAATAAGGGTTGTATCGTCAGCAATTCTTAAGTTAGATATTTTGCTTCCGCCAATAGTTATACCGCCATTCCAGTTGTCCAATAACTGTCCCATCACAAATTCAGAGTAAATGTTAAATAACATCGGAGATAATACGCATCCCTGAGGAACTCCTTTTCTGGTTGCTGTTTGACCAGACAAGTTACCATCAATTCTTACACGAGCTGAGCTAGACTCATAGAGTTGCTGTACGAGAAATACTAAGTGGTAAGGGACTCCCATGGAGATAAGGATTTCCCACTTTACGTTATCAAATGCCTTAGAATAGTCCACAAAGCAGATAAAAACGGGAAAATAATACTCTCTGGCTTTTTCAATAATTTGTCTTAAGTTTAAGATCTGTTCACGCGTACCGCGTCCTTTTACGAGACCTGCCTGCACTTGAGAAATTTGCCAGCCAATAAAACCCTCCAAACGAGACTGAAGAATATACAGTAGAACCTTGCTTTCATGAGAGATTAACGAAAGTAGGCGATATTGTCTGGATTTGTTGGAGATCCTTTTTTATGGGGTGGAACAAAAATGGATGTGCACCTATCTTCTGGCCAAACACCGGAGGACCAAACCCTCTTACAAATATTATATAAAAGAGAGATGCCGTCTTGACCCAATCATTTTCATGTTTCGGCAGAAATAGCATCAATGCCTGTAGCTCTGTTAGTTTTTAACTTGTTGAGGGCATGTTCCACTTCAGACAAGAGAATATCAGGTTCATATTCAAAATCCAATGAGAGGGCCTGAGGGCCATCCTCATGGTACAGGTTTTCGCAATAATTTCGCCGTACCTCAATAACCTCATGCAAGTTAGTAACTAGCTGTCCGTCGGGATTTTTAACAGCCCAAGATTTGGGTTTAAAATCCCGACTGAAGCATTTGACCTTGAAAAACATGCTTATATTGGCATAATATAAATTCGAAAATTATTGTAATGTGTAATCATGGCTACCAATATAACAAACGAAAAGCATACAAAATCGAGTTTGGAAGCGCCACCGCCAATATCAGATAGCGCTTCGCATAGGCGATCATTTATGTGTAAATAGCTTGATGGAATATTAATAAAGAATTACTTATTATAAAGTCGATATTTTTGAGGCAAGCTAATCTCTTATATACAGACACCGATAGCCTGGTATATTATGTTTCCTTCACAGTAGTCCACAATAGTCAGCATGTGATTGTAATCGACCAGTTGCTGTGAAACTAAATACTTGATTCATACATCTTCATGGCACTGTTTTTGAGTGTGACCAAGCGCGGGACTCATCTTGTACATAGCTTTCTCATGTCCAAATTTCCAATCGTTTTTGAAATGCTTACTCTCTTTGCTAGCTCGCGCACTTTCAGTCGACGTCATCTAGTAAATTTTCTTCACCATTTCTGGAGTCGTCACCTCATTTGGTCCATCAGAGCGATGGTCATATTGGCATAATATACATTCCAAAATTATTGTAATGTGTAATCATGGCTACCAATATAACAAACGAAAAGCATACAAAATCGAGTTTGAAAGCGCCACCGCCAATATCAGATAGCGCTTCGCATAGGCGATCATTTATGTGTAAATAGCTTGATGGAATATTAATGAAGAATTACTTAGCGCGCTTTAATTCCAGGCAGGTATTCCCACTGGGAACGAGGAAAAAGCACGTCGCTTTGCTGTACAGTCTTCCACAAACTTTGAGCTGTAGACACTGCGGAATTAGTTTATATATGACATCACGAATGTGGTTCGTACCACCTCTTGAAAACGTTTTAGCTGTTTAAATAGGGTAAAGTTCAACTCTTACACATGTAAGGATTAAGGTACTATTAAAACTTAATCTCTACGAATGTTGTTCTCTGTCATATATAATACATGGTAAGAACAAAACGGTTAATAATTGGGATTGCGGCAAATAAACGCAAAAGTGGACTCTTTTAACTTTATTCCAAGCTTTCAGAAACTTATGATTCCATCATCAGGGCTACAATAGAAATTTAGGAAATGAGGAAACAATCTCAATAAATTGATGTTAATTACTTACAAAAGTTAGAGAGATTGCTGCCTAAAGATGATCAAAGGGAGAGTCTTCACAATATAGCACAATTTGCGTGGAAATACAAATTTATTGTCAAAAACATTAGATTGATAATAAAAAAAGGACTTTAAAACAGTTTAAACACATTAAAATCAGACATCTGTTGTAAAATTTGTTAATTAATTAACCATGTGGAAACGTCGTAATTGAATGACGTGAATGACATCCAGAAACAATGACACTCTCACTTTGATCATCTTTAGGCAGCAATCTCGCTAACTTTTGTAAGTAATTAACATCAATTTATT
This sequence comes from Callosobruchus maculatus, assembly GCA_951848785.1. Taxonomy (NCBI): domain Eukaryota; kingdom Metazoa; phylum Arthropoda; class Insecta; order Coleoptera; family Chrysomelidae; genus Callosobruchus; species Callosobruchus maculatus. Next base: position 388,767 of record CATOUR010000104.1, on the reverse strand, counting down.
GAGATTGTTTCTTCATTTCCTAAATTTCTATTGTAGCCCTGATGATGGAATCATAAGTTTCCGAAAGCTTGAAATAAAGTTAAAGGAGTTCACTTTTGCGTTTCTCTCAATTATTAACCGTTTTGTTACCTAACTGGTTTTTGTTTCGGCAATGACTACCCCCCTTCTACATGGTAAGAACTCTGCAATTAGACACAAATGGGTGAATATATGATAAAGGGGTTGTGGATGGTTTCTAAGAAAATTTAACTATTTTGTTGTATTTCAGTGTATATCCAATATTCCACTGGCTAAATTTTGATTCTCATAGGCCCGATTTTATCAACACGCTTAATTCAACAAAGGCTTTGACCAATCAGAGCAGTCCATTCAAGAACATGCATTTGTCAAAGTTCTCTGAAAATTATTGATGTCTCTTGAAGTATTTCTTTGCCCGTGTGGGGGCGGGTTAGAATATCTCCCATCGTATATCCTGCGTGTCGTCAAAGGCGACTAAAAGGAACACCAAACTACTCTCGGTATAAGCAGTAACCTCTTCTCAGGACATGTTCTTGTCCTTGGGGTGAGAAATTGCCTCTAAAGGCGGATGAACCAGTAGATACCATCTGGTCAACGGCATGAGGATGCAGAAAGCAAATGGGAAACTACTGCATTAAAGATCTTAAAGATATCCCAAGAGAAACTCGTAAAATGTGTAAATGCATTTTACGAGTTCATAACATGTCTGTTAAGACATTGTGACTATGACGATGACTTGAAGTATTTACCTCAAAAAGGCGAAAGATCACATGCTTTATAGACAATCAACCATTATGAACCATCTAGTATCTTTTCCAGTCTGATTTTCCATCTTGAATGAGTGAAAAATTACATTTTCTTGTTTAACAAGGAGTTTAGCAATTGCTAATCTGAACCAATTGGATTCCACAAAAGCAATACGTTTAAAACACTGGATTGTTGGTCTATCAAATGATAATGGTGACAAGAAATTCAAATTACTGCATTATTTTGATACAAAAATAATATATATTATTATTATATATACAAAGAACAAAAAAGTGCAGCCCGGACTCCGACATACCGAGCTGCTGTTCCATTACCCAATGACTACTCTTCACACCGTCAGGTGAGCAATCACTGGGTCCGCGAATCGTGCGCCCTAAGTAGACGAAGGGACCCAAGGATGACTGCCTTCTGCATTCTGGCGGCTAAGATGTGCGCCGCCGCACGGCACACTGGTATTTTGCGCAGTGCAGAGAGCAGCGTATTCCTCATTCCACCTAGGGATCCAGTGACCATAACCAGCAGACTTACAGTGTAGTCTGGCCAGAGCCTGCAAAGTTGTCCGAGCAACTCCTGATATTTGGTCCTCTTTTCCTCCTCCTTAGAGATGATGTTCACCTCGGCAGGCGTCGAAAACTCTATAACGAACATCGTCTTATGTTGGTGGTCGAGAAGGACTATGTCCAGCTTGTTTGTCTGTACAAGCTCGAGCGTGGGGAACGAGTAGTTCCAGTAAATACGGCATCTCTCGTTCTCCACAACGGACTCTATATCATGTTCACCTCGGGAGGCGCCGAAAACTCAATAACGAACATCGTCTTCTGTTGGTGGTCGAGAAGGACTATGTCGGGCTTGTTTGTCTGTACAAGCTCGAGCGTGGGGAACGAGTAGTTCCAGTAAATCCGGCGTCTCTCGTTCTCCACAACGGACTCTCTATCCCCTGGAGCGTAAGGCAGCACCGGTGTCTCATCGAGACCGTATATGAATGCCTTAAATGATAGTAGAGCACTCGTAGAGCCGCGTTGTGCCGATGGACGTAAGCCGTCTCAGCGTACGTCTTACACGCCGACAAGAGATGCACAAGCGTCTCTGGCGCCTGTCGGCAAGCTCTACAACTGGTGTCGGGTACATCTACACCCATAGCCCTTTTACGGTACACCAAAATGTTGAAGACACCGCCCTGGCAAGCCGTTATGAAGCCCTCAGTCTCCGACTTCAACCCACTAAACCTTAGGAAAGAGAAGGTCAACTGCTCAGACAAGCCATACCCTTCTAGATGTTTGTAGAAGATTCCATGCATTGGCTTATCTTTATGAAGTCTTAAGAGGACTGTAGACCCCAGCTTTGACATTTTGTTTCCAATATTGATAGTATACTATTGGATGATACTTATTAACATACTCCACAATACTCATAGAAAACTTTTGCTAAATAACATCCAATAGAAAAGCTTTGTCAAAGTCTTTGTTAGAATGTTGATGTTGTTGATAATATCGGACCTTAATTACTGGAATATTCAAATTTCATTATCACATATTCAACCAAATACTGAATAATAAGTTAATTGATACATAAAGTCCTATCAAAGCACTTCAAAAAGGCGACCTTGTTCCCTTTCTGTATACCAAAACCCGACTCATTAACTCGATCAAAGCTAACGAAACGAAATACTTTTGATCTTCCAGACCCCCAAATTGTAATCATTAAGCGAATAATCTGATTGGGTAAAGAAAAAGCGAGGAGAGCAAAGTAAGAAATGCTAAAATAATTACGAAGAATCTTTGCGCTCCTAAAATGTCAGGCATTAGTATTAGGGAGGTTAAGAGGTGCTTCTTAAGAGCGTATAAAATAAACACAATAAGAAAAAATGGCATCGTCAGGCAGGTTGAGTCGGTGTATGTTTACGATAACTTGACATCAAGATGAGATTTTGTCTAAGCAAGAAATAGCGCAAATAGGAACGTTGAAAAAATATGAGTTCATTAAATCCTCGTAATTTCTAAATAGGTCGCTAAATAGGCTATCATAAAAATGTTAACGTCATTTTAATAGCTTTATTCGTTCAAATTACTCTCCAAGCTTATAATAGACCTCGAAATCGATAAACATGCTAGGAAAAATCTCAGATACCCATTCAAAGTCAGAAAGTATTTCTCCCATCAAACCTTCTCACCCTGGCGCTGTATAAAGCACAGACAAGACCTGGCCTGGAGTCTAGTTCTCATATCTGGAAAACTTCTGCCCCTACTACTCACTAATCCAGTCGCAGTTTTGAGTCTCAGTCTCGTTTGACAAAAATAAAAAATTCCAGATCTCTCGGGCGGGCGGGTGTACCTAAAAAATCTAAAATCTTTATTTGGCCTTCTATTGAAATGAAACCAATAATTTCGGATAATTTCAAGGTGCTGATTACAAATCCAGTCGCAGTTTTGAGTCTCAGTCACGTTTGACAAAAATAAAAAATTTCAGATCTCTCGGGCGGGCGGGTGTACCTAAAAAATCGAAAATCTTTATTGGGCTTTCTATTGAAATGAAACCAATAATTTCGGATAATTTCAAGGTGCTGATTACAAATCCAGTCGCAGTTTTGAGTCTCAGTCACGTTTGACAAAAATAAAAAATTTCAGATCTTTCGGGCGGGCGGGTGTACCTAAAAAAATCGAAAATCTTTATTTGACTTTCTATTGAAATGAAACCTTGCATTTCGGATAATTTCAAGGTGCTGATTACAAATCCAGTCGCAGTTTTGAGTCTCAGTCTCGTTTGACAAAAATAAAAAATTCCAGATCTCTCGGGCGGGCGGGTGTACTTAAAAAATCTAAAATCTTTATTAGGCCTTCTATTGAGATGAAACCAATAATTTCGGATAATTTCAAGGTGCTGATTACAAATCCAGTCGCAGTTTTGAGTCTCAGTCACGTTTGACAAAAATCAAAAATTTCAGATCTCTCGGGCGGGCGGGTGTACCTAAAAAAATCGAAAATCTTTATTTGGCTTTCTACTGAAATGAAACTTCGCATTTCGGATAATTTCAAGGTGCTGATTACAAATCTAGTCGCAGTTTTGAGTGTCAGTCTCGTTTGACAAAAATAAAAAATTTCAGATCTCTCGGGCGGGCGGGTGTACCTAAAAAATCGAAAATCTTTATTTGGCCTTCTATTGAGATGAAACCAATAATTTCGGATAATTTCGAGGTGCTGATTACAAATCCAGTCGCAGTTTTGAGTCTCAGTCACATTTGACAAAAACCAAAAGTTTCAGATCTCTCGGATGTACCTAAAAAAATCGAAAATCTTTATTTGGCCTTCTATTGAGATGAAACCTCGCATTTCGGATAACTTCAAGGTGCTGATTACAAATCCAGTCGCAGTTTTGAGTCTCAGTCTCGTTTGACAAAAATAAAAAATTTCAGATCTCTCGGGCGGGCGGGTGTACCTAAAAAAATCGAAAATCTTCATTTGGCCTTCTATTGAAATTAAACCTCATATTTCGGATAATTTCAAGGTGCTGATTACAAATCCAGTCGCAGTTTTGAGTCTCAGTCTCGTTTGACAAAAATAAAATATTTCAGATCTCTCGGGCGGGTGGGTGTACCTAAAAAAATCGAAAATCTTTATTTGGCCTTCTATTGAGATGAAACCTCACATTTCGGATAATTTCAAGGTACTAATTACAAATCCAGTCGCAGTTTTGAGTCTCAGTCTCGTTTGACAAAAATCAAAAATTTCAGATCTCTTGGGCGAGCGGGTGTACCTAAAAAAATCGAAAATCTTTATTTGGCTTTCTATTAAAATGAAACCTCGAATTTCTGATAATTTCTAGGTGCTGATCACAAAAACCAGTCGCAGTTTTGAGTCTCAGTCTCGTTTGACAAAAATAAAAAATTTCAGATCTCTCGGGCGGGCGGGTGTACCTAAAAAAATCGAAAATCTTTATTTGGCCTTCTATTGAGATGAAACCCCGCATTTCGGATAATTTCGAGGTGCTGATTACAAATCTCTAGCCACTTTCTTACCAGCGTGTGGTTGCTGACCGCTCAACTCTGCTCTCAACCGGTATCTAAACTCCCACCATAGTTGGAGTAGTTGGTTATATTGTCAAATTAATGTAACGTGCATGTCATTTATATGTCAATCCCCTCATACCTTGTATGACCTTCGAGGTCGGTAATATCTGTATTATCCTTATTATAAATGAATAAATGAATCAGACACACTCATCCTCCCAGGACTGCAGCATCTCATCCCAAGATGGTCGTTCATATACCCGTCTGTACTTTTGCATATAGCGAAACTCTCGAATCCAACCCCTCTACATTTCTATTTGAGAGCCCATGTGTTCTTATCACATTTTCGTGTCCAACGGTTCCACAGTACGTGTCCAGTGGTCGGCTTTACCCAAAAATAAATTCGAGTTATCGGCGACATAAAAAAGATATTGATACTTCGTTCGGCAAAATCAATTTTGTATTGTGAGCCATTTAGGAGAGCGAAAAAATATATATACGCCGATATATGTGTCTGTTTCATCCTTTGGGGCTGTAGAGTCACCGCTGTGACAACTCGCCTTGGACGTGACTTATTCGATATGTTTTAGTTGGATTAGAGATCGTGGAAGATTACTCTTTTGTTTCTTGTACCAGCGAGAAAGCGGAAGTTTATAGCAGCATAAACAAAATAATGTTTTAATGAAAAGAGATAACGGTATCGTACTAATTCATTACGAGACAAAAAATATTTTTCATCAACATGCGGACATGTGCGGAATGCAAAATTTTTCATCTATGTTAAACTGCAAAATTCTGGGCAGAAGCCGAATTCGTGATCAATGTTCTGATTGAGAACCAGAACTTTTGCTGGATGCTTTTTCGTTGGTTTTTTTTTATTTTAGAGCGTTTTTTTATAAGTGAGCAGACCGCGCAGGCAGAGCCTAAATACCAGAGTACCGCGGCAGCTGTGAAAGGGTTATGTTAGGGGAAGTTTGTTAACGCGAGATTTGAATGGGCCAATACCCGCAGGCCCAATAAATACATCTTCCAGCGGACCATTCCAAGCCTTGGACACCCTGGGAATAAATGTGCGGTTGTACCGCTCAGTGTATGAAGAACGACCGTCTTAGGATGAGATGCAGCGGTCGCACGGGTACATCTGATAGGAGCAGTGCGCGGCGGAACGATAGAGGATAGCTCAGAGGAGCAGATTCCGTTGGAATATCGGTAGAAGAGTGAGAGGTCACCAACAACACGCCGGTGAGAAAGTGACTGAAGGTGGCGCGTTAAGGCCGGATCGCCAATTAGTCGAATTCCCTTCTCTGGACGGCATCTAGTATAGACAGGGTAGTAGGGGCAGCAGCTCCGCAAACATGAGAGCAATACTCCAGGCAAGGTCTTATCTGGGCTTTATATAGCGTGAGGAGGTTACATGGTGAGAAATACTTTCTGGCTTTAAATAGGTAACCAAGCTTTTTACCAGCAGATGTTGCAATTGACGCGACGTGTTCGTGCCATATCAGATCTTCTGAAATGTTGACAGCTTGAATCAGTGACTCCTTGGCAGAGCTTGGTTGTTCATTAGAACCTGGTGTTGGCTTGGGCACTCCTTGTTTGATAGCGTACAATACTGGGTCTTGGAAGCATTAAATTTAACCATATTCTTAAGCCCCCAAGCGGTAATGGCATCGAGATCCTTTGAAAGTGAAGCTGCCACTGCCAGTCTTCTGCGTTCTAGCTCGACCACAGATATCGGTCTATTGCTCATGATGCCTGCATGCAGCGTACAGTCATCCGCAAAACTGTGGATTGGGTTTGTAGTGCTAGAGAGTAGATCATTAATGTGAAGCAGAAACAATGTCGGAGCCAATACCGATCCCTGCGGAACCCCGGCATTGATGCTATGGAAATAAGAGGAAAAGCCCTCTACCACGACAGAGATTTTCCGACCTGAGAGGAAGTCTGCGAGCCAACCGCAAAGCTTAACAGGGAGCCCATAAGACGGGAGCTTGTTTAGGAGAACTGCATGCCACAGTTGATCGAATGCCTTTGAAATATCGATAGCAACGACGTGAGCCTCGCCAAATGACTGGAGTTTGCTCCACACATGTGTGACGTAGGCCAGGAGATCTCCAGTTGATCTTTGGTGTCGGAATCCATATTGTCTGTCGTTGATTAAGTGATAGAGCTCTAGGTATTTAATGAGCTCTTGGTTGACGCATCTCTCCGTCACTTTACTGATTACAGAAAGCAGAGCTATAGGTCTATAGTTGGTCGGATCAGTTTTGGATTCCTTTTTTGGCACCGGCTGGATGCGTTGAGTCTCATTTGCAATATTGAGATGCTACCTCGATGTTTTCTACTTCATCTCATAGAAAATTGACCGCTGAATCCAAAGTTTTAGTCAAATTGGCACTGCGCTCTCGTATACCCTCAGTATACAATGTTGTTGATACTTTTACGTCCATTAAAGTTTCTTGTATTAGAATCATAGCCTAGTTTTTTATGAGTACTGAGTATATTTCAAAGCCTTTTACCTACAGTTACAATCCAGAAATATGTACATATTCGAAGCACAGAGCCATGAGTTCCAACATCATACAAAATGCATAAGCGCATCAGAAACAATAAAAATCCCCCTTTCTCGAAAGAATATGACTTTAAAAGGCTCCTGTTCCAAACAGGAGGAGGAGGAGCAGCAGAAAAAAGGAAAAAGATGTACTCGCAGCAACTGATGACGCATATAGAACGTCATAGGCGGAACTCATTCTCTAGGGATATCAAATTTACGCACGAAGAAATGTAGTATCGATTTCAAACTGACAGTATGTTTTAAACTCTACTACATCATTGTACAGGGTGACCTAATAAGAATGGACGCCGGCAATATCTCGGTAACCGTTAGTCGTATAACTTCGAGCAAAAAATATTATTAGGTAAATCGGCTAAGAGAAATCGCTGGAAATTATTTTCAAGTTCCGCAAGTAGCCGCTAGGGGGCGTAACTGTTACGGTCAAACAGAGAAACGGCTTTTTCTCAAGAAATATCCAAATAAATGTATATTACAAATTCTACAGTTATGTAGACTGAACAATTCTCGATTTTTTTTGTTAATCGTTTTTTGCTCTATCTTGTAAGATATGGTGGTGGGGGAATGTAATAAATCTTTTTCTTTAAATGGCCGTAGCTTTGGTATAAGTTAACGGAATTAAACAAGCTAGGTCTCGTTTGAAAGAGCTGTTGTTACCTAATAATCAGTTATATAAAAATTTGTCCAAGTTTATCTTGACTTGGTAGGTACAGGGCGATATTTGACATAATAACAATTATGACGCATTATTACGAAAATTTTGAATGTCATGCTATATATCTTTTAACATAGATATATAGAGGACAAAATTCTTAAAAAGTCAGCGAAAGATTCAACCTCCTAGCTATTTTCAAAGCGGAGATATCAGTAAAACAAGTATTCTGACAAGTGTGCAGTGAGTTTTAGAAACAATTGCCGCCCTATAGGAACATAGCCACCATCTAATCGTTTTAGTAATCATTTTATAGATAATACTCAAGTAAAAACACTAAAAATCATATTTTGGCTTTCTGAAACAACCACCAGGTGGCGTAGTAGGCGCGAATAAGTGCTGTATACAATTTTCATGATAGTGGAACTTCTGATAGGAACAAACAAAAATAAATTACAGTATAAAATGGATTATTAGTTTAGTTATTATTAAACGTCAATTTGAGCTGATCACAGCTGTTATATGAACTCAACAAGCAAGGATACTAAAAAAAAATCAATGTGAATAGATCTTAGAAATTAAGGCCAATTAACAGCAAACTAAAGCAAAATAAGGTGGCGTAATAACAAGGATAACAAACAAATATGATACACAAACGTATCACATGCGCATACTGTACCTATTGTCAGTGTTGCCATTGTTCGCTGGCGTCTATCGTGTTATATGCACTTATGCATCCATTCTAGCGTAGATAAACCTGCCAGTTTTAGGCATCTAGAGCAACACTGAAAAAAGGGTATGGTATATGCATGTGATTTAGGTTTGTGTATTTTATCTATTAAAATTGTAGTTGTACCACGTTATTTTGCTTTATTTTGCTGTTAATTGGCGTTAATTTTTAAGATCTATTCACATTGATTTTTTCTTACTCTCTTTGCTATCGAATTCATATAATACCTTGTCATCAGCTCAAATTGACGTTTAATAATGATAAAAACAATAATAAACTTTATACTGTAATTTGTTTTTCATTGCTTCTTTAAAAAGTTCCATTATTATGAAAATTGAATACAGCAGCTATTGGTGCCTACTACGCCACCTGGTGGTTGTTTCAGAAAGTCAAAATATGATTTGTAGTGTTTTTACTTGAGTATTATATATAAAATGATTACTAAAACGATTATACGGAGGCTATATCCCTACAGGGCGGCAATTGTTTCTAAAACTCACAGCACACTTGTCAGAATACTTGTTTTACTGATATCTCCGGTTTGAAAATAGCTAGGAGGTTGAATCTTTCGCTGACTTTTTAGAAATTTTATCCTCTATATACCTATGTTAAAAGATATATAGCATACTACTTCAAATTTTCGTAATAATGCGTAATAATTGTTATTATATCAAATATCGCCCTGTAGCTACTAAGTCAAGATAAACTTGGACAATTTTTATATAACTGATTATTAGGTAACAACAGCTCTTTCAAACGAGACCTAGCTTGTTTAATTCCGTTAACTTATACCAAAGCTACGGCCATTTAAATAAAAAGCTTGATTACATTCCCCCACCACTACATCTTACAAGATAGAGCAAAAAACGGTTAACAAAAAAAGTCGAGAATTGTTCAGTCTATATAACGGTAGAACTTATAATATACCTTTATTTGGATATTTTTTGAGAAAAAGCCGTTTTTCTGATTCATATGATACGATAAAAATACTATACAGGCTAAAAAGAAGCGGAGAAAAAAATGGCAAGCTTTTCATGCTCTAGCTAAAATAATAATAAACAAAAATCATAATACTAGTCCAGGGGTTGGCAACCTTTTGAGGCGAAAGAGCCAAAAGTTGTAATTTAAAAAATTTTCCAGTTTTTAAACAGCCACTAACATTTTTGTTTCAATATAACATTCAAACAGGATTAGGTATGGAAATTTGATTTTTGATTCAAAATAAATAGCCTTAAATATGAAATAATATCTGTTCTTATAAAAGTATATAAATGGTTCGCACCAAACATACAACATACTTTAGCCAGCACTTCCAGTATAATAAGATTAATAATCAAATATAAGATCTCCAAACGGTCGTACAGAAACTAAACGACAGTTGGAAAAATTATGGCCTCAACATGAATATAAAGAAAACCAAATACATGGTTTTCACAAAAAATACAACATAATCGAAAATCTTACAATAAACAACGCGCCAATTGAGCTGGTAAGAAAATGAAGATATTTAGGAACTTGGCTAACCAAAACTGCCTATCAATGTCAGGAAATAACTGGTCAGGACAGTGGAAGAACTGTATTTGCTAAACTAAAGAAAGTTCTTTGCAGCAGAGATATAAATTTAAAGCGTATATATGCTGAGGTGTTGTTTTTTCGACTCCAAGGCTTGGACCCTTAAGAAAGCGGAAATGGATAGACTGGAGGCTTTCGAAAGATGGCGTTATCGAAGGATGCTGAGGATCTCTTGGACTGATAGTATCTCAAATGTGGAACTACTACAGAGAATACAAAAGCAAGAAGAAACAATTAACATCTCCAAAATAAAAACATTAGAGTACTTTGGTCATGCTGTAAGGGGACCAAAATATGTACTGCTACAAAATGTGGAAGGGAAAATCAAGGGCAAGAGAAGCCAAGGAAGTCGAAGAACCTCTTCTGTCGCCGGATCTCACATGCTTCACATGTCTGGTAGACATTAAAAATCTGATGCTCTCTATTTCCGTCAATCGACCTATGGCGCACTGATGATCGCCAATAAGCCTGAAACAGCTGTCTGCGTACTGGTGGATTGTCGGAGACATAGAGCAACCCTCGTATATCGACTTTCATGTGCAGCAGCATATAGAACCGCGCTCTCTGGTGGCCAAGCGGAGGTGCCGTGGCGTTCCAACAAGAAGTCTGCTGCCGTTTAGCAGCGATTTTCTTTGGTTTGCCGTTACCTTCGGGTACCAGATGGCGCACCGGCAGAACCTTTCTGTCGTCTGTTCTCACATGCTTCACATGTCTGGTAGACATGAAAAATCTGATGCTCCCTATTTCCGTCAATCGACCTATGGCGCGCTGATGATCGCTAATAAGCGTGAAACAGCTGTCTGCGTACTGGTAGATTGACGGAGATATAGATCAACCTTCACATATCGACTTTCATGTGCAGCAGCATATAGAACCGCGCTCTCTGGTGGCCAAGCGGAGGTGCCGTGGCGTTCCACCAAGAAGTTTAGCAGCGATTTTCTTTGGTTTGCCGTTACCTTCGGGTACCAGATGGCGCACCGGCAGAACCTTTTTGTCGCCTGCTCTAACTTGAGAAATTGTTTTGGAATGACGTCAAATCAATTGCTTAGAACAGCGACAAAGAGAGTTAGGACTGCCATGATAATATCCTTTTTTATGGAGATGGAATTAGAAAGAAGAATCAAAAAATTTGCAATTTGTAGTGATATTGCAAATCATATAAGCTTTCAAAATGAACTAGCATAGTTATCAAGTTTTGCGTGCGGAACTGGAGAGCCGCAACTTGATATCGTAGGAGCCCCAGACTGCCGACCCCTGTACTAGTCCGTTGTGATAACAAGGTTATTTATTTATTTATTTATTTATTCATTGTAGCTATACGACCAACAACAATTGGTATAAGCATCGTCATAAAATCTAAGGATAAACATTTTTTACAATACATACATAAAGAGAAAAGACAGCACCTAATTACTGACCAGATAACATATTTTATGGATAACTTAAATTTAGGTTCATATATTCGTCTACACTGTATACAGGATTCTCAAGTAGAATCTGTTTTACAGTTGTTTGGAATTTCCTAAAGAGATTTATTGATTTTATAGATACCGGTAGCTTGTTGAAAAGTTTAATAGGTAAAACAACCGGACCTTTCGCCGATGCAGCTAAACCATGTTGAGGAAGTTGAATGTTGTATGTATTTCGGAGGTTGTAGCCACTTGCTGAGCTAACGTCAGATCGAGCAATAAAGCTAGAATGATTCTGTTTGATATAACATACACAGCTGAGTATGAACAAGGCATATACAGTTGGGATTTTATGTGATTTGAACGAGTTTCTGCAAGATACTCTGATATCACTGTGGGTCATAGTTCGAATGATTTTCTTATACATAGTGTCTGGAGTTATCTTAACGTCGGTGGTGTATACTGCAAGGCAACCCTTTCGAACGCCATTGACGTCATTTAAGAAGTTGCTTATATCTGTGATATATATCGCTGCAACTGTTTTACTTTACATTCATAAGTGGGGTGCTGGCGCTATTTCATATCTGCTACCTACATCTGACATCCGCGCCGCGTGCTACATTCCTGAATACCATCTTTCATTCTATTCTTTAGGCATTTACGTCTCGGCACGTTTTTCATATTCTTTTTTTGTAAAGTGCTGGCCGGAGACCAGAGGCGGTTCATATTTCATGTCGTGCAGTCTCACAGGTTATTGTTTCATGCTTTCATCCGCACGTGGATTTCTCAATTTAAATTCATATCAGATAATATCCGAGGCGAGCGGGACTCGAACCCGTAACCTCCAGATCATCTATCTCGCCAGTTGAGCTGTAGTCGCCATATTAATTCGACCTGAAAGGGCCGACTAGATACGTGAGATCATCCTATCAGCCGACAACTCTCTATAGTGACCTTCTAGTACCACCTACGACCCGCATCTATGACGTCAAGTGATCTGATGGGTCGATATTAATCTCCCACTGCGCTTAGATTGCAATGTTTGTTCTTCGTATTATTAACTACACACAGAAAAAAATACTGTTGCGTTTCCAGTTAACTGTTAGTATTTGGATGTTTTTTCATCACTTTAAATATATTTACAGTTGTTTGAAATCCATGTCATTGGAAGAGTTCAATCCCTATATTCGAAGTAATCACAGGTACGCCAATAAATTCAAAATAATTTTATATTCGTTATAACGATATGTATAATCCTTCTAATACCAGTATTGACATATATTGCAATCAAAACATCCTTTTGTTTTCGAAATTTACCCTATGTTTCATTTAAGCAAAGCATACAATCTATTCAGTGTACAAAAATTATTACTGCAACAGCAGTTTGTGATAATTCATCTGATAAAAATTCATTTTGTTTCAATGGCCCTTGTATTTGCTGAACTATAATCAGTATTCGGCGGGACTGATAACCCGATTCAATGAAGTAAGAACAAAGAACAGGGGGATGATCTCAGTGCTACTATCGCCGCAAACTCGTCAACATGGACGAAGTTATTCCGTTGTGTTGTTTCGGTGTTAGCCGTGTTGTGTCATCTCGTGGTTTTGCGTATTGCATCAGCAATTGTGTAATTTAAATGTGTCCAGTTATATATTAAATGGGGGACCCACTGAGAAATTGGGACCTAGAAGTGCTAACACCCACATTTGAATGTAGGTATTTAGATTAGTCACAGTTATATTTTAGGTAATAATGCAACAACTGGTGCAGGCTTATGTCTAATTCTTATATCATGCTCCTTATAACTTCACACAAAATCACACCATTAAACATCTAAACGAATCAATCAGCTGTCCTCGCAATAAAATCTGTTGGTCCAAGGAAAAGGAAGTAGTTTAGAATCAATTACCAAACACAGATTCGATTCAACGACAGGCTGCGATTGAATCATTCATTGGAATCCAATGACATCTTGTAGTTGAATCGACAATACGATATAATTCGCTACCAACTATACACTTCCCATTGGAGAAAACGTCGCTGTATTTGAGGAATGCTGAGTGTAACGTCCCATTTAATCCAAGAGTAAGTCTTTGACAAAACGACAGATTTTTCTGTGTGTATAATAACACTAATATCACAGCATGTTTATTTCTTCTTTCCACACAGAAATCTACATTAGCTGTATCTAACATCGACCCTTATGAGACTGAAACTCTTCTATTTGGTTTATATGACGCTGGGCTAAGGAAGTGAGAGTAGAAAAAGCAAGAGTGAACTTCATCAGGATGAATACGATCTTTCGCAGCAAAGATTTTAGTGTGACACTTAAAACATCGTCTAGCTAAGTGTTACGTTTTTTCTAGTCTCTTCTACGGAGCTGAAGCATGGACTGTGAATGTCGCAACTCTGACAAGGATTGAGGCGTTTGAAATGTGGGTGTTCAGAAGGATCCTCAGTATATCGGATGGATAAAGTAACAAATGCTGAAGTTCAGAGACGCATCGGCAGAATAAAGCAAATTGTAGATTTAAATAAAAAGCGAAAATTAGAATATTTAGGCCATATTATGAGAGGGGAGAAATATGAACTTCTACAGTTGATTCAGGGCAAACGTAGTATAGGCTGAAGAAAAATTTCATGACTACAGAATCTGTGGGAGTAGTTCCGATGCACTTTTAACCAACTTTTCAAGGCAGCCGCATCTGAAGTAAAAATAGCTATAAGGATTGTCAACCTTCGACTTGGAAATGGTACTTGAAGAAGGTCTAAGGGCATCCAGATTTGCGCAGTGTATCCCAAATGCTGGCATTGCAGGGTTGTACCAGTGTTTCAGCCCGGATATTTTTGCCATTTTTGTAAATCTATATGCCTTTTTTGCAATATATCATTAAATTTTAGGTTGCACTGATAAAAGACTCCTAGGTCCTTCGCTTCACTTACTCAAATCAACGCCATACCATTAACATAACCGTCAAATTTAAAGTAGGTAAATTTTCTACTCTCATAATGACTTTTCCATCGGTTTTTATTCTTGAGAGTGTCACATACGTCAAAAAGTTTGAGTACGCTTTTAAAAAGCCTGGCGAACTGAGTAATTACAATACCAGACAGCGAGGTAAGCTAGTGCCATTGTAGACTTTCTAGGTGCCAAAATCGGCCAGAGTTTTCAGCTGTAAAATTATTCAATAAGCTTCCAGTCGAGATTAGATTGCTACATATGGAAGAATTTAGAAAAAAAAGTTAAACAAATTTTAACTAACAAGGTTTTTTATAGTGTAGCTGAATTTCTAACAGACGGAGATTATTGTACTTGTGATCTTTGACTTTTAATTGCATGTATTTCTATATTTTTATGCGTGTTTGTTTTTAACTATATGTTGTGTGTAAAACATGAATAAAGTATGAGTATGAGTATCAGTATATGATGGTGGGGGGGGCAGGCAACCCAACTTGTGCACGCTGTGGCGAGGAAAAAGAGTCCTCGGCACACATTCTATGTCACTGTGAAGCCCTTGGGTATCACAGGCAGACTACACTGGGTTCAAGAGCTTGAGGATATAAGATGGGCAGGACCCAAGACCATCCTCACCTTTGCGATGAGGGCTAGCCTTAGGAATTAGGGTAAGGAGAAGTGCATTAGGGCTCGCTTGTAGGCCTATGCACTGGTGGTTCTGGCCACCAGAAAGCTCTCTCCTTCATTCATTCATTAAACAACAAAAGTGCAGTTGGAGCACGTTCTCCACACTATATTTAACAAATGATAAGCAGAGCACCTTTCAGAAGCGCTCCTATCGAGGCACGAACCGCGATGATCCCTTCTCTATGACAACGCGCCCCTGTCACGTATTAAAATGCCGAGAGAGCCTGTCCGGAAAAGTCCCCGGAATTTTAAAAGTTAACTTTCTTTCCAGCTAACATTAAGCAGAACATTGTTTTCCGACTTTGATGCTCCGAATCTCGCGTACGCGCTCCTCATACAAATGAACAGCCCAAAGTGTTGAAGTGGGAAAATTAAAAAGCCGTACGCTCTGACGCCCGAGGGGCTGACTGAGTGCTGAATTAATCTTTCATTTGAATGAATCGTGTACTAAATGGAGACAACTGTATACTGCAGGTTTTGTTTTTTTCTGCGTAAGACAAGGCATGCAGATCGTCACTTCCTGATACTTTGCTTTTGCTGCTGTTTTTGAACATAATAGGTATCTCAAATAACTCAAATTAGGGATTTGTGAATACATTATAGTTTAACGTACAGAAAACTCAGGCAACAACGTTGTCAAAGAAGTCTCACGTTGGCTTACCAGCAGTGGAAATGGAGGGTCACCCAATAGGCGATTCACCTTCCGTCAAGCTTTTAGGGATCAACATCAACAATAACATGTCTAAGGACCGGTTTCTCAATGTCCAGTTAAACATTTATCTGCAAGATAACAGCAACTGTTAGATAAATTGTTTAAACAATTGAAGGCTAAACTTACGAAGTCACGCAAATCTTATCTGACAGTTGTATCCATAGAAACGCTATCTGGCAGATACCTGTCTGACACTTCCCAGAAGCTTGGAGTTTTGTTCCTCTGTAGGAAGCTGTATACGCAAGAGCAACTACTGCTGCTCTACAAGTTTGAGAATTGTTCTCATGTGTGGGGATACGCTCCGAAGCATTCTCTAAAGCTTCTGGACACTATCCAGAAGAGAGCAATTATACTAATCGATAAGCCTAACCTTACAAAAGACCTCCACAGCCTGGAACATCGAAGGAGGGTGGCTGACCTGTCTCCGTTTCACAGATTCTGTCACGGAAGATGTTCGAGTGAGCTGTCCCAGATAATAACACAAAAGGCCGTCCGATCAAGGAACACTAGAGAGGCTCTGCGAGCTCATCTTACCAGGTCGAAGTCCCTACACCCCGAATCAATCTTCTCCAGCATTCCTTCTTTTGGAGAACTTCGATGGTGTGGAATACGCTGCCGGGAAACTTGTTTCCTGACGGATACAACCTGCAGCGTTTCAAATCTAATGTTCACGACACTTATCCTCTCGCAGCGCTTCTACAGCGCCATAGGCTTTCAGCCTTTGCGTGTGGCTGACTATAATAAATGCTTTTAGCCTATATGGAAATAAATTTGAGCAGAATCTGCCCTTTTCTCTGAAAGTCGTAGGTACAAACAAAATGTACAGTGTCATATGTTCCTTAAAATCAGAGGTCGAGCTTTGGATGGTCTTTCCCTCAACATGGTTATCGTTGTCTTTCAGAGTTTATTTTGCTCACTCATATCGTCAGTTTATGTTCGAAAAAGGGGTATTTCCCTAAATTATGGAGAAAACTTTGATAGTACCTCTTCCTTAAACCAATGTTCCTCAAGAATTGTCTAATCTTAGACCGATTAGTCTTCTTCCCATTTTGTCCAAGGTCTTGACATGCACGTTGTGTAATATCCAAGTTGAGACAATTACAATATCTCGAACTATAGTATAGATTTCATTTTCTGAATTAGCAAATGTACAGGGTGACCGACGGGAACCGGACGTTTTTCAAATGGTTAGTATAACGTCGCTAGCGGTGGTAGGGAGGGATTCAGGTATCAGTCGCCTTGCTGTATAATGCCATTTTAGTACCTATGGAGCAGCGGACCGTAGAGCACCGTATGTTCGCTTATGACGCGTATGTTAAAAATGCTGAGTCGGTCACGGCCGCACAGCGACTGTTCCGCGTTCATTTTAATCTTGGACGCCACGATATTATTCCAAGCCGCAATACCATTCTCAGATGGGTTAACAGTCTGAGAACAACAGGAATGATCGTGAAGAAAAAGCTACCTGGAGACCAGTATCGGAAATTTTGTTTGTTTACCTCTCCGCTTGAATGAAAATGAGCTTAATCACTCATGACAATTACTGCACTTTCATGATCTCCAAGCAGAATTTGAATTCAAATGGCGGAGACTTCTCGTTGCTCATAATCTGTTGGCTTAAGTTGCTGAACAATAAACATCTTGTAAGCATGAAACGCTGAATCTTTTTTCAATATTATGCGCTCTGATTCACGACCTAAGTTTAATTCACGCGCGTGTCTTCGTGCAGACCATTGAGGGCTCCGAGTAAGCGCTTGTCTCACCCGCTGGACGTTTTCTGGCGTCCTCGCAGTCTTCGTGGGACCAGGTGGCTTTTTCTTCACAATCGCTCCTGTTGTTCTTAATATTAACCCATCTGAGAATGGTTTTGTGGCTTGGAATAATATTGTGGCGTCCAAGATTAAAATGAACCCGCAACAGTCGCTGCGCGGCCGTGACCGACTTAGTATTTTTAACATACGCGTCATAAGCGAACATACGGTGCCCTACGGTCCACTGCTCCATAGCTACTAAAATGGCATTATACAGCAATGCGACTGATACCAGAATCCCCTCCCTACCACCGCTAGCGGCGTTATACTAACCATTTGAAAAACGTCCGGTTCCCGTCGGTCACCCTGTATTTGGGTAACATCAACAAAATTGCTGATGGTGTACCAAAGAGTAACTAGTCATTAGTTTTATGACGTGGTATGAATCTGGCTATCATGGAGAAAATGGAGTGATCTTAATAATGAATAATAGAATCGATTTCTTAGTTCCTCGCATCAAGGATTTTTGTGCCTCTAAGGAGCCACGTTGGGACACAAGTTATATACAAAAACCAACTCATATTGACCGATATTTTCATAAAGAATCAAACCACCACCCATCTCAAAAGTACGAAATTATTAGAACTTTGACAGGATGGACTAGAAAAATTTGCGAATCAGAGGAACTCGACACCGAACTGGAACACCTAAAGAATGCTCTTAAGGCGAATGGTTATACAGAGAAGGTAATAACAAAAACAATGCGAAGAAATAGGGCAAACATAACCCCAACCGATAACAAAAGCTTTTTTACCATATGTACCTGGAATAACGGACAGAACAGGAAAAATGCTACAAAAAGAAAATGTCCAGACTAACTACAAGCCGACAAGAAAGTTACAGGAGTATTTGAGGAGGTCAAGGGGGAGACCCACTCACAACACCAGGGGTTTATCGCATACCATGCACTTGTGGAAGTGTGTACATAGGAACAACGAAGCGATCGATAAACACAAGGATTGCAGAACATAAGGCTAGCAGTCGACTAGGTTATCAGCCGAACATGCGATTAAGGAAGGAGGCCGTATGATCAAGTTTGAAGAAACTCAGGTTCTTGCCGCAACGTCTTCATACTATGCCAGACTTCACTGAGAATCCATTGAAATTCAAAAAAATCACAATTTCAATGGGAAAGAAGAAGCGCAGAACGTCAATCGGACATGGGTACCCATCTCAAAGGACCACAAAGATGTTGTGTAGAGCGACTAATATCGTAAATTTAACATTTACGTGACTCAGTATCAAAGTTAAGAATGTACGTTCCAGAATAAGATATTTATAGTATCAAGGGAAGCAGCAATTGAAAGATTATGGTTCGATAAATCCCCGATATTTGGCAATGGCCACGCAACTTCAACTCACGTATGCCATTCATCACCTTCTTGACATTTTTTGTATGCTTGGGGGTGCTTGCGAATAAGAAATATGCTCCGAGATTTGCCATTCACTCAATAAATAATATATTATTTCATAAAACGCTTCCATAAAGCGTGATTTGTGTCTTATAGGTATCCCATTATTTAAGACAAATCTGACTACGAAATTTTTTATGTGACCTTTTTCTGGGAGTTTCCTTCGGACGCCTTCTCACCCATGTGGCTATAAGTACGCACAGCAAAAAACAATCCCATAAATTTGGTTTCTTTTTATCCCAAATGACTGTTTGGGGATATATTGTGTGGAAATGCGTTCACGATAGATTTTGCTGGAAGTGTAAAGGTAAAACTTGACGAGCTATAGCAATGAAACATACTTGTACTTTGATGAAAGGAGTTTCCATGAAAATTAAAGAATACGAAGATATATACAGCATTGCTGACATTTTTCATTTTACATACCATTACCTTGCAGGGCATATTCATTTTTGTTTGACTTTTCTTGATTATTTTTAAAATTTTAATTTTGATGGACATAATTTGTTTCTACAAGAATTTGGAATGTTTGAACCATAGATATGAATGAATGAATAAGGTCCAGAGGCTATCCAGCAAGAAATGTGCCTGGTGCATAGGCCACACGATGGGCCCTTTTGCGCCTCTATCCGCGCTAGTTCCTAAGACCTGCCCTTTTGGCAAAGGCAAGTACATTCTTAGGACCTATCCGTTTTATCAGTATTGGTTCCAAGGTTCTGGAGCCCAGCATAGTCTGCTTGTGATAACCCAGGGTTTCACAGCGACACAAGATGTGTGCCGAGGTTTCTTCCTCTTCACCACACCACGTGCACGTTGGGTCGTTGACCACCCTCATCACGAACAAGTGACGCCTGAAGGTGTTGTGACCCGTAAATAGGCCTACTAGCAATCTCAAGTTACTCCTATCCAGAGAGAGGCAAAGTCGTCCTATTCTCTCTGCAGGCCCTGCTAATAGTTCCCGAGCTTGACGGAGATGATGACCAGAGATGTTGTTCCATCTCAGAGAGTGTTGATTCTGGATCCACTCTCCAGTTGTTTTCCTAATCAAGTTTGCAGATAGTCCTAAGGCTGGTTCCGGGCCCACAAAACCTTTACCCCAGCGTGCCCAGATACCCACATCAGTAATACCTTGTGTGTAGCTGAGATGTCGTCAAGAGCCCTCCTGCACTCCAGGACCAGTCCCGACGTTATTTTCCAAGCACTCAGTGCTTTGATGGCTGCCTGACTGTCAGAGCAGATAGCAGTCCGCCTCCTAGACCCGTCAATTTCCCGAATACGATTTACACAAGCAAGTATCGCATAGATCTCAGCCTGGAATACTGTGGTGTACCACCCCAGAGGGAGAGAAGGTCTTGTATGGGGTCCGTAGACTCCAGAGCCCGAGCCCTCTCTAGCGAGTGAACCGTCTGTGTACCAGACCTGTCCTCCTCCTTCGATGAGCTGTCTTTCCCTAGACTCCCACTCTTCCCTTGATGGAAACACCAGCGTAAATTTGCGATTGAAGCGATGCGTAGGAGAAACTATATCGCTCCTCGCTAACAAAATAGGACTATCCTCATGCAACTCTGCTAGAATCGTCGAATGTCCTTTGCCTGAATTCACAAAAGTCCAGCTACCCTGACTCCAGAGACGGCACCCAGTTTTTCTAGCTTCCCCTTGAATTACCAGATCCAAAGGAGGAAGATTCAATAGTGTTTCAATGGCACTCAAAGGTGTTGTGCGCACTGCACTGGTTATACTAAGACATGCCAAACGTTGAACCTTATTAAGTTTGGCTCTTATTACCGACGTCTTTATACAGGTCCACCACACTATGGAGCCATATATTAGTGACGGGCTGACTATTATAGTATAGAGCCAGTGCACCACTTTTGGGCTCAGGCCCCAACTACTACCGACAACTCTTCTGCAGGCCCATAATGAGTTTCGAGCCTTACTTACCTTATAATCCACGTGCTGCCTCCAAGTCAGCTTGTGATCCAGTATGACTCCTAGATACTTTACTTACTGAGACAATTCAAGTGTCGTTCTGAAAAAGGTAGACCTCACGAGGCCTTCCATCTCCCTTCTCCTAGTGAACATAACGAGCTCCGTCTTTTCAGCGTTCACTGACAGATCTACCTCATTACACCACGTTTCCACAACGCGCAGCGCGCCTTGCATTACCTCGGAGACTCTATTAATGAATCTACCCCTGACCACTATGCACCAGAGATATCACTTCCTTCTACGATTTTGAACTTAAAGTTATTCATTTGACTGTATTATTTATAATTTCTGCAATATTCGACCTCTCTTTTTTAATTCATTTAACTCAAGAAGCTAATGCCACTGTCGAACTCCTACAACAACAACTTCACCCACCATGAGATAGCAATTCATTGCAAATGAAAACTTCATCCTCAACTGGTCTGGATAGATGCTATATCCTGCCTACCGGTATGCAAAACAAGAGAGAACACCTACCTATTTCTTGTTCTGGAGGTAGGCGAACTATTTCTATTAAATCCGAGCTTTCACGCAGCACTAGCTTCGTTTCGATTGAGATATACATATCTGTGTACGTTTGTAGATATGTATGTATGTCGATTAAAGAACTTATTTGCTCGCTCTAATAGAGAGGCAACCCTTTTTATCAGAAAATAACATTGTCAGATATTCGTGTAACGATTTTGACATTGCTATGACGAAATCATTTCTTATTTTTTTAGGATCAGATGAGAAACAAAAGAAAACCTTCTGATTTTTCTTTATGCGACTAATATGCCTGATGCCTGACAATGACTACATATTAGTAATGAACAACCGGGCTCTGCCAAGGAGTCACTCATTCAAGCTGTTAGGAGTCAACATTACAGAAAATCTGATCTGGCACGAACACGTTGCGTCAATTGCAACAGCTGCTAGTAAAAAGCTTGGGTACCTATTTAGAACCAGAAAGTACTTTTCACCATGTAACCTCCTCACGCTATATAAAGCCCAGATAAGACCTGGCCTGGAGTATTGCTCTCATGTCTGGGGAGCTGCTGCCCCTACTATCATATCTATACTAGATGCCGTCCAGAGAAGGGCAATTCGACTAATTGGCGACCCGGCCTTAACGCTCTACCACCAGCCACCATCTTACCGGCGTGTTGTTGGTGACCTCTCTCTCTTCTATCGATATTCAAACGGAATCTGCTCCTCTGAGCTATCCATTATCGTTCCGCCGCTTACCGCTCCTGTCAGATGTATCCGCGCGACCGCGGCATCTCATCCTAAGGCGGTGGTTCTTCATACATCAAGAACCGAGCGGTACAACTGCACATTTATTCCCAGGGTGTCCAAGGCTTGGAATGGACTGCTAGGAGATGTATTTATTGGGCCTGTGGGTATTGGCCCATTCAAATCCCGCGTTAACAAACTTCCCCTAACATAACCCTTTCACAGCAGCCGCGGTGCTCTGGTATTTAGGCTCTGCCTAGGTGGTCTGCTCAGTTATGAAAAAAATGTCGAAACCTCGCATAAAGAAAAGTAAGGAGTTTTTGTTTTAATTCTGACCTAATCCTAAAAAAATTACAGGTGAATTTGTCAGAAATTAATTTTTGTGCCAATTCGACCACTTTATACAAAGTCATTAATTTCTGCAATTTTTGTGGCAGTTTGCGCAGTTTGTGTGTGATCACAACCATTTTTGAACTTCTTACGACACTCAAATATTCTGTATCGTGAGAAACTATGATCTTCGATTCCTGTTTCTTGTCAAACATTGAATCTCAAAGCCTACTTTGGCAATAGTATATTAAACATGAGACTCTTGTGTCTCAGTTGGCGTGTTATAAAATTCTACCTCGTTGTATACTGATTTAGAGTAGTCGTCCACGACTACTCTAATTTGTCAACTTTATTCTTTGCTGACGATCAGGTGATAATTGCAAACTGTGAAGAAGATATAGACTTAACTTAAAGAGGAATACGAACTGGCGGGAATAAAAATAAACATGTCAAAAACAGAGTACTTGAAAGTAGGCAAAGAAGATGAAGATCCAGATTTGCAATTAAGACATATAAGGAAATGCGAAGAATATAAATATCTAGGTAGTATTATATCTAATAAGGGATCATCTGTCCAAGATAAACGATATAGAGTACAGCAAGGGCAAAAGAGCGTACGAGCTTTGAATTCTTTACTTTGATCCAATCGAATTTCCTTGAAAACGAAGCTGACTATCTACAGAGCGATTGTAGAACCAATATTGACATATGGGTCAGAATGTTGGCAGATGACTGAATCATCAAAGAAAAAAGTAGACGCAGTAGAAATGGATTTCCTCAGAAGATCGTGCCGTATATCCAAATTACAACACATACCAAATATTGAAATCAGGCAACGAACAAATAGAATATACAGAACAACGGAAAGAATAGAGACAAGACAGTTAATATGGTATGGACACGTGAGACGAATAGAAGAACACAGGTGGCCAAGGAAAGCTTTTGACTACACTCCACTAAATAAGAGAAAACGAGGAAGACCAGCTACCACATGGTTAAATGGGGTCATGACGACGATGAGGGACCAGGGAATCGCCGAAGATGCCTGGAGGGACAGAAACATGTGGCGATCGAAATGCGGGATGCGGTAGAAGCTGATATATTATATATATGTATACTGACTTATCCCCGTATCAAAGTTGACCCCTGCCACGTCAATGTCCAATCGGATCCATAAAATACTCTGGTGGGCGTAAAGCGGCAAATAGCAAAGCCGGCGTTTCTTTTGTGCGAGAAGCGATAGTTGAATTTTCACCGGGCGCAAGGTGCATATAAAAATATTTGCTGAAACGGCAATTATTTCTGGCAAATGGAACGGGATACTCGGAACGACCCACTTTAACTTAAAAGTACCCACTACGGCCTGCTTGACTGCCTCGCAAAGTGTCACAAGTAATAAAAAGAAGTGGAAAACTCACCTCGGAGATACACTTGATATACCGCTACGGCGATAGAAATAGTTTTTATTGGGGGTGAACGCAGGTATTTCTAGTTTTGAACTCCGGTCAACAAAAGTTTGATTTCGTTTTTTACGTATGGGATAGTGAAATCTAATAGATGTCGTAGTAATTGATTGTCTGCCTGATTTGAAGTTCTGGCAGTGGTTTATTGTTTACTTTCTGTTCCACGCGTCTTTCAAAAATGTATTGCTTCAAGATTCTTGAGATCATATGTCAAGTTTGTCTTACGGTTCCACTGAAAAAAATGTTAAGAACCGGAAGATGATGCTCAAAAGTACATATAACGAGTTGAATTGGAGTCTTGAATGGAAGCATAAAGAAAACCCAAGACCGCAAAAGGTCCAAACTGTTAAAAACCAAACCAAAATTCAGGATGGATTTTGATACTTCAGTAAATCGAAACACCATATTATCAAGTCACCAGACCTAAAATCCATGAACCCTGCACCGAATATCATTGTTGATGCCCAGCTAATTGAGTTCGGTCCCTTTCCCTGCGGTTACTCAACTCATCGCTACTGTCAGCCCGTTTCCTCTACCTCTAGCCTTTATTGGTGTCCATTTCCCCACCTTCCTATCTCGACTCCACACATAACCCACATTTCCGTTAATTTTAGTTTCAAATTTCCAAGAGGCTTTCAGCAAACTGTGATATACTAAGCTATCTGTGTCATAATATAACAGTTTTGCTTGGTTGTAAACTGTTAGCTCTATGCAAGTGTGATATGTATAATGCAACTCTCCAACTGAAATGTTGGGATCGGTTTGTAAAGTTTAGAATATCATCATGGTCATTTATTTAAATGTATAAGATGTTTCCAGTAAACAGTGATGTATTAGGCGATCCGTGTCGTTATATAACATACTCGGTTGCAAAATATGGATTTTATGCTACGAGTATGTATCAAGCAATCATTTAAAAGACATTTGTGTGAAATGGCCTGAAAGGTATAGAATATTATTTTAAGGCCAGACTTTATGCCAATAGGGAGTCCTTCATAAATACAAGAAATGGGGTTACCTATCTACCCAAAGTGTAAGAAAAAAAAGGGACGTTCCCATACTTTCTTGCTTATATGCGTGAAGTAAGCGATCACTTTTAAAACAACGACCTTTTCCCTTCACAATGTTACTGAGGTTATATTATATGCGAACGCTGGGAGTGGATTTGTGAACGAGATATTAGACCGTGGTTGGTGGATATTATGAGAAAGATGAATTTAAAACAAAACAGCCCTTTCTGTCAAGACGTCTTGGTGTGCCTTGTCGCGTTAAAGCCGAAATGGCGGAGCATCTCTCACCTATAAATTTTAAAAGCCTCAGCCTCTCAAGATATTCTCAGTGGCGTACATGTAGGGTGAAGTGCAGACGATAATTCGTAGTGAATTCCTGTTCCACATTCCACATTCAGTCATCTCTAAACATGTTATATTCATTTTGTTTGTCATAAGGAATTTTGCACATCAGAATATGTCATAAGGTAGAGTAAACACAATACAAAGTAAGTACATCTTCTGAATATTTTTTCTTGACTTCATATTTCCTTATTCTGATTGTTTTACTTCACCTCTTATTTAATACTGTGTTTTTGCTATTTCATTTTTTTAGTCAAAAAAACCACGTGGTTTTTTTAGTATACACGTCATAGAGTGAACTCTCTGTCCATTGCTCTTGCCAGGTTCGTAGTAGGTTAGGGCAAAGTTTACGCAATACATATAAGTTGGATCACTCTCCGTCGGCACATTGAAGAATTCACATCAAAGCGATGCCGCAGCCGCACGCGCCAGTTAGTTTTTGCGTTGGTTTTTGACCAAGTACGAGGGTCTTTTAGCGGGGACTTGCTAGCGCCTGGATTTTACGTATATACGAGGGTCATTGAAAGACTAGGTATTCACAGGCGATTTGGACATACAAATACAAATATACCATTTATTTTGCTTTTACACTAATGAATCTCAAATGATTTCACATATTATAGCTATTTCGTAGATAAGTAAAAATTGGTTAAAAGCTGCTGTAGTATTTTTACCTTAATGTTTTGTTTATTTGGCTTATTTTTGAGACCACAGCTTAGAAAATTTATGGTATAGTTATGTACAATTTTAAAAAATAATCATGTGGAAATGCTTTACATGGATGTCAATAAATTGTTTTTGACATTTTGCTTTTCAGTGTTATTCTAATTGCTACTGTAGAAACTAAACTTTTAAAATTATCAATAAAAATATTTCCGAGCTTTAAAATATAATTTAGAATGTTCCTGGGTGGTATGGTAAGACCACCGAATGAATATTTTGTCTCACTATACGCTTTTAGCGTGATAAAATCCTTTAAGTACCTGTAGGTCTTGAATTAATCACTTTAGACCCCAAGTGTGTTAGTTTGTTGAAATTGTTTTATCGGGAGGAACACAGAAAGGCACAAATGTACAAGGTGTCCCATTGATAATTTTGAATCGAATGTCACGTAACCAAAAACAAATACAGTAGTACAATGACAAAAAAAAGGCACAACATCTGTTCTAATTTACATCCCCAAAATTATAATTCTCTACTACTGCCCAGTTCCGACATATTGCTTATCTTAATCGTCGTGAAACACCCTGTATTTATATCCTTTACATTTCAAGGTTTACCACAAAATAAGGATGGATCTGGTTGTTATTTTCCATCCATTAATAAATGTATCTCCAGGCTGACGTCGGTACACTGCTACCGGTGTACCGGGGAGACGGAGCAAGGGGCAGGTCGTTTTGATATTTTTGCGGAGTGATCCATCTTTTATATATTCCGTGAACTTTGGTTAGGGCCAGTCCCTCGATCTTTTGTCACTCGTTCAGACATCAGTTATTCCGTCAGAATTATTGTCTATCGTAGTGGATAGCCTCTTTTGTTTATTCTGGCAGCAAGGCAGCCGATCTGCTAGGTAAATGACCTACAAACTACTTTACTGATTTATCTAGATGACTTTTCCATATTTCTCGTTGAACTATAGTCCTAGAGCCAAGAAGCTATTGTGAATGTCTTGTCATGGCTTCACTGGATCTAAATTCCATTAAGCATAAGTGGAAGGAGACTGTCCACTTTACTGTCCCTCTACACTGTGGCTTAGTTAATCCAAGCAGTTCAAGCATCTTGGAATAGATATCGCAATCAGATAGAGATAATCTTAGTTTGTCGGTAGTGTATTCAGCTAACGAATCGTCAAACAGATTACTAATTTGCTTGGATATCAACATATTTTTTTCGAACCTTATCATTTCATTCTGCTTGTAAGACTGCCAAAGTTAATGCTCAAGGAATTATTCGTTTTAAGTGTAAAGTTTATTTCTTCACTGAGAAGAAACATAAACATATCTATTCAAAATAGGTCAGACTAATGAGGTTTTAGTGAGTAAATCTTTTTTATATTCCATTATAAACATAGATACTGGAACCTATGTAAATTTTCATTTTCGTTAAACGAGACTGAAACTCAAAACAGCGTCCGGATTTGTAATCAGCGTCCTCAAATTATGTAGGACCGAGGTTTAGTCCTCATAGAAGATCAAATAAAGATTTTAGATTTTTTGTGGGTGAACCTCGGGATCCGGGCGTCCGAAAATTTTCATTTTCGTTAAACGAGGCTGAAACTCAAAACAGCGCCAGCGTCCGGATTTATAATCAGCGTCCTCAAATTATCTATGACACGAGGCTTCGTCGTCATAGAAGATCAAATTAAGATTTTAGATTTTTTGTGGGTGAACCTCAGGATCCGGGCGTCCGAGATTTTCCATTTTCGTTAAACGAGACTGAAACTCAAAACAGCGTCCGGATTTGTAATGAGCGTCCTCAATTTATGTAGGACATGAGGTTTCGTCCTCATAGAAGATCAAATAAAGATTTTAGATTTTTTGAGGGTGAACCTCGGGATCCCGGCGTCCGAAAATTTTCATTTTCGTTAAACGAGGCTGAAACTCAAAACAGCGTCCGGATTTGTAATCAGCGTCCTTAAATTATGTAGGACACGAAGTTTCGTCCTTATAGAAGATCAAATAAAGATTTTAGATTTTTTGTGGGTGAACCTCAGGTTCCGGGCGTCCGAAAATTTCCATTTTCGTTAAACGAGACTGAAACTCAAAACAGCGCCCGGATATGTAATCAGCGTCCTCAAATTATGTAGGACACGAGGTTTCGCCCTCACAGAAGATCAAATAAAGATTTTAGATTTTTTGTGGATGAACCTCAGGATCCGGGCGTCCGAAAATTTCCATTTTCGTTAAACGAGACTGAAACTCAAAGCAGCGTCCGGATTTGTAATAAGCGTCCTCAAGTTATGTAGAACACGAGGTTTCGTCCTTATAGAAGATCAAATAAAGATTTTAGAGTTTTTGTGGGTGAACCTCAGGATCCGGGCGTCCGAAAATTTCCATTTTCGTTAAACGAGACTGAAACTCAAAACAGCGTCCGGATTTGTAATCAGCGTGCTCAAATTATGTAGGACACGAGGTTTCGCCCTCACAGAAGCTCAAATAAAGATTTTAGAAAACATATCTGTTCAAAATAGGTCAGACTAATGAGGTTTTAGTAAATCATTTTTTTATTTTCCATTATAAACATAAATACTGGAACCTATCTGCTTCAGATATTGAGAGGAAGACAAAACCTTGTTTCACTTCCTGGGCAGATGTGCTGCTCAAGGACCAAATATTTAACAGGCGGAGTTTGAAGAGGAATAACTATACTCAGTAAACTGCTTCTGACTCATTGACATTTACCATGCGGGTTTTTAGTTTTCGTTTCGTGAGTTGATCAAAAGGATAATATCTAGTACTATTAATACTACGCCACTGTCCGTGGCTCCTGCGATGTAGCAGATGAAGCAAGGCCGTAACACACCCTATGTAAAGGAAATTCATTTACTGGAAAATATAACCAGATTTGCGGATGAACAGCTCCCACACGAAAATTATATTTTCTCAAAAACGGCCGCGTACAGGATTTCTCATCCCTGTTTATCATACATCTGACGGTTTCAGTTTTATGAGTGGGATCCATATAAAAGGAAATGGAAAGTGATTAGGAATGGCAGACTTGGATAATAAATCGTATTTCGTTTGAAATTGAAATGGTAATTGACTTAGAACCATCTGGAAACGTCACTTGTCGATGATTTTCTTCTTCTCACTGTCTAAAATCTAAAATCGTAGGTATAAGTCGGTGCAACTGAGATTACAGCTTTCTCAAGACGATTCACATAACTTACTCTGAACCATAATCAAGTGTCTTGATATTTTAATTTGTTCGTAAAGGTTTTTTGATGCGGACACTAACAGTTCAGTATTCACGAGTTCAATAAAGACATCTTCTAACATACGTTCCAGGTCCACAAAATTCGACTGTACCCCTCGGTTCTTGGTATAAGAATAACTACTTTGGAACGAGATGCTTCAATCCCACGTGTGAATCTAAAACTAGTCCTAGTCCATAAAAAAGGATCTCCAACAAATCCAGATAATTATCGCCAACTTTCGTTAATCTCTCATGCGAGGTTCTACTATATATTTTACAGTCTCGTTTGGAGGGTTTTATTGGCTGGCAAATTTCTCAGGCGCAGGCAGGTTTCGTAAAAGGACGCGGTACGCGTGAACAGATCTTAAACATAAGACAGATTATTGAAAAAGGCAGAGAGCGTTATTTTCCCGTTTTTATCTGCTTTGTGGACTATTCTAAGGCGTTTGATAACGTAAAGTGGCCTAAACTGTGGGAAATCCTTATCTCCATAGGAGTCCCTTACCACTTAGTATTTCTCATACAGCAACTCTATGACTCTAGCTCAGCTCGTGTAAGAATTGATGGTAGCCTGTCTGGTCAAACAGCAACCAGAAAAGGAGTTCGTCAGGGATGCGTATTATCTCCTATGTTATTTAACATTTACTCTGAATTTGTGATGAGACAGGCATTGGACAACTGGAATGGCGGTATAACTATTGGCGGAAGCAAAATATCTAACTTAAGATTTGCTGATGATACAACCCTTATTGCTGCTTCTCAGGAAGAACTAGTAACTCTATTGAACGTTTTAGAACAACACAGTGCAGCATATGGTCTTGGTATTAACTACAACAAGACCAAGGTTATTATCGTAGATAGAGAGCACGACAATCATCGAGAAATAAAGTCAATAGGCCTGTGAGGTAGTTCAAAGTTTTGTGTACCTCGGTTCTTTGATCGTCAATTCAGGTAGCTGTGAGAATGAGATTCGACGGCGCATTCAATAGGCACGGGTGGCCATGACAAAGCTTACTAAAATATGGCGTGACCATAACATCACTAAAGCTACCAAAATGTCACTGATTCAGTCTCTTGTGTTCTCCATATTTTTGTATGCCTCGGAAACTTGGACTGTTAAAAAGGCAGATCGAGCTCGCATAGATGCTTTTGAAATGTGGACGTGGAGGAGAATGCTGAGAATTCCTTATACCGCCCATCGAACTAATGTTTCCATACTGGATGAGCTCGATAATCCAAAGAGACTATCCTCCATTGTGTCGATGAGAATGCTTACATTGTACGGACATATTCACAGAAGCGATAATATGGAGAAACTTGTAGTTCAGGGTCACGCCCCGAGTGGGCGGCGCCGTGGCCGTTCCCCTACACGCTGGGTGGATACGACGAAACAGTTGCTAGATATGAGTGTCAGGAGCGCCACTGAACTGACAGTAAATCGCGAACGATGGCGAGCTACAGTTCTCAAAGCTATTGATAATATTCGTGTCGGCAATACTCTAGCTCCGAATTAATGCTTTTTTAGGAGTTTACAACATGTATGTTAAGTCATTGTGACTATAATGATGAGTCCTTTTCGGGATTAAAGAATCTTGTTGTTGTCGAAATTTTATTAAACTATTTATTTTATAAGATTTTATTTATCTGCAGAGCAGCGAGTAACAGTCTTTACAACTTTTCCAACAAAACGGCACACTCTATCCGTTATTTTCAGATGTGGCGGTACAAAGTATGTCCGACGTTATCCGGAAACTAAGCTCCAAGTAACTGGAGTACTGGCCAAACAACGGGTTCAAAGCTTTTAAAATAAAATTTTGCTGCATACGCTGCGTATATTTCCGAAACTTGCGAAAGTTACCAGTTATTCATATGCAAGCAACTTGTAAAAGTTTTTAAACCGGGAGCCATACGAGGCTGCACTTTTGTTTGTCGTACATTCGGGCTGAGAATTTCCTCTGCTGCTACTGCAGTTATTTGGAACGGGAGTTCGCATTTTCTTTTCATACATACAAGGTTCTAATGTAGTACGGCACATAATACAGGGTGTTATTTAAGTATGTTAACAAACTGTAACCACGAATAGTACTCCGAAAAATAGAAAGAAAATGTCATATAAACATGGGTCCGGAAATGCTTCCTAAGGGAGCTACGCTCCTTTGCATGGGGCACCCTGAAGACGGTTTTCCCTCGATATTCTCGAAACCATTCACAACAAAATTACGAAATTAGGTACGATGAGTAAACTTTTGACGCTGAATCTGATTCTGAATTCAGATTTTTATAATTTTAATCAGAGGCGTATCATACGGGAGGAGTTAAGGGTAAAAATAACCCCATTTTCTAAATGGTAATTTTTTTGACATTTTGATTTCAGAATATGGTATTTCAGAGATTTCTACGTAAAAATGGTTTCTTGGTACATCTCGATAGGGCTAACCGTTTTGCAGAAAAATGCAAATTATTGAATCGATGCAGGCTATTGTAAATAAATAAATGTTCATCTATTTAGTAAGTGTGTTGTGAAAAACAATTGCAATAATTGATAAACAACTTGAGAACTGTCAGTTTATTCAGTTTAGAGTTTGTTGAAGTAGAAGTGTTCTGATATTCTGCTTAAAATGGTCCAATTTACTAACGGAGAAATGACAGATATGCATTTCTGTTATGGAATGGCTCAGGGTAATGCTCATGCCGCGAGACGTATCTATCATGAACGATATCCCTAACGCGCAGTGCCTGCTGTAATAATATTTATACGAATCCACGCCCGACTTTCCGAAACAGGTAGTTTTAAGAGGTCTACAGTTGAAAATAGGAAGATCTGCAATAGTACGAACCGTTCAGATGGAGGAAGCAGTTCTAAACGAAATTGAGAGAAATCCTGAAACTAGTACCTAAATGTTTTGTAGTAACTCTAAACTGAATAAACGGACAGTTCTCAAGTTGTTTATCAATTACTGCAATAGTTTTTAACAGCACACTTACTAAATAGATGAACATTTATTTATTTACAATAGCCTGCATCGATTCAATAAATTGCATTTTTCTCGAAAACGGTTAGCCCTATCGAGATATACCAAGAGACCATTTTTACGCAGAAATCTCTGAAATACCATACTCTAAAATCAAAATGTCAAAAAATACCATTTAGAAAATAGGGTTATTTTTACCCTTAACTCCTCCCGTATGATACGCCTCTGATTAAAATTATGAAAAACTGAATTCAGAATCAGATTCAGCGTCAAAAGTTTACCCATCGTACCTAATTTCGTAATTTTGTTGTGAATGGTTTCGAGAATATCAAGAAAAAACTTCAGGGTGCCCCATGCAAAGGAGCGTAGCTCCCTTAGGAAGCATTTCCGGACCCATGTTCATATGACATTTTCTTTCTATTTTTGGATGTACTATTCGTGGTTAAAGTTTGTTAACATACTTAATTAACACCCTGTATATTGAAACTGATCTGGAGTCATCTGCTCATTTTCTATAATCGTTATCGTAAGTTTAAAGAAATGCAAGATTCGCCAAGGTCCTACAACGCCCTTTTAGTAGAAAGAGAGGAATAAAATAGGAGTGACAGCTTCATATCACCCTCTGATATTGCGCGGACGCCTACAAGTCAGCATTGGGGACAGGAGCGGGAGTACACACATAAAAAGAAATTCTCAAGTCAAGTATTGCGATACTCTTGTAAATACATACTCACAACAAGAATATCGGTTCTCACTCTAAGAAAGAATATTTGATGAGAAAATTATAGAAAATTTGTATCAAGAATAATATTTTTGATTTATACACTTATTTTAAAGAAATATGCTCCGAAAAAAAATATAATTTTCTTTGCAACCAAGGCTATAATAATTTAATAACAAATATTTCATAATTTTATATCAAGATTATCATTTTTTCCAGCGGTGTCCAGTTTACTTCTATCAAGAATATAGACAGCTTGAAAATGCGAACCATCATTTACAATATGATAATCTTGATTTGAAAATGAACGCTGTTTTAGAAGCACACCCTATATTTGTATCAAGTAAATCATTTATTTGAGGTCTACCAACCTCGGAGTGCGCAAGCGCGCAGCGTGTCACGGGTCAACTCTAACCTCTCCACCCTCTCAACTCAACAGCCTGTTGCCCGTCCGCGTCCGCGCCGCCATTATCGGTTTTCGGATTGTCGCATTCGCCGCCGTTTTTAGCACCGTAGCGTAATACCTGCATCCTGAATCCTGCATTATAGCACATAATAGTATCTAGTCAAACTGTTAAATAAATTGCCATTGCCACGTGATACCCGTGATACCACCGTCAAACATCAGTCATCCAATCTGCCGGCAGTGCTGGTCCACCGCCATTTGAGTCGCGTCCCAGTTCCCATCAGCTTCCTTATCACTGGATCTATCCAACCATGAATGAGCTATTAAATAAACTGGGATGCGAAGACCTTAGTCAGGTGTTCCTAGATAAGTACTAAGAATATTAAATGTGATTTAAGAAATTTTGCAGAACTATTTCTCCAGAAAAATTTCTACATGCTCATAGAAGGGTTTGGATGCTCAAATTAATACTATTAGATTCCTCATCCAAGAATATCATAATTTTAGAATAAAGTTGAGCTACTTGCGTCAAGTTTATGAAATGCTCCCAGTTAAGATTATGAAATGCTTGTCAAAATTATGAAATACTTCGGTCAAGATTACCATATGCTTGATTTAAGATTTTGGTATTCTTACTATCAAGAATTTCCCAGTTTTTCACTGAAGATATTTTCTCAATCTAACCCTTATATGGTCAAAGATATCGTATTCTCACTTTAAGATTAGCATAACTTTGCGCTTATAGGAAGTTATGGTATACTTGAATTAAAGCATCTGTGTTCCATCTAAGAAATTATTTTTATGTGTGTAGTTGGTACTAATCCAAGAGTTAATATATCTGTAAACTTTGGGAGGTATACCACAATCTTGCAAGCAGAAATTATAGCCATAGTGTTGGAAATCAGAGAGCGGAACAAAAGCCCCTTGACCAACAAATCTATAAAAATATTTTCAGATAGCCAGGCTGCCATGAACTGGAGCTAAGCAGCATCGAGCGCGTCCGTTTCTTGGATGAGTGACCACTTTAGGCAGTATTTCTATTTTTCAGCATTGATACCCACCAGATGGCGCTAAAATACGGTTCCATTTGTCACTATTGAAGTTTTTTACCCATCAGAGAGGGTTATCTATGAGCGGAACTGTGCGGAGAGCAACGAGTTCAACTACTTGGCCTAGTCCATGATTGCAGAGTGCCGTCCCGCCTATTTCGATGGGAAATACCTGCAGCCCGTCGAGTGTGCTGTGGACGTAAATCGACCGGGAAATTTTCCCAGGCATTGGCAAGTGTCTCTCGATCGAGATATATGACTTTTCGCCACTGACCACGTCAGTGCAATTTTTTACTTTAAGTGGGCCGGGCTGTGCCTTTTTGAATTTCCCGGTGATATATGGCGCACCGAATCAATTTTTAAACGCGATGAAATAGCTGGAGTTGTAGCGTGGCCATGCAAAGGCTTCGCTGCTAGGACTGTGTTATACAGGGTGGCCTATACGTGGATATACCAAGAGATAACGTAGTAGTACCACTACTACTGCCGGTGTGGGGGCGGGTTAGAATATCTCCCATCGTATATCCTGCGTGTCGTAAAAGGCGACTAAAAGAAACACCGAACTACTGTCGGTATAAACAGTAACCTCTTCTCAACCAACAGCTTCGGGTGGACGAGTTGAGAAGAGTCAGGACACCTTCTTGTCCTTGGGGTGAGAAATTGCCCCTAAAGGCGGATGAACCAGTAGATACCATATGGTCAACGGCATGAGGATGCAGAAAGCAAATGGGAAACTACTGCATTAAAGATCTTAAAGATATCCCAAGACAAACTCGTAAAATGTGTAAATGCATTTTACGAGTTCACAACATGTCTGTTAAGACGTTGTGACTATGATGATGATGATGACCACTACTACAGTTTTAGCCTGGAGTGAATAGGTATTTTTCTTGGATTATCCATTTCACTATTTATCTATAAATCAAAACAATCTCCAGAATGGTGAAAGTCTCACGTTGGCTTACCAACTGTGGAAATGGAGGGTCACCCAATGGTCGAGTTACCTTCCGTCAAGCTTTTGGGGAACAACGTCAACAACAACATGTCCTGGCACGACCACGTCGTCAGTATTGCTAAAACGGCATCCCTGAAACTTGGGATTTCGTTCTGCTGTAGGAAGCTGTATACACCAGAGCAACTGCTGCTGCTCTACAAGGCACAGATCCGACCATCGTTGGAGTATCGCTCACATGTGTGGAGATGCGCTCCGAAGCACTCTCTAAAGCTACTCGACACTATTCAGAAGAGAGCAATCAGACCAATCATGGCCGACTCTACACTAGGCCGGAGCCTTAGATGTGGCAACGTGGCTTAGCTGTCAAATAGTGGCCCTATAGTTTCAGAATAATTATTACATTTTATATGTATTAGAGTTCATCTCGGTTAATAAATTAAGGAAAATAATTTTTAGAACTACTACTACTAATACCACTGACATCTGATGTCTGTTTCATCACAGTCAGACACTACAAAATAAAAATAAACGCAACCTGTTTCCTCTGCCACTTCTACTTCCACTTAAATGAACACTCAATTTACTTTGTAAATTATCACTTGAGCTAGAAAAATTCACTATTAGGTCACTGTGAAGCCATTCTTGCTGGTCTTGATTTCCCTTTCACTATCAAATCCTTTCGTAGGTATGCCCCAGGCCATGCCCAGATGAGTTCTATTAACTGTATTTTTCTGTGATATTTGGGAGGTCCAGAAAACATTATAGGTACCACATTGTGCTTTAAAATAGGTCTTATCCTTTGAAATGTTTGTCAATTATTGTCTTTATCCTTATAAATATAACCAGCTCTTCTGAGGAATACCTTTCACCCACTTCTGTTTATGTCCCTTATCGGACGCACAATTGCTAGTGCAACCTGGTACTACACACTTTGCAGGCATCTGTTTATCTTTATAGTTTCATTTGTGCAGGTAAATAAGTAGAAATCCATTCAAAATCACCTTGCAACGTTCTTTTTAATCTGGAATAAGGTTATGTTGGGCCATGGTTTGGTAGTCCTCTACTCATGCCTCTACTGGGCTGCAACCTGGTACTACACGCTTTGCAGGCATTTTTTTATCTTCATAGTTTCGTTTGTGCAGGTAAATAAGTAGAAATCCATTAAAAATCACCTTGCAACGTTCTTTTTAATCTGGAATAAGGTGATGTTGGGCCATGGTTTGGTAGTCCTCTACTGGGCTGCAACCTGGTACTACACGCTTTGCAGGCATCTTGTTATCTTTATAGTTTCGTTTGTGCAGGTAAATAGTTAGAAACAAATTAATAATCACCTTCCAACCATTATTTTCTGCACCTGGAAGAATACACATGACATAACAACAAATGAAAACACGGCCTGATCTCCAACGTTGCCATATTTCAATGCTCCGGCCTAGTGAGTAGAGACGGCCATGGACCAATCGATACGCCTAACCTCACAAAGGACCTCCACAGCATGGAACATCGAAGAAAGGTGGCTGACCTGTCCCTGTTTCACAGGTTCTATCACGGAATATGTTCGAATGGGCTCTCTTAGATAATAACACCAAAGGCCGTCCGATCGAGGAGCACTAGAGAGGCTCTGCAAGCTCATCTTTACCAGGTCGTGTTCCCTACTCCCCGAACCAGTCTTCTCCAGCATTCCTTCTTTTAGAGAACCTCGACGCTGTGAAATGAGCTGCCGGCATATTTGTTTCCCGGTGGCTACAACCTGCAGCGTCTCTAATATAACGTGCACAAACACTTGTCCCCTCGCAGCGCTTCTACAGCGCCATAGGCTTTCAACTTTTGCGGGAGGCTGAGGATAAAAAACATTGCAATACGGAGATTATGACGAAAATGCTGTTAAGAGTCATTTATAGATGTTTCAATTTTGCTTTTAGATATGAGTTTCTCAGGGTGGGAGGTCTTTTGCATTTCCTAGATTTAGAAAATAAGAACAGTTATGGTTCGAATATGGTTCTTCTTTATTTCGACTGCACAATAGTTGCCAATTCCATTTTCAACTTAGACCTAATGTCTCTACCTTTAATATTCGAACTATCATTTCATCGTCGCATCTCCAGAGTCTCATATGAGACTGAGCTCTCATATCTTTGCTCTTTTTTTATGAGTACGAAAAACATTCCTCAAAAACGTTGAATGTAGATGAAAGCCTACTTGAGTGGAAGTACGGGTAAGACTTTTATGTCTCATTTTGTGTGTTAAAAAGTTCCACCTTTCAGGTAAGTAAGAGCACCAGTCTCACAATATATTGTTATATTCTCGTATATCTAAGTAAGAGCTCATTCCTTGGGCCAAAAAAAGGTGTTTCTCCCATTTTACTTCCCACACCGATAGGTGAGGGGAGTATTGTGATCGCGAAAATTTTCGATTTTGAGATAATACGCTTTTTGCGCGTTTTATGATGTCTACATAACGAAAAACCACGTCACTCATTTCCGTCGGTCTGTCTGTCTGTCGGTCTGTCTGTCTGTCGGTCTGTCTGTCTGTCGGTCTGTCTGTCTGTCGGTCTGTCTGTCTGTCGGTCTGTCTGTCTGTCGGTCTGTCTGTCTGTCTGTCTGTCTGTCTGTCTGTCTGTCTGTCTGTCTGTCTGTCTGTCTGTCTGTCTGTCTGTCTGTCTGTCTGTCTGTCTGTCTGTCTGTCTGTCTGTCTGTCTGTCTGTCTGTCTGTCTGTCTGTCTGTCTGTCTGTCTGTCTGTCTGTCTGTCTGTCTGTCTGTCTGTCTGTCTGTCTGTCTGTCTGTCTGTCTGTCTGTCTGTCTGTCTGTCTGTCTGTCTGTCTGTCTGTCTGTCTGTCTGTCTGTCTGTCTGTCTGTCTGTCTGTCTGTCTGTCTGTCTGTCTGTCTGTCTGTCTGTCTGTCTGTCTGTCTGTCTGTCTGTCTGTCTGTCTGTCTGTCTGTCTGTCTGTCTGTCTGTCTGTCTGTCTGTCTGTCTGTCTGTCTGTCTGTCTGTCTGTCTGTCTGTCTGTCTGTCTGTCTGTCTGTCTGTCTGTCTGTCTGTCTGTCTGTCTGTCTGTCTGTCTGTCTGTCTGTCTGTCTGTCTGTCTGTCTGTCTGTCTGTCTGTCTGTCTGTCTGTCTGTCTGTCTGTCTGTCTGTCTGTCTGTCTGTCTGTCTGTCTGTCTGTCTGTCTGTCTGTCTGTCTGTCTGTCGCTTTTTTCTAGCCTCATAATCTCAGCAACCGCTGCATGGATTGTGATGAAATTTGGGCAACGGTATGCTGTGGGCTCCTAGTAGGTAATGTTCCAATAACTTTGAAAATCGGTGCATAGGCGGCGGAGTAATTAGCAAAAAACAAAAAAAAATAAATATTGCTGAAACTTCGTTTTTAGGCGTTTTATGGGTCCCTGATCATTTTCTATTTTTTTTTGGGTGGGGGTGAAATTGGGATGATTGGGGGGTGGGGGGTTGTAAAATTGAAAAATTTGTTGCTTTCATAATAGACTGTCCACTGACCTGTGAAGGAAGACCTGGCGACATAAATAACTTTTTTAGGTCCGTCCGAACATTGCCTTGCCTATTACAGAAAGCAAAGGACTTTTTTTTCTGATATAAACATACGAGAGTATTGCTTTAGATCGTTGTAACGAGGAAACTGTTGAATTGATGTTGTTGAAAAATTAAAAAATTTCTTGTACTCATAATAGGCTGTCGACTAACCTGTGAAGGAAGATCTAGCGACACAAATCACCTTTTTATGTCCATCCGAACATTGCCTAGCCTATTACGGAAACTAAGGGACTTAGATTTTTCTGTATACATACGAGAATTTATTGGTTTAAATCGTTTTGTATTTTGTAACGTGGACACTATTAAATTGATTCTAATGAAGTTTTGGCACAGTATATTCTTACCGTGGTGAGAATGGAAAACGCTTATGCTTGTTAAAAATCGTGTCAGTGGCAGCGTAGCAATAATCAAAGAACGAAAAGTATTAAAACAACTCAAATTTGGTTTTTAGATGTTTTAGGGGTTCCTAATGATTTCCTACAAGTTTTTTGAGTGGGGGTGAAAGTGAGGTGGTTGGAGGGTGGGGGTTGTAAAACTGAGAAGTTGGTAGTATCGACAACAGGCTATCCATTGACCTGTGAAGGAAAGACCTAGCGGCATATGACGATTTTAGGGGGGGGGGGGCTGGCGATTATTTGGTTACAAGGATCTTAGATTAAAGCTTCATGCTATGGGAAAATAATAAACTAGTATCAGCGTAACGTGTGGGAAGTACTGAGTCAATCAACTTGACTTCATTTTTGGCTCTCTCATAAGTATCTTATAATAATAATAAATTAATTAAATCTAACCCAATCAAACGGCGCTGTAAGGGAGTAGAGACACCGAGACTGAAACATCATAATGCGCTTAATACGGCCACCTTTTAAGTTACCACTTAGCAAAGTCTTAAGTTTAAGGTACGCCCGTTATAATGCGGGGGAATGTTTGCGCTTGTTACTTAAATGGCTTAGACGAGAAAACTTTGCGTTTGTTATTTCAGCTGAGCATACCATTACGGCGAAGACTGTACCGACATTTTATGCAAATGTCGTCCTGGAATCCTGTTGAAAAAAATTACGCTGTCGCCGTTTAAAAACAAGGAAGTGCCCTGGAATGCTGTTGTCGCTCAAAACATAATTAACAGTCTGTCCAGTTTCGTTTTGGAAGCATAGTTAGGAAAGTTGTGCCATTTTTAAGATGTCTAGCAGACAGACGTACCCTAAGGATGCTGGTTGTTAACTTTATACAGACAGGGAGGTCCAACAGTACGAGCAAATATATTACAGTGTCTGTACATAGCTTCTCATGACTTATGGACAGTTTTCTAAATAATTGTAGATACACTAGATAGCCTGTCTCTGAGATTGGTTGGATTGCAATTGTAACCTAGATCAAACAAAATTTTGAATATCTAAAATATAAAGAATATTTCCAAGAGGCTGCCGTAAACAGTGAAATATTAATGAATCTGTGTCATTATATAATAGCTTTGCTCTGCTGCAAAATGGTGGTTTCAACATTTAAAACATGAATTCAACAATTGTCTAAAAGCAATGCTTTTTTAATTTCCAAGAGGCTTTCAGTTAGCTGTGATATATTAAGCTATCTGTGTCACTATATAACAACAAACATCTCGCAAATAAAAAATTAGTACCACGGCTACTGTTCTCTTCAGTTTCGTTTTGGAAGCATAATTAGGATAGTTATTCCGCTATTTTTAAGATGTCCAAAATACAGACGTACCTTGAGAATGTTGATTGTTAACTATGTACATACATAGAGGTCCAACAGTTCGAGCAAATATATTACAGTGTCTGTAGACAGCTTCTCACTTATGGACGGTCTTCTAAATAATCGTAGATACACTTGATGGCCTGTATCTTAGATTGGTTGGATTCTAATTCTAATATGGACCAAACAATTCTTCAGACGCAGAGTTCGAATATTAAAAGTATATAGAATATTTGTTAAGGACAATTTCAAATTTCCAAGAGGCTTCCGGTAAACAGTGAAATATTAAAGTATCTGTGTCATAATGTAACGGTTTTGCTCTGCTGAAAAAAGTTGGTTTCATGCATTTGTACTTTGAATCAAACAATGTTTAAAAACAATGTTCATATTATTCTGTAGTGTATCAGTTATTCAAATTTCGCAGAGGTTTTTATTCAACGGTGATATATTAAGCTATCTGTGTCATTATACAAAAGAATTGGTCCTCCTGGAATCTCGCCGGAAAAAAGATGCTGTCGCCGTTCAAAAACAAGGAGGTGCCCTGGAACGCTACTGTCGCTCAAAAGATAATTATCTGTCTCTACAGTTTCATTTTGGAAGCTTAGCTGTTATGCAATTTTTAAATGTGCTTAAAGGACTGACGTACCTTGAAGAGCTTCGAGGATGCTGATTCTGCATCTGTGTACCTTATACATACAGTGTGGTCCGACATTGTCCGGAAATATGGTACAGAAGCTATGTTTTCCTCTAGCTAGTCGTTTCTCATGTCGACTTGTTATAATTATTAGATCAGTCATTTTATTTAAAAGCTGGGCAAAAGGAGCATCACGTGTTACATGA
Source organism: Callosobruchus maculatus (assembly GCA_951848785.1). Classification (NCBI taxonomy): domain Eukaryota; kingdom Metazoa; phylum Arthropoda; class Insecta; order Coleoptera; family Chrysomelidae; genus Callosobruchus; species Callosobruchus maculatus. The sequence continues at coordinate 346,997 of CATOUR010000104.1, read as the reverse complement.
AATTTTTATTAGACTAGATTAGATTTAGTTAAAAAAAATCTCGCCATGTTATTTATGCGCACATAGCATACTCATAAGTACGAGTGCTATATACACAAGTAGTATGTCGAAATATATAAAATCAAAGTATGAGAATCTGGTAGTTTCCCACTAGATTTAAATTTCGTTAAAAATGTAGTGAATTTCAGGTAGGTACTTTGTAGTTTACAATCTGGTTGGTTATCTTTGTTAGGTGTAGGCAACCCTGTCGACATCTATCGTAAGTCAGGCGGCAAGCTTTTGTCGGAGGAACAATGGTGGTATTATGTCGGTCATTAGAGGCCCGATTAAAATTTGATACAATGAGATGTAATACCCACGATTTATAATTGGATCAACGCGGTTTGCCTCAGCGTATGGGGATTTGGATATAGTAGGGTAGTAGCGTACAGTAACCTGGATCTTAGGGAACGAGGCTGATAGATTGCCAAGTAATTTGATCCTAGCCACCTATGTTCAAGTTTCAAAAAAAACTATACTGAGTGGGTTAGTTGTTTATAGTAAAAAGTTTGAGCACTTAGACTTCTCACCTTTTATGATTTTCACCATGACCGACTGTACTCACTAGGCCGGAGCATGAAATATGGCAACACTGAATCTGGGGGCCAAGTTTGCATTTGTTGTTATGTCATGTGTATTCTTCCAGGTGCAGAAAATATAGTTGGAAGGTGATTATTAATGTGTTTTTAATTATTTACCTGCACAAACGAAACTATAAAGATAACAAGATGCCTGCAAAGCGTGTAGTACCAGGTTGCAGCCCAGTAGAGGACTACCAAACCATGGCCCAACATCACCTTATTCCAGAGTGAAAAGAACGTTGCAAGGTGATTTTTAATGTGTTTCGACTTATTTACCTGCACAAACGAAACTATAAAGATAAAAAGATGCCTGCAAAGCATGTAGTACCAGGTTGCAGCCCAGTAGAGGCATGGGTAGAGGACTACCAAACCATGGCCCAACATAACCTTATTCCAGATTAAAAAGAACGTTGCAATGTGATTTTTAATGGGTTTCTACTCATTTACCTGCACAAATGAAACTATAAAGATAAAAAGATGCCTGCAAAGTGTGTAGTACCAGGTTGCACTAGCAATTGTGCGTCCAATAAGGGACATAAACAGAAGTGGGTGAAAGGTATTCCTCGGAAGGGCTGCTTATATTTATAAGGATAAAGACAATAATTTACAAACATTTCAAAGGATAAGACCTATTTTAAAGCACAATGTGGTACCTATAATGTTTTCTGGACCTCCCAAATATCACAGAAAAATACAGTTAGTAGAACTCATCTGGGCATGGCCTGGGGCATACCTACGAAAGGATTTGATAGTGAAAGGGAAATCAAGACTAGCAAGAATGGCTTCACAGTGACCTAATAGTGAACTTTTCTAGCTCAAGTGACAATTTACAAAGTAAATTGAGTGTTCATTTAAGCGGAAGCGGAAGTGGCAGCAGGAAACAGGTTGCGTTTATTTTTATTTTGTAGTGTCTGACTGTGATGAAGCAGACATCAGATGTAAGTGGTATTAGTAGTAGTAGTTCTAAAAAGTATTTTTCTTAATTTATTAACCGAGATGAACTCTAATACATATAAAATGTGATAATTATTCTGAAACTATAGAGCCACTATTTGACAGCTAAGCCACGTTGCCACATCTAAGGCTCCGGCCTAGTGTAGAGTCGGCCATGTTTTCACCCATTTACTGTCGTTCTCAGTGGGTCATCCTTCATAGCTGATCTTGTCATACTGTGTCTCAAGTTTCAAGCTAACTACGAAAACAAATCGATACAATAACAGGTTAAATGTTGGAATAATGTATATTAGTTGTATAAAAAACTTCTTAGTCCTAATCAAGTTTTATTTTCCAAACAACTACCGTCATCTCTAAGTCCTTACGGAACTCGCACTAGTTCCAATGTTTCAAATTTACACCGACAGAAGAATGTTTATGTGCATGTCAACCCAAATTCCTGAAATCCTCTTAAACCAACCCTTCCGACGTACCAACATAATTTTCCTAGATTTACCTTCCTCGTATACAAGCTATTTAACTACAACAAAACCCGCAGGACGTAAAGCAGTTATTAACAAAAACATTTTCACGGTGCTGAATTAAACAGAACTGTTAACAGTACCCTTGCAGCTGCTAATTTCAGAATTATAGTTTTTTGTTAACAAACTCTGTAAAGGAAATTACGCAGCTCATAAAACCATTAAAGTTCGACAGTTTGGCTGAGCAACTTGGCAGTTTGATGTAACTACCCACTAATACTACATATCCAGGACCGGGGCAAATAGGTCCAGTACTTTTGGCTCTACAGTCGGTATCTCCTGTAGGTACAATGTGGTCTTAAATAACTCTACATTTATAGAACAAAGTACCCGAAGGTGACGGAAAACCAAAGAAAATCGCTGCTAAACAGCAGCTTCTTTTCTTGTTGGAACGCCACGACACGTTCGCTTGGCCAACCAGGAGAGCGCGGGTTCTATATTCTGCTACATATGAGAGTCGATATACGAGGGTTGCGTGAAACAGCTGTCTGCGTACTAGTGGATTGACGGAGATATAGAGCAACCCTCGTATAGCTTGGGTGTCTCACTTCGCCAGCGCTCTTGTGCTGCCTTTATGTCTCTGTTGCATACTTTGAGACTTGAACTCAGGGTTTTAATACCAATCAACTTTTGTTTTGTGACAACACTATTTAAAAACTGTGAGTTACATTGCACAGATTTGAGAAATATTGAGAAATAGAAAAGTTACAACCGATCCAAGAAGACGCATCATTTTGGTTTTTAAATAATATCTCATTGCTATCTGACGCTTTTGAAATGGCTGGTACTCTTCCACCATCCTCTGCTTCTCTCTCTCTTTCTATCTTAAGGGATGAATGAATAAGGACCAGAGGCTATCCAGCACGAAATGTGGCTGGTGCATACGCCACACGATGGGCCCTTTTGCGCCTCTATCCGCCCTAGTTCCTGAGACCTGCCCTTCTGACAAAGGCAAGTACATTCTTAGGTCCTATCCGTTTTATATCTATTGGTTCCAAGGTTCTTGAGCCCAGCATAGTCTGCCTGTGATAACCCAGGATTTCACAGCGACACAGGATGTATGCCGAGGATTCTTCCTCTTCACCACACCACGTGCACGTTGGGTCGTTGACCACCCCCATCACAAACAAGTGACGCCTGAAGGTATTGTGACCCGTTAATAAGCCTACTAGCAATCTCAAGTTACTCCTATCCAGAGAGAGACAAAGCCGTCCTATTATCTCTGCAGACCCTGCTAATAGTTCCCGAGCTTGACGGAGATGACCAGAGATGTTGTTCCATCTCAGAGAGTGTTGATTCTGGATCCACTCTCCAGTTGTTTCCCTAATCAAGTTTGCAGATAGTCCTAAGGCTGGTTCCGGGCCCACAAAACTGTTGCCGGATCCCATCCTGGCCAGATGATCCGCCATTTCGTTACCTTTTACCCCAGCGTGCCCAGGTACCTGTGTTTAGCTGAGATGTCGTCAAGAGCCCTCCTGCACTCCAAGACCAGTCCCGACGTTATTTTCCAAGCACTCAGTGCTTTGATGGCTGTCTGACTGTCAGAGCAGATAGTAATCCGCCTCCTAGACCCGTCAATTTCCCGAATACGATTTACACACGCAAGTATCGCATAGATCTCAGCCTGGAATACTGGTGGTGTGCCCCCAAAGAGGGAGTGAAAATCTTGTATGGGGTCCGTAGACTCCCGAGCCCGAGCCCTCTCTACCGAGTGAACCGTCTGTGTACCAGACCTGTCCTCCTCCGTCGATGAGCTGTCTTTCCCTAGACTCCCACTCATCCCTTGACGGAAACACCATCGTAAATTTGCGATTGAAGCGATGCGTAGGAGAAACTGTATCGCTCCTCGCCAACAAAATAGGACAATCCTCATGCAACTCTGCTAGAATCGTCGAATGTCCTTTGCCTGTACAACTGGACTTTCATATTTGAACTGAGTTCAACCTTGAACTGCGCTTGAACTGAGACTGTACAACCGGGCCATAAAGTCCTACCTTTAAAAGAAATTACAGCGCCACTCTCGTTCCAAACTGATATATCCTTGTATGTGTGCGGTGTTCCTAAGCGCAAGGCCATTACTGTAACCCGATGGCGGCTTGATTACTGATTTGCAGCAGCAATGGCAATTGTTTCCTTTGACGACGACCGATATATTTTCAGGAAAGTTCCCGACACACCTCCCTACTGAACACTGCTGCATACAAATGAGACACTCTTGCACGATAAAGAGAGCACAGAAGGTTGGAACGTTGCCTTGGTTTTGTTTCCCTCAAAAAAAGAGTAGCGTCAGGAGTGTTTTGAGCTGTTTTTTTTGTAAATGCGGCAACAACTGTTGTCTGATAGATACACCGTTTCGATTTTTAGAGCTTGTTTTGGTTCTGTGTTTATCTGTAGATCTGTAAGAGTAACGACATCCTCAATTGCCATATACCTAATCATTAAGTTTCGTCGCAGTATTTGTCACTCATTATTTTCGGATATATTGTGACATGAATTTGATGCTGTGTATGGTAAGTACCGTATCATAGTAGTTATATACTTAATTTATGATCAAATAACGATCCAATTAGGCGTAGTTTGAAATTGTCAGCATTTCCTAAGGTCTGCAATGGGTTTCGGGTACACCTACCCTCATAACCCTCTTACGATATACAGGGTGGGGCACAGGAATCAAGTGTTTTTGAAATAATCATAAAATTATTAGTTTTTACTCTAAAAAAATTATTGGTAGTAGAACATAGCTGATAATAAACCGTTTTGAAATATCTAAGTGCAAAAATTACATCTGGCATTTGATGCAGCCGTTAATGAAAATTGCACTGCACTGTTTCGAGCAGGTCTCTGTTGATTTTTGAAAGATTCCATGGCGAATCGCTTCCTTCTCTGCCTCTAACGTACGGGGCTTGGCCCTTTAAACACGTGACTTGAGTTACCCCTATAGAAAAAAATCACAAATTGATAAGTCGGAAGTCCGAGGAGGTCATGAAATGCCACCAAACCTCGAAATGGAACGATTTGGAAACAGGTGGCAAAGAACAGCCATGGATGCTCTGGCGGTGTGTACCGTGGCCCCATCTTGCTGGAAGCACAAATCTTTGATATCCACACCTCTTCTTTGCAATTCAGGTATGGAAAAGGTATTCACATATGAATGTAACGTTCAGATGTTACTGCAGACCCCATTTTCTCCAAAAAATATGGGTCAATGATGCCACGTCATATGCCACGCGTTGTTCTAGCGTCTACCGCTCCATGATGGCGAGTGGCAAGTAAGAAAGTGAAATGGTTTGAATTGAGGAATGGATTGTAATAAACTGCGCGCTCCTTCCTTTTCTAATATATGAGTACTAATCAAACCAAAAACACTTGGTTTTTATGTCCCACCTTGTACCAATGTATTAAAGGCACTGCCTTGGCAAACCATTATAAAGCCCCCAGTCACCTACATCAACCCAGTGGCGGCTCGTGGGTTCGGAATGACAAAAGACATATATAATTCTAAATAAAACTTAACTTTTTTAAAATCCATGCATGCATTCACGTGAGAGACAGACTTTTTGCGTTTCTTTGGCCTTTCCGCAATGTGTCTTAAATCATCCAACCCTTATTTAATGCGCGCACTGACATCTTTCTTAAGAATTAGGCAGATAGAACAAAATAGTTTATTTGTTTGTAAACATCCGCACATCCACTATTAGTTTTCCTTAAATATGCCGGTGAATACTCTATTATACACTCCTGTCCGGGTTTTCCTTGTGGAACTATAATTAATTTAAAGATCGGGAATAGGCTTATTTTCTTAACTTCTAAAAAAGGTGTACCTTCAAAGCTTAGAGGATTTTTTAAAAAGTTTTGCATAGAATTAACTTCCGCTGTCGTGGGCTCTATCAGAGAATACGCAAATGCAAATGATCCGCGATTATCACATAAAAATAAACAAGACGTTGCGTTTGACTCGTTGTTGGAGACTCGCTATTCGGTGCACCCAACAATATTGTCCTGAGGTAAATAGGTACATAAAATAAATTAAACTGGTCGAATCATATAGAATATATCTACCAAAAATGATGCCGAGAATACCAATAATATAATATAGATGTAGAAATTACCTTTCAGATAAAACTAAGTACAGTGTCTACTATGTCTTTTTCCTATCACATTTCAGATACCTATTGCCAGTGCGGGGAACATGTGTAAAACTGGTTTTATTGCAGTTCAAACACTTCAGAACAAGGTTTTAAAGATTTTATTCAATTATGATACATTAACTCGCACTGACCAATTATACAGGGTGTCCCAGAAGTCAACGTCAAGCCGTAACGTGGGTGACAGGATTGGTTGTAACTATCATGAGAAAAATCAGAAAAAAATATATTCCATGTAGTTTGAAAATTATGGGGATTTAAAGAATACCTAGAAATTTGGTCATATCACAACAATTTTTCGGTTATTGTGGTTAGCTTTTATTATTTTTGTTCATTTAAACTTTGGAACCGTAACCCTAAATAACATTTCTAGAAGCACAGTTGAAAATAATGACACAATTGCACCAAGTTTTCTAGAATGAAGATTATTTATTAAGCTATGAATTTAAAATTTTCAATGTTTGCCGCCTTTGAAAGGCCCTCCTTTAAAAAAAATGTACCATTAAAAGGCACATTTAACCAGAATTGTAAAATGGTACAATACTTGTTAGTTTCGTACTAAAAAAACGAGAAAAAAAAAGGAAAACCTCAAGTAACCCGATTTTTGCTAACACATTTCACTTAGGTCAGATGTTCTTTATTAGCACAAGCTTCTGGTAGGTTCTTAGTTTTACGGCAAAATGATTAGAGAGGTGAATAGAGGACATGTTTTCCATGACAGAGCAAGACAAATAGTGACGCCACTTTTAGCAAAGTCAACAAAAACAAGTAAAGTTAATAAAATAATGAAAAATCTTGACCTAGCTTAGTTTAGGTTTATTTTATTAGAAGTCAGATAGGGAAATCACATTTTTTATTACAATAAAAGTTCAAATTGTGTACCATCAGCCTTAATACACGCCCTACATTTCCTTAAAAAAGATCTACTTATTAGCCAGGCACATTTAATGCGAGAAGACGGATCCCAGTATCGCTTTAAAGTAAGCCTGTGGACCGGAATTTTAAACGGCAAAATTGTTGAGACCTTTGAGCTGCCTGACAATTTGAATTACCTACATTTTTTACGATAAAATTTACCAACTTTGTTAGGGGACGTAGCACTAAAGCGGCCTACAGACGTTGATGTAAGCTGCGATTCCTCAATCGGCTCAAGGTTTCATGAAACTTGCATCAGTTGCATAAGTTCCTACTCAAATCGTAACCTTTTGCGATGCCTCAATCGGCACCGATATGTATAATGTGTGAAAGCGAAGACGAAACTGTGAAACACGTCATATGTGAGCGCCCATAGTTATCTTCTAATCGAGAGTGTGCGTTCGGCGAGTCTTGGCCTACACTTGCCCACATATTCCCAAGGGACTTGTTCACCTTCCTAAATTTGGAAGGATGGACTATGACCTGAGGAAACAACTCTCTGGGAGGATGCACAATGGGCCAGTTGTGGCCTAAGTGCAGGCGGGACTAGACACATCCTCTTCACTATACAGATACAGACTCATTACTTTTTGTTACATCCCCGTAGATATTCATCTGTTCCTGAAGCTTGCCTCATTCTCAAAAGCTTCGGACTGCTTTTATTGTGGTAGAAAGAAGGTCATTAACGTAGACCTCACTTGAACTGAGGATAACGAGGAGACATTATACGACAAACGGAATGGGGAATGAAATAATTATATCCTTTTATATCAAACTATTAAGCAAGGTTAATGAAAGCTCAAAATACGGGAAAATATTGCTGGGTTAAATGGAGTAAAGTTGGATTTAAACGACTGCGTTGAATATCCGCCATTATATTCCAGATTTCAATGGAATGCAACTGCAACACAGTGAACTGTGCTGGTAATAAGACGGCAAAGTTTGTGTTATGCGGTCTGATTATTTATGTGAGGATGCTAATTTTCTAAAGCCATGTAGTAAAATTGAGTTACTATTATATGGAAGGCAATTGCATTTGGTGGATTCGATCTTGGGTGGCTGAATGTACAAACTGAAGATTCCTTATAGGAGATGGGGTATTCGTGTTCTTCAAACCAAGTTATATCATTGTTCATGGCGGAATCTAGTGCCTCTGTTGTTGTTATTTGTAATTAATAACCTTAAGAGATACGCGATACGAGACCTCGTTCTGATAGGAAGCCAGATAACGATTTTAGTTTTTTAGGATGAACCGAATATTTTGGGTGTTCGTTATCTGAGACTGAAACTCAAAACTATTTTGTATTTGTAATTAGCACCCTCAAGCAATACATGACACAAGTTTTCGTCCTGATAGGAAGCCACATAACGATTTTAGATTTTTAGGCTGAACTTGAAAATCTGAGGGCCTGAACATTTTTATGTTCGTTACCTGACACTGACTACGACCGAGTTTGGAATTAGCATCCTCAAACTATACAGGACACGAGTATTCACCCTGGAAGCCAGTTAACAATATTAAATTTTTAGGTTAGGTAGTTAATAATTTTAAATTTTTAGGGCGAACGTGAAGATTTGAGCATCTGAAAATTTTTGATGTTCGTTACCTGAGGCTGAAACTCAAAATCATACATGATACGAGTTTTCGTCCAGATAGGAAGCCAGCTTTACGTATATAGGAAGATACGGTATACTTGGATGGACCTTCTACGAAGAATATATTATATTCTTGGCCTACACTTGCCCACATATTCCCAAGCGACTTGTTCACCTTCCTAAATTTGGAAGGATGGACTATGACGTGAGGAAACAACTCCCTGGGAGGATGCACAATGGGCCAGTTGTGGCCTAAGAGCAGGAGGGACTAGACACATCCTCTTCGCTATACAGATACAGACTCATTACTTTTTGTTACATCCCCGTAGATATTCATCTGTTCCTGAAGCTTGCCTCATTCTCAAAAGCTTCGGACTGCTTTTATTGTGGTAGAAAGAAGGTCATTAACGTAGACCTCACTTGAACTGAGGATAACGAGGAGACGTTATACGACAAACGGAATGGGGAATGGAATAATTATATCCTTTTATATCAAACTATTAAGCAAGGTTAATGAAAGCTCAAAATACGGGAAAATATTGCTGGGTTAAATGGAGTAAAGTTGGATTTAAACGACTGCGTTGAATATCCGCCATTATATTCCAGATTTCAATGGAATGCAACTGCAACACAGTGAACTGTGCTAGTAATAAGACGACAAAGTTCATGTTATGCGGTCTGTTTATTTATGTGAGGATGCTAATTTTCTAAAGCCATGTAGTAAAATTGAGTTACTATTATATGGAAGGCAATTGCATTTGGTGGATTCTATCTTGAGTGGCTGAATGTACAAACTGAAGATTCCTTATAGGAGATGGGGTATTCGTGTTCTTCAAACCAAGTTATATCATTGTTCATGGCGGAATCTAGTGCCTCTGTTGTTGTTATTTGTAATTAATAACCTTAAGATATACGCGATACGAGACCTCGTTCTGATAGGAAGCCAGATAACGATTTTAGTTTTTTAGGATGAACCGAATATTTTGGGTGTTCGTTATCTGAGACTGAAACTCAAAACTATTTTGTATTTGTAATTAGTACCCTCAAGCAATACATGAGACGAGTTTTCGTCCTGATAGGAAGCCACATAACGATTTAGATTTTTAGGGTGAACTTGAAAATCTGAGGGCCTGAACATTTTTATGTTCGTTACCTGACACTGAAACTCAAAACTACGACCGAGTTTGGAATTGGCATCCTCAAACTATACAGGACACGAGTATTCACCCTGGAAGCCAGTTAACAATATTAAATTTTTAGGTTAGGTAGTTAATAATTTTAAATTTTTAGGGCGAACTTGAAGATTTGAGCATCTGAAAATTTTTGATGTCCGTTACCTGAGGCTGAAACTCAAAATTATACACGATACGAATTTTCGTCCGGATAGGAAGCCAGCTTCACGTATATAGGAAGATACGGTATACTTGGATGGACCTTCTACGAAGAATATATTATATTCTTGGCCTACACTTGCCCACATATTCCCAAGCGACTTGTTCACCTTCCTAAATTTGGAAGGATGGACTATGACGTGAGGAAACAACTCCCTGGGAGGATGCACAATGGGCCAGTTGTGGCCTAAGTGCAAAGGGACTAGACACATCCTCTTCACTATACAGATACAGACTCATTACTTTTCGTTACATCCCCGTAGATATTCATCTGTTCCTGAAGCTTGCCTCATTCTCAAAAGCTTCGGACTGCTTTTATTGTGGTAGAAAGAAGGTCATTAACGTAGACCTCACTTGAACTGAGGATAACGAGGAGACATTATACGACAAACGGAATGGGGAATGGAATAATTATATCCTTTTATATCAAACTATTAAGCAAGGTTAATGAAAGCTCAAAATACGGGAAAATATTGCTGGGTTAAATGGAGTAAAGTTGGATTTAAACGACTGCGTTGAATATCCGCCATTATATTCCAGATTTCAATGGAATGCAACTGCAACACAGTGAACTGTGCTGGTAATAAGACGGCAAAGTTTGTGTTATGCGGTCTGATTATTTATGTGAGGATGATAATTTTCTAAAGCCATGTAGTAAAATTGAGTTACTATTATATGGAAGGCAATTGCATTTGGTGGATTCTATCTTGAGTGGCTGAATGTGCAAACTGAAGATTTCGTATAGGAGATGGGGTATTCGTGTTCTTCAAACCAAGTTATATCATTGTTCATGGCGAAATCTAGTGCCTCTGTTGTTGTTATTTCTAATTAACACCGTTAAACTATACATGATACGAGTTCTCGTTCTGATAAGAAGCCAGATAGCGATTTTCGATTTTCAGGATGAACTTGAAGATTCTTCTTCTTCTTCTTCTTCTTCGCATGACTAGGATTTCTCCTGTTTGTCTGCCTCTTATTCTGTCTTTGTTGTTGACGTTGTTGTTGACATCAAATTATCCTCCCATCTTTTCTTTGGCCGTCCTGGAGGTCTTCGATTGTATGGTTTGTTATTTTTACATATGTGAGCCAATCTGTTGGGTCTCATTCTATTTACATGTTCGTCCCATTTTTTCTTCCGGGTTTTTATCCATTTATTGATGCTGTTAATGTTGCACTGTTCTCGTATGTTTTTATTTGTTTGTCTGACCCTGAGAGTTATTCCCATAATTGATCTTAGTGTTTTCATTTCTATGCTGTTGTAGATTTGTTTTGTTCTCTTTGTGTCTGCTCGTGTTTCTGCCGCATATGTTAGAATTGGTCGCATCGTTGTTTTATATACTTTAATCTTGCTTTCTGTAGACATATATTTGTTCTTCCATACAGTTTCTCTTAAACATCCACTAACTCTCCTGCTTTGAAGATTCGAAGATCTGAATATTTGTGGTGTTCGTTATCTGAGACTGAAACTCAAAACTATTTTGTATTTGTAATTAGCACCCTCAAGCAATACATGACACAAGTTTTCGTCCTGATAGGAAGCCACATAACGATTTTAGATTTCTAGGCTGAACTTGAAAATCTGAGGGCCTGAACATTTTTATGTTCGTTACCTGACACTGAAACTCAAAACTACGACCGAGTTTGGAATTAGCATCCTCACACTATACGGGACACGAGTTTTCACCCTGGAAGCCAGTTAACAATTTTAAATTTTTAGGTTAGGTAGTTAATAATTTTAAATTTTTAGGGCGAACTTGAAGATTTGAGCATCTGAAAATTTTTGATGTTCGCTACCTGAGGCTGAAACTCAAAATTATACGTGATACGAGTTTTCGTCCGGATAGGAAGCCAGCTTTACGTATATAGGAAGATACGGTATACTTGAATGGACCTTCTACGAAGAATATATTATATTTTTGGCCTACACTTGCCCACATATTCCCAAGCGACTTGTTCACCTTCCTAAATTTGGAAGGATGGACTATGACCTGAGGAAACAACTCCCTGGGAGGATGCACAATGGGCCAGTTGTGGCCTAAGTGCAGGAGGGACTAGACACATCCTCTTCACTATACAGATACAGACTCATTACTTTTTGTAACTTTCCCGTAGATATTCATCTGTTCCTGAAGCTTGCCTCATTCTCAAAAGCTTCGGACTGCTTTTATTGTGGTAGAAAGAAGGTCATTAACGTAGACCTCACTTGAACTGGGGATAACGAGGAGACATTATACGACAAACGGAATGGGGAATGGAATAATTATATCCTTTTATATCAAACTATTAAGCAAGGTTAATGAAAGCTCAAAATACGGGAAAATATTGCTGGGTTAAATGGAGTAAAGTTGGATTCAAACGACTGCGTTGAATATCCGCCATTATATTCCAGATTTCAATGGAATGCAACTGCAACACAGTGAACTCTGCTAGTAATAAGACGGCAAAGTTTGTGTTATGCGGTCTGATTATTTATGTGAGGATGCTAACTTTCTAAAGCCATGTAGTAAAATTGAGTTACTATTATATGGAAGACAATTGCATTTGGTGGATTCTATCTTGAGTGGCCGAATGTACAAACTGAAGATTTCTCATAGGAGATGGGATATCCGTTTTCTTCAATCCGTGTTATCGCTTTGGACATGGCGGAATCCAGTGCCTCAGTTTTTGTTATTTGTAATTATCGCCCTCAAGTTATACATAACACGGGATTTTATCCCGATAGGAAGCCAGATAACGATTTTAGATTTTTAGGGTGAACTTGAAGATCTGAGGGTCTGAACAGTTTTTGATGTCCGTTACCGGAGATCGAAACTGAAAACTACGGCCAGATTTGTAATTCGCGCCTTCAAACTATTCATCATCCAAGTTTTCGTCTTGATACAAAGCCAGATAATCATTTTAGATTTTTACGGTGAACTTGAAGATCCTTGGGTCTGAACATTCTTTGATGTTCGTTAAATGAGACTGAAAGTCAATACTACGGCTGGATTTGTAGTTGGCGCCCTCAAACGATACAATACAAGCTTTTGCCTTGATAGGAAGCCAGATAATGATTTTAGATTTTTAGGGTGAAGATCCGAAGGTCTGAAAATTTTTTGTTGTTCGTTACCGGTGACTGAAACTAAAAATTACGGTCAGATTTGTAATTCTCGTTCTTGTCGCGAGTATTCGTCCTGATACAAAGCCAGATAATGATTTTAGATTTTTAGGGTGGACTTGAAGATGTGAGGATCTGAAAATTTTTGATATTCGTTACCTGACGCTTAAACTAAAGACAGCTGCCGGATTTGTAATAAGCGCCCTCAAACTATACATACATGCTACGATTGTCTTTTTGATAGGAAGCCAGATAACAATTTTAGATGTTTAGGATAAACTTGAAAATCTGAGGGCCTGTAAATTTTTGAAATTCATTACCTGAGGCTAAAACTAAAAATAGCTGCCGGATTTATAATTAGCGCCCTAAAACCATACAAAACACGAGTCTTTATCCTGATAGGAAGCCAGATAACAATTTTAGATATTTAGGGTAAACTTGAACATCTGAGGGTCTGTACATTTTTGGTATTCGTTACTTGGAGCTGAAACTCAAAACCGCGGCTGTATTTGTGATTCCTGCTCTCAACTTATACGTGTTATGACTTTTAGTGAGGTACGCAACTGTATACAGGGGTACATATACCAAGAGTTGAACATGAACTATAAACTTTTACCCCTTACTCATCTCTTTGCAAGTTAGAGGAAGAGACGTCTTACTAGTCAACTATTTAACTAGAGCCGAGAAGAAGATGCGTCATCATTGGGTTGCTCCATTTTAGCGCTCTAGTTCCACCGTGCATTAAACTACGACTCCTGCAACGTAGAGCCACCCCTGCACCCAAGGTAATACAACAACCCAGTGTACCTGTGCGGCGGCACAAAGGTAAATATAATATGACCGCAACCCCCGCAGAGCTTTTTGCGTTTAATAAACACGACGCAGCCCTTGGAATTGAGACGGTTTATGGTAAAAGCTACGCCCGCCCGCCCAGGTATAATGTACCCCTCAAACACAAATTTAATTAAAGCACTGCTTCCTTCAGCCAAGGTAGCAGGGAGCACCTGTTAAAATCGTGTCGTAACTCTGAACTTGGCTAATTTCAGGATGACGCCATGCGGTTGCAGTTCCACTTGAAATATTCAAACGGTCCGGGTTTTTTTGGGCGTGGAATATTAGAATTTTGATTTTTCAGCTGAAAGAGTTACTCTATTTCCCAAGCTGACAGTCGAGGATTTGTTTTAGGATGCGAGTTTTTATATCAGGCGAATCAAGGCTTCAACAACCTTTGCCACGCATATAAAAATAAATTCTTGGACGAAGAATGTAAGTTTATCCAAGTATACCATATTTTCCTATATGCGCAAAGCTGACCTCCTGTCAGGACGAAAACTTGTGTCATTTCTACTTTGAGGACGCTAATTACAAATCCGGTAGTTATTTTGAGTTTCGGCCTCAGGTAACGAACATCAAAAATGTTGAGGCTCTTAGTTTTTCAAGTTTACCCTAAATATCCAAAACCTTTATCTGTCTTCCTATCAGGACGAAAACTTATGTCATTTATAATTTGAGGGAACTAATCACAAATCCGGCCACTATTTTGAGTTTCAGCCTCAAGTAACGAACATCAAAAATTTTGAGACCATTAGATTTTCAAGTTCACCCTAAATATCTGAAATCGTTATCTAGTTTCCTATCAAGGCCAACGCTTGTATCGTGTATATTTCCAGGGCGCTAATTACAAATCCGTCCGTTACTTTGAGTTTCAACATCAGGTAGCGAATATCAAAAATTTTGAGGCCCTCAGATTTTCAAGTTCACCCTAAATATCCAAGACCTTTATCTGTCTTCCTATCAGGACGAAAACTTGAGTCATGTAAAGTTTGAGGGCACTAATCACAAATACCGCCACTATTTTGAGTTTCAGCCTCAGGTAACGAACATCAAAAATTTTGAGACTAGATTTTCAAGTTCACCCTAAATATCTAAAATCATTATCTGTCTTCCTATCAGAACAAAAACTTGTGTCATGTATAGTTTGAGAGCACTAGTTACAAATCCGGTCGCTATTTTGAGTTTCAGCCTCAGGTAACGAACATGAAAAATGTTCAGATACTCACATCTTGAAGTTCACCCTAAAAATTTAGAATTGTTAACTCGCTTTCAACCAGGATGGAAAATCGTCTCCTATATAGTTTGAGGGTACTAATTCCAAATCTGGCAGTAGTTTTGAGTTTCAGTGTCAGGTAACAAACATAAAAAATGTTCAGACCCTCAGATTTTTAAGTTCACCCTAAAAATCTAAAATCGTTATCTGGTTTCTGACCAAGACGAAAATTTGTGCCATGTGTAGTTTGAGGGCGCTAATTACAAATTCGGCCGTTGTTTTGAGTTTCAGCCTTAGGTAACGAACATAAAAAATTTTCAGGCCCTCAGATCTGAATTTGGGGTAGAAATCTAAAATTTTTATTCGGCTCCCTATTTGAACGAAAACTTGTATTATGTATATTTTGAGGGCGCTTATTACAAATCTGGCCGTTGTTTTGAGCTTCAGTTTCAGGTAGCGTACATCAAAAATTTTCAGAACTCGGATATTCAAGTTCACCATAAAAATCTAAAATGGCTTCCTGTCACGACGAAAACTCGTGTCGTTTTTGATCCTTGTGGTTTTGGCTAATAATTTATTATATATTAAAATTGAATGCTTATTTCTGGAACTCTGAAAAATGTGAATTCTGATAATAGTAACTAAAACATTTGTTAATAAATTACGCAAATAATAATTTAACTAGGCCATTTTATGCTTTTATTTGATTCTCTTAGGGCACATGCATATTTAACAAAGAATTTAACAAAGCTTTTCTATTGGATGTTATTTAGCAAAAGCTTTTTATTGGGTATTGAGGGCTATGTTAGTAAGTATCATCCAAATAGTATTTCATCAATATTGAAAACAACACGTCAAAGCTGGATGACACTTTTGTCAAAGATATTTTAGAAATTCATGGATCAAAATCATAGCAGGATATCAGAACAAAGCGATTGATCTGCAAATTAATGCCACATTTTCCATGTTTACATTATAATTATTGTATAATTACTACTTGCAAATTGGGATAATTTGTGATAAAAGTAGTAGGTACAGCAACTACCTACCTTATTTTATAATTAAAAATCCCACGTCCGTCAGTCAGATGGATTATATGAAAATACATACTTTTATGAAGAATCAATGTTTCATTTACTGGATGTATGTTTGTTTTAGATCTTCTTATAGAAGTATTCACAGGTGCATTATACATCAAATAGGGTTATACTTAATTTTAATTATAAAATGGCAAGCTTTGGCGTTCTGGGGTTCTGGATAGGCAACCAGTAATGCACATGCGTTTTGGAAGTAGCTGTAACCTTTGAAATGTAACAAAATGCTATTTTTAACTCTTTTTACTATAAAACAAAGATATATTGCAGGTATTCATAATTATTATCGATAGTAAATTATTGTTTTATCAAAATAATGCAATGAGTGAATTTCTTGTCATCATATCATTTAATACAGCATTAAACCAGCGATCAAATGGAAATGGAATCTGGAATCTGATTGGTTGAAATTAGCAATTGCTAAACTTTTGATTAAACAAGAAAATGCAATTTTTCAGCCATTTAGGGTGGAAAATCAGACTGGAAAAGATGCTAGATGATTTACAATGCTCGATTGTATATAAAGTATGTCATTTTTGAGCTTTTTGAGGTCAACTTCAAGAGGAATCAATAATTTTCAGAGTACTTTGACAGATGCATGTTCTTGAAAGGGCTGCTCTGATTGGTCAAAGTCTTTGTTAAATTGCGCATGTTGATAAAATCGGGCCTTATAGTACCTTCTACAAACTATTCCAATTTTTGACTGCTGCTTATTTAACAGTTTGTTGTTTGAAAGTGACTTTCCATAAACCTGTAGTAAAACTGCCCTCAAAGCCCTTCATGACTGTTGGGTAATTTAATGGAATTATTGCGAGCTAAACTGCTAAATAGCGCTTCATAATGTACAAGTACATACAACTTCGCGTTTTCCCTTTAAAATGCTGGAATTATACAAAAAAAATATACGTCAAGCACCTAGGCCTTTCTGGCTCGCAGTCAGTGGTCGCAGTTTTAGGAATTCGAGCTCGATGTGGAATGTATTTAGCAAACATTTATTTTTTGACCCTATTCAACTTCAGTCATAAAGCACCAAAATAACTTTGGCACATTACACGATTTTATACCACCATACTATAATGTTTATTTTGTGTTCGAGATAGCTTTTAACTCTTTATTTCACCTCTTTCTATTTCCCTACGTATAGATCTTAAACTTAAGACATATTATTGAAAAAGCCAGAGAGCATTATTTCCCCGTTCTAATCTGCTTTCTGGACTATTCTAAGGCGTTTGATAACGTAAAGTGGCCTAAGCTGTGGGAAATCCTTATCTCCATGGGAGTCCCTTACCACTTAGTATTTCTCATACAGCAACTCTATGAGTCTAGCTCAGCTCGTGTAAGAATTGATGGTAACCTGTCTGGTCAAACAGCAACCAGAAAAGGAGATCGTCAGGGATGCGTATTATCTCCGATGTTATTTAACAGTTACTCTGAATTTGTGATGAGACAGGTATTGGACAACTGGAATGGCGGTATAACTATTGGCGGAAGCAAAATATCTAACTTTAAGATTTGCTGACGATACAACGCTTATTGCTGCTTCTCAGGAGGAACTAGTAGCTCTATTGAACGTTTTAGAACAACACAGTGCAGCATATGGTCTTGGTATTAACTACAAGACCAAGGTTATTGTCGTAGATAGAGAGCATGACAATCATCGAGGAATAAAGTCAATAGGCCGTTGTGAGGTAGTTCAAAGTTTTATGTACCTCGGTTCTTTGATCGACAATTCAGGTAGCTGTGAGAATCAGATTCGACGGCGCATTCAACAGGCACGGGTGGCCATGACAAAGCTTACTAAAATATGGCGTGACCATAACATCACTAAAGCTACCAAAATGTTACTGGTTCAGTCGCTTGTGTTCTCCATATTTTTGTATGCCTCGGAAACTTGGACTATTAAAAATGCTTTATATGCTTTAGATGCTTTATAAATGTGGACGTGGAGGAGAAGGCTGAGATTTCCTTATACCGCCCATCGAACTAATGTTTCCATACTGGATGAGCTCGGTAATCCAAAGAGACTATCCTCCATTGTGTCGATGAGAATGCTTACATTCTTCGGACATATTTATAGAAGCGATGATATGGAGAAACTTGTAGATCAGGGTCACGCCCCGAGTGGGCGGCGCCGTGGCCGTTCCCCTACACGCTGGGTGGATACGACGAAACAGTTGCTAGATATGAGTATCAAGAGCGCCACTGAACTAACAGTAAATCGCGAATGATGGCGAGCTACAGTTCTCAAAACTATTGATAATATTATAATAATAATAATAATAATAATAATAAGCGGACTTTATTCACATAAAAATATAAAATCTGTACAACAATTTGTAGACTAATGGCGAAGTCTAGCTGAAGCTACTCTACTTAACCATTAGTGGGCAGAGCCCAAAAAATAGATCAAATCATAAAATAATTCATTAGAGAACATGAGTAATCATATCACTTAGAAACAAAAAAAATATATATGTGCAAATTAGGACTAACAGATTATATTTACAGAAATATACAATATTTAGCTAGCAGGAATTCACACTCTAATTTAAAAAGGAAAAACAGAAATTGAAAACAAACAGCCAATCTTAGTCAATGTATCAAAGGAAGGAGATCCTGTTCAGACGGGTTTAGGTGTGTATTTACTGACGAAGGAAAAAATAAGATCTCACTTTGTATTTGAATTTGTTGATGTTGATTATTTTGAATAACTCTTGCAATGCGTTGTGTAACTGTACAGCATTATAGACAAAGCCTCTCTGATACATGGCTGTTTTGTGTCGGGGCATGGTTAGAAGCGATTTCGACCTTACATCCCTAGAATGTACTTGTTGCCGGGGAACAAATTTATTCACTATGGAGGGCGGATTAGGGGACACTAATAATTTTTTAGTGAAGGTAGCTAAATGTAAATGTCTGCGATTTTAATATTCGTGTCGGCAATACTCTAGCTCCGACTTAATGCATTTTACGAGTTCACAACATGTCTGTTAAGACATTGTGACTATGATGATGACGTGTTATTTCGTTACTTGCGGCGAAAACTTAAAACAATATCCGGATTTGTAATTTGTACTCTGCCACTATAATGTTATAAATTTTCGTGTTGATAGGAATCCAGATAACGATTTTATGCTCCTGAAGATCTGGAAATTTTTAATGTTCATTACTTGAGGCTGAAACTCAAAACAACGGCTGAATTTGACTATATGTATATGATACGAGTTTTCGTCCTGATAGGAATCCAGATGACGATTTTAGGTTTTAAAGGTGAATTTGGAGATTTGAGGGTCTGAAGATGTGTGATGTTCGTTACCTGAGGCTGAAACTCAAAGCAACGGTCGGATTTGTAATAAGCACCCTCAAACTTTATACGACACGAGTTTTCATCCTGATAGGAAACCAGATAACGATCTTAGATGTTTAGGGTGAACTTGAGGATGTGATGGTCTGAACATTTTGATACTTGATACCTGAGGTTGAAACTCAAAACATCTGCTGGATTTGTAGATAGAGCACTCAGACTGTACATGACACGATTTTTTGTCCAGATAGAAAGCCAGGCAACGATTTCAGATTTTTAGGGTAAACTTGAAGATCTGAAGGTTTGAACATTTTTGATGTTCGTTACCTGAGGCTGAAACTCAAAAAAACGATCGGATTTATAATTAGCGCTTTCAAACTATACATGACACGAGCTTGAATCATTGATAGTCAGTTTGGTTGTATCTACATCCAAGAAGTTTTGTTATTATTTGTATTCAAGCAGATGCAGTTTTTCTTAAAAATCTTTGCCCACAAACTATTATCCTACAAGAAAATTCAATCATAGATCCAGTTCATCACCTCACCTTAACTGAGACAAAAATCATTAGTCATCTGCCGTTTGGATCTTAAAATTGTGATCAATTGTATAACTGTTGAAAAAATATACATAAAATGTATAGTCTACTTGAAACAGTATCGTTTTGAAGACTTTTCCTTATTTGATTGTCTATATCTGGTAATTTTTCAAAATTATTTCACCTACCTTTACAGAATTCAATTTACCTTTTAAGTTATCTGAATTACTTCCTCCATAAACATGAAATGGTCCGGTATCTGTTTGTTTATAAACACAATTCGTCTATCGTTTTTTCTTTCCGTTGTTATCTCCGGTTCCGCTTGTGTAATCGTATCAATACTTACATTCTCAGTTGTATTATTTGCCATTATTTCACCAATTTGTTTGTCAAAATATTTGTCTCCCATATTAACTGTCTGTAATATTGGGTACATTCTATTTTCTCTTCTTTTTGGGGGGTGTTTCCCCACTGGCCGCACTCATCTCCTTTCTCCTCAATGATGAATCACTGTACAATGATCAACCTACAACTATAAAACTATCAATAATCTATTACTGGTATTAAGTGGATATACCTAGCTCTTATTTACACTGCTGTATTTACCAATTCTGCGTATATAAGAAGTATTTCTCTCAGTTATAAAAATATAAGAGAGTTCAGTTGAAGACTATGTTGAATAGCTCATTTTGTACTTAGGGGATTAGCAAATAAAGTACAGTTCAACGTACAAAAAACTCAGGCAACAACGCTTACAAAGAAGTCTCACGATGGCTTACCAACCGTGGAAATGGAGGGCCACCCCATAGTCGAATCATCTTCCGTGAAGCTTTTGGGGATCAACATCGATAATAACATGTCCTGGCACGACCACGTCGTCAGTATTGCTAAAACGGCATCTCAGAAGCTTGGAGTTTTGTTCCGCTGTAGGAAGTTGTATACACCAGAGCAACTACTGCTGCTCTACAAGGCACAGATCCGAGTATTGCTCCCATGTGTGGGGATGCGCTCCGAAGCACTCTCTAAAGCTTCTGGACACTATCCAGATGAGAGCAATTAGATTAATCGATACGCCTAACCTCACGGAAGATGTTCGAGTGAGCTCTCCTAAATAATAGCACCAAAGGCCGTCCGAACCAGGAACACTAGAGAATCTCTGAGAGCTCATCCTTACCAGGTCGAGGGCCTTACTCCCCGAACCAGTCTCCTCCAGCATCATTCCTTCTTTTGGAGAACTTCGACGCTGTGGAATCAGCTGCCGGGGAATTTGTTTCCTGACGGCTACAACCTGCAGCGTTTCAAGTCTAACGTGAACCGACACTTATCCTCTCGCAGCGCTTCTACAGCGCCATAGGCTTTTAGCCTTTGCGGGAGGCTGACCATAAAAAAAACTTCTGTTATCTCTTCCTTTGTTATTATTATTCTCTGACTTTCTAAGTTCGACTCGCATAATTGCGGTAGCAACAAATGTTGACGGGCTGTGCCAAGTCAACACCCTGACTATTATTGATCGGAATTTAGGAAGGATCGCACAATATTACAGGTCTTCAGGATTACAGACTTTTGGAATACTTTGTGTAACTTTTCGTCCAGGCCCAGCTGTTGAAGGTATTGTGTAAACGTGTTTGGTGTAAGGCCTGACACAGACATAATGAGGGGAACAATTGTGACTTTGTTTTGTTTCCAAAGTCGTTTTATTTCCATGGCAAGGTCCGTGTATTTGGATATCTTCCCAGCGTAGGTGTTTTGGATATTCAATATCTATCAAATAGGTAATTTTGTCGGCCTTTGACTGGAAAACTATATCTGGTCTATTGGCTGGGATGGTCTTGTTTGTATGTATTTCAACGTCCCAGTATAGTTTGTACCGATCGTTTTCGAGTACTGATGTCGGAGTGTAATTGTAGTATGGATCTGTGTTTTCTATTAGTTTGTTTGCTGTGGCTAGTGCCATTATTATTATTACCATTTTAGTGAGAGTTGAGCCAACAATGGCTATAAACTCAGAAACTGTAACTGTTTTGCCGCTATTTCACCTAATTCTGTGGGTACATTGCTATAAGTTTTGCGGAGTTATTAGGTAATAAAAATTTGTTAGTATTATTGTTGTGAACCGTCGATTTGTTTGTATTTCGTGACAGATCAAATAAATTCCGGCATTTCTCCACGTATGGCATGGAAGCCCAGAAAATACGTTTCCCGGCTTTCCTTGCTGGCGAGTGGAGGCGAAAGAATATAAACAAAACTGGCCGTGGTGTGCTTTCGCGGCTTGTGATCGGATTTGCCCACTGCGAGGTATAAATAAGATGACAGGGAGCTTTGTAAATAAGCTATGGGCTTATTTACAAGGCTCCGAGCCAACAGTCGGCCAGCCAGCCAGCCAGCCAGCCAGATTTTCGGAGTAGTTTTGCGATGGTCGGGTGCTGTACGGCGAATATACTGTTTATTCGTCTTGGAATATAAAGGGTGTTCCAAAAAAAAAAAATGAAGAAGGTGAATTCTGACATAATTCTAAGACGGAAAGGTGGAAAAATTGCTTAGTATTTGTTACATAATGGAAGAGTCTATGCTATAGATATGTTATGAGGAAACGTTAGGGTGGTTTGTTGTACCCCCCAAATAAAACAACTCAGGGTGTGGTTCTTAACTTTAATTTAGTGCTATTACGCCATCGTTGGAATGTAGAAGAGATATGGGCAATATATAAATTCAGTATTTAGTGAATACTTATGACCTTGGGGTGCGAAGCTACATTCACCCTGAAGCGGTGGATTCAAATACAAATGGTAAGTAGTACCTTATGATGTTACTATACAAACAACTAATAAATATACCTTTCTTTCAGGTGTTCTTTGACCTTTGACTAGAGTCCTGCAGCACTTAATATCTATGAAACTTAACGCTAACTATCCCACCTTTGTCTGTTGCGTCCTGGGCTACATGCGTGGAAGTCCCAATGGTCAAATGTCTAATAGCGTAGCTTAAGCAGTCATGCAAGCAGACCGGTCGTCCTTAGACCCAGTCCTGCAGCTAGGTGGCTACCAGGCAGGTGAAAGCGATAGCTATATAGCAGCCATGCAGTGTTATACCAGAAGCAGTAATTGGACTCAAGCGTAGAAGAAGAAGAAGGAAATGGCAAAGAAAGGAAGAGAAAAGAAAAAGGCCTGCAAACAAAGTCAAGCATTAGAAGCAGGTAAGCAGTAAAGCTGTTAGAATGAACAGTGTTGAGGTTAGGGTACCCACCTTGGATGTTGAGTGGCCTTATGGAGATTTCCCTCGTAGAGAACCTTTCGGATTTAGCTAGATCCCACCAATGTGGTAATGCAAAGCCATGCAATTGCTAAATCGTCGGTTTTGCTACTTTTTCTTTTCCGAAAAATCCGCGTAAAGCGTGGTCGTCTGACCTTATCAGGAAAAGAAGATGGAGAGGAAGAGGAATGATCATAAACCCATCACTTCCTACTCCAGACAATTGACAGGTAGCCAAACTCTGTTAGCTTTCCTTCAACTGTACATAGGAATATTAATGTTTCGTGTACCCATTACCCAACCTCATTCTTATCTGTCAGATTGTCAGATAGCAACACATTGTAAACATTGAGAAGTCTGAATCAAATGGTTTCTAATTTTGAAAACAGAGGCAAGATATAGCTTAGATTGCCATGATGTATGTAAAATCCCCTATAATTAAGGTTACTATATGTTGTTTACTATTTCAGGTGAAGTCAACACAGTCAATAGATTGTCGCTGACTGGGACGAAGAAGTTCGACAGGTGCAACAGAATATAAGATGTAGTACGCTTAAATCAGAAGTATTGTACGTTACAATTCAATAAAGTGGTCTGCAGTACTTCAGTCTTACAACCTTTTTGTAGCTATCTAGAAATATACAACCTTTACAAAGAATCAGGTAAGATCTTGTACTTATTAGCTTAATATTTAGAAAGTTGTCCACACAAACGTTAAATACTAGGTCTTAAGGGGTCTGAATTTGTTTAGACCGTAACAACACCCCCTCTTCTCGGGAAAGTTTTTCCCTAAGAAAAACTTCTCGATAGAGTAACAATATGTATGTACACTTAATTACTAAATTACAAATGCCTTAAAACAAATTACTTACCATGATGGTGGCGTATTATCGAACTATAATGCAAGTATTTAAAATAAAAATGAACCATTTTCAATATATACAACAACCCTAAAAACTAAATGAAATTCTACTCGCTGTCCACGTCGGGTGGATGCGCCTTCAGGTCTTTGGCTGCCCAAATACCTTTATTTCTGCCGTACTCATCTGTTAGCTCGTAAACCCACGGAGATACGATTCTAACAATTTTGAAAGGTCCTTCAAATTTATTACATAACTTAGCAGTGACACCTTTACTCGCATCTGACACTGAGTAATTCCGTCTCCAAACCATTTGGTTAACTAAAAATGAATCTGGACGGCGTCTTAAGTTGTAACGGTTACTGCTACGAACATATGCCTGTTTTAGGCGATTCTGTACGTCCTTAAATACTTCTTTAAGGGCTTCATGTCGTTGAACTGGCTGAAAGACATCGTCTTGACTAACATGATGATCTTTCCCTGACAAAATAATTTCTCTACCAAACATTACAAAATTTGGAGTGACTTGGGTCACCTCATGTTTAGCAGAACGGACAGCTGCAGCGACATGGGGTATGTACTTGTCCCACTGTCGTTGATTGTCTGCTACATAAGAAGTCAATGCGGTCTTCAACACACGATGGTGTCTTTCAACAGCGTTTGCTTGCGCATGATAATGAGCCGTGAAGCGATGTTCGACTTCATACTTCTTGAACAGATCTGCTATCAGCTTGTTCTTAAAGTGAGCTCCATTGTCAGATACCAAGCGAGCTGGTACGCCATAAACAAGAAATACTTGCTCTTCAATCAACTTTGAGATTGTTGCAGCTGTTGCCCTACGTATTGGAAAAAGTAAAACAAACTTTGAAAAGACATCGAGGACCGAAAGGATATAACTGTGTCCTTGGCTGGATCTTGGTAGCGGTCCAACTATATCAACACTCAAAGACTGCCAAGGTCTTGAGGCTGCAGGGGTTGCACTGAGCATTTGCCCAATGGGTTGTTTTTGCTCGGGCTTTGTCTTCAGACAGGTTGAACAAGCATTGACATATCGTGCTATGTCCGCACGCATTTTAGGCCAATAATACTTCTGGCTTATTCTTGCGTGAGTTTTGTAGATACCAAGATGTGCACAGGTCGGGGGATTATGGTGCTCTCTAATGATATTTAGCCGCTCATTACGCGGTACCACTAGTAGCCAGTAATCGCGGTGCTGAGCCAAATCTGGATACTGCGCATTGACATGCTTATAAAGCTGTTTGTCTCGAACTTGCCAGAGTGGATACTTGTCGGGATACGAATTTACCTTTTTGATCATGCTCAGATACCATGGATCACGTACAGTATCATCATTATCATGAACCAAAGCTTCGTCTATAGCGTCTATTATAGGGACACTTCGTGACAAAGCGTCAGGGACAATGTGATCCTTGCCCTTACGGTGTATCACATCAAAATCATAAGCTTGAAGTCTCAATTGCCAGCGAGCAATTCGTCCAGTTGGTTCTTTAATGCTAAAGAGCCACTTCAAACTGTAGTGATCGGTAATCACCGTAAAATGAGTGCCTTCAAGATATGGTCTTAGTTTTTCAACTCCAAATAGTACTGCAAGCAACTCTTTTTCTGTAACAGAGTATTTTCTCTCAGCTTTCGTAAGGGATCTGCTTAAGTAACAGATGACCTTTTCTTCGCCGTTTTGTCTCTGAGTTAAAACAACTCCTAGACCGTAAGATGAAGCATCTGTTTCTACGAAAAACGGAAGGTTGAAGTCCGGACATGACAGAATTGGCGCGGAGACCAAAGTCTGTTTAAGCGTAGCTAAAGCTTTGTCGCATTCCTCACTCCAAACAAAAGGACGATTCTTTTCAGTGAGTCGTGTCAAAGGTGCAACAACCACACTGAAAGACGGTACAAAGCGACGGTACCATGAGGCTAAACCAATTATTCTTCTAACCTCAGTTACATTCTTAGGTGGTTCCATGCGTAGAATGGCTTCTACCTTGGAAGGATCAACTAAAAGTCCAGAGCCATTCACTACATAGCCGAGGTATCGTAGCTCCGATCTACAAAACTGGCTTTTCTCGCGATTAAGCACAAGACCAGCGTCAACAATCCTTTTCAGGACGTTCCGCAAAACCTCAATATGTTTTTCAAACGTTGGGGTACAAATAATAATATCGTCCAAGTAAACGAACGTATGATCATCAAGGTCGGCACCAAGGACCTTGTCAATAAGTCTTTGCCACGTAGCAGGTGCTGAATGGAGACCGAAAGGCATCCTGGTAAATTGAAAAAGTCCTCGATTAGGAACGGTAAATGCAGTCAAAGGTTTTGACTCCTCAGACAACTTGATCTGATGAAAAGCACTTTTTATATCCAGGCTGGATATATACCTAGCATCTCTCAACTTGTCTAAGATTGAGCTGAT
Source organism: Callosobruchus maculatus (assembly GCA_951848785.1). Taxonomy (NCBI): domain Eukaryota; kingdom Metazoa; phylum Arthropoda; class Insecta; order Coleoptera; family Chrysomelidae; genus Callosobruchus; species Callosobruchus maculatus. Next base: position 320,238 of record CATOUR010000104.1, on the reverse strand, counting down.
GTACGGGAGTGGATACGCGTCGGGACAGCTTACCGCATTGAGGCGCTTAAAGTTGACGCAAAACCTCCAGCTTTTATCTTTCTTCTGCACCATTACTATGGGAGAAGACCAAGCAGAAGACGAGGGCTCGACAATACCCTTCTTCAACATGTCGTCCAACTCTGCATTCACTACCTTTTGAAGCGCAGGTGACAAAGGATAATATCTTTGTTTTATGGGAGGAGATGTTGTCTTTATTACATGCTCAACCAAATGCGTACAGCCTAACCTATTTCCCATCTTTGCAAAAGCATCTTCGATAACTTGGTTAAGTTCGTCCTGTTGGCGATCAGACAATGAGTGCATATCCTGAATGCCACAAACTTTGATAGCTTGGATGGACTCCTCTGTTTGGAACGTCCATTCTCCATGTTTCATGTCTGGAACTATTCCCATCTGTACCCAGAAATCAATTCCCAAGATTAGTCGATGAGGCAGTGAGGGTATGACAAGAACGTTGAGAATCCTAACCCTATCGCGTAGCTGTATAGGTAAGGAAATCTCTCCTAATACCTCACAAGATTGACCGTTAGCTACTATACAGTATTTATTGGACGTCTTGGTTAAGGGAAACAATGGCTTTATTTCATCCCAGCCGGGACCACCAATAACTGTCCTCGTAGCACCACTATCTAAAAGACCTAATATAGTTAATCCTAAAATATTTACATTTAAGTAGGGTCGCTGATCGTTTTCAGCATGAGCTAGCACGTAATCTAGCAAAACCTGATCTTTAAAATATTTACAATCGACCAAAGATTCGCTGTCTATTCGCCTCTCGGGGAGTTGGTCTGCTGCCCGGGCGGATGACGGTTTTTTGAACCACAGCGGGGACATGTTGATGACGAAACATTACGTCGTCCACACTTAAAACAAAAAAGTTCCCGTCTAGGTTGCGTACATTTACGAAACTTGTGATCCGTACCATCACAGTTCCAACAGGTAGCGATATTTGATGCCATTATCTCAAGCTCACGCTCAGAATCTCTGTTAGAGCTCGAGGCAGGTGGCATTGCTTCTCTGACACCTGTAGGGTTGATATGAGAGCCATGCACTTGCGCAGGTCTCGGATTGGACACGCCGACATTTATTGCGTTGACCTGAAAGTCTCTGCTGTCGTGCTTTCTGTACCTTAATTCAGGTTCCATCAATCCACGCGCATTAGTCGTAGGCGGTTGGTATTTTTGAGCCCTTAAGTGTGCCTCTTCGATAGCCCTTGCTAGAGTCATTAGCTGGGAAACCGAAGTGACTTGGTGCAATGCTAACTGCGTCTGGATATAAGGCAGAAAGTTACGTAAAATCAGGTTTACTTTAGTAGACTCTGCTACCGGACTTGAAAGTTTACGGAAAAGATTTTCCATGACAATCACATAAGTTACCACCTTTTCTTGTGACCCTTGAGTACGACGTCGGATTTCATCCCACAACTCGTATTCATAGTCATAAGGCTGAAAAGTTTCTCGCAATTGAATGCACAGGTCATCCCAAGAGGTGAAACGGGCCGTACGGAACCATAAAAGTGCTTCGCGAGTGAAAAGTTCAACGGCGGATTGCAAAAGGCGCTCCTTGGAGACACCGCGGGACACCCGTAACTCTTCAATCCGTTCCAAGAACTCTGTTACACTTCCACGTCCATCAAACCTTACGTTCCACTTACCCACCTCTACATGAGACAACCGACATCCATGTGCTTGGAACATTGCGTCTCGGTAAGGCAAATGAGAGGGAAAGTATGACTGCTCCACAGTCTGCTGATCTCTAAGATCCTGTAAACCTACTGGTTTCTCAAAATAATTTCCACGAGCCGAGGTATGTGCAGCTGGAGGGGCAGTTGAAGGAACTACCGGCACACTACCTTGCTTAATACCTGTACTTGGCAATGATGTGAGTGCCGTATGACCACTAGGGAAGGAACTTGGCGGTTGAATAGGAGCAAGACCATGATCTTTTATCCGCATAGGAAGTGGAGCTGAACTTGAACGAGCCTTTACTTGGGACTCTTGACGAGAGAACATGTCCAAGTTTTCAAACTGTGAACATAATGTTCCTCTTGGCTGATCCTCCGATCTATTCTGATTCGGATGAGAGAGCTCTTCCGGCAAAAGTTCAATTGGAGCGTCGATCAACGAAGTCTCCAAGGAAGGTCCCTCTTTAAAAGTATGTAAGTCCTTCTGGACAGTGTCGCCTGATGTAGCAACATCAGTATCTGAGCTTTCCATATACACACTATTCAATTCACAAATCAATTGTGTTACACTATGGTAGAGAGCAGATTTTTGACTTGACTGCTCAGGGTTACACACGAGGCGAGACAGTCTACCTGAAACATGGGTTAACCGCGTATAAATTCTACGGAGTTCGTTTTCCCTATTGTCATGATCAAAATTCGCGATAGATTGTCTGAGATCTGCAAGTTTACTTTGACAGATAGGTAACTCAAATTCGGCAAGTTTATCACATTTAATCGGGGGCTCTGCTAACTTTAATCTTTCCTTACGAAAAGCATCCCTTAAAAGTATTCGTTTTTCGTTAGCAGTATTTCCAATTGGCAAGTTTCTTACCTCCAATTCATATGTCAGCTCATCTGATAATAATCGATTCACCTCCATCATGATAACTAATATCAAATAACATACAGTATCATATGCTAATACGATAAAGTAGATATGTTACAAAGTAAATAAAAAAACTAACTAATAAATCGCTTACTTAACCCCCACCTCACCCAAGAAAGAGCGAAGCGTGAAAAAAAACAGTACTGGGTTCAACCACTGAAAACATAAAAGGTCGTGAAGCGTAAAAAAGAAAGGATCCACTAAGTCCAATCACTAAACTGTAAAAAGTACTAATTTCTTCCACTAAACCTTAAATATGAAAAATAACAAGCAACGATCATACTGCTAATCACCTACAAATATCAGAAATGTTTATACGTAATCAGTCCACTAGATGCAAACGCCCATCTCTATACAATTAGTCACGAAACGTCAAACACAATAACCGATTGGGTCGATGTCCCATCTCTACTCAATTCGACAATGACAATTGAAATCTAACCTAACCGTACCTGTTTTGTGCTTAACCTGTTCTGTGCACGTATCTGTGATCTATGGTTCTATGATCGATGTCAAAGATAGATAACAAAGATGAAAGATAACCTATAATTATCTGATAGATATCAATAATTAAAAATTAATATAGATATCAATCACCGGATGAACACAAACAATGGCAATAATGGCACTAAAAACCAGTTGGGGCGCCAAATGTTACATAATGGAAGAGTCTATGCTATAGATATGTTATGAGGAAACGTTAGGGTGGTTTGTTGTACCCCCCAAATAAAACAACTCAGGGTGTGGTTCTTAACTTTAATTTAGTGCTATTACGCCATCGTTGGAATGTAGAAGAGATATGGGCAATATATAAATTCAGTATTTAGTGAATACTTATGACCTTGGGGTGCGAAGCTACATTCACCCTGAAGCGGTGGATTCAAATACAAATGGTAAGTAGTACCTTATGATGTTACTATACAAACAACTAATAAATATACCTTTCTTTCAGGTGTTCTTTGACCTTTGACTAGAGTCCTGCAGCACTTAATATCTATGAAACTTAACGCTAACTATCCCACCTTTGTCTGTTGCGTCCTGGGCTACATGCGTGGAAGTCCCAATGGTCAAATGTCTAATAGCGTAGCTTAAGCAGTCATGCAAGCAGACCGGTCGTCCTTAGACCCAGTCCTGCAGCTAGGTGGCTACCAGGCAGGTGAAAGCGATAGCTATATAGCAGCCATGCAGTGTTATACCAGAAGCAGTAATTGGACTCAAGCGTAGAAGAAGAAGAAGGAAATGGCAAAGAAAGGAAGAGAAAAGAAAAAGGCCTGCAAACAAAGTCAAGCATTAGAAGCAGGTAAGCAGTAAAGCTGTTAGAATGAACAGTGTTGAGGTTAGGGTACCCACCTTGGATGTTGAGTGGCCTTATGGAGATTTCCCTCGTAGAGAACCTTTCGGATTTAGCTAGATCCCACCAATGTGGTAATGCAAAGCCATGCAATTGCTAAATCGTCGGTTTTGCTACTTTTTCTTTTCCGAAAAATCCGCGTAAAGCGTGGTCGTCTGACCTTATCAGGAAAAGAAGATGGAGAGGAAGAGGAATGATCATAAACCCATCACTTCCTACTCCAGACAATTGACAGGTAGCCAAACTCTGTTAGCTTTCCTTCAACTGTACATAGGAATATTAATGTTTCGTGTACCCATTACCCAACCTCATTCTTATCTGTCAGATTGTCAGATAGCAACACATTGTAAACATTGAGAAGTCTGAATCAAATGGTTTCTAATTTTGAAAACAGAGGCAAGATATAGCTTAGATTGCCATGATGTATGTAAAATCCCCTATAATTAAGGTTACTATATGTTGTTTACTATTTCAGGTGAAGTCAACACAGTCAATAGATTGTCGCTGACTGGGACGAAGAAGTTCGACAGGTGCAACAGAATATAAGATGTAGTACGCTTAAATCAGAAGTATTGTACGTTACAATTCAATAAAGTGGTCTGCAGTACTTCAGTCTTACAACCTTTTTGTAGCTATCTAGAAATATACAACCTTTACAAAGAATCAGGTAAGATCTTGTACTTATTAGCTTAATATTTAGAAAGTTGTCCACACAAACGTTAAATACTAGGTCTTAAGGGGTCTGAATTTGTTTAGACCGTAACATATTCAAAACAACAACAATAACATCATAAATGATCGCCAGTATGGCTTTCGTAAGCACAGGTCTACAGGTGACCTCCTTGCCTACGTCACTCACTTGTGGAACAGAGCAATAGACAATCATGGCGAATCCCGTGTTGCTGCACTTGATATATCGAAAGCTTTCGACAGAGTATGGCATGACGGACTTCTGGTCAAGCTTGCTGCTTATGGACTACCACCTGGCCTGCGCCAGTGGCTGAATAGCTTTTTGAACGATCGATCTCTGTTTGTTGTAGTCGAGGGCTGTTCATCAGACGTATTTTCAATAAACGCCGGTGTTCCTCAGGGATCTGTCCTATCCCCTACACTGTTTCTGCTGTACATCAACGAGCTGCTGGAAATAACATCCAATTCAATCTACAGCTTCGCTGACGACAGAACATTAATATCGTGCATGGAACCAGGCAAGCCACTATCATCCCAGGAGACGGTACGTCGGCGACAGCAGCATGCCTCACAGATCAACGCAGATATCAAAACAATTGTCGAGTGGGGATTAGCAAATAAAGTACAGTTCAACGTACAAAAAACTCAGGCAACAACACTTACAAAGAAGTCTCACGATGGCTTACCAACCATGGAAATGGAGGGTCACCCCATAGTCGAATCACCTTCCGTCAAGCTTTTGGGAATCAACATCAACAATAACATGTCCTGGCACGACCACGTCGTCAGTATTGCTAAAACGGCATCCCAGAAGCTTGGAGTTTTGTTCCGCTGTAGGAAGTTGTATACACCAGAGCAACTGCTGCTGCTCTACAAGGTACAGGTCCGACCATCTCTGGAGTATTGCTCCCATGTGTAGGGATGCGCTCCGAAGCACTCTCTAAAGCTTCTGGACACTATCCAGAAAAGAGCGATTTGACTAATCGATAAGCCTAACCTCACAAAGGACCTCCACAGCCTGGAACATCGAGGGTGGCTGACCTATCCCTGTTTTACAGATTCTATCACGGAAGATGTTCGATTGAGCTCTCTCAGATAATAACACCACAGGCCGTCCGAACCAGGAAAACTAGAGAAGCTCTGCGAGCTCATCCTTACCAGGTCGAGGTCCTTACTCCCCGAACTAGTCTCCTCCAGCATTCTTTCTTTTGGAGAATTTCGACGCTGTGGAATCAGCTGCCGGGGAATTTGTTTCCCGACGGCTACAACCTGCAGCATTTCAAATCTAACGTAAACCGACACTTATCCTCTCGCAGCGCTTCTACAGCGCCATAGGCTTTAAGCTTTTGCGGGAGACCGGCCATAAAAAAAGTACTGTTTAAGGACAACTCCTTTAAGAAATAGCGAACACCTTAAAATGCTTCATACTACCCTGAAGTAAAGTATTCCAGTATTACCAGTCATGCAAGAACGACGTTAACAAAAATGTGACAGTTGAGCGATCTCCAGGGACCTCAGACCGACTCCACCTTTTGTTTACTTTGGGCGGCAGCAATTAATCAAGGAGATGGAAACCACCTTACGCCCACAGACAAATGCGGGAGGCTTTAAAAAAATCCTGGCAGCGGGACGGCTCGCCCGTATTAGCGGGCAAGCCGCAAGCTTTTAGTGCCCCAAGGAAATATGACAATTAAATTTTTTCTAATTGCTGCGGCGGCGGTTTGCGCAGGGATGGGATGCTTAGTGCTAATATTAAAGTCTCGACGCAACAAATTGTCAAAGGAAAACAGTAATATTTGGAAGCAGAGGTGAAACTAAAGGTTAGTGCTCCAGCAGGTTCAAGAAGCACAAGCTTACACCCAACTATCATATTTATGGGTCAGTAAAGTGAAATAATCACTGAAAAATCCACACGAGAATCTTCGGTAATTGAGTTTGATTTTTTTTAGTTGCGTTCAGTTGGTTAGCCTTAAGACTTATTGTGTACCCCCGGTCAAAGGGAGGATCAAAAAAAGCCCCATCGTAAGTTCTTTGCGAACTTTGAGATACATTAGACTATGCTTTCCTGTCTATCCTTCTGGCCTACATTCAGATAGGAGTTCCTAATTTCATTCAGGGCAGCACAGTCGAAGATAGTGTGCCAGTCCGGCCCTGTCCACCATCTCGCGTTGGTCGCGAGCTCGCGAAAACTGGCCGACTTCCAGAAGCAGCGTCGAGAATGCGGAGAGAACGTTCGAGAGAGGGGGCGACTCATATAATATAAGAGGCAACGGCGCTGTCGGACGGCAGAGTTAAAGGCTTGTACACACTAGTAGACCGTATCGAGATATTTGTCTATTGACCGTCTATAGACAGTCTAGAGACACGGTTTATAGACCGTCTAGAGACACTATTTTATGTCTCGTCTAGCGTCAATCTTCAGATTTAGACGGAACAAAGAATTTCTCATCAGTCTCATTTTCGCTGTCCACTATGGAGGACATTGCATTGTGCGGAATAAGTTCCTGTTTAGTGTTAACTAATTGTGAAATAAAGCGGAAACATAAACGATAGTGGACGCGAGAAGTGTTAGCAGAAGAACCTTTAAGTTCTGTAATACATTACTAAACAAATTAAGACTGGAGGATGCCATGATTTTCCAGAATTTCACTCACCTGACGCTTACTAAATTTGAATGGTTGCTTCTGATGGTCGAGGTGTTGATAATGAAGCAAGAAACAAAATTTAGAGAAATAATCCCAGCTTCTCTTCAACTCGCACTCACACTGCGTTTCCTAGCAAGTGCAGACTCATTCACGAGCCTCATGTATACCTTCAGGATATCTAAGCAGGCTATATCAAAAATTATACCCGGTTTTTGTAGTCGAGACTATTAACATCCCAGAAACAATGAGACGTTTGAAAATATGCAATCAGTTTTAAAACCTCCTCGTTCGACCACATGTCTAAAAGGGGTGATACACGTACGAACTTTAAGTACGCGGTTTTTAAGTTCGCGAACTTACTCGGCTCGACGTGGTGACACATGTGAAGCTGAGCTCAAATCACTCATTTTGATAATTTTCCTAAATAAACAAAACTTTTAATAAATGCCAAACACAACAAGCGTTGCGTATCGATGGCCTGCCGAAACTAAGTGGTGACTCTCGGCTCGCAGAACGAGCTGAGACAAGCTACGAGCAAGATTTCAAACCAGTTGGATCGCCGGCAGTTTGCGCGACGGCTTTAAAGTACGCGTACTTACGGTGACACACAGGCGAAAAAGCACAAAACCAGGGTTGCTATGTTCAGAACAAAATGTAAATCTTCTGAAGAGGAACCTTAACACGATTTTAAGTTGCTAGAAACTCGTATTATGCCAATTCAGCTTTTAGTACCAATTCGTTAATTTCTGCACCTCTTCAACTGTCTTTAAACAGGCTTTGAACTTCTTCAACAGGCACGTGTGGCCATGACAAAGCTTACTAAAATATGGTGTGACCATAACATCACTAAAGCTACCAAAATATCGCTGGTTCAGTCTGTTGTGTTCTCCATATTTTTGTATACCTCGAAAACTTGGACTGTTAAAAAGGCAGATCGAGCTCTCATAGATGCTTTTGAAATGTGGATGTGGAAGAGAATGCTGAGAGTTCCTTATACCGCTCATCGAACTAATGTTTCCATACTGGATGAACTCGGTAATCCAAAGAGCCTATCCTCCATTGTGTCGACGAGAATGCTTACATTCTTCGGACATATTCACAGAAGCGATAATAATGCCATATCAGATGTTAGGCCTGGAAGGGCTCCTGGTTTCGACGGCGTCCTGCCGGAATTTCTCATTCACGCAGGTCAGCAAACAAGAGTGTGGCTATCTCTTTTCTTCACGAACCTCCTTAATACGGGAGACCTCCCACGGGAATTCAAAAGAACGAAGGTCATATCAATATTAAAACCCGGTAAACCGAACGATCAACCTGCCAGCTACAGACCTATAGCCTTGCTCAGTTGCTCCTATAAATTACTAGAAAGAGCCGTCTACAACCGATTGAGCGCGACTATCTGAGACCGGGTCCCGATAACCCAGGCTGGTTTCAGACCGGGTCGCAGTTGTTGTGATCAAGTACTGTCCCTCACAACGCATATAGAGGCAGGCTACCAGCAAAACATGAAGACGGGAGTGGCGTTTGTTGACCTCACTGCCGCATACGATACGGTCTGGAGGGAGGGTCTCCTATATAAGTTGCTGCAGGTGATTCCCTGTCAGACCACTACAAGACTCATAAACAACATGTTATGCGACAGAAAGTTCCAAGTAATCCTAAACGAGAAAGCAAGCAGGCAGCGCAAATTGAACAACCGACTTCCACAAGGCTCAGTACTGGCCCCCTTACTTTTCAATCTATATATATCTGACATGCCAGAAACAGTCAGTTACAAGTTTTGCTATGCGGACGATATAGCCATAGCTTTTTCCGATAAGAGCTTCAAGAACGTTGAGCATACTCTTTCTAACGACTTGTTAGCTCTAAACAACTACTTCAAGAAATGGAGACTAGTACCGAGCCCCAACAAAACCGAAATTTCCTGCTTCCACTGAAAAACTAGCTAAATATGAACTGCAGGTACTTTTTGCAGGCGAACCCCTGAAGCATAACCATTTCCCAAAATATTTTGGAGTAACGTTAGATCGCACCCTCTGCTATAAGAAACATCTCGCAAACACTGCAGGAAAACTCAGAACACGCAACAACATTATCCAAAAGCTGTGTGGAACGACGTAGGGTGCCACTGCTCCAACTCTACGAACCAGTGCACTAGCTCTTGTCTATTCGTGTGCTGAGTACTGTGCGCCTGTCTGGATTAACAGCCATCATACCAGATTTTTGACGTCCAACTAAATCACACTATGAGACTTATTACAGGCGCAGTTAAGACAACCCCAACTCAATGGCTGCCTGTACTTAAAACCAATAACTTCGACTCCTTAAACCAATGGCGCTCCCAGTGGGAAGGTTTTGCGGAACACCACTCGCGAGGCGCATTTATGGGGGCAGCCTTACTTCCAGGATCAGAACTACCCCGGAAAGAGTGGGTAAAACTTAATAGAGTCCGAACAGGCCACGGCAGATGTGCAGACTCCCTTTACAAGTGGGGCTATGTGCAATCTCCCTTATGTGACTGTGGCGCGCCCCGCCAAACTATAAACCATATTACGAGCGAATGTGAACTGCGTGCGTTTCAGGGATCGCGAGAAGAGTTCTTCACAGCCACACCGTTGGCGCTGAAGTGGTTGAAAGAACTTGACATCAACCTGTAAATACCAAAGACTATGTATCTTAGTTTGTAGCTGTATATATTTTATTCTAGTATAGATTATAATAGTTTTTCTTTTAATCTATATTTACTATTGTCATGTTTTTGAGCCATACGATAAATAAATAAATAAACAGAAGCGATAATATTGAGAAACTTGTAATTCAAGGTCATGCCCCGAGTGGGCGGCGCCGCGGCCGTTCCCCTCCGCGCTGGGTGGATACGACGAAACAGTTGCTGGATATGAGTATCAAGAGCGCCACTGAACTGACAGTAAATCGCGAGCGATGGCGAGCTACAGTTCTCTCTATTGGTAATATTCGTGTCAGCACTACTCTAGCTCCGACTTAATGCATTATACGAGTTCACAACATGTCTGTTAAGACATTGTGACTATGATGATGAAACTTCTTCTGTCGTGATAAACTATCACCTGGATATGCACCTTTATCGCATATCTTGTCTCCAGGAGACCGAGAAAAACCCACCTATCAGGTTTTTCCTTCTTTCCGCAACATTGTATAGAACGCGGGAGAGGTGCATGGGGTTTATTGAATCGCGAATCTATTCTACATTAGTAGTAATTCGTTTTACTCGAGTTCCACTCCTGATGTGGAATGCGATCAGGAGTCGAATATTATTTGCAATTCTTACCGGATACACGGTATACCTCCCGAATTGGTTATTGATTTTATTCTTTCCGGACGTGTGCCTCCACTCTACAAATATGACGTTTAAAGTGCAATACGAAATCTCCATACGGGGTTTTAGGAAAGTACTCGTAAAATGTATTATAAGGTATCGAAAAGGTTTCATGGTTTTTTGTTTCACCGTTTTAATAATAAAAAAATGTAGTCAAGTTGACTGACCCAGTACTTCCCACACATTCCGATGATACCAGTTTTATTATTTTCCCACAGCATGAAACTATAGACTAGATGCCACTGCAATCAAATCATCGCAAAAAAGTATTTTATTCTACTAGGTGCTTCTTTTACAGGTCAATAGACAATCTACCATGAATACACCAAATTTTTTAATTTTATAAACCCCCACCCCCGAGCCACCCAAATTTCACCCCCAACCAAAAAAAAATTAAATGATCAGGAACCCCTAAAACGTCTAAAACGAAGTTTGAGGTGTTTTTTTTTATTTTTAGTTTTTTGTTATTGCCATTTCTAAAAACCATACGCGCTTTCCATACTCGTCGCGGTAATAAATCTGTGTCAAAATGTCATTAAAGTCAATTTAGAAGTTTCCACATACAATACAGAATGATCCAAAGTAATACTCGTATGTATTTTGTATGCATCAGAAAGTTCACGTCCCTTGGCTTCTGTAATCGGCAAGGCAATGTTCGGATGGACCTAAAAAGTGTATTATGACGCTCGGTCTTTCTCTCTCAGGTCAGCAGACAGCCTATTATGAGTAAAGTAAATTTTCCAGCTCTCCAACCCCCTACCCCTAATCACCCCACCCAAAAAGTAGAAAGTGATCAGGAACCCCTAAAACGCCTAAAAACGAAGTTTGAGGCATATTTAAAATTTTTCGATTTTTGCTAATTACTCCGCCGCCCATGCACCAATTTTCAGAATTGTAGCAGCATTACCTACTACGACCCTACACCATATCACTACCCAAATTTCATCAAAATCTATGCAGGGGTTACTGAGATTAGGAGGCTAGAAAAACGCCAACAGACAGACAGACAGACAGACAGACAGACAGACAGACAGACAGACAGACAGACAGACAGACAGACAGACAGACCGACAGACGACAGACCGACGGAAATGAGTGACGTGGAATTTCGTTATGTAGGCATAATAAAACACCCAAAAAGTATATTATCTCAAAATCGAAAATTTTCGCGATCACAAGACTCCCCTCACCTATCCGTGTGGGAAGTAAAATTAGGTCAAATTTCTTGCAGTGGCGGTAGCTCCTAAAAAACCCCAACACGAGTTTTAATCCTGATATGAAACCAGAAAATAATTTTAGATGTTTAGGGTGAACTTGATGAACTGAGGATCTGAACATTTTTGATGTTCGTTACTTGAGGCTGAAACTAAAAACAACGATCAGATTTATAATTAGCGCTTTCAAACTATACATGACACGAGTTTGTTTGAATCAGTAGTCGTCAATTTGGTTCTATTTGCATCCAAGAAACTTTGTTACTATTTGTATTCAAGCACATGCACCTTTTCTGAAAATCTTTGTCCACAAGCTATTACCCTACAGGAGACTTCAATTACATATCCAGTTCGTCACCCCACTGTACCTGCATTTTTAAGGGCCGGTTGTACAAATGGGGGTTTAACACAAGCTTTGTTAAGCCTAAGCTTAGCTAAGCTCAGGCTTAAAGTCGACACCCGTTGTACAATCGTCGGCTTAGTTAAACCTGGTTGATAATGAAATTCACTACGGTTGGCACCGATGAAGCAATACGTACTGACATAATCATCTGAAAAATTACCTTTTTCGCTTAGGCACTTATGACAGTTTGTGTCAAATTTCGGCAACGACCGCTTCTGTCTCTGTTCTTTCATTTGCTCTCTTTGTTAAATTAGACACAAATCTTTCAAAAAATATGACCTAATAAAGAGACAAGCAATTTGAAGGTTCCTCCTTGACACATCATGTCATTTGTATCAGGTTAGGTTTAAACCTCAGCTAAGCTCGCGTTAAGCTTTCTTTGTTAAATTAGACTCAAATCTTTCAAAAAATATGACCTAATAAAGAGACAAGCAATTTGAAGGTTCCTCCTTGACACATCATGTCATTTGTATCAGGTTAGGTTTAAACCTCAGCTAAGCTCGCGTTAAGCTTTGGCTTAAGTAAGCTTGTGTTAAGCTTGGAGTGGGGGGGCTAAGCCAGAATTGCACAACGGACGTTTTGCAACTGACGTGGTTTAACGTCGGCTTACCTTAAGCCGAAGCTCAAGCTTGCATTGTACAACGGGCCCTAAGTCATATTAAATTAACATTACACTTGATTGGCACCCAACATGGGGACTGGAGACGTAAAATATATAAGGTATCGAAAAGGTTTTATGGTTTTTGTTTCACCATTTCAATAAAAAAATTAGGCCAAATTGCTTACAGTGGCGCTAGCTTCGGAAAAACCCTGACTCTTCAAACATAGCCTTTGTCCTAAAACACCTCTCACGAAGGTAAAAAAACTGTCGCACATTAGACGTAGTGTTAGATATCAAGTACCGTCGAATTAAAGGTCTACATTTAAACCTTGCATAATTTTTTCCTTTCACTGTTACGAACAGTATTTTTAGTAGCAGCTTCTCTTCCTAGTTCCAGAGAATTCGAGACGGAGAAGTTTAATTTAGCGCAGCGGTAAAGATAGCAAAATTAGCTCGCCTTCTATGTTATTTAATTGTAATCTGAAACCTTTGTTTGGATGAATTCGTGTCTGCGCACTATTTTTCTTTTTGCTAACGTTCCCAAGATTCGCTGCTTGTATCAAGAACTTCCTCTTCACCCACCGGTGCGAAACAGTTTGTTCTTTTTCAGTTGTTGTTCAGTATACAGGATGTTACTCGATGATAGGCTGTAATTTCAAGGGTGTATTTCTGAACCAAATTCAAGTATTGTTTGGCAAGGGAAAGGATACGAGACAAAAGAATGCGAACTGTTGTCAAATGTTCCGCTTGAAGTATAGTTCACGATCTGCTGTTATATAATGTTACTAAACGATGATAAAAATACTCTACATCACGTACTTGCATAACATGTAGTTGTCGCAAGATGCTCCCATCAACGAGCTGTTCCTCATCTCCACTATCTCCGCTTCGTCCTTTCTTGAGATGAACCAATGCACATTTGTCTGTTCCGAACTCCATTCCGATAGCATGACTGTAATCCTGCACCACTCTCAGCGATTGTTGTAGTTCGCGTTGACCGGAGGCATAAAGTTTTAGGTTATCTATATAAAACAGATGGGTGACCTTGTGCCTCCGGTATTGGGCGTGCCACAGCTATATCCTTTAGTATTTCTCAGCGCTATGGACAGAGGCAAAAGTGAGATGCAAAAGAGCAAGGGACTCAAGGAGTCTCCTTGGAAGACACCTCTTTTCAATGACACCAACTCTGTCCGAACCCGAGTTTCACCTTGTTGTTATAGTGAACCGGGTCTTCCAGAGCGGCATCAGTTGTTTGATACATCCAACTATCTGATTATCCACCGAAATACATTCCAACATCCGCACAATTAGCTCATGAGACGTGGTGTCGAATGCCTTGCGATAGTCAATCCAGGCCATACAAAGGTTTCGCTTGTACTGCACGGAGTCCTGCGTGACACATCGGTCAATCAACAGGTTCTCCTTGCAGCCAGCTACTCCTTTCTTTGACCCTCTCTGTTTATACACGTCGAGAAATACATCATTCACAGCTTGAAGGATACGCATGTACATGATTCTGGTGAAGAGCTGTAACACGCATTCAGACATGTTATTGGCCTGCAGTTTTTGCGATCAGACAAATTTCCGGTCTTCGGGAGAAGCACGGTTCGACCCTCGACAAACCAAGCCAGAACTGGCTGCTTCTGATTTAGCCACGAGTTAAAAACTCTAGCTAAATGCTGGAATTTTTTCCACCAGTAGGTGTTTATGCCATCCGGGCCAGGAGCTGTGAAATTCTTTGCGCCTCGTAAGGCGTCAAGAATTTCTTCCGTGTTTATCGGATGACGCAGTACATTCAAGTTAGGAGTCCTCCTACAAACGGACTCGAACTGCGTCAAGGCCGGAGTGTCTGCTGAGAGAGGTTTCGGCTGTTCGTAGATGTCCCTCCAAAAAGCCTCCACGCGATCAGCAGTTGGCGGCTGCTCTATGGCTGGTGATGGCTGTATAATACATGTGCTGCAATATTTTCAATTAAAATATATAGTTATTAAAGAACAACAGTATAAATATTTCGGAACAAGAAATATTTGAGATAACTGCTACTTCCAGCAATGCCGTAGGCTGTCGTGAGCTGAATGGCACCCCCCTCCCTTTCCGCCTCATCCGTCTCTCGCATTCTCTGCCCGGTCGAACAATAGAAAAGTCTATATAAACGTGCATCCTAAATAGTCAGGTTTTCATGACACAAAGCATCAATGCCGGGGTTCCGCAGGGATCGGTATTGGCTCCAACATTGTTTCTGCTTCATATCAATGATCTACTCTCTAGCACTACAAACCCAATCCACAGTTTTGCGGATGACAGTACGCTGCATGCAGCCATCATGAGCTATAGACCGATCTCTGTGGTCGAGCTGGAATGCAGAAGACTGGCAGTGGCAGCTTCACTTTCAAAGAATCTCGATACCATTACCGCTTGGAGGCTTAAGAATATGGTTAAATTTAATGCCTCCAAGATCCAGTATTGTACGCTATCAAACAAGAAGTGCCCAAGCCAACACCAGATTCTAATGAACAACCAGGCTCTGCCAAGGAGTCACTCATTCAAGCTGTTAGGAGTCAACATTACAGAAAATCTGATCTGGTACGAACACGTCGCATCAATTGCAACAGCTGCTGGTAAAAAGCTTGGGTACCTATTTAGAGCCAGAAGTATTTCTCATCATGTAACCTCCTCACGCTATATAAAGCCCAGATAAGACCTTGCCTGGAGTATTGCTCTCATGTCTGGGGAGCTGCTGCCCCCACTACCCTGTCTATACTAGATGCCGTCCAGAGAAGGGCAATTCGACTAATTGGCGATCCGGCCTTAACGCGCCACCTTCAGTCACATTCTCACCGGCGTGTTGTTGATGACCTCTCACTCTTCTACCGATATTCCAACGGAATCTGCTCCTCTGAGCTATCCTCTATCGTTCCGCCGCTCACCGCTCCTATCAGATGTACCCGTGCGACCGCTGCATCTCATCCGAAGACGGTCGTTCTTCATACATCAGGAACTGAGCGGTACAACGCACATTTATTCCCAGGATGTCCAAGGCTTGGAATGGACTGCCAGAAGATGTATTTATTGGGCCTGCGGGTATTGGCCCATTCAAATCTCGCATTAA
The DNA here is from genome assembly GCA_951848785.1 of Callosobruchus maculatus. NCBI lineage: Eukaryota > Metazoa > Arthropoda > Insecta > Coleoptera > Chrysomelidae > Callosobruchus > Callosobruchus maculatus. The sequence goes on along the minus strand of CATOUR010000104.1, from coordinate 304,216 downwards.
CAAACTTCCTCTAACATAACCCTTTCACAGCAGCCGCGGTACTTTGGTACTTAGGCCCTGCCTGCGCGGTCTGCTCAGTTACAAAAAAAAGGTGTCAATGTTTGGAAAACGGATGGACGAGCAGTTTCTGAGATATAACACTTTACATTTTTATCTGACCACCTGGTACATACAGGGTGAGTTTTTAGTACCGGCTCGGTCGATAACTCCACTACTATAAAAGATAGCGAAAAAAGTTGTATATAAGAGTTGTAGCCACGGATATGCTCCTTGCTCGGAAAATATTTAGATTTATACAGGGTGATCCATAACTGCGTGGTGATGCAAACCTGCACTTTTTTAAATAAAACACCCTATATATTATTCCATATTCAAATTCTACTAATGATTTCCGTTCCTCCAATATAGGGTTTTGTTATATTATACAGGGTATTTCAAAAGTTATGTCTATTTTTATATCCAAATCGGGGTCAAATGAACGTACTGTATATCAAAAAGTAATAAATCCAAAGCTATTTTTTTTTACATCGAAAGATTAAAAATATCCTCTAGTTTTAAAATCGGCTATAAAAAAAGCCCGCGACGCATACTCGTATACAGGGTGATGTAGAATGCAAAATCCAAATTTTCTCTTTTTTCTTAAATGTAACCCCCAATATTTTATTATCTCAAAGAATTGCTTTTAATATGCTCTTTCATCCTTGTATAGAACTTGTTGTACCTACGTCCACCAGTTTCCGAGATATTTCGATTTTTCGGTAAATTTAAAATATAGCTTCTATTTGTGTACTGAAATTTACTTATTTTGAGAAAGTACTATCTAATTTGCTTTTTGTTTAACGAACAACTAAATTATAAGGTCACCATACTATTTGATGAAGTCAAAACCCTAAATCATCGAGATAATAAAGTCAAGTATGCTGAGGAAATAATTTTGTAGGCGTCATGCATAATTATGAAGCAGCTTTATCAGGTGTGCTTTGAAAAATTGACAGTTTTCATAACCTGCTCAATAATTCCGTACTGTGTGAAAAACCAGCTTCAAAAATTTTTTTCCTTGAGGGTATTTAGGAGAATCTTTGAGATATTGTCTGCTTGCCTCTAGAATATATCAACAGCAATATCCAGAACAGAGACAGTCTAAGACTAATGCGTTTGAAAGATTGAAGAATCGTTTTATTTGGACTGTGTCGTTTGATGTTTCATAGCCTACCTGATACATCGGCTTGATAATTATGCATGACGTCTATAAAATTGTTTCCTCAGCACACCTGACCTATATTGTATCGTTAATTCAGTATTTTGACTTGATTAAGTATTATTATGGCCTTATATTTAAGTTGTTTGTTAAGCAAAAACAAAATTTGATAGTGTTTTCTCAAAATAAATAAATTTTAGTAAACAAATAAGAGGTATATTTAAAATTTGTAGAAAAATCGAAATATCTCAGAAACTAATCAACGCAGCCATAACAAGTGTTATACAAATATAAAAGAGCATATTAAAAGCAATTCTTTGGTATAATAAAATATTGGGAGTTACATTTAAAAAAGAGAGAAAATCTAGATTTTGCATTCTACATCACCCTGTATACAAATATGCGTCACGGGTGTTTTTTATAGCCGATTTTTAAACTAGAGGAAATTTTTTATCCTCTCATGTAAAAAACCTAATTTTTGATTCATTACCTTTTGATATACTGTACATTCATTTGACCCTGATTTGGATATAAAAATGATCACAACTTTTGAAATACCCTATATAATGTAACGATACCCTATATTGGAGTAACGGAAATCATCAGTAGAATTTGAATATGGAATAATATATAGGGCATCTCATTTAAAAAAATGAATGTTTGCATCACCACGTAGTTATGGATCACCCTGTATAAATCTAAATATTTTCTGAGCAAGTAGCATATCCGTGGCTACAACTTTTATATACAACTTTTTTCGCTATCTTCTACAGTAGTGGAGTAATCGACCGAGCCGGTACTAAAAACTCACCCTGTATATGTATATCGTTGGTCGAACCGTAGTCCCACGATAGATTCGATTTCTTTCCACTTTGTTGATCAAACACGCTCAAAGGGCGAGCCTGGCAGTTGCTGCTGGTTCGCAGTCAGTTGAGTAAATGTTTTTCCAAGCTCTGTGTAGCTCTGTCCGTACATCCGTCAGTTTCTGCAAGCCTCCGAGTGCCCAAGTGAGCATCGCTTAGAGTTAATTAAGAAACAGGGCGGACTTTACACGATGCCGACCTACTAGGGGCGATATGCATAACATTCCGGCAAGACCGTCTATCTCTTTTTGGCTGGAAGGTCTTTGAAATTTCTGACGTATCGGTTACATCTACATTTTTACATGCTTGCGTCCAGTGGCGGGCCGGCGCGAGATATATTCAAGGTTGTGTTCTACATTAAAAGCACCTCAAAAAATATTCAAGCAAAAAAAATTATACTTTTATCACTATCAAGCTCTGCCTCTGGTAAAAACAAGAACTTCTTTTTTATGTACGTTAAACTGTACTTTACTTACTAATCCACACTAGACAATTGCTTTGATATCTACGTTGATCGGTGAAGCATGTTGCTGTCGCCGACGTACCGTCCCTTAGGATGATAGTGGCTTGTCTGGTTCCATGCACGATATTAATGTACGAAGCGTAGCTATAGATTGGATTGGATGTTATTTCCAGCAGCGCGTTGGTGTACATCAGAAACAATGTAGGGGATAGGACAGATCCCTGAGGAACACCAGCGTTTATTCAAAATATCTCTTCGACTACAACCGGGATCGATCGTTCAAAAAGCTATTCAGCCACTGTGGTCTTCTAAATCCAAAGTGTGTAGAATGGGTCGCAATAACGTAAAATGGTTCAGCATACGACCTATCAAGGCTGCTTTTTTCCCATTCGTTAATCATCAAGAAGGAAGATTCATTCGAGCCCAAACTAGGACGAATTACAATTGTACATTTCCAATTTTCAACATAAAACCGCCACTGTGTCGGCAGTAAGTAAAGTAAACGAGCAGACTGCACTGTTAATTCATTAATATGAGGAGTAAGTAGGCTTCGTCCCAATATTGATCCCTGCGGACCCCCAAATAACTCTTCCCTGTCGTTTATGATTTATACTACTACAGCTGTGTAATTTGCATACAGAGTGAACCCTGACTAGGAAACGTCTCGTCTAATTCATTAATTTGAAGAGTGAATAGTATTGGTCCCGATATTGATCCTTGTGGAACCCCAAATTAATATCTAACCTATCAGATATCCAGACTGTGGTCTTCTAAAACAAAAACGTGTAAGATGAGTAAAACTGAAGTAGAACAAGCCATCATACGACCTATTAAGGCTTCTTTCTTTCCCATTCGTTTATCATAAAGGTGGAAAATACATTCGAGCCCAAACTAGGACGAATGGCATATTGTACATGTCCAATTTAAAACATAAAACCGCCATTGTGTCGGCGGAGGAGAAAATAATGGAGCAGACTGCACTGCTAATTTATTAATATGATGAGTAAGTAGATTTGGTCCCAATATTGATCTCTGCGGACCCCCAAATAACTCTACCCTGTCGTGTATGACTTATACTACTACAGCTGTGTAATTTGCATACAGAGTGAATCCTGATCAGGAAACGTCTCGTCTAATCCATTAATTTGAAGAGTGGATAGTATTAGTCCCGATATTGATCCTTGTTGAACCCCAAATTAATATCTAACCTATCAGATATCTAGACTGTGGTCTTCTGAAACAAAAACGTGTAAGATGAGCAAAACTGAAGTAGAACAAGCCATCATAAGACCCATGAGGGCTTCTTTCTTTCCCATTCGTTTATCATCAAGGTGGAAGATTTATTCAAGTCAAAACTAGGACGAATGGCACATTTTACATGTTCAATTTAAAATATAAAACCGCCTTTGTGTTGGCGGAGGAGAAAATAAACGAGCAGACTGCACTGCTAATTTATTAATATGATGAGTAAGTAGATTTGGGGGTGTTGGGGATGTGCTGTAGAGGTAGTACCTTTCGTCAAAGACGGTCGCACTTAACAGCTTATGCTGGAGAGTGGTCGGAGATGACTGGTCCTCACAGGACACCCAATTCTCACTCATGGCTCCACGTGCCACACCCCGGGCAACTGCATCGACCTGCAGGCTAAACTAAGTGAGGATAGCCAGATATGGCGAAACCGCAGCGTCTGACCCAGGGTGGGCGGCTGCAAACAGCGTCTGCATCCAGAGGATCGGCTGAAACCAAATCCGGAGAAGGCAAGGGGAAACCACTCCGGAACTTTTCTCCCCAGGATACCACTATGGAAAAAGCATTAACAAAGACGGCCCCGAGTCCCGGGCAGCCCTTGAATGGGCTAGGGGTGCTAAGAATCCCCCGGTGGAAAAACAAGAAACCCAAAATACGCATTGCAACATGGAACGTTAGAAGTCTGTATGCTTCCGGAAAGATCGACAACTTAACACAAGAAGCGAAAAGACTGCGAGTAGACATTATGGGTGTGAGCGAGGTGCGATGGCCAAACAGCGGAGTATATAAACACCCAGAGGGATCGTTCTACTACGCAGGAGACACGAGCAGCGACATGCACCACAAGAACGGAGTTGGGGTGTTTATTACCAAGGAATATTCCAGATGTGTTAAGAACTTCACGCCTATCTCGGATAGAACACTTCTATTGCAGCTCAATGCCAGACCCTTCAACATCAACATAATCCAGGTATATATGCCTACAACAGATAAAAAATACGACGAAGACGTTGAGAAAATCTATGAAGACCTCACAAAACTTTTCAAAACTCTTAAGAAAAATGAGATCACCCTAATAATAGGAGACTTCAATGCCAAGGTTGGAGAGGGCAAAAGAGGTAATCTGATAGGTGAATTCGGCCTAGGCCAATCCAACGAACGAGGAGACAGACTCTTCGAGTTCTGCCAGGCGAACTCACTCGTGGTATGTAACACTTGGTTCAAACTACCAAAAAGAAGACGGTACACATGGATCTCACCTGCCGACACAACGGCTAACTTGGTACGAAATCAGATTGACTACATCCTAATAAATTACCGTTTCAGAAACTGTCTGAAGCGAGCTACAACATACCCTGGTGCGGACATAGGCTCGGATCACAACCCCTTAGTTGCTGATCTGGATGTCCGCCTGAAGATTCTTAAAAAGACTGAGAGGACAGTGAACTTCGACCGAACAAAATTGAAGAATAACGATATCAGGGAAGCAGTCTCAAATGAACTAAACGGAAACCTGAGCAGACTTGTTCCCGAACCGGACTGCGATAGCAACAAATATTGGACAAACATCCGGAACATCATAAACGGAGTAAGCGAAAAGATCCTCAAACCAACACAAAACATCAAAAGGAAGAGATGGATGACAGACGAGATCCTGGCCTTAATGGACCAAAGAAGGAAGGCCAAAAATGATAAGGCCCTATATAATACCCGGCATCGAAGAATAAAAAAAGAGATTAGACAAGCTAAGGAAAAGTGGATGAGGGATATGTGTGAGGAGATGGAGAAGTTAAACCAACAGCACGACTTTTTTAACATGCACCGTAAAGTAAAAGAAGTCGCAGGCATATTTAGGAGAAAACCACCAACAGTTCTAGTAGACGAGAACAACAAACCGATACTCGAAGACAAACAAAAACAATCGGTTTGGACAAGATACGTGCAGGATTTGTTTAAAGATCAAAGACCTGACGAATTCACAATACCTAGCTCACACGACATCGGACCCCTTATATCGAAAACAGAAGTCATACACGCTGTCAATGTAGGAAAAAATAATAAAGCCATCGGACCTGACAACGTACCTATTGAATTAATAAAACTGCTTGATGACAACAACATCAATCACATTGTAGAACTCTTCAACCAAATCTACACCAGTGGAAAACTACCCGATGAATGGCTGAAATCTACCTTCATCCCAATCCCCAAAAAACAACATCCGAAAAAATGTGAAGATTACAGATTAATTAGTGTCATGAGCCACCTGCTAAAAACCTTCCTCAGAGTAATACAGGCGAGGATAAGAATTAAGTGTGAGCTCGACTTGGACCAGACACAGTTCGGCTTCAGACATGGATTTGGGACTAGAGAAGCCCTGTTCTCCCTGACCGTATTACTACAAAAGTGCCGAGACCAGCGCAAAGATGTGTTTGCCTGCTTTATTGATTACGAAAAGGCATTCGATCGCGTCCAGCATACTAAACTCATTGATGCACTACGAAGAGCGGGAATCGATCAAAGGGACCTTCAGATTATAAGAAACTTGTATTGGCATCAGACAGCAAATATACGCATTGACAATAAGCTGAGCAAGGATATAACAATATATCGAGGAGTACGCCAGGGTTGTATTCTTTCTCCTCTTCTGTTCAACTTGTATTCAGACATCATTTTTAAGATAGCACTAGAGAGAACCGATATAGGCATTAAAGTGAATGGGCTACCAATAAACAACTTGAGATACGCAGATGACACGATTATCATAGCAGAAAGCATGGAAGACCTCCAACAACTCCTAAATAATGTGAGTACCGTCAGCAAAGAAATGGGACTAAATATAAATACAACGAAAACCAAGTTCATGATATTTAGCAGATCACCCCATCAAAACGCCCAACTAGAACTAAATGAAGAACGCATAGAAAGGGTTAGAAAGTTCAAGTACCTAGGGTCACTGATTACAGATAACCTCGACCCAGATATAGAAATCAAAAACCGGATTGAGATCGCGCGCTCCAATTTCTACACCATGAAATCAATGTTCTGCAATAACAGCTTAAATATGACTCTCAGACAACGAATGATTAAATGCTACATATGGTCCATTCTCCTATATGGAGTTGAGTCTTGGACTCTAAAGATCAATACGTTAAATCGCCTAGAAGCATTTGAGATGTGGACGCTTCGACGAATTCTAAAGATTCCTTGGACGGCAAGAGTGACCAACGAGGAGGTCCTGAGAAGAGCGCAAACACATCGTGAACTCCTCACAACTGTCAAGCGAAGAAAGGTAGCATATTTGGGACATGTGATTAGAGGTGAAAAATATCATCTCCTCAGAATAATCATGGAAGGCAAGATAGAGGGCAAACGGGGGGTCGGCAGGAAACAGATGTCTTGGTTACGTAACATACGCGACTGGAGGGGATACCGAGCCGCAAGTGACCGCTTTAGACTAGCAGAAGACCGAGATGCATTCGCCCAAGTGGTTGCCAACGTCAGATAACTGATAAGGCACTGAGAGAAGAGAAGAGAAGTAGATTTGGTCCCAATATTGGTCCCTGCGGACCCCCAAATAACTCTACCCTGTCGTGTATGACTTATACTACTACAGCTGTGTAATTTGCATACAGAGTGAATCCTGATTAGGAAACCTCTCGTCTAATCCATTAATTTGAAGAGTGGATAGTATTAGTCCCGATATTGATCCTTGTGGAACCTCAAATTAATATCTAACCTATCAGATATCCAGACTGTGGTCTTCTAAAACAAAAACGTGTAAGATGAGTAAAACTGAAGTAGAACAAGCCATCATAAGACCCATTAGGGCTTCTTTCTTTCCCATTCGTTTATCATCAAGGTGAAAAATTTATTCGAGCCCAAACTAGGACGAATGGCATATTGTACATGTCCAATTTAAAACATAAAACGGCCATTGTGTCGGCGGAGCAGAAAATAGACGAGCAGACTGTATCGCGATCCGCAATTAGGATCAAAGCGGCCTGAATATTAATACCGTTAATTCGGATCGTCGCAAAAAAGGCGACAAAAGCCTTTCAGAAAGGAAACTCGGCTCATTACAAAGACACTACACAGCAAAGAAAATCCGAGGTAATGGAAAAGTCTTGTCTTTCACTACTCGATTGTTTCCATTTTCAATGGAGCTCCCTGGGATTTCAAAAGTTGCCGCCACGACGTCATCGTCCTACAGGAATCTCTAATGCATCTCGCTCCTCATAATGAACCTAATTTGGGGTTTCGCAGTGGGAGGATTTTTTAATAATCGATGAAACTTAAGCAAGCGTGAATACTGTCTGCCATCGGATTTGTAATCAGCACCCTCGAATTATCAAAAATACGAGGTTTCGTCTTAGTAGAAGGCCAAATAAATGTTTTTGGTTTTTTAGGCAACCCTCAAGATTCGAGAGATCTGAAATTTTTTATTTTCGTCACATGAGACTGGAACTCAAATCTGCGACCGGATTTGTGATTAATGCCCTCAAATTATCTAAAATACGAGGTTTTATCTAAGTAGCTAAATAAATGTTTTCGGTTTTTTAGGCAACCCTTAATATCTGAGAGATCTGAAATTTTTTGTTCGTCATACGAGACTGAAGTTCAAATTTGCGACCGGATTTGTAATCAGCACCCTCAAATTATCCAAAATATGAGGCTTTACCTTAATAGAAGGCCAAATAAAGATTTTCCATTTTTTAGGCAGACCTGAAGATCTGACATCTGGAATTTTTGACTTTCATCAAACGATACTGAAACTCAAAATTGCGACCGGATTTGTGATCAGCACCCTGAAATTATCTCAAACACAAGGTTTCATATTAATAGAGGGACAAAAAAAGATTTTCAGTTTTTAAGCATCATTTAAACATGCCTGGATATTGTTGCAACCAGTTTGAATATCCTGTTGTCTGTATTATTCATTTTTAATATGAAAAACTGAAACTTTTGTCTTAAAAGATCTTTCACATAACACTGTGACTTTAAAACATCCAAGGTGCTATCTCAACAGTTTTTTATCTGAGGCTCAAGTTGCTCATAGCTCAAATCCTGTATAAATACAAGTAGTGATTCTTCACTACCGTGACAACTTGATTAAAGAATTTGATGAGAAAGATAAAATCAAAGGGTTCTCGGACTTCTAAGAACAGTATTCTAAATTTGTTAAGACTCCTGAGAATTGGCAAGTGCCAAAAATACACGATAAACTCTATTTTTGGAATGAGGTCTGGCTAGTGAATTTTTAGAATTAAATGTTCAAATTATAATTGACAGTTTTTAAGATATGAAAGATCTGAAAATTTTTATTTTCGTCACACGAGACTGACACTCCAGTCTGTGAGCGGATTTGTAATCAGCACCCTCATTTTATCCAAAATACGAAGTTTCAACTTAATAGAAAGCCAAATAAAGATTTTCGGTTTCCTAGATAGAAGATAGAAGAGATCTGATTTTTTTTTATTTTCGTCAAACGATACTCAAACTCACTAAACTGCGACCGGACTTGTAATCAGCACCCTCAAATTATCTAAAACACAAGGTTTCATCTTAATAGAAGGCCAAATAAAGATTTTCTGTTTTTTAAGCAACCCTGAAGATCTGAAAGATCTGAAAATTTTATTTTCGCCACACGAAACTAAACCTTAAATTTGCAACCTGATTTGTGATTAGCACCCTCAAATTATCCAAAATACTAGGTTTCATCTCAATAGAAGGCGAAATAAAGATTTTCGATTTTTTAGGCAACCCTGAAGATCTGAGAGATCTGAAAATTTATATTTTTGTCACACGAGACTAAAACTCAAATCCGAGACTGGAATTGTAATCAGCACCCTCAAATGATCTAAAATACGAAGTCTCACATTGATAGAACGCCAAATAAATATTTTCGGTTTTTTAGGCAAACCTGAAGATCTGATTGATCTAAAATTTTTGATTTTCGTCAAACGATATTGAAACTCAAAACTGCAAACTTAAAAATGTGTCAAGGCGTGCTTATAATGTCCACGACATCGTTTTGAATCATGACAACAAATTTTTATCCATTCTAAAATTTTTGTTAGGCCACAATATTTTATTTCACTTTATTACTATGTTTTGTTTTCACAAGCTACTATGATGTGGGTAAAATAATAAAAATGTCTGTTGTTGCTAACTACGTATCTAATTTTTGCTGTTTACGTGGACGATATACGGTGTAATTGACTATGTACAATGATGAAATGTGTGTACATACATACATACAGTAGAGGTATGGGCAGGTAATTTTATTTACCAATCAAATACTGACATATCAGTTGCAATAATCCATGGCCAATGCTGCACACAGTACATAATATTATGTATACCTGTCTGGGAATACAACCAAAGGTCAACACATATGCGTAGCAAGCTCAAATTTGAATTGGGAGAAAGAGATGAGGATACATCAGTATATAAAATATACTATATTATAGTCAGTATCAGTATATAATAAACCGGGTGTCCCAGAATTTCCTTGATACATGATATTTTCGTAACGAACAACGGTTCAAGCAAAAACTGAGTGGTACTTTTGAAGGTACTATAGGGTCTATCATACCATGCATTCAAAACATTTTTTTTTGTACGTCAACCCCTAAAACTCACCCCCAACTTTTTTTTTTTCAAATAGCACCCCATAGGTTTTCCTACATAAATGAAATCCCCATTTCATTTAAAATCTTGTGGTATCTTCAATTTTATATGCAAACTTATTTTTTCCGTAAAATCATAAGCATAAGACAAATGAAATGATAATTTGTTTAACGCCTGATATTTTTGTAACAAAAACGGACAAAAAAAGGCAAGTAAGTGGATTTTTCAAGGGTAGTGAATGACCTATTATTTCTTGCTTATGAATAGTTTTTTTCTTACTTAAACCCCTGGAATCCACCTCTAGCTAGTTCTTTCAAATTTCAATCCACAATTTTGCATCGAAAAACAAATTCTTCACTTGAATTTAATTACCGTAGAGCCTTACTTTATATGCCTCTACTGCATTTTATCGTTAATTTTGGCTCCCGTGTGCGGGGCACACCCTGCACAAGGGGTTGGCGCGGCCCGAATGTAACCATAAAACTTTTTCACGTTTTTGCACTTAGTTTTGTTGTCATATTTTTTTATTAGTTGATTCATGATAATACAAAAATATTTTCCATACATGTGTTTTAATTAATTTATGCTTACGATTTGATGGAATAAACGAAAAAATCAACGATAAATTGCAGTAGGGGCATAAAAAGTAAGGCACTACGATAATTAAATTCAAGTAAAGAATTCATTTTTCCAGGCAAAATTGTGGATTGAAATTTGAAAGAACAAGCTAGGGGTGGATTCCAGGGGTTTAAGTAAGAAAAAAATGGTTCATACGCAAGGAATGATAGGTCATTTACTACCCTTGAAAAATCAACTTACTTTTCTTTTTTATCCGTTTTTGTTACAAAAATATCAGGGGTCAAACAAATTATCATTTCATTTGTCTTATGCTTACGATTTTACGGAAAAAATAAGTTTGCATATAAAATTAGAGGTACCACAAGATTTTAAATAAAATGGAGATATCATTTATGTAGGAAAACCTATGGGGTGCTATTTGAAAAAAAAAGTTGGGGGTGAGTTTTAGGGGTTGACGTACAAAAAAAATGTTTTGAATGCATGGTATGATAGACCCTATAGTACCTTCAAAAGTACCACTCAGTTCTTGCTTGAACCGTTTTTCGTTACGAAAATATCACGTGTCAAGGAAATTCTGGGACACCCGGTATACTGATGTATCCTATATTGTATATAACGATGATGGTGATGTCAACTAAAGTTATAGAAATTATTAAATATGCATACCCAGAAGGTACATAATTTGGAATGTTTGAGTGGCATAAGAAATTGAAAGACGATACTGTTTATTAATCTTTAGCTGCGTAATTAGTTTGTTTCTCAATTGACAAATCCTTATATGTATCAAAATTAAAATAATAATTATAATGAATAAATCAACAATTTAGTTTGACAGTTCTAACGCTACTCTACAGATTGAAGATATCATTGTTGAATGTTAATAGTAGATCGTATAATGAAATGTTTATGTAAAACAAATTATTCTACAGTAAATCAGTGATATATCTGATTAAATTTTAATCCAATTATGTTAACTGACCAGATACGATTCATTATAAATAATATTGGTTTATATCCGAAATACCAGTTCAAGCATGAATAGGTACAAAGGCAATATGCTTCCAGTTTTGCGGCAAAAAGCATATAACTAATTTAGCTCGCCCTTTCTTTTGTTGTCCTTTAGAACACTAGCAGTCTTCCGTGATAGAACCTGTGCTGAAGAGTTTGTGGGCTAGCATAAAAACCCTGTTTTTGATAAAACTCTTTTTTATTATGCTACTATGCTACTAGCTGACCCGTCTCCCCGTGTGAGGGCAGGTTAGAATATATCCCATCGTATATCCTGCCTGTCGTAAAAGGCGACTAAAAGAAACCGAACTACTGTCGGTATAAACAGTAACCTCTTCTCAACCAACAGCTTTGGGTGGCGAGTTGACAAGAGTCAGGACACCTTCTTGTCCATGAGGTGAGAAATTGCCCCTAAAGGCGGGTGAACCAGTAGACACATCTGGTCAACGGCATGAGGATGCAAAAAACAAATGGGAAACTACTGCATTAAAGATCTTAAAGTTTTCCCAAGAGAAACTCATGTCTGTTAAGACATTGTGACTATGATGATGATGAGCTGACCCGACAGACGATGTCCTGCCTTAGCTATGAATATTGAAACTGAACTTGAATCTGGAATAAATAATAACTGTCTGATGACATGGCCATGTGGAAAATATTTATTATCGAGACTGTTCCCACATACGTTCAATGACAGCCCTTGTGATTTAGTTATCGTTATTTCAAATGAAAGTCGCACTGAAAATTGCAACCGTTTAAAGTCGAATGGCATGTTGACCTAAGAGATCTGAAATTTTTGATTTTCGTCAAATGATACTAAAACTCAAAACTGCGGCCGGGTTTGTAATTAGCACCCTCAAGTTGTCCAAAACACGAGGTTCTATCTTAATAGTAGGCTAAATGAAGATATTTTGGTTTTTTAGGCAACCCTGAAGATCTGATGATAGATCTGAAATTTTTGATTTTCTTCAAATGATAATAAAACTCAAAACTGCGACCGGATTTGTAATCAGCACCCTCAAGTTATCCAAAATACGAGGTTTTATCTTAATAGTAGGCTAAATGAAGATATTTTGTTTTTTTAGGCAACCCTGAAGATCTGATGATAGATCTGAAATTTTTGATTTTCGTCAAATGATACTAAAACTCAAAACTGCGACCCGATTAGTAATGAGCACCTTCAAATTATCCAAAATACGAGGTTTTATCTTAATAGAGGGCTAAATAAAGATTTTCCATTTTTTAGGCAAACCTGAAGATCTGATACATCTGAAATTTTTGATTTTCGTCACACGATACTGAAACTGAAAACTGCGTCCGGATTTGTAATCAGCACCCTCAAGTTATCCAAAACACGATGTTTTATCTTAATAGAAAGCCAAATCAAAATTTTCGGTTTTCTAGGCAGCCCTAAATATCTGATAGATCTGAAATTTTCGATTTTTGTCAAGCGATACTGAAACTCAAAACTGCGACCGGATTTGTATTCAGCACCCTCAAATAATCTAAAATACAAGGTTTTATTCTAATAGAAGGTCAAATAAAGATTTTCGAGTTTTTAGAGAACCCTGAAGATCCGATAGATCTGAAATTTTTTATTTTCGTTAAACGATATTGAAACTCAAAACAGTTACCGGATTTGTAATCAGCACCCTTAAATAACCCAAAATATGAAGTTTTATCTTAATAGAAGGCCAAATAAAGGTTTTCGGTTTTTTCGGCAACCCTAAAGATCTGATTGAAAACTGAAACTTTTGATTTTCTTTAAACGATACTAAAACGCAAAACTGCGACCGGATTTGTAATCAGCACTCTCAAGCTATCCAAAACCCTCAACTTATCCAAGACACGAGGTTTTATCTTAATAGGGGGCTAAGTAAAGATTTTCGGTTCTTTAGGGAACCCTGAAGATCCGATAGATCTGAAATCTTTGATTTTAGTCATCACTAAAAACCGAACAGGTGACAACCTTACCTGAGGAGATCAGTTGGTTGAGTTTTCAAAATGTTTGTAATCAGTAACGTCTGGCGGGGCTCAACTCTCCCAGGCTCTCCTGTAACCACACGGTACAAACCTAATTCAACCTAAATTTAGATATATTTTATATTTCATCAAACCTAGTAAGAATATTAACACCAACTTCAATCTCCATTTCAGTTTCTCCTAAAACGAAGTCAGGTCAAACTCAATCCTTTCTGAACATCCGTGTATGAAATTCCCAAAATTATTTGTTTTTCACCTTTTCCAAAACACATTGACCGAGTTTTTTATGTTTTACTGTCACTAACCTAAAAACTGCAATTATACAAATTCGTGAAATACATTAACTGCTTATCGCTGGCAACACCGCATCTTTGTGACACTATTGGCATCTGTCAAGCGGGTTCTCGATTCTAAAATTGTCTTGGTCTGTGCGGGTATACTTTGGAATTATGGTGAAAATACCTAGTTTTAACCATTATTTATTTTTCAAAAAATGCTTGGTTCGCAAATTTTCTTCTTTAAAAGTACATAATAGACCATCCCTTTTAATTCAAATATGAGCTCAATCTTCGTTCTTAGATGGTTTGGAGGCTCCTGATCGTTTCGCATCGTCCAGTTGATGCATGAACAAGAAACTATGAAGCCCTTGTTCCTAAGCAGGAAGACGCAAGAAACTAATAACGAGAGTTTTTGTGTTGGATTTTTTTGCGGACGGGTGGGTATGATTTGGTTGCAAGAGGATCTCAGACTATAGCTTCATGCAATAGGAAAATAACAAAATGGTATCAGCGTCATGTGTGGGAAGACTTTGACCAATCAGAGCAGCCCTTTTAAGAACATGCATCTGTCAAAGTACTCTGAAAATTATTGATTTCTCTTGAAGTTGACCTCAAAAAGCTCAAAAATGACATAATTTATATACAGTCGAGCATTGCAAATCATCTAGCATCTTTTCCAGTCTGATTTGCCATCCCAAATCGGTGAAAAATTGCATTTTCTTGTTTGATCAAAAGCTTAGCAATTGCTAATTTCAACCAATCAGATTCCAGATTCCATTTCCATTTGATCGCTGGTTTCATGCTGTATTAAATGCTATGATGACAAGAAATTCACTCATTGCATTATTTGGATAAAACAATAATTTACTATCGATAATAATTATGAATACCTGCAAAATATCTTTGTTTTATAGTAAAAAGAGGTAAAAATAGCATTTTGTTACATTTCAAAGGTTACAGCTACTTCGAAAACGTATGTGCATTACTGGTTGCCTATCCAGAACGCCAAAGCTTGCCATTTTATAATTAAAATTAAGTATAACCCTATTTGATGTACAATGCACCTGTGAATACTTCTATAAGAAGATCTGTAACAAACATGCATCCAGTAAATGAAAGATTGATTCTTCATAAAAGTATGTATTTTCATATAATCCATCTGACTGACGGACGTGGGATTTTTAATTATTAAATAAGGTAGGTAGTTACTGTGATTGATATAGGTACCTACTACTTTTATCACAAATTATGCCAGTTTGCAATTAGTAATTATACAATAATTATAATGTAAACATGGAAAATGTGGCATTAATTTGCAAATCAACCGCTTTGTTATGATATCCTGCTATGATTTTGATCCATGAATTTCTAAAATATCTTTGACAAAAGTGTCATCCAGCTTTGACGTGTTGTTTTCAATATTGATAAAATACTATTGGATGATACTAATTGACATAACCCTCAATGCCCAATAGAAAGCTTTTGCTAAATAACAACCAATAGAAAAGCTTTGTTTAATTTTTGTTAAATATGCATGTTGATAAAATCGGCCCTAAGACAATCAACCTGACTCCAATTTTTACCATTGCGTTTTACCTCCAGTAGAGCTCATTATAATTAACGCATAGTTATTTCTACGCACATAATTCGGTTCTATAATCTCGCGCTGAATAATAAAGCACAGTTCCCTGTTGATCCAATTAATCTTTACATCCTCCGCAGCTATTTGCGTGTTTTTGCCTTCAATTAACTCCGAAATGGAACAGATTTAATCCAGCGCGGCTTTCCATATTTTGAGCATTTATAATCGTATTAATTTAAGTGTTAAGTTTCGGATTTAATCAAATTTCGCGTCGCGCCGCACAGTCTCAGACAATAACGTGATTTATTCTCTCACAGTCGCATTATCTTCTAAATGAAACGAGTCACTCGAATCCCACAGGCTCAGAAGGCAACCTCCGTGAACTTTAGCTAGCACCCTTTATGCGATTAATTTTGAGTAGCGTTGGTCTATACAAATACAGTGTGTCCAAGTATACGAGGGTTGCTCTATACCTCCGTCAATCCACCAGTACGCAGACAGCTGTTTCACGCTTATTAGCGATCATCAGTGCGCCATAGGTCGATTGACGGAAGTAGAGACCATCAATTTTTCCATGTTTAATAAACATGTGAAAGATGTGCGAGTAGACAGAAGGAATTCGCTAATAAGCGTGAAACAGCTGTCTGCGTACTGGTGGATTGACGGAGGTATAGAGCAACCCTCGTATATCGGCTTTACGCTGCTTGCGTCAGAATCCGCGCCTCTAGTGGCAAAAGCGAACGAGCCTTGTCGTTCCACCAAGGAGAGTTTACTGCTCCTAGTAGCGTTTTCTCTTTGGTTGCCGTCACCTTCGGGTACTAGATGGCGCACCGGCAGAATTCCTTCTGTCTACTCGCACATCTTTCACATGTTTATTAAACATGGAAAAATTGATGCTCTCTACTTCCGTCAATCGACCTATGGCGCACTGATGATCGCTAATAAGCGTGAAACAGCTGTCTGCGTACTGGTGGATTGACGGAGGTATAGAGCAACCCTCGTATATCGGCTTTACGCTGCTTGCGTCAGAATCCGCGCCTCTAGTGGCAAAAGCGAACGAGCCTTGTCGTTCCACCAAGGAGAGTTTACTACTCCTAGTAGCGTTTTCTCTTTGGCTGCCGTCACCTTCGGGTACTAGATGGCGCACCGGCAGAATTCCTTCTGTCTACTCGCACATCTTTCAGATGTTTATTAAACATGGAAAAATTGATGGTCTCTACTTCCGTCAATCGACCTATGGCGCACTGATGATCGCTAATAAGCGTGAAACAGCTGTCTGCGTACTGGTGGATTGACGGAGGTATAGAGCAACCCTCGTATATCGGCTTTACGCTGCTTGCGTCAGAATCCGCGCCTCTAGTGGCAAAAGCGAACGAGCCTTGTCGTTCCACCAAGGAGAGTTTACTGTTCCTAGTAGCGTTTTCTCTTTGGTTGCCGTCACCTTCGGGTACTAGATGGCGCACCGGCAGAATTCCTTCTGTCTACTCGCACAGGGTGTCCAGTTAGTGCGTAATTCTTCAATATCTCCCAAGGTATACCTAATAGAAAAAAATGTCAAATACAAAAGTTATTTGGTTACTTAAGAGACATATTCTAAAAGTATTTTGAAATATACAGGGTATTGCGGGAAAGTAGGACAGTGATCAACTTGATTTTTTTATATGGAACTATAACTTTTTCTGAAACTCTTCTAGTTTCCATCATTGATCTCTATTCAACCCTAAAATATTTTTGGGATCGGTTGCGACATTGCCAAGTTATAATTTATTTTCTATTAATTTCCGGATTTGCAAGGTCGCAAGTAATACGTCCAAATTGATATATTCCTTTAACTTTTCTCAATAATATTATACAGTGAGTTACTTGAATATTAAGTGGATATTATTTTGGATGTTACCAGCAATTTGTATGTACAGGGTGTTTTTGGCAGAATTTTAAATTACGGCAATTTGAAGGTCATTTTGCTTTATTTTTTTAAATATAACACCCTATCTACTAATACCCTATCTCGCCTTGTAATATTTTTTTTCGCGTTTTCGACGTTGTCAAGTTATAAATTATTTTCCCAAATTTTTAAACAAGTATCCCCGATTTTAATTTATTTTAAATAGAATCCTCTACTTATTTTTATTGCAATGAATTGCGCATGTCGAATTTAGTAAGATCTCACAATTTCAGGAAAGACCTAGCGGCATATGACAATAATTGGGGGGGGGGGGGGGGGGTACTGGCGATGATTTTGTTGCAAGGGGATCTCAGACTAAATCTTTATGCTATGGGAAAATAATAAACTGGTATCACCGCAATGTGTGGGAAGTACTGAGTCAATCAACTTGACTCCTTTTTTTTAAATATAACACCCTATCTACTAATACCCTATCTCGCCTTGTAATATTTTTTTTCGCGTTTTCGACGTTGCCAAGTTATAAATTATTTTCCCAAATTTTTAAACAAGTATCCCCGATTTTAATTTATTTTAAATAGAATCCTCTACTTATTTTTATTGCAATGAATTGCGCATGTCGAATTTAGTAAGATCTCACAATTTCAGGAAAGACCTAGCGGCATATGACAATAATTTGGGGGGGGGGGGGGGGGGGTACTGGCGATGATTTTGTTGCAAGGGGATCTCAGACTAAATCTTTATGCTATGGGAAAATAATAAACTGGTATCACCGTAATGTGTGGGAAGTACTGAGTCAATCAACTTGACTCCATTTTTTTATATGGAACTATAACTTTTTCTGAAACTCTTCTAGTTTCCATCATTGATCTCTATTCAACCCTAAAATATTTTTGGGATCGATTGCGACGTTGCCAAGTTATAATTTATTTTCTATTAATTTCCGGATTTGCAAGGTCGCAAGTAATACGCCAAAATTGATATATTCCTTTAACTTTTCTCAATAATATTATACAGCGAGTTACTTGAATATTAAGTGGATATTATTTTGGCTGTTACGAGCAATTTGTATCTATAGGGTGTTTTTGGCAGAATTTTAAATTACACCCTATATTTTTTACTTCAAATCGAAATATCTACTAATGCCCTATCTTGCCTTGTAATATTTTTTTTCGCGTTTGCGACGTTGTCAAGTTATAAATTATTTTTCCAAATTCTTAAACAAATATCCCCGATTTTAATTTATTTTAAATAGAATCCTGTACTTATTTTTATTGCAATGAATTGCGCATGTCGAATTTAGTAAGATATCACGATTTCAAAATTTTGTTTCTATTAATTACTGAGATACGGCAACACCGCTTTTTCAGTAAACGGTAGCAGGACGCTTAAATATTTCCAAAACTGCCACAGCTGGAGAGGTGAAATTTAATACTTGGGGGTTTTTGAACATACAGAATTCAAAAACGCTAACACAAGAGAATTCTTTTTGTTTTGCCTTTGTTGAGAAGCAGATTGTTTAAGCAGAACCATCTTTTTGCTCTGTCCTGGGCCGCTAATGAGTTAATCCATGATTCTATTGAGCTATTTAAAATGAAGGCCACAGTCGTGTCATCAGCAAAGAAAGTGTAGTCTGCTCCAGGAGGTGGTAAATCGTTGATGTATACCAGAAACAGTATAGGCCCCAGTGTTGACCCTTGTGGGACCCCAATATCCAATTTTCTGTCCGCTGACCTGAGTCCGGTTCTTCAGATAGGATTCTATCTCTGTGACAATTTATATCTTTTGAGTTTTTACAGGAGAATACTATGCTTTTATTCTTACTACTGTAATATTCTATAGACAGGAATGAATACAAAGCAATACTTTGAAGTTAAGACGGAACACTAGGAAATAAGTGGAACTCACAGAATACTATTTTATTTGATTTGCGTGATAAATATTTTTTAGTTTTTTTTTAATAACTGAGCAGACCGCGTAGGCAGAGCCTAAATACCAGAGTACCGCGGTCGCTGTGAAAGGGTTACCTTAGGGGAAGTTTGTTAACGCAAGATTTGACTGGGCCAATACCCGCAGGCCCAATAAATACATCTTCTGGCAGTCCATTCCAAGCCTTGGACACCCTGGGAATAAATGTGCGGTTGCATCGCTCAGTTCTTGATGTATGAAGAACGACCGTCTTAGGATGAGATGCAGCGGTCGCACGGGTACATCTGATAGGAGCAGTGAGCGGCGGAACGATAGACGACAGCTCAGAGGAGCAGATTCCGTTGGAATATCGGTAGAAGAGTGAGAGGTCACCAACAACACGCCGGTGAGAAAGTGACTGAAGGTGGCGCGTTAAGACCGGATCGCCAATTAGTCGAATTGCCCTTCTCTGGACGGCATCTAGTATAGATAGGGTAGTAGGGGCAGCAGCTCCCCAGACATGAGAGCAATACTCCAGGCCAGGTCTTATCTGGGTTTTATATAGCGTGAGGAGGTTACATGGTGAGAAATACGTTCTGGCTCTAAATAGGTACCCAAGCTTTTTACCAGCAGCTGTTGCAATTGACGCGACGTGTTCGTGCCAGATCAGATTTTCTGTAATGTTGACTCCTAACAGCTTGAATGAGTGATTCCTTAGCGGAGCCTGGTTGTTCATTAGAACCTGGTGTTGGCTAGGGCACTTCTTGTTTGATAGCGTACAATACTGGGTCTTGGAGGCATTAAATTTAACCATATTCTTAAGCCCCCAAGCGGTAGTGTGTTAACCATTGAAAAAATATTATTTTTTGTAATCCTCAGAAATATTTTTAGTTGAATAAATACCGAAAAACACTTATTCTCTGTTATCCCTGCTAACATTTTGGGTATACTTTTGCCACGCCTTTAGTTTTGTGACCTCCTTACTAGTCGATGGAAAAAAACGTGCTATCTGTACCGAAATCAGACGCGTTAATTAATCTTGAGTGCATGTTATAATTAATAACAGAGATTCCATCAGTTTTTGTCCATCAGCCTGGAGCTTATCAGACTTCGCTCCTTCGCCCATCCTACATAGGAGAGATGCGGAAACGAGCTAGTTTCTCTAGTTACCGTTTCTGGTAGTGTCACGATGATGAACTATTATATTATCACAATAGCTTATCAGCCGCTATTGTATTAATGTCTTTGTCTCCTCACTAGCTCCACGGTGCGGTGTTGTCTCGTTTCTTCTATGCCGTTTTGTCCGATACATCGAGTTCTTTGGGCTTGAATTAACCAGGGGCGTCCTTAACCACAGGTTCGTGGTAAAGAGGGACTTGAGTGGCTTCAACTCCATCCTTCCAAGCTTTTTTCACACAACGACATGATCATTAGAAGGCATTGTCTAATTACTTCTGGTTATTTGAGATAGTTTTAAAAGTCCATGTTGGATGGTACATCCAAACACTGAATGTCCTATTCTATTCTCTCTCTTTTTCTGCGTTATTTTATCTTCTCGACTCTTCTCTGCTTGTCTCTTCACTACTCCTCTTTTCTTTACCTGTATCTTTTTCCTCTCCTCTTCTTTATTTATAACTGTGCAGATCGCGTAGGCAGCGCCTAAATACCAGAGTACCGCGGCTGATAATTAATGCGGGATTTGAATGGGCCAACACCCGCAGGCTCAATAAATTCATCTCCTGGCAGTCCATTCCAATCCTTGCAGATCCTGGGAATAAATGGGTGGTAGTACCGCTGGGTTCTTGATGTATGAAGAACGACCGCTTTAAGATGAGATACAGCGGTCGCGCGGGTGCATCTGATAGGAGCGGTGAGCGGCGAAATCATAGAGGATAGCTCAGAGGACCAGATTCCGTTTGAACATCGGTAGAAGAGTGAGAAGTCACCAACCACACGACGATGAGAAAGTGGCTGGAGGTAGCGCGTTAAGGCCGGGTCGCCAATTAGTCGAATTGCCCTTCTCTGGATGGCATCTAGTATAGACATGGTAGTAAGGGCAGCAGCTCCTCAGACATGAGAGCAATACTCCAGGCCTTATCTGAGCTTTATATAGCGTGAGGAGGTTACATGGTAAGAAGTGCTTTCTGGCTCTAAATAGGTACCCAAGCTTT
Organism: Callosobruchus maculatus; assembly: GCA_951848785.1. NCBI lineage: Eukaryota > Metazoa > Arthropoda > Insecta > Coleoptera > Chrysomelidae > Callosobruchus > Callosobruchus maculatus. The sequence continues at coordinate 282,399 of CATOUR010000104.1, read as the reverse complement.
TTACCATTAGCTGTTGCAACTGACGCAACGTGTTTGTGCCAGATCAGATTTTCTGTAATGTTGACTCCTAACATGACTGACCCCTTGGCAGGACCCGGTTGTTCATTAGAACTGAGTGTTGGCTTGGGCACTTCTTGTTTGATAGGGTACAATAGTGGGTCTTGGGAGCATTAAATTTTACCATATTCTTGAGCCCCCCGGTAATGGTATCGATATCCTTTGAAAGTGAAGCTGCCACTGCCAGTCTTCTGCGTTCCAGCTCTACCACAGAGATCGGTCTATTGCTCATGATGCCTGCATGCAGCCTACTGTCATCCGCAAAACTGTGGAATGGATTTGTAGTGCTTGAGGGTAGATCATTGATGTGAAGCAGAAAAAATGTCGGAGCCAATACCGATCCCTGCGGAACCCCAGCACTAATGCTATGGGAAGAAAAGGAAAAGCCGTCTACCACGACAGAGATTTTCCGACCAGAGAGGAAGCCTGCGAGCCAACCGCAAAGCTTAACAGGGAGCCCATAAGACGGGAGCTTGTTTAGGAGAGCTTCTATTCTACTCTCTACTCTACCCTGCCCTCTACTTTTCTCTTCTTTTATCTTCTCTTCACTTACTTGTCTTCGCTTATATACTCCACTCTGCTCGTTTCTACTCTACTCTTTTCTCCGCATTTGGCTAATCAGCGCTTATTTCAGAAGAGCTATTTTCATTTGTAACCTAGTAATCTACTTTTCTTTTTTTTTCTCTTCTCTCGTGTTTGCTAGTCTACTGTACTATACTGTTTGCTGACCGCTTATTTCAAAAAATCTATTTTCATTTATAACCGAGTAAAGTACAACAACAATTTAAAATATGATGTGTCTACTTCACTGTCAAGAGGAATTGAATCAGCCGCTAAAAAAACGCTCGGATACTTCAGAGCCATTACTTCTCACGATCCAACCTTGATATGCTGTATAAAGCCCAGATAAGACTCTGCTTGGAGTATTGCTCTCATGTCTGGGGAGCTGCTGCCTCTACTACCGTGTGTATGTATATTAATCCTTAACGCGCCACCTTAAGCCACTTTCTCACCAGCCTGCGGTTGGTGACCCCTCACTTGTCTACCGGTATCAAACAAAGACTGCTTCTCTGTCCCGCTTTATTGGAAGTATGTACCGCTTAAACTGCGATGGATCTTTTCATGTCCCCATAAGACGGAAATATGAAGTCGTTTACAATGGCCCTGCGAAGGGATATCTTTCATGTAGTCGCCCTAATCCGGGATTTCCTCCGAAGTTTTCAACGCTACGTCTCTCGCTGAAGCCGTAACGTTTAATAATATCGTAATAAATATCAATTATCCGCGATAAGCCACTCAACTCCCTAATGCTTCTTTACTTCCAGCTAAACTTTTTCCCAACTTTTCAGACTGAGGAAAGTCTCGTGTATGTGTCCTATTTATTACTTTTCCTTTCGCCGAAGGGGCTTAAAGAGACAGCTGAGGTTTTTTTTATTTGGAAGATGATGAGATATTATGTGCTAAATGGTTACTTTGTCAAGAGCCTAATGCTTAGTCTAATGTTTGAATATTCTCAAAACAACGACCGGATTTGTAACTAGCGATCTTAAATTATCTACAACACGAGATTTTATTCTGATAGAAAGTCAAATATCAACAACACGCGGTTTTATTCTGATAGAAGGTCAAATAAAGGTTTCCGATTTTTTTGGATGAACCTTGAAGATCTCAGGATCCGAAAATTTTTGATTTTGTCAGACGAGACTGAAACTCAAAACAGCGGCCAGATTTGTAATTAGCGTCGTTAAATTATCCAGAAAACTAATTTTTGTCCTGATAGAAAGTCAAATAAAGGTTTTCGATTTTTTGATGAACCCTGAAGATCTTGGGCTCCGAAAATTTTTGATTTTGTCAAAAAAGACGGAAACTCAAAACAGCGGCGAGATTTGTAATTAGCATCTTCAAATTATTCAGAACACAAGGTTTTATCCTGATAGAAAGTCAAATACAGGTTTTAGATTTTCTGCATGAACCTTGAAGACTCAGGATCCGAAAATTTTTGATTTTGTCAAAAGAGACTGAAACTTAAAACAGCAACCAGATTTGTAAGTAGCATCCTCCAATTATTCAGAACACAAGATTTTATTCTGATAGAGAGTCAAATTAAGGTTTTCGATTTTTTGGATGCACCATAAAGATCTTGGAAACGAAAAATTTTTGACTTCGTCAGACGAGACTGGAACTCAAAACCGCAGCCAGATTTGTAAAGGCATCCTCAAATTAACCAGAACACAAGATTTTATTCTGATAGAAAGTCAAAAATACAGGTTTTTTGATTTTTTGTATGAACCTTGAAGATCTGGGGATCCGAAAATTTTTGAACGAAGCTGAAACTTCAAACTGCGCGAGGATTCATAATAAGCGCCCTTAAATTATACAGAACGCGATTTTATCCTGATAGAGAAACAAATAAAGATTTTTTATTTTTCTGGATGTAGATAAACCTGAAATTCTGGCACCCGATCTCGGTTTTCTTTAAACGAGACTGAAAATTAAAACTGCTTCATCCTGATATAAAGCCAAATAAATATCACCATTCCATAACTACTACTACAACTAGTCTGAGTGACAGAACAATAGAAAAGGCATATCAAAACTCCACTCACTCAACTCACCCGACAACAAACCAATTTCGTTGTTTTCGGAATGACCGCGAGATGGCTTGCTTAATAGCAGATTGAAAAGCAACGTCGATTTATAACCCATTTTATGACCTACATCAATTTTATTTCCCATCGGTTTCAATAGAACTGCGCGTTCGAGGTTTAATTGAAAAAGGCGATTCCGCGAAAAACGTCTTCTCCCCAAACTTATTTTCCCTTGTATTTTCCATTGTATTATTAGTTATAGAGTGTGGTATCTGTCTCCACGCAAAACATGACCCAAGTAAGAAAGTTTTCCCGTTTTGACTGTTTCTACAGTCTCTGTTTTCTTATTCATATGCTATTTGTGACTCTTTTAGTCTAAGAAACTAACAATATGGGTGTATATGTATTTCGAAAGCATTAAGTCTTTTTACATCTCAGCTAAACACAAGGTATCACTGATGTGGGTACCTGGGCACGCTGGGGTAAAGGGTAACGACATGGCGGATCATCTGGCTAGGATGGGATCCGACAACAGTTTTGTGGGCCCGGAACCAGTCTTGGGACTATCTGCAAACTTGATTAGGAAAACAATTGGAGAGTGGATCCAGAATCAACACTCTGAGATGGAACAACATCTCTGGTCATCTCCGTCAAGCTCGGGAACTATTAGCAGGGCCTGCAGAGAGAATAGGACGATTTTGTCTCTCTCTGGATAGGAGTAACTTGAAATTGCTAGTAGGCCTATTAACGGGTCACAACACCTTCAGGCGTGACCTGTTCGTGATGAGGATGGTCAACGACCCAACGTGCACGTGGTGTGGTGAAGAGGAAGGATCCTCGGCACACATCTTGTGTCGCTGTTAAACCCTGGGTTATCACAGGCAACTATGCTGGGCTCAAGAACCTTGGAACCAATAGAGATAAAATGGATAGGACCTATGAATGTACTTGCCTTTGCTTAAAGGGCAGATCTTAGGAACTAGCGCGGATAGAGGCGCAAAAGGGCCCATCGTGTGGCCTATGCACCAGTCACATTCTGTGCTGGATAGCCTCTGGTCCTTATTCATTCATTCAAGTCTTTTTAGATCAACTTTGTTCGTTGTTCGTGACTACATCCCATAGAGAAATATTGAGAGAACGTTAACATCTGGCCAATCTATCTTAAGTTCGATGCTCAAATCTCTAGAGCAGACTACTCCCCACATGTTTGTGAATGCAGCTCTAGCTTGACCTACCCTAGGTCTTATTTTTCTGAAGAGTGTCCTTCGCTCTTCTTCAAAATGGTATCCAGCGAAGAAAGCTTTCAAAGAACCCTAAAAACCAAATACGTACATAAAACTTAGTTCAGTAGATTTAATTTCTTTAAGGTCTTTTGCAAGTCAGGATATACGTGTTTCACTAGAGAACAATCTTTGGTTGGTTTCATTAGAAATGTAACAGATATCAAAACATAGAGAGAACTTTGTTTCATAAACGTCAAGTGTTGGTTGAATCAACACTTACATTGTACTAACGGCGCGAGCATGCCAGACTTCGTCCAGAACCAAGTTCTAACATAAGAAAAGTTACCTTCCACAAGCTTATCAGCAATAACGAGGTTATTTTGGACAAGCACTAGACAACCTAAATGAGCGGTAAACTAGGCTATTGCAGCTCAGATGGAATACTTTTAGGCATCTGTCAAAATGAGAAACGAATAACGTGATGTAAAATTAGCTTTACAGCCATATTCACTGCTGCACCACCGTCTATGTATAAGATACACAAATGTATGTCAGTGCTTCAAACACATTAAAAAAATTGCAGAACAGTTATCCTAACTATGCTTCCAAAACGAAACTGCATTTCAGTGCACTTCCTTGTTTTTAAACAGCGACAGCGACATTTCTTGCGAGATTGCTGTTGTTGTATAGTGACACAGATAGCTTAATATATCTCAAATAACTGATAATACTGGGAAATTGCTCTTGGAATTGGCTAACCTGACCAGCAGGTACAGATTAGGACAGACAATAAATAGGACAAGACTCCACCGCAGTTAAACCTAAACCTCTAGTCTATGGTGTGGGAAGTTACCTCAAACCACAAAAATTCCGAACGCCATGTTCACTAAAAGCCACCTCTTTTCTTCGACAGAGTGAGATATAATATACACTTAGCGGCGTTATAGCTCCAATTCACTCTTGATACGACCAGTGATTGATTCGTCTAATATCTGGAGTGAAAAAAGTAATAAACGCCGACTGGGACGTGTTAAAAATTCATGCGGTTCAGGTTCATTCCCGTTATTGAATGTTCGAGACGCGAGTGCTGGGAAGAGCGAGTCTCACTCCGCAAATGTACCTCATTTTTTTATCAGCTCGAGAGAAACGCCGCGTCGGAAAATATTACGCTGTCACACCTAGGGACTTACAGGGAGAGGGGCACTGTTGTATCTATAGTTTCGTTCAAACATTGTTTGAGCTGACTTCCACCTAACAACCGTTACTTGTCAATGTCAGCGTTCATTGGCCTACGGCTTGCCACTCTAGTGCATTTTCTGGCTAAAGTCGTGAAACTAATGTCTACAATGTAACACCTGGATCAATCAATCAACAAAATAATTGTTATAGACAAAGAAAACATTGATTATTAATCGTCAAGCATTGAATCAATGTTGACCAGTTTTACAGGGTTTACACCACAGAGTTAATATCTCTAGAGGGAGCCTAATTTTAGTATTGGCCAGCCAACATCTATAGCGCTATTGCCACTCTTCTTCGTCCACTTCCAGTTTCTTCACAATCTGGCAGTTTCCGCAGTTTGAACACAAAGTATTTAACTGGGTATTTAACTATACATTCCAATATGCTTGCAATGTAACTGATTTACGTGAAGATAATTTATATTGTTTTAATGAAATCTCAAAAATGGTAAATTTCATAGCGGAATGTCGCAATAACTTCTAATATGTCATAAATCTAGCAACCTACAATCGGCGTGCCCTTAAGCTGTCATGTGGCTGTCATTGTAGTTGTGGTTATTGCATTTGTCGAGATTTTTGTGGCTTTAGTGTATATTTGACTGACTTTGTGACTATATGTGGTGTGAATTAAATTATTTATTAACAATATTGTCATAATTGCATGATAAGACAACATAAAAAGTGCATAGTTTGCTGTAATAGCGACGAATCGGTGAACACTTCTTATCATAGGTGAGTATAAGTTGTAGTTTAGTTTTCAGTAGCGTAATATATGGGGATAACTGGGAACAAAAGTAACTTCACTCCAGTTTGAGGAATAATAATGGTTGTTTAATGTATGTTATGTGCATCTGTGTAGGTTTCCTCCGAATACAACTTATTGGTATCAGTTTGTAACATCACAGTAATAATTGAATCTATTAATGAACATCCAATTTTAATCTAAAGTCGCACCCCACTGGTAATGCCCTCAAGCTGTCAAAATTTCCGTTACATGTTGGCTGGTCAGCGACCTGTGCATTTTGTTGTTTACGCTCCCTCTACAGATGTTAACTCTGTGGTTTACACTTTTACAAAAGCTTAATTTTTACATCATTTTAAGTATCGGAACAAAAATTCATGTCAAACCAACGAAGGCTCCAGTCATTCAGCTTTGAAAAGTTGTGTGCTTGTAGGTTTCAATCAAGGCTCGTTATTCAATGTAGAAAAATTTGGATGACGTTGCGACATGACATCATGTGTGGTTGCAAAACCAACATCTCAAAAGATGGCGAGGAATCTTTGGACATCTTCGTCAAGCAAGAGAACTTATCTTAGGATCTCTGACTAAGATGGTGCAGTTCTGTTTCTTTCTAGCCAAAGCCAACTAAGGTGACTTAGAACAAGAATAGAAATTATCGGCAGACATAATAAGTAGATGTGACGCCCTTGGGTATCCCAGGAAGTCTATACTAAGGTCAAGGGTCCTCCAGTCTGAACACATAAGATGGATAGGACCTAGGGACATCCTCATGTTAGCGATAAAAGCTGGCCTTGAGAACTAGGATCAGGAAATGTGCAAAGGGGCCTATGCACCGGAGGTTCTTGTCACCAGATGGATTCTCTGATCTAATTTAGGAGTAGAAGTAAACTCTATTGGAATATACGAAACATGCATTTCAAAACACGGAGTTCAGCATAACCAAATTACAGAAATTTAGCTCACTGGTCTACCACTCACCGTTTTCATTCAAACACCATTTCTTAACCAACACTATTATCACGCTACTCGTGGTGCCTTATATATACTTCATCGAACCATCTAGAGAATTCGAGACATTCAGATGACATTCTAGAACGCCCAACTGTCAGTCCCGAAAATTCCAGATGATTCGATTAGTGTAATCTTCCAGAGTGAAAAATAAGATTGGAAGATGATTTTTAATGTGTTTCTAATTATTTACCTGCTCAAATGAAACTATAAAGATAAAAATATGCCTGCAAAGTGTGTAGTACCAGGTTGCAATAGCAATTGAGGCTTCCAAACAAGGATATACCAACATAACCTTCCAGAGTAACAACGAAGAGTGGAAGGTGATTTTTAATGTGTTTCTAATTATTTACCTGCACAAACGAAACTATAAAGATAAAAAGATGCCTGCAAAGTGTGTAGTACCAGGTTGCAATAGCAATTGGCGCTTCCAAACAAGGAGATACCAAGATAACCTTCCAGAGTAACAACGAAGAGTGGAAGTTGATTTTTAATGTGTTTCTAATTATTTACTTGCACAAACGAAACTATAAAGATAAAAAGATGCCTGCAAAGTGTGTAGTACCAGGTTGCACTAGCAATTAGTGCTTCCAATGAAGGACATAAACAGAAGTGGGTGAAAGGTATTCCTCATAAGGGCTGGTTATATTTATAAGAATAAAGACAATAATTTACAAACATTTCAAAGGATAAGACCTATTTTAAACCACAATGTGGTACCTACAATGTTTTCCGGACCTCCCAAATATCACAGAAAAAGACAGTTAATAGAACTCATCTGGGCATGCCAACGAGGGCATGCATCTGGGCATACCTACGAAAAGATTTGATAGTGAAAGGGAATCAAGACCAGCAAGAATGGCTTCACAGTCACCTAGTAGTGAATTTTTCTAGCCCAAGTGACAATTTACAAAGTAAATTGAGTGTTCATTTAAGTGGAAGTGAAAGTGGCAGCAGGAAACAGGTTGCGTTTATTTTTATTTTGTAGTGTCTGACTGTGATGAACCAGACATCAGATGTAAGTGGTATTGGTAGTAGTAGTTCTAAAAAGTATTTTTCTTAATTTATTAACCCAGATGAACTCTAATACATATAAAATGTAATAATTATTCTGAAACTATAGGCCAACTATTTGACAGCTAAGCCACGTTGCCACATCTAAGGCTCCGGCCTAGTGTAGAGTCGGCCATGCGTTTACACATCAAAAATCTAACGTAACATTCGGAAAGAAACGTCAATAACAATACAAATAAGCAATACCATATACAGAATGTTACGTTCTTCCCCTCTTAGCGTTTGGCGTCCTCGACGAACAGTTCGGTTCACAGACGATCGCTACGGACGACCTTCGGTTTTCCACTACCCGTACGTATCCTATAGACTACGTCGTTAAGGAGCTTCATCATCACGTAGGGTCTCTCCCAAGGGCGTTATAGCTTCGGACATCTACCGTTTCTCAGCCGTGGATTGTAGAACTACACACTACACACATGCCTATTAAAGCAGGATTTGTTGGGCTGCTACATACACTGTAGTGAGCAACTGGTCACTGTCAAAACCGATACCCAATTTAGAAATAGCCAAAGTGATCAGGACGTCTAGTGGTGGAATTTAGAACCCAATGTTGTATGTGTGCCCATGGTAACCAGATTCTTTTAGCATGTATGTGTACCAACTCACAGAGAATGAAATCGAAACACAGAAATGTTGTGATATGGTTTTTTTTATTATTTGTTTCTTAACACTTGTTTTGTATTTATTAATCATGAGTGCTGCGTGTTTATCTTATGATTTTATTTATATTGATATGTTAAAATATATGATTCAAAATGTCTCAATAATAGTGGTAAACTGGCTCTTGTTATTGATATGGCACAATAAAGAAATGGTTTTAAACGTTCACAGTCTAAATGATAAATAATAATAATACGTGGTGGGCTAGATCTCTGTTTAACGTCAGGAAGAGAAATATGGGTAGAATGTGGAAAAATGTAAAATATCAGCATATATAAATAAATATAACCAACACATAAAGGAGTAAATAAAGGAGATAATTGGAATAGGTTCAACCTGGGTAATTACCAAGTTCTCAACCCTCCGTAAATAAATATCATATATAAATAAATCCTTACTGAATCAGTAAGGATTTAAATAAATACAGATGCAATACCCAGAGTAGACGGAAAACAGAGACCCAATGCCATATAGTATCGTCTCAAAAGCAGGATGTATAGTATACATTGTGAGACACTTTACAAATAGTAGACAGACCACATTAGTTAATAATACAAACTCAAAAGACAACATACCTGCAAATATTCGTGAAAAAGACTCAAAAACCCTTCTGTTGAAATTTTGGTCTCCCGCTTGTTACGTTTTTCCAAAACAGTCCCCTCTCGTAATTCCTAAACAAACTATCCACAAAACCATGGCAACGATTATCACAACCTACTACTTTATTCAAGTGTTATTTACTGTATGAAAAGTCACTCATGATCTGACACATATCAAAATATCTAAACAATATAGGATAATCAAATAAATTACTTAACTGAACTTCAATAAATGACTACACTCATACACTTATATTATAACAACAAATTTTAATCTTTTCCTTCTACAATCTGTCACTGCCGTCAATGTCAAACTTTGGCAGTCTGACAGCTAAAGGTGCGTTCTAACGTATGACAGCCAGGAGCGCGTTCCGGATCACCATAACACTTATTGACAATTTAATGCAGTTGGCAGTTGAAGCAAAGCTCTCTCGGTCCCTCAGGACCGACATGTCTAAAACTCTAACGTACAAAAGAATCACACTTATGTATGTGTCGCAAATCACCTACAATTTATTTATACCCTTCATACGCCGGCAACCAAGGCTTCTATTCAGCCGTAGCCGTACTTGGCATTTTCCAGGAATTTTTATATTATTTGTGTTATCCAAGGCGAGCAGACTACATCTCCGAACCGGGCGCCTTGGATTTGACGTTAAACAGCTTCTTACATAATTTAAGTGTTAAATCGAGAAAAGAGAGAGATAAGCAATAATCCAGGAAAATAGCTTTCAGGAACACAATTCTGTTGGATACTACGTACACTGCTGCACCATAGCTGAACCATAACAGCATAACAGAAATAGGTTAGACCCCCATACCATGGCCGACTAGGCCGGAGCCTTAGATGTGGCAACGTGGCTTAGCAGTCAAATAGTTGGCCTATAGTTTCAGAATAATTATTACATTTTATATGTATAAGAGTTCATCTGGGTTAATAAATTAAGAAAAATACTTTTTAGAACTACTACTACTAATACCACTTACATCTGATGTCTGTTTCATCACAGTCAGACACTACAAAATAAAAATAAACGCAACCTGTTTCCTGCTGCCACTTCCACTTCCACTTAAATGAACACTCAATTTACTTTGTAAATTGTCACTTAGGCTAGAAAAATTCACTATTAGGTCACTGTGAAGCCATTCTTGCTGGTCTTGATTCCCTTTCACTATCAAATCCTTTCGTAGGTATGCCCCAGATGCATGCCCAGATGAGTTCTATTAAATGTATTTTTCTGTGATATTTCGGAGGTCCAGAAAACATTATAGGTACCACATTGTGCTTTAAAATAGGTCTTATCCTTTGAAATGTTTGTAAATTATTGTCTTTATCCTTATAAATACATATAACCAGCCCTTCCGAGGAATACCTTTCACCCACTTCTGTTTATGTCCCTTATTGGACGCACAATTGCTAGTGCAACCTGGTACTACACACTTTGCAGGCATCTTTTTTATCTTTATAGTTTCGTTTGTGCAGGTAAATAAGTAGAAGCACATTAAAAATCACCTTGCAACGTTCTTTTTACTCTGGGATAAGATTATGTTGGGCCATGGTTTGGTATGTCCTCTACTGGGCTGCAACCTGGTACTACACGCTTTGCAGGTATCTTGTTATCTTTATAGTTTCGTTTGTGCAGGTAAATAAGTAGAAACACATTAAAAATCACCTTGCATCGTTCTTTTCACTCTGGAATAAGGTTATGTTGGGCCATGGTTTGGTATGTCCTCTACTGGGCTGCAACCTGGTACTACACGCTTTGCAGGCATCTTGTTATCTTTATAGTTTCGTTTGTGCAGGTAAATAATTAGAAACACATTAATAAATCACCTTCCAACCATATTTTCTGCTCCTGGAAGAATACACATGACTTAACAACAAATGAAAACTCGGCCCGCTGATTCAGTGTTGCCATACTTCATGCTCCGGCCTAGTGAGTAAAGTCGGCCATGCCTCATCCCATTCATGATTATACATTTGTTTACGTTGGAATATTAAAAGGGAGGCTAGCAAGTAGAGAGGAGCGACGGGGTAAGCAATCAATCAAAAAATCAATGAATCATCGTTTATTTCCGAAAGACTATGGTGCATAGTACAGAAAAAAGTCATTACAGTGTTCAGTTAAAAAGAATACAAAACAATACACATAATAGATAAACAACAAATAAATAAAATTCAATTTACTAACTCGACAAGTGAGTAATACGCCTTTTTAAGCAAAAATTCTTTAAGACTTCTTTTGCAACCAAGGGTCGTATGCATAGTCGTCTTTTGAGGAATACTTAAGGTCCTCTTAAGTTTCTCTTGAGTGATACTCAGTCCCCTTAAGTTTCCTTTGAGTGATACTCAAAGGAACCTTAAGGGAACCTTAAGTGTGTCCTTTCTTGTATATCTGTGTTCCAAACACATTTGGCTACGTTGTCATATTTCAAATATAAGTTAATTTGTAATGCATATGCCTACGCACTTTGACGTTTTCTGTTACCTATCTATTCTTGTTTTGTGTCAGTATCTCCTGTTTTGTGCCGGACATTTTTCCAGACAGTGTAGCTGTCGAAACACGAAGCTATATTTAAGGGCCACTCAAGTATTAAGGGACCCTTAAGTATTCGTCGATACTACCCTTGACCAGAGAGGACAAGTTCATCGCGGCTACTTCTAACGAAAATGCAAACATCCTAAGGAGGCTTTTCGCAGACAATTCTACTGTAGACTTTCAAAGAAGTACTCCGACTACTGCCACAAACGTGAAGGCGAGAATGGCAGAGGTCAAATTTCATTAAGATGTAAACGGCACCCTTCAAAAACTAAACACGAAAAAAAGCTACTGGTTCTGACCAAATTCAACACTGTGTCGCTGAGCTTGCACCTATTCTTTGCAAGCCCTTCAAACTATCGTATCAGCGAGGCGTGTTTCCCGCTGCGTGGAAAATTGGCTGCGTACAACCCATTTCTAAGAAAGGCAAAAAACCGATCCCATCAACTATAGACCTGTGGCTTTTCTCATCATCATGTCTAAGGTTATGAAGACTGTCATTAACACACACCTCCTGAAACACCTGGACAACAATAACAGCATAATTGATCGCCAGTATGACTTCCATAAGCATAGGTCTGAGGATGACCTCCTGGCTTACGTCACTTACTTGTGGAACAGAGCAATTGAAAATCATGACTTGACATATCGAAAGCCTTCGACAGAGTGTGGCATGAGGGACTTCTGGTCAAGCTTGCTGCTTTTGGACTACCACCTGGCCTGCGCCAGTGACTGAATAGCTTTTTGAACAACCGCTCTCTGTTTGTTGTAGTCGAAGGCTGTTCATCAGACGTATTTTCAATGAACGCCGGTGTTCCTCAGAGATGTGTCCTATCCCCTGCACTGTTTCTCCTGTACATCAACGAGCTGCTGGAAATAACATCCAATCTACAGCCTCGCAGACGACATTACATTAATATCGTGCATGGAACCAGGCAAGCCACTATTATCCCAGGAGATGGTAGGTCGGCGACAGCAGCATGCCTCACAGATCAACGTAGATATCAAAACAATTGTAGAGTGGGGATTAGTAAATAAAGTACAGTTTAACGTACAGAAAACAACAACACTGATAAAGAAGTCGACTTACCAACTGTGGAAAGGGAAGGAGAAGTGAATAATTTTCTTCTTCTTCTTCTTTTGTTCTTCTTCTCTTCTTTTTCTTAGGCATTTTCCCTCATGAGTTCACCGTTTTTGTCCTCCACAGCTCTCTCATATCGATCCCCTACTCTCAGGTCTCTATCTATCATGGCATGTCCAATGTAAGTCTCCCATCTTAGTGCCAGTCGTCCTCAACGACTCCTCCCTGGAGGCTCCCATTCCAGTATTCGTTTTGGCCATCTGCGTTCTGGCAATCTTTGGACGTGACCATACCATTACAGTGCTCTGTTTTCTAATGTTCTTGTTATTGAGCAATCGATTCCCATTCTTTGCCAAATCTCTGCAGTTCTTATTTTGTCAGTTCTTGTGACTTGCAGGCGTCTTCTCATGTAGTCTAAATCGACCGTTCTTATTTTGTTCCTTATTGTTGTAGTCATTGGCCATACCTCTGCTCCATATAGGGTAATAATCTGTATTATGCTTTCAAATATCCTTTTTTTTTTGTTTTCTTTTGTCATAGTGTTATTCCATAGCAGCAGTGGCTTGTTATCCTTAAGCTATTTTGGGCTATATACCTATCTCTTAAACACGTACCATCTCTGTGTATTGTCGCTCCTTAATATAATTTTCTGGTGAAAAAAGCCTGACTGATCTTCGTCACCGCTACACCTTTTGACGAGCAGTGTATGCGTGCATCCCAACTTCTCTCCAGCATTGCATAATGCATTAACAGTGAGTCTCAAAAATACAGCTGCACTCCTTTATCTATATTGTTATTTGCACTTGAAGTCCGCCCGTGCGAGTGGCAGGTGAGACTGTAAACCAGGTGTAACTGTGATTGTACCGGGAACTTGCTCTGATAGTCTGATAGGTGGAATATTAGGTTGCCGCCTTAATACGCGTCTCCTCTATTGTCTCTTGCTTACTGTGGGCAATATCACGTAGAAAAATGCAGACACGATATGAAGTCTTGTAGCGTTATCTCTAGCAGTGAGGCAAATGGGAGGTCATACCTTTTTATTCAACAAAGGATCCGTTTATGAAGCAAGTGTAGACTGGTTTTACGTTTATACTTAGAAGAAGAGAAGAAAAAGGTTAGTGTATGAACTACGGCGAGTGAGTCGACTTTTGTAATAGAAGTTCGAAAGAAATGGCGTTTAGAAGCTTGACTCTCATAAATTTTCGGTAAGGGAAAGTTTTCCAATATGATACACCAATGCACTAGCTAGCAGTGAGAGTGTGAAGTACTTGCGATAGCATCGTGGTCACAATATGAGATGAGGGCAGTTTTGTCGCATAATTTTGTGCGTGGTTCAAACATAGACTTGTGCTTAAAAGAAATGAGCGATGCTTGTCCATATCGTACGACGATATTCAGGTGGTATAGGAAATTTCAAAAGGTAAATTTTAATCTGGAGGATGCTAAGAGTCCTTGAATGCTACGAATTGGGGGAAATGTTTTACGAGGACAGGCGAGTGACATATCAACAGATAAAGGGAAGTGGCGGATCTCGGGCTTTTTGTTCATGTATTCTTTTTACGGGCGAGTTCACCTTTATATGGGCCAAGGTATGTTTAATTCCCATAACGAAGCGAACAGCAAAGATCTCTATTTTTTTGTGCGCGATGGAGCTCCACGGTTCTTTGATAGAAATTGTCATTAATGGTTGAGTAACCACTTTCCGAATCGGTGGATTGGTAGAGGTGAAGTTGCGATTCATTGGGCTCCTCGGTCATGCGATTTTAATCCTTTGGACTACACAGTTTGGTCGTATATTAAGTCTATGCTACAGAGGTAAATTCACATCAAGAACTGGACGACCAAATTCTACGTCACTTTAGTAACCTCATAGCTGATCCCCAACCGTTTAGACAATTAATGGAATCTTTAGAAAAAGATGGACTTGTGTATTCGCGAAAACGCAGGACATTTTGAACACTTACTCTAATTGTATTTTATTTCATGTTCTTATTATTTATTATAATATTCTTCTTGTGGTTTGTTGTTTGATTAATTACTTTATCATTACTTATACCCGCATCTGATATTAATCCATAATTTTCATTGCAAAATATTCAAAAAATGGTACACAGTACACAAGTTTTACCAAGAGTACCCCTTTTGTGTAGAATTGAGTGCTGCTCAAGTTCCCCTGAAATTTTAATTTTTTTTTTATAACTGAGCAGACCACGCAGGCAGAGCCTAAATGTCAGAGTACCGCGGCTGCTGTGAAAGGGTTATGTTAGGGGAAGTTTGTTAACGCGAGATTTGAATGGGCCAGTACCCGCAGGCCCAATAAATACATCTTCTAGCAGTCCATTCCAAGCCTTGGACACCCTGGGAATAAATGTTCGGTTGTACCACTCAGTTCTTGATGTATGAAGAACGACCGTCTTAAGATGAGATGCAGCGGTCGCACGGGTACATCTGATAGGAGCAGTGAGCGGCGGAACGATAGAGGACAGCTCAGAGGAGCAGATTCCGTTGGAATATGGGTAGAAGAGTGAGAGGTCACCAACAACACGTCGGTGAGAAAGTGACTGAAGGTGGCGCATTAAGGCCGGATCGCCAAATAGTCGAATTGCCCTTCTTTGGACGGCATCTAGTATAGACAGGGTAGTAGGGGCAGCAGCTCCCCAGACATGAGAGCAATACTCCAGGCAAGGTCTTATCTGGGCTTTATATAACGTGAGGAAGTTACATGGTAAGAAATACTTTCTGGCTCTAAATAGGTATCCAAGCTTTTTACCAGCAGCTGTTGCAATTGACGCGGCGTGTTCGTGCCAGATCAGATTTTCTGTAATGTTGACTCCTAACAGCTTGAATGAGTGACTCCTTGGCAGAGTCCGTTGTTCATTCGAACCTGGTGTTGGCTCGGGCACTTCTTGTGTGATAGCGTACAATACTGGGTCTTGGAGGCATTAAATTTAACCATATTCTTAAGCTCTTAAGCGGTAATGGTATCGAGATCGTTTGAAAGTGAAGCTGCTACTGCCAGTCTTCTGCGTTCCAGATCGACCACAGAGATCGGTCTATTGCTCATGAGGCCTGCATGCAGCGTACTGTCATCCGCAAAACTGTGGATTGGGTTTGTAGTGCTAGAGAGTAGATCATTAATGTGAAGCAGAAACAATGTCGGAGCCAATACCGATCCCTGCGGAACCCCGGCATTGATGCTATGGAAAGAAGAGGAAAAACCGTCTACCACGACAGAGATTTTCCGACCTGAGAGGAAGTCTACGAGCCAACCGCAAAGCTCAACAGGCAGCCCATAAGACGGGAGCTTGTTTAGGAGAGCTGCATGCCACAGTTGATCGAATGCCTTTGAAATATCGAGAGCAATGACGTGAGCCTCGCCAAATGACTGGATGAGTTTGCTCCACACATGTGTGATGTAAGCCAGGAGATCTCCAGTTGATCTTTGGTGTCAGAATCCATATTGTCTGTCGTTGATTAAGTGATGGAGCTCTAGGTATTTAATGAGCTCTTGGTTGATGCATCTCTCCATCACATTACTGATTACAGAAAGCAGAGCTATAGGTCTGTAGTTGGGCGGATCAGTTTTGGATCCCTTTTTTGGCACCGGCTGGATGCAAGCTGTTTTCCAGTCTTTTGGGAAAATGCCGGAATCGTAAGACAACCGAAAGAGGCGGGCAAATATGGGAGCGAGCTCCGGTGCGCACTTCTTGACAACTATGGAGGGGATCCTGTCGGGCCCATTCGCCTTATTAATGTCAAGTGACTGCAGCACCTTCCGAACTATTTTTGTTCTGAACGTTATTTCGCTCATGGCTTGGGGTACTCTCGGTATGGATGGTAACTGGGCACTGGATGGGACTTTTACAGTGGAGTTTGCTGCGAATGTCTTGACAAATATTTCGGCCTTGTCCTTGGAAGCAGTTGCTACTGTTCCATCCGCACATGTGATCGGTGGGAAGCTACTCCTCGAGAAGTTACCCTCTATTTGTTTGACCAGAATCCAGAAGGAGCGGCTGCCATTGGGGTGTAACATAACCTTCTTTTTTATTTTGGCATCGTATTGGCTTTTTTG
This sequence comes from Callosobruchus maculatus, assembly GCA_951848785.1. Lineage (NCBI taxonomy): Eukaryota > Metazoa > Arthropoda > Insecta > Coleoptera > Chrysomelidae > Callosobruchus > Callosobruchus maculatus. The sequence goes on along the minus strand of CATOUR010000104.1, from coordinate 265,514 downwards.
CATGTCAGATGGTTTCATTGAATCTGTTCCTGGACTCAATATCAGCCTGTCTGTTTTCGACGGTGGGGTTCTGTAAGTAAGTTCGGTGGGTCAGAATTTTTTGCAGACGAGCTGTGTCACAGGACTTGTTGAACCAGCCGTTGGAATCTGGTTTGTATGATTTGGTTGTATGCGCGATATATGTTTCCATGACGACATGAATTTATAAATCTAACCTCAAAAAGGTTATGTTCAATACTACCTGGTATGAACCGGGTAACTAGCGCCCTCTATGAGAGTCAGGTATAAAAACAAATTCATAGGATGTAGCTTCCAAAATATATTCGTGTGAAATTTCATTACAATGTTGTCAGTAGTTTCGGCAAAATCGTAAAAAATAAGTATAATGTTTTTCTTCAACATCCTGTACCTTAAATATGGATAGCGTTACGAATTTTTTTTTACTATGCAAACCTCAATTATTTTTTAGTTAGAAACGGGGTTACCTTTTTTTGGAACACCCTGTATACTAAGTATGAACAACAGAGACTAAATAGTGTGTGATGCTGAAAATGCGGTAGCTTCAGCCAACCATAAAAAATGCTGAATTTGAAACCGTCCATTTGCTGGCGCGAAGTTAAAAAGCGATCCGTTTGAATGCCGCTCGGTGGCAAAACATCAAAGCCAACGCGATTTGGACAACCGGATGAGCCTTCGCTGTACAACAGTTGGTGGTCGCATATCGGCATGCCAGGATATTTTGTCGCAACGAGCGTACAAAGCGTAAAGGCAGTCGCCTAATCTCCATAATCGCTTTCTATATCAGTCGACCGGCTGTATCATAAATCAATTGATGGAAAGTACCCCTGAATGCTGACCCCCACCCTCTGTCTGATCATCATGCGCCACAATGGATGCTCTCCACTATGCCCTATCAGCTTGTTGGCGTCATAATCCAGTCGCGTTAGTATGCGCTGAAAAGAGGGAGGTCATCAACCGCCCGCATGGTGAGAAAGTGGCTGGAGGTGACGCATTAGAGCTACAATTGTTCTTCTGTTCTGGATTCCATCAGGTATAGACAGGGTCATCAGGATAGTCACAATGTCTTAACAGACATGCTGTGAACTCGTAAAATGCATTAAGTCGGGGCTAGAGTATTGCCGACACGAATATTATCAATAGTTTTGAGAACTGTAGCTCGCCATCGTTCGCGATTTACTGTCAGTTCAGTGACGCTCTTGATACTCATATCTAGCAACTGTTTCGTCGTATCCACCCAGCGTGTAGGGGAACGGCCACGGCGCCGCCCACTCGGGGCGTTACCCTGAACTACAAGTTTCTGCATATTATCGCTTCTGTGAATATGTCCGAAGAATGTATGCATTTTCATCGACACAATGGAGGATAGTCTCTTTGGATTACCGAGCTCATCCAATATGGAAACATTAGTTCGATGGGCAGTATAAGGAATTCTCAGCATTATCCTCCACGTCCATATTTCAAAAGCATCTATGCGAGCTCGATCTGCCTTTTTAACAGTCCAAGTTTCTGAGGCATACAAAAATTTGGAGAACACAAGAGACTGAACCAGTGACATTTTGGTAGCTTTAGAGTTCAAAACATGTCTGTTAAGACATTGCTATGATGATGATGATCTATATGAAATAGCATTATTTGTATATAAAAATAAGTCAGATTTTGTTAAGAATAAAGAAGAACATGAATACCCAACTAGAGCTAAGGATCTATTGATACCACCTAGACATCCATCCGCATTATATATGAAATCTCATAACTATATGGCAAAGTCTTCAATAAATTGGAGGTACATATTCAGAACGCACCCACAATTAGTATTTTCAAAACATGGTTGAAGAACATTTTACAAGAAAAATCATTCTACAGCTTGGAGGAATTCTTTGCTTGGCAGATCAAATGTTTGTTTACTTCTTTTATCGATGAACCCACCTACTGTGACTATTTTTCTTGTCATGGTATATAGTGGCATCATTCATCAAAGAAGTTGGCAAGTTTGAGCGCCATCTATATTTATCAAACCCAACTACCGAACTAGGACGGATCTCATTCTGTCAGAGAAAATGGGTATGGCGTTCCGCATTTTTGTGGTTTAAGGTTATTTGCCACACCATAGATTAGACTAGGTTTAGCTGCTTGGGTGGATTCTGATCTTATTGTCTGTTCTGTTCTGTACCTATTGGTCAGGTAAGCCAATCCCGAGAGCTATTTCCCAATACTATGCCATACTTTCAGTTAACTGAGATATATTAAGCTATCTGTGTCATTATATAACAACAGCAATCTCGCAAAAAGTGACGCCTTCGCTGTTTAAAAACAAGGAGTATTAAGACTGATGGCAAAGTCTACACTTCGTTTTCTGTTGGTGATTCCAAGAGTGTCCCAAAAAATAGTATCACAGCACATACAGCACATCTAAAAGCTGTTATTGGAGAGAGTGAGAAAACATCAATAAGAATTGAAAGTGGAGTAAGACAGAGCCAGGGTGGAATCATAAACAATATTCTTTTTATCGATGATATAAAGCAAATGCCCTGGTAATATTGTATGCTTTGAAGAAGACTGGAGGATCTTTCGAAAAATAAGATTTAGAATGGGTCAAACTAGAGCTGCATTAAAAATCACGGCCAAATTAACCCGATGTTAACGTTTTCTCAATACTCAATGGGATGGAGTCGTATACAATGAACAAGGTTGGTCTGACAAGACTTGAAACATTCGCAATGTGGCTATATAGACGCAAACTGAGAGTTTTTTGGATGGAAAGAAGAATCAATGTTGAGATATGGAGAAAGATACCACATTCTACAACTAATAACACAAGGCAAAAGAGGTGCAAGGAGAAGAGGCACTCTATGGCTTACGAGAGTGGTATCACTGTACGTCAATAAAACTATTTCAAGCAGCTGCATCTAAAGCAAGAATTGCCATGATGACAACCAACCTTCTAAGAAGAGACGGCAGATAAAGGAAGAATAAAATGGCAAACCGTAATTCTCCGTGGGGTCTGTACGACAAAAACGAAATTGTCAACAAGGCTTCGGCATAGAAAGCGCTGATAATCCTTTGGCAAACCTATGAATCCATCCAGCGCATATGACCGCCTATAAATCACCGCACAAATGATGGGCTCAACATCTTAACAAGAGCTATTTCCCAATACTATACCATACGTTCAGTTAACTGAGACATATCAAGCTATCTGTGTCATTATATAGCAACAGCAATCTTGCAAAAAACTGACGCCCTCGCTGTTTAAAAACAAGGACCATCAAGACTGATGTCAAAGTCTACACTTCGTTTTCTGTTGGTGATTCCAAGAGTGCCCCAACAAATAGTGTCAAGCTGAACCTTACAACAGATCTAAAAAAATCATAAACAGTTCTCTTCTTGTCGATGATACAAAGCAAATGCCCTGGGGAGATTGTATTATTGAAGAAGACTGGAGGATACTGTCGAAAAATGAGATTTATAATAGGTCAAACTAGAGCTACATTCAAAAGCGTGGCTAGATTGACCATATGTTAACGTTCTCTCAATACTTCTCTATGGGATGGAGTCGTGAAGAACGAAAGAAGTTGATCTGACTGACAAGACTTGAGAGTTTCGCAATGTGGGTATATAGACGCGAACTCAGAGTTTCTTGGACGGAAAGAGTAAATAATGTTGAAATATAGAGAAAGATGCCACATTCTACAACTAATAACTCAAGGGAAAAGAGGTGCGAGGAGAAGAGGCACTCTATGTCTTACGAGAGTGGTATCACCGTACGTCAATAGAACTATTCCGAGCAGCCGCATCTAAAACAAGAATCGCCATGATGATAGCCAACCTTCTAAGAAGAGAAGGCACATAAAGGAAGAAGAAAATGGCAAACTGTAATCCTCCGTGCGATCTGTACGACAAAAACGAAATTGTCAACAAGGCTTCGGCATAGAAAGCGCTGATAATCCTTTGGCAAACCTATGCATCCATCCAGCGCATATGACCGCCTATAAATCACCGCACAAATGATGGGCTTAACATCTGGATTTAATATTCAGTGATTCTGGAGCAATATTGACGAGCGAGGATCAAGCTGGAGTTTAATCATACGTCCAGTTATAATTGTACGTCAGATAATGGCGGATGGCGGCCGTGCGTCATTGTGCATTGTCAAGATACTAATCGTCCACGATTCTGTTCTGCCACTGGGCTGGACGATTTACCGATGTACAGGGTGGTCCATAAAAGCAGCGGACACTTGTAGGTAAGATCTGCGGAGCTGCAAACACGTCAAACAGCCCAAAACAGAAGAGGGGCACTGTATAGATTTCTGAACCCCATAGCTTCCAGTTCTCACTGACTCATTGAAGTCCCTGAAGAGAGCTTATGCAGAGCTTTTGTCTGTCTGTCCGTCTGTCCGTCTGTCGGTATACAAAAGATAGCCAAAACTACAGGTGCTAAAGAAAAACTAAGTACAGATTCGGAATCAACATGAAAAAACTAGTCCGGAAAAAATCCGGTTTTGTCAATATCGCTATTTTTATTGGTACAATTTGAAATCATGAACAATATTACAAAATGGTACTATGTGTTAAAGGGGTGATACACGTACGAGCAAATACGCGTACTTATGGCTCGACGACCTTTTTCGCCTGTGTGTCACCGTAAGTACGCGTACTTTAAAACCGTCTCGCAAACCGCCGGCGATCCAACTGGTTTGAAATCTTGCTCGTAGCTTGTCTCGGCTCGTACTGCGAGCCGCGAGCCACCACTTTGTTTCAGCAGGCCATCGATGCGCAACGCTTGTTGTGTTTGGCGTTTGTTAAAAGTTTAGTTTATTTAGGAAAATTATTAAAATGAGTGATTTCAGCTTCACGTGTGTCACCGACGTCGAGCCGAGTAAGTTCGCGAACTTAAAAACCGCGTACTTAAAGTTCGTACGTGTATCACCCCTTTACGACAGAGGTATTAATGTTATAGTTTTGAGGAAATGAAATGTAAAGGCTGCGTGGTGCAATGGTAGAGTTTCTGTTTTGTAATCCAAGTGTCCAGAGATCGAACCCCAAGCTAAACGACGACTTTTTCTCTTATTATATTGGTGATGTCATTTGCACGTATTTTGTTTAATCTCTATAGTGTCTAGAACAATTATTGTTGTTAACCTAAGATTCAGAGCCTCTGTCTGTCAACTTTCAACAAATTTCACAGTGAAAGCGCCGTTTGAATTTACTTAAGTAAATTCTTTCCTATTTTTTTCATAAGGCGAAGGCAAGAGGAAAACGCCGTATAAAAAAATAGTTTTCGTATATTGCTTGCAAACTTCCTAACTACATCTTCCCCTAATTACTCGTTTGCAAATGCCCACTGACAAAACAAATTTAATTCAATGATTTCTAGGTTACATAATACAGAACGATCTAAAGCAATACTCGTATGTATACATCAGAAATTGGACCTACAAAATGTACCCGTACCGGGTACCGGTTTTTTATTTTTGATTGTTTTGCGGAGTTACTTTTTTTAAATGTTTTAAATTTTAGTTGTGAACTTTATGTGTAAATTTTTTTTTAATTTGTTTATTAGACTGAATTGTCAACGCTTATACTCATCATTTTGGCACTTTATACCTTTTACTTATATATTTTTCGTCTTCGTATGAATTTTAGTCCTGAAGAAGGCGTAAAAAATACGACGAAACGTCGGCTCTTTGAGCTAAAACCTCCTGCATTAATTTATCCCAATGTCTGAAGAAACCTTTTCTACCAAAAAAAGTGGAATGAGAATAACTTTCAACTGTATTATTGTACCTCTACAAAAACTCAGAAGCTTGACAAACATAAAGCTAATTCTACTCCACCCCATTCCTTCCCAAGTACTGTAGACCTGATTGGGAGTTATTCGCGTAGAACTAACACAACACTAAAAGCTTACAACAGACGATAAAGTTAGCTTTGAAAGCAGGGCACTTAAGGTGTTTTTCCGTTTGTTTCAGCGGATAAACTTCCGCCGGGTTTCCCGCAGATAACTCAATCCCCCATCACGAACAAAGTGGTGGAAATCGGACACAGCGCTGTCCTGAAGTGTGAAGCTGCTGGAAACCCCCCGCCCAGGATCACGTGGCTGAAGAATATGCTGCCCATCAACACGACCAGTCCTAGGACCAGGTACATCGTCAGGGACGACATGCCAGGTGAGTCTATTGGAACGTCTACCTATATTTCATCTTAACATAAGTTTTGAACATGGTGCTGCGCAAGGAACTGTTTTACGACCTTTTCTTTTTCTGATATACAGGGTGTTAATTAAGTATGTTAACAAACTTTAACCACGAATAGTAGGTACTCCGAGAAATAGAAAAAAAGTGTCATATGAACATGGGTCCGGAAATGCTTCCTAAGGGAGCTACGCTCCTTTGCATGGAGCACCCTGAAGACGGTTTTCCCTCGATATTCTCGAAATCGTTCATAACAAAATTACGAAATTAGGTACGATTGGTAAACTTTTGACGCTAAATCTGATTCTGAATTCAGAATTTCATAATTTTAATCAGAGGCGTATCATACGGGAGGAGTTAAGGGTTTTTACCCATTTTCTAAATAGTAATTTTTTTTTACATTTTGATTTTAGAATATGGTATTTGAGAGATTTCTACGTAAAAATGGTCTGTTGGTACATCTCGGTAGGTCTAACCGTTTTCGAGAAAAATGCAAATTATTGAATCGATGCAGGCTATTGTAAATAAATAAATGTTCATCTATTTAGTAGGTGTGTTGTGAAAAACAATTGCAATAAATAACTTGAGAACTGTCAGTTTATTCAGTTTAGGGTTATTACATAACATTTAGGTATTATTTTTAAAGTAATATTATTTAATAAGAGTTTGAACAAATAAGGCACTGCGCGTTGGGGATATCGTTCATGATAGATACGTCTCGCAGCATGAGCGTTACCCTGAGCCATTCCATAACAGAAACGCATATCTGTCATTTCTCCGTTAGTAAATTGGACCATTCTAAGCGGAATATCAGTACACTTCTACTTGACAACAAACTCTAAACTTAATAAACTGACAGTTTTCAAGTTGTTTATTAATTATTGCAATTGTTTTTCACAGCACACTTACTAAATAGATGAACATTTATTTATTTACAATAGCCTGCATCGATTCAATAATTTGCATTTTTTTCGAAAATGGTTAGGCCTATCCAGATGTACCAAGAGACCATTTTTCCGTAGAAATCTCTGAAATATCATATTCTAAAATCAAAATGTCAAAAAAATACCATGTAGAAGATGGGGTTATTTTTACCCTTAACTCCTCCCGTATGATATTCAGCGTCAAAAGTTTACCCATCGTACCTAATTTCGTAATTTTGTTATGAATGGTTTCGAGAATATCGAGAGAAAACCGTCTTCAGGGTGCCCCATGCAAAGGAGCGTAGCTCCCTTAGGAAGCATTTCCGGACCTATGTTCATATGACATTTTCTTTCTATTTTTCGGAGTACTATTCGTGGTTAAAGTTTGTTAACATTCTTAATTAACACCCTGTATACTGGAATGTTTGATATGTCAAACTCTCCATGATAAAAAATTTAAATCTTTTGTAAAATCTTATTTATTGAGTAAAGCTTTCTATTCTGTTGAACTTTAGTGACATGACTCTGTGATCTTAATTATTATGTGATGAAGTGAACTGCTTTGTTCGTTTGTTATTTGTTTTGTGATCTATTTATATAATTTTTTTAAAGCACACATTGTGCATATTATATCATATATATTTTTATATTTCTTTTTGTCCTGTTTAAACACTTATTCGTGTATAAAAACAGGAATAAGTTATTATGTTCTACAGTATATACCAGCAGCCCGATTATATAGATATTACGCAGATTTTGTGTCGGACTACTCATGACCTTACGCAAGCTGCTTCAACGCTGCCGTTTTGTTCAAATTTGCGGTCGAAGCACTTTTTTGGGAGAAAAAAATGAAAAAATCGGGGTTTAATCCGTCAATTGACATAGGAAACCTTACCCATGTCTGAATGTGAAAATTCGTCAGGGCCTTAGCCACAGCCTTTTTCTCATGTGAACCTTTTGACGCTAGCCAGATGAGTTGTGACGGGTTGACATCTGATTTATTAGGCAAATCAACAATGGCGTTACACTGTCCCTCACGGGCTCTTGGACTATTCGGATATCTACTAATAGAAGATCCGAATATAAGACGATCTTCACCGAACTCGTTAATGGATGAAAAGCATCTTATATTAAATTTAATATGTTAAGAAACATATCGCGAGTGGATTGGCTGAAAAATTTCAGTCCAGGATATGATTAATTAAATATTGAAAAATTAATTTTTTTTAAACATTTCACTGGTTTCACGTCGATATATGGTTGTTGATATATGTAAAAAGAAAAATTTTAAATATAGTGGCGTTGAGTTAACCAATGCATCACTCGATTTTGTAGGTTATCATACCACGTGCTACAAAAAAGTGACTGCTTTGGGTAAAAAATATAATGAAGAGTTTAATAACTTTCTTGGTGAGAATACGGTAAGTGCATAATAATTTAACCTTCAAAACTATCTTAGTAAATACATCTTTTAATTTTTTTAATTGTGAAATAATGACATGGAAGATTCATAAACTTATACATTTTTGATTATGTTTCATTCAAATAAATCATTTCAATTTCACGGACACATGACATGCGCACTCTCTTTCATTCAATGGCCGAGCTACACGCAGCTGCTATGCTGCATCCTTTGTTAATGCACGGGATAGTTCGCTGGGACCTCTCTGGCGCACGTATTCACTGGCAGCAATATGTTGATCTTTAAAATTCGACAACCGGAATTCCATACTGATTTTTTCATACAACCCTATATCGACGTGTTTGCAATAAAATTATCTTTATTTTGATATACGTTTCATGCATTAACCACACCGGTGCACATTACTATTATGGATTTACCTATTTATACCTGCCTACCCTATAGTTGGGACGGGAAAAACGTAGCCAACCTAACGTTTGCACATTCTATGGGTTTCATACTTTCGGTTGGTATGTGATTTGTTTATTAACCAAACCAGTGAAATGTTTAAAAAACAATTAAGTTTTCAATATTTAATTAGTCATATCCTGGACTGAAATTTTTCAGCCACCCCACTCGCGATATGTTTTTTAACATATTAAATTTGATATAAAATGCTTTTCATCCATTAACCAGTTCGGTGAAGGTCGTCTTATATTCGGATCTTAGACTATGCAAGAATGTTTCTCCAAAACACGACATCTGCGGTATTTTTATCATTTGCAAACGGTAATCCTGTGCATCTGGATGCATTCGGAGCCACCGAAGCGTTGAGGGGAGAGCGACCACGGAAGGACGGCTGGCTGGCAGGCAGGCATTCTCCTTTGTCCCTTGGTGGCTTCCTCCTCCTCCAAGTCGAAAAGAGGATCGGGACAGGAGAGCTGCATGTCCGGATATACATACGTACATGCACGCGGAGCCAGCGCACGGCCCCTAAAGTGGCACGGCGACGCGCGCCTGGATGACAAGAGCTGGCAGTTTGTCACAAAAGCTTTACGCCTGCTTGGCGAACTACTTCGTAAGGCAGGGGCGTCGCAGTAAGGTGCTCCAGGGAAATAAGGTAAAAAATGGCATCAAGCGTATTGACGCAGTACTTTCCACGCACTATAGGTGCTGTAGTGAGCAACTGGTCACTGTCAAAACCGATACCAAATTTGGAAAGTGATCAAGACGTCTAGTGGTGGAATTTAGAACCCAATGTTGTATGTGTGCCCGTGGTAACCAGATTCTTTTAGCATGCATGTGTACCAACTCAGAGAGAATGAAATCAAAGCACAGAAATGTTATGATATGGTTTTTTTATTACTTGTTTCTTAACATTTGTTTTGTATTTATTAATCATGAGTGCTGAGTGTTTATGGTATGGTTTTATTACTTGATTCTTGTATTTATCAAATCATGAGTGCTTTGTATTTCATATATTTAACTGGTGAAGTATTTATATTGATATGTTGAAATATACGATTCAAAAATGTCTTAATAATAGTGGCAAACTGGCTCTTGTTATTAATATTGTATAATAAAGAAGTGGTTATAAACATTCACAGTCTAAACGATAAATAATAATAAGAATACATGGTGGGCTAGGTCTCTGTTCAACGTCATGGATAGAAATGTGGATAGAATGTGGAAAAATGTAAAATATCAGCATATATACATAAATAAATATAACCAGCCATATAAAGGAGTAAATAAATGAGATAATTGGAATAGGTTCAACCTGGGTTATTACCAGGCTATCGACTTTCCGTAAATAAATATCATATATAAATAAAGAGAAATCAGTAAGGATTTAAATAAATACACCTAAACAACACCAAGCTGCAAGCTCCAGGACCTAATACCTAGAGTAGACGGAAATCAAAGACCCAACGCCATATAGTATCGTCTCAAAAGCAGGATGTTATAGTATACCTTGTGAAACACACTTTAAATATCGTAGCCAGTCCGCATTAGTTAATAATACAAACTCAAAAGACAACATACCTGCATACCTTTTTGAAATTTTGGTCGCTCGCTTCTTACGTTTTCCAAAAACAATCCCCTCTCGTAATAAATAAAAAAAGAACTATAGCAACCAGTCTCCAAGGACTCCCAAGCGACTAAACCTAAAAGCAGCACAGAACTGTAGCTTTGAGTCACAGATTAAAAATGACCATGGACTATTTGCTCTATGAAAAATCACTCATGATCTGACAAATATCAAAATATCTGAACAATATATGATATAGTAATAATCAAATAAATTACTTAACTGAACTTCATCAAATGACTACATTCATACACTTATTACAATTAACAAATTTTAATCGATTTTCCTTCTATCATCTGACACTGCCGTCAATGTCACACTTTGGCAGACTGACAGCTAAAGCTGCGTTCTAACGTATGGCAGCCAGGAGCGCGTTCCGGATCACCACAGTGCTAACAAAAAATTTGGGCAGTTCCTTTATGCCTACACCGTTGTCTTAAAAAAAGTAGACTAGCTTGCGCCTTCGTACTCACGAAACTCAGGGACCTAGCAGGCGGATCACCATCTGCGAAGCAAATATATAGAAGGAAAGGTTAATAAGTTCTCGAATATTTGCGGAACTATCAGCAGAGCATTAATAAATTAAAACAAAACAACTTTTTTAAAAAAGCTTTTATTTAGAGATTCTAAAAAAAGAAAATAAAAATGTTCCTTTAGAGTGTTAACTATCAACTTATAGCCTCATTATACACAATTTATATGATCATAAAAGCTTGTCGCGAGGTTTGCGTAAGTACCTATAGGAATTCAATTAAACTAAAATTTTAACACACTTAAATTTAGCAGACCAAGTTTGTCAATTGAATAGGTACTAGTTAATTTACACAAGTATATCGCGCGACAAGCTTTTATGATCATATAAATTGTGTATAATGAGGCTATAAGTTGATTGTTAACACTCTAAAGGAACATTTTATTTTCTTTTTTTTAGAACCTTTAATTTAAGTTTTTTTGTTTTAATTTATTTTTTACTTTTTAGTTATTAACTTGCATTTATATCAAACAAAATTTTTATTTATTCTCGGCAAGCCCTTTTATTTGATACCCATATTGCAGAAGTGCATTAAAAAGAACTATTTCGCCATCTTGGATGGTCCACCATAGTTGATTTAGAATGACGTCATATTATTTTTCGAGTAACTCTCAACAAGCTCTTTCTCAGGTCGTAAACAAGGTTCATGCGGTGAGAAAACCGACTTTGAATAGTATATTTTCTCCAAACCCGTACAACAAAACACATCATCGTATTATATCTAAAAATACATATTATTTGCCATTATTTGAATGACAGTTTCTAACTTAGAATTTGCGCTATCCTGATATCCACTCATTTTTCGTAGATTTCCTTTTATTAGACATTATGAAAACCTTAAACTAAACTAAAAATATAGACCTACTCTAAACATATGCTAAACATAACCTTAAAACTGTGTTGGTGATAAGAGTCCACTAATAACACGAGTTTATCCCTATTACTTTCTCAAAGTCAGTCCAGCACCCCAAATGTTCCTTTACAACTTATTATTGGAAAATCCTTACCGCGAATCTTCTTTACTACTTACGTCGCTATCACAGTCATACACACCGGCTGTCCGGTCTACCCTTCGTGGCTGCTCGGTGCACCAGCGGTTCGTTAGCTACCCCCTAAGCTCATGTCTATGTCGTCACCGTCGCCGTCGTCGATACAACTTGGTGATGACCACTGCGTAGGTTGTATAAAGGGACTCGTACAATTCGATCCAGAATCTCCTGTGACTGCTGCCAGATTCTTGCTCACACCGCAAGCCTCTAGTTGAGCACCAAATGCAAAACCTCTCTTCTCTCAGGTCGTCAGGTTCATGCAGTGATAAAACAACTTGCCGCCTTTGAATAGTATTTTCCCCAAACTCTCACAACAAAATGCATCGTTTGACTAAAAATCACATCAGTGGATCTATTTGCATCTATTGTGTCTATTGTCAGTGATGACATTTCTCTCATTAGATTGTCATTCCCCTTAGCATCTACTGGGCGTTCTCATATCAATATGGATACCCATATTTAGAAATGTATTAAATAACTATTCCAGTATTGGATTTAGAACGACGTCATGCAGCTTATCGTGCATTGTCATCCAAACTAAACGTGTATACAAAATTTCAGCTCAATCGGTTGAAGATATCTGCTTCAAAATTGAGTTGCAAGATTCCACCCGAACAAGCGTACATACATTGCAAGTTAAATAAAACCTTTTAAAAAATAAAACAAGCAAAAATCTTCGAATGAAATTTCACAAGGCGATAGCTGTTCCAACCCTCTTATATGGTAGTGAAACATGGACAACAACAAAAAAAGAAGAAAATAGGATACAAACACAAGAAATGACATTTCACAAAATTATACAGACTAAGAAACAGAGATATACGAGCGGACTTAAACATCTTCGGTATAAACGAAAGAATAAAGGAAAATAAAACTAGATGGAAAGAAGATGTAGAACGAATGCATGCAAATAGGATTCCAGCCAGAACCAGATTTTATCAATGCTCTGGAAGAAGAGATATCGGAAGGCCGAGAAAAAGAATATGGTTAAATATGGTTAAATTTAATGCCTCCAAGACCCAGTATTGTACGCTATCAAACAAAAGGTGCCCAAGCCAACACCAGGTTCTAATGAACAACCAGGCTCTGCCAAGGAGTCACTCATTCAAGCTGTTAGGAGTCAACATTACAGAAAATCTGATATGGCATGAACACGTCGCGTCAATTGCAACAGCTGCTGGTAAAAAGCTTGGGTACCTATTTAGAGCCAGAAAGTATTTTTCACCATGTAACCTCCTCACGCTATATAAAGCCCAGATAAGACCTTGCCTGGAGTATTGCTCTCATGTCTGGGGAGTTGCTGCCCCTACTACCCTGTCTATACTAGATGCCGTCCAGAGAAGGGCAATTCGACTAATTGGCGATCCGGCCTTAACGCGCCACCTTCAGTCACTTTATCACCGGCGTGTTGTTGGTGACCTCTCACTGTTCTACCGATATTCCAACGGAATCTGCTCCTCTGAGCTATCCTCTATCGTTCCGCCGCTCACTGCTCCTATCAGATGTACTCGTGCGACCGCTGTATCTCATCCTAAGACGGTCGTTCTTCATACATCAAGAACTGAGCGGTACAACCACACATTTATTTCTAGGGTGTCCAAGGCTTGGAATGGACTGCCAGAAAATGTATTTATTGGGCCGGCGAGTATTGGCCCATTAAAATCTCGCGTTAACAAACTTCCCCTAACATAACCCTTTCACAGCAGCCGCGGTACTCTGGTATTTAGGCTCTGCCTGCGCAGTCTGCTCAGTTATAAAAAAACATGTGTTGTAACAGGCAAAGTGCGTAAAATCTGAAGTGAAGAAGAAGAAATTTTTTGCTCGAAGTTATATGATTAACGGTTACCAATATATTGCCGATGTCCATTCTCTTAATAGGCCATCCTGTACATGGTAATTTTTTGATATATGCAAGAACTGTTTGCGTTAGTATTTTGCCATTTCTTTTCTCGAAACAAATAGACTCAACTTTTGCTCAATATTGTTCATAATAATTGAAGGATACAAACATGGTATGCGATCCTTGAAACACCTCCAGTGCACTAATGACAGGGTGAACGATTTCCTAATTATGTCCTCGATTACATCGTCTCTAATCCGCTCTTGAATCGTCACCCTCTCAAAGCTGCTCTTCTCCTGTTACTTAGAGCGCCAAGAGCTTTGAGGAGCGTATGGAGGAGGGTGTCTCCTTGCACACCACGCACTTCCAACAATGCACTCCGCCCTCTTTTGTCGAACGGCCTTCCCCGTTTTATAGTCCCGGAGCTAGTCGACTCTCCTTGTGATGAAATGTGTTTATGGGCCTGGATACACACATTTATACACATACATATTTGCCATGTAGAACACGGACTCACAATTTCTCGCATAACTCACTCTATTTTCAAACTACATATATAATATTTCAGAAGGCGATAGTTAAGGCCTTAATGAATCACAACTATTTTCGATTTTCTCAAAAAAGTTTTTTAGTGTGCAAAAAACTCGCAATGCAAAATCATACATTCTATAAATGCCTGCAATTTAACAATCAAACACGATATCAAAAAAAGGCTAAATAGTTGCACAAGCGCAAGCTTTCTTCTTCAATTTGCTCTTTGAGTCATTACTGTAAGTTTAAGGGTAACGTCAGGAGCTTGGAAATGCGAAATTCATTTTTATGGTGACCTTTGGACCTTAACTTCGGACCTTTTGACCTTACCTTTGGATTTTTGGACTTATCTCTCCTCATCTTAGACACACACACTGGAGAAAGGGAACAGGCGGCCACGCCTCCTCGCTAACACGGGAATACGTCTTTTCTTGGATTCTCAATTTCGCGCGCTATACCCTAGACCCTTAAAGACTGCTGTAAAACACAAAAAAGTAGCATCAACTTATGTAGTAATGATAAGTTAAATGGATAGAGAATTGAGCTTGCTATATACTTCAACTACCACTATAGGTACTTGTACTTCACTTCAAAATACTTTAATTTATCACATTATTTAATTTAGTTAGGGTTAAATAATAACTTCAGAGAAAAAGTGGAGACAAGCTGATTGACTCAGTACTTCCCACACATATTGATACCATTTTATTATTTTCCCATGGGATAAAGCTATAGTCTGAAATCCCCTTGTAACCAAATCATCGCCCGCCCGCAAAAAAACTTCCAACACAAACAGTCTCGTAAATAGTTTCGTGCGTCTCCCTCCTTAGGAACTAGAACTCCAGAGTTTTTATTCTGCATGCTTGAACTGGACGATGCGAAACGATCAGGAGCCTCCGAACCACCTAAAAACAAAGTTTGAGCTGTTTTTATATTTTTGATTATTGCTGCGCCACTACTGAAGCGATTTTTCAAAAACATACGCTTTTTCCATCATCGCCGCTGTAGTAAGTTCTGTGTTAAAATTTCATTAAAACCAATTCAATAATTTTCGCGTTACGTAATATAGAACCTTCTAAAGCAAAACTCGTGTGTATTCTAGGCCGCTAGATTTTTCATTCACATGCAATGGACACTGGACAGCCCATTATGAATACAACAAATTTTTTTAGTTTTACAACCCCCACCTCCATCCACCCCAAATTCACCCCACCCCTAAAAATGTAGTCAAGTTGATTGACTCAGTACTTCCCACACATTCCGATGATACCAGTTTTATTATTTTCCCACAGCATGCAACTATAGTTTAGATGCTGCCCCTGCAATCAAATCATCGCTCGCCCGACCGCAAAAAAAGTGTTTTATTCTACTAGGTGCTTCTTTCACAGGTCAATGGATAATAAATCATGAATACAACAAATTTTTGAGTTTTACAAACCCCCACCCCCGAACCACCCCAATTTCACCCCCAACCTAAAAAATTTTTAAAATGATCAGGAACCCCTAAAACGTCTAAAACGAAGTTTGAGGTGTTTTTTATATTATATTTTTAGTTTTTTATTATTGTCGCGTATTTTTATACTCGTCGCGGTAATAAATCTGTGTCAAAATGTCACTAAAGTCAATTCAGAAGTTTCCACGTAACACAATACAAAACGATTCAAAGTAATACTTGTATGTATTTTGTATGCATCAGAAAGTTCAAGTCCCTTGGTTTCTGTAATCGGCAAGGCAATGTTCGGATGGACCTAAAAAAGTGTATTATGCCGCTAGGTCTTTCTATCTCAGGTCAGTAGACAGCTCATTATGAGTACAACAAATTTTTCAGATTCACCAACCTCCACCCTCGAACCACCCCAATTTCACCCCCACCCCAAAAAAAGTAGAAAATGATCAGGAACCCCTAAAACGCCTAAACGCCTGGTTCCTGTAATACACAAGGCAATGTTCGGATGTACCTAAAAAAGTATATTATACCGCTAGGACTTTCTCTCTCATGTCTGTGGATAGCCTATTATGATTACAACAAATTTTTCAACTTTACAACCCCCCACCTCCCAACCACCCCAATTTCACCCCCACCCAAAAAAAGGTAGAAAATGATCAGGAACCCCTAAAACCCCTAAAAACGAAGTTTGAGGCATATTTGAAATTTTTCGTTTTTTGCTAATTACTCCGCCGCCTATGCACCGATTTTCAAAATTGCAGCAACATTACCTACTACGACCCTACACCGTATCACTACCCAAATTTCATCAAAATCTATGCAGCGGTTACTGAGATTAGGAGGCTAGAAAGACGCGCACAGACCGGCAGACAGACCGACAGACAGACAGATCGACAGACAGACAGACCGACGGAAATGAGTGACATGGATTTTCGTTTCGACAGACAGACAGACCGACGGAAATGAGTGACATGGATTTTCGTTATGTAGACATCATAAAACGCCCAAAACGCGTATTATCTCAAAATCGAAAATTATCGCGATCACAATACTCTATCGGTGTGGAAAGTAAAAAAATAGAAAATGATGAGGAATCCCTAAAACGCCTAAAAACGGAGTTTGAGGAATATTTGAAACGCCCTAAAAGCGTATCATCTCAAAATCGAAAATTTTTGCGATCGGTGTGGGAAGTAAAAAATCTACATACTCAGCCGTTTATATCAAAGCTGTGGTTAACCAGAAGTTGAGTTTACCCAAAACAAAGTGTGGGTTATCTACTGGATTAATGGCTTTTGTTGTGGTTAACAGATAATAGCATATTTTTTCTGGGTTTTGAACTTCAATAGACTGCTGTCTGCTAAAAAAAATATTTTTTTTCATCTATTTTAATCTGTAAAATTATGTTCGATTTTCATTCCAATATAATTTTAAGATTATATTCTTAGCTATATTGAAACAAGTTTTATACTTCCTAACTACAAAATTTGTTAAGGGATCGTCAGGACCTTTGGAAAAATGAAAAAATTACTATAATGCTCTTCAGTCTGTTCAAAGGTGATATATTCTGGGATAATTCAGCCATAGTTGCTCAGCTTATTTGGCGAAAGGAGTTACCCCGTGTTCCTGCTAGCTCCCAGCCTATCAGGCAGGTGACGGCGGAAGGGATTTCGTTTTATATTTCGTCAATTACCCGCTTATCTGGGCTCCAGTTCCTCTCATCTGGATGCCTCGCGTCAAATGGGGGGTTTGGGAGTAATTGGAGGTTGTATGAAAGCTAACAGTGTCTCCAGGTACACGAGTTTAGCTAGTATCACCGTCAACTTGCAGGTTTAAGAAAAACAGGAAAATTTGTTTCGTTCATTGTGTAACTTTCGCATATTGTATTAACAACAAATTTGTTTTTTATGTTTCTTCAATTACACTAAAATTTACTTTCATTGGGCTTCACTGTCTGTTATACACGACTACATCCCTTGAAATGAATAAAGGGTGTTTCCGTAATAGTATAAGTCTGTGTTCTTATTTAACATGTGGCTCAAGTCACTATAGGGAATTTTGAAATTTCTCAACAGTATTCAATTTATAGTCGCTGTCTTTGCTAGTCTGTCGATTGTGTGGTTTTGAGGTATACCTGTAGATATTTTAATCCATACGATTTTCGCATTTTTGTCCAAATTGCTATATAACACCAAAGACTGTCACAGCTGCATAAAACATGCAGGAGATGCTCTTCAGAAACAGAAGATATCTAAGACAGTAAGATTCTTCCTAAGATTCTAAGATTAGTCCTAGAAGACACTTCGTAAGACGCTTCTAAGACACTGCCTGAAAAAACAGACAGGGCTAATATAAATCACACTGTATTATTATTATCCTTAAATAAACGGCGTATAGCCAGGGAGACAAAAAAGTGACTATCGACAAGAAATTATCTTTTACTGCAAGACAAGACTAAATCGAATGAAAAGAATTTATTTAGATATTTACACTATTACCTGCGGTAAAACTGAATTGAGAAATTAATTAATAGGAAAAAATAGAGTGAACAAAAAAAATGGCCTTATTAAATCTAATCTATCGGGTCAAAAATAAACAATTGGGAAATGTGCAATGATAGAAAATATTCCAAGATCGTGTACTCACCATGAGAAAAATATCCCACTCTAACGCACTACTCCATGGTATCACTTAATAAACTCTCACTTACAATGTAGCAAAAACCGTTTTAGTGGCCGCCATGGTGGCGGACCGAACAACGACATCCTCCAATCTACTCCAACCTGCACGGTGGATCTCCACTCATTCGCAATTTCTGAAGACTGGCAACAGCATATCATACCAGTCAGTTTCAGAAATATCCATGGGCCTACCATCCATAAGTGATGAGGGGTATAGCCAAATATGATATTTCACTATTAAAGGACCAAAGGTTCGTTACACACTACGACTAATCACTAAAATACCAAAGGTCTGTTACAGGCCTTTAGTGTTATTATCTGGAAGAGCTCACTCGAACATCTTTGAAACAGGGAGAGGTCAACCACCCTGTTCCGATGTTCCAGGCCGTGAGGTTTTTTTCCAGGAGCCATCCGACCTTACTGTCCCCGCCTATTGATTACTCCTCTCATTTACAGTCTCCACTCCAGCATTCTAGATCCTTGCATAGGTTTATGCAGTTTTTCTACTGGTAGTGGGCTGAGCTGTACTCCATTGGTTCTAGCTTGGTCTTCCCAAAGAGCTGTTGTCGCTTGTGGTCTAGCGCTTCGCACTCACAGAGCACATATAGGGCTGACTCAGTCCCTCTTCCACACAGTCTGCAGTTGAGGTCTCCATTGTAGAGTCCCATTTAATTCAGGTGTTCCTTCAGGCCACAATGTCCTGTGAGGAGACCCGTCGTTATTCGGAACTGATGCCTACTGAAGGAGAGCAGTGGTTCAGCTGTTTTCTCGCATGGAGCTTTAATGGATGTTTGTCCACGAACACTTCCTGGCAACAAATTCCACTGCTCCTTGTGCTGATGTTTCATCTATTCTACGACCTGGTGTCTGATTGTGCCTTTAGGTACCCCCAGGGCGGGTTCTGCTCCAATGTATAGAGCAGACGAGCCTAGTCTTGCTAGCTCGTCCGCCCTTTCATTGCCCTTTATGCCTGGGTGTTCTGGCACCCACTCCAAAGTTACTTTGTTGTGTTCTGCCAGCCTTCCCAGTTCTTGTAGACATTCCCAGACTAGAGCAGACGTAACTTTGGGCCCTTCTAGTGCACTAAGTGTAGCGTGACTGTCTGTAAGTATTGCGATCCTCTTGTTTCTGCAGGATCGTTCATTATTTATCCTTGCACAGTGCAGGATGGCGTACACCTTTGACTGAAATACCGAAGCGTATTTTCCTAGCGGAATGCTCTGTCTAGTTTCTCTTCCAAAGATTCCCGCTCCTGTGCCTTGCTCGGTCTTTGATCCATCTGTGTACCAGACTATTTCCCGATGCAAGTTGTTTACTTCACAGAGTCTCTAATTATATTCTCGAATTTCTTGTTGAAGATATATTTTGGAGTTATGTGGTCCTTTCTAGCATCCATTATGGTATGCCCCACATATTTTACTTATAGCTTATAGTCTTGAGTAGCCCATTCTCGCCTCGCCCATTATCACAATTTGCAACGGAGGGAGGTCCAGGATGGTCTCTAAGACTGCAGTGGGTGCGCTTTTCATTGCACCTGTTATGGACAGACAAGCAAGTCTTTGCACCTTGCTCAGTTCTATTATAGCAGCTCCCACCAGACCAAAGACGCATATGTAGTCAAGGCTGTGAGGTTAGACGTATCGATTAGTCTAATAGTAGTCCTATTTTGTTGGCGAGGAGCGATATAGTTTCTCCTACGCATCGCTTCAATCGCAAATTTACGGTGGTGTTTCCGTCAAGGGAAGAGTGGGAGTCTAGGCAAAGACAGCATCGAAGGAGGAGGACAGGTCTGGTACAGAGACGGTTCACTCGCTAGAGAGGGCTCGGGTTCGGGAGTCTACGTACCCCATACAAGACTTTCACTCCCTCTTGGGGGGCACACTACAGTATTCCAGGCTGAGGTCTATGCGATACTTGCCTGTGTAAATCGTATTCGGGAAATTGACGGGTCTAGGAGGCGGATTACTATCTACTCTGACAGTCAGGCAGCCATCAAAGCACTGAGTACTTGGAAAATATCGTCGGGACTGGTCCTGGAGTGCAGAAGGGCTCTCGACGACATCTCAGCTAAACACAAGGTATCACTGACGTGGGTACCTGGGCACACTGGGGTAAAGGGTAACGAAATGGCGGATCATCTGGCTAGGATGGGATCCGGCAACAGTTTTGTGGGCCCGGAACCAGCCTTAGGACTATCTGCAAACTTGATTAGGAAAACAACCAGAGATTGGATCCAGAATCAACACTCTCTGAGATAGAACAACATCTCTGGTCATCTCCGTCAAGCTCGGGAACTATTAGCAGGGCCTGCAGAGAGAATAGGATGATTTTGTCTCTCTCTGGATAGGAGTAACTCGAGATTGCTAGTAGGGGGTCACAACACTTTCAGGCGTCACTTGTTCGTGATGAGGGTGGTCAACGACCCAACGTGCACGTGGTGTGGTGAAGAGGAAGAATCCTCGGCACACATCTTGTGTCGCTGTGAAACCTGGTTATCACAGACAGACTATGCTGGGCTCAAGAACCTTGGAACCAATAGAGATAAAACGGACAGGACCTAAGAATATACTTGCCTTTGCCAAAAGGGCAGGTCTTAGCAACTAGCGCGGATAGAGGCGCAAAAGGACCCATCGTGTGGCCTATGCACCTGCCACATTCCGTGCTGGATAGCCTCTGGTCCTTATTAATTCAGTCTAATTGCTCTCTTCTGGGTATTGTTCTCCACAGGTCTTTTCTAGTGTGACCAACTACGAGGACTCGTGTCATCCACGTTCCCCCATCACGCATCGTTAGCCAAACGACATCGCCTCTCTTTTTATCTACATAGAGCGACCTAGCTAAACAGCTCTAGCGGAATTAGTTATCCCGGCCATTATGCTACTACAGCTTTATCGCCCGCCGTCCCGTATAATGACCAGTTCAGAATCGGATTAAAATAGCTAATTGCGTACGGAGCAGAGACAACAAAATTTACCCCACAAAAGGTCTCGCACAAAACGCCGCCATGATGTAGGGAAATGAGTTTTCCGGACACTGTTTGCCTGCAAAATTGGAGCGGCGAAATTGTTGGCGCTCCCATATGGGAGGGAAAGACGATGCCCAAAAAACCTTCGCCGGGACGGGACGAGCTTTAGTTGTAAACACAGTTTATGTGGAGAGATGCATCTCTAGTGTCCTCTGCATACGTTGTTTACTGCCCCAAGTTACGGTCATGTTTACTGGCTGTTCTTTACGGTTATGGGTTATGTTATGTGGGGCTTATGGGGCTGTAAAGGTAATAGATGCTTGATTATTAATATGTCCACTGACAGAAAAAGGGCCGGTATAGATGAAGTCAGAAAAGAGGTGTGAGTCGTGACCTCCTTAACTCTACAGATATGGGTTTTTTCGAGGACATCAATGAAGTCAGAAATGTATGGGTTGTTTACATTTTTTTCAGGTCTCAATCAGTGCCGACACTTCTATAGTGCAGTTACGTTATTATGTAGACCTGAGTAATGATAAAAATGTAATTACCTATACAAAATATACAGGGTGTCCCAGAAGTCAACGTCAAGCCGCAACGAGGTGACAGGATTGGTTGTAACTATCATGAGAAGAATCAGAAAAAAAATCTATTCCATGCAGTTTGAAAATTATGGGTATTTAAAGAAAACCTAGAAATTTGGTCAAATTATAACAATTGTTCGGCCCTCCTTCAAAAAAAAAATGTACTAAAGTGCCATGGCAAGTGCCATCAAAAGTTGGCGCATTTAACCAGGATTGTAAAATGGTAGAATACTTGTTAGTTTCATACTGAAAAAAACGAGTAAAAAAGGAAAACCTCAAGTAACCCAATTTTTGCTAACCCATTTCACTCAGGTCAGATGTTCTTTATTCGCACAGCCTTCTGGTAGGTTCTTAATTTTACGGCAAAATGATGAGAGGGGTGGATAGTGGACATGTTTGCCATGAGTGAGCAGGACAGATAGTGAGGCCACTTATAGCAAAGTCAACAAAAATAAGTAAAATTAATAAAATAATGAAAAATCTTGACCTAGCTTAGCTTAAGTTTATTGGATTAGAAGTCAGATAGGAAAATAACATTTTTACTTCCCACACCGATAGGTGAGGGGAGTATTGTGATCGCGAAAATTTTCGATTTTGAGATAATACACTTTTTGGGCGTTTTATGATGCCTACATCACGAAAATCCACGTCACTCATTTCCGTCGGTCTGTCTGTCGGTCTGTCTGTCGGTCTGTCTGTCTGTCGGTCTGTCGGTCTGTCGGTCTGTCGGTCTGTCGGTCTGTCGGTCTGTCGGTCTGTCGGTCTGTCGGTCTGTCGGTCTGTCGGTCTGTCTGTCTGTTGGCGTTTTTCTAGCCTCCTAATCTCAGTAACCGCTACATAGATTTTGATGAAATTTGGGTGGTGATATGTTGTAGGGTCGTAGTAGGTAATGTTGCTACAATTTTGAAAATCGGTGCATGGGCGGCGGAGTAATTAGCAAAAAACGAAAAATTTCAAATATGCGTTAAACTTCGTTTTTAGGCGTTTTAGAGGTTCCTGATCATTTTCTACTTTTTTTTGGGTGGGGGTGAATTTGGGGTGGTTGAGGGGTGGGGGGTTGTAATACTGAAAAATTTGTTGTATTCATAATGGGCTCTCTAATGACCTGTGAATGAAAGACCTAGCGCCATAATACAATTTTTTAGGTCCATCCGAACATTGCCTTGCTTATAATAGAAACCAAGGGACTTAGAATAATTTGTGGTGTATACATCCGAGTGTTGTTTTAGTTTTAGATCGTTCTTTATTGCGTAACGCCAAAATTATCGAATGGATTTTAATGAAATTTTGACACAGTATTACTGCCACGGCGAGGATGGAAAGCGCGCATGTTTTGGAAAAATCGTGTCAGTGGCGGCGCGGCAATAATAAAAAAACAAAAAATGTAAAAATAGCTCAAACTTTGTTTTTCGGCGTTTTAGGGGTTTCTGATCATTTTTTACTTTTTTTTGGGTGGGGGTGAAATTGGGGTGGTTAGGGGGTGGGGGGTTGTAAAACTCAAAAATTTATTCCATTTATAATAGTGTCCATTGACCTGTGAAAGAAAGAGTTAGCGGCATAATAGACGTTTGTTAGGTCCATCCGAACATTGCCTTGGCTATTACAGAAATCAAGGGATTTGGTATTGGTAGGGGTAGGTATTGATTCAGGTCGTTCTGAATTTAGTAACATGGAAATTATGGAATTAATTTTTAATGAAATTTAGGCACACTATTATTACCGCGGCAAGGATGAAAAACGCGTATGGTTATCAAAAATCGTGTCAGTGGCGGCGCAGCAATAATAAAAATCTAAAAATATAAAAATAGCTCAAACTTCGTTTTTAAGCAATTTGGGGGTTCCTGATTGTTTCGTTTCGTCCAGTTAAAGCTGAATTGTGTCGTTTTAGTTCCTACGGAGAGATTTAGGAAACTATTTACTAGTTTTTGTGTTGGATGTTTTTTGACGACAGGCGGGCGATGATTTGGTTGCAACTGTTATGTGTGGGAAGTACTGAGTCAATCAACTTGACTCCATTTTTTATTACAATAAAAGTTCAAATTGTACACCATCAGCCTCAGTACACGTCCTGTATTTTCTAAGAAAGATCTAGCCAGGCACATTTAATGCGAGAAGACGGATCCCAGTATCACTTTAAAGCAAGCCTGTGAACCGGAATTTTAAACGGCAAAATTGTTGGGCCTTTTGTGCTGCCTGAGAATTTGAATGGCTCGAATTACCTACATTTTTTACGATAAAATTTACCAACTTTGTTGGAGGACGTACCACTAAGCGGCCTACAGACGTTGATGTAAGCTGCGATTCCTCAATCGACTCAAGGTCATGAAACTTGCATCAGTTGCATAAGTTCCTACTCAAATCGAAACCTGTTGCGATGCCTGAATCGACTTGATATTTCATGCACGTTTCACGCAACACAAGAATGGTAGGGTGTGCTTATATCTTTGTATCGATGCAATACTATACACGTTGAAACCTGCATCACTGCATCAGCGTCACCGGCTCGGCGACATGGCTCACCGTCCATAATACGATTCCAGAATCGCTGCACACCGCAAGTGATACTAAATTCGTGATTCAGTACCACACACGCTGCTACTTGCGTTATGAAACGAAGAAGTCGATACCTGAATCGCAGCATGCATCAACGTCTGTAGACCGAACAGATCGTCGCCACATGAGGTATCAACAAGATGGCTGCCCAGCGAATTATGCTTATGAATAGTTTAATAAATAGTGTTCATTCTAGGAAACTTGGGGCAATTGTGTCATTATTTTTGACTGTGCTTCTAGAAATGTTATTTAGGGTTACGGTTCCAAAGCTTAAATGAACAAAAATAATAAAAGTTAACCACAATAACAGAAAAATTGTTATAATTTGGCCAAATTTCTAGGTTTTCTTTAAATGCTCATAATTTTCAAACTACATGGGACAGATTTTTTTTCTGATTTTTTTCATGATAGTTACAACCAATCCTGTCACCCCGTTGCGGCTTGACGTTGACTTCTGGGACACCCTGTATATTATAATAATTCGTAAAGTGGTAGGAGATCAAAATAATCACAAATACCAATTTGCAATAGATAAAAACAGAATAAATTGATCTATTTATTGTATACATATACAGGCGATATACAATGTTGACCACAGTAATGACCGCGTCAGCCCCCTAGCCAGCCCAGCAAAAATGCCGTCGCTAGATGACCTTTAATGGTGTTTTGACGGCTGTCGATTCATTATACACTAATTGATAATAATAAACCAGCGTAAAAAACAAAAAGATCGTTATACTCGTAGATAGTCCAGCCAATGCATGGTTCCCTAAGCGCAACGCCCTTTTCTCAGGATGAGATGAACGAAATAGGAGTGACAGTTTAATATCACCCTCGAATCTTTTTTTATGGTCAGCCTCCCGCAAAGGTTGAAAGCTTATGACGCTGTAGAAGCGCTGCGAGAGGATAAGTGTCGGTGCACGTTATATTTGAATCGCTGCAGGTTGTAGCCGTCAGGAAACAAACTCCCCGGCAGCTCATTCCACAGCCTCAAAGTTCTCCAAATAAGGAATGCTGGAGGAGACTGGTTCGGGGAATAGGGACCTCGACCTGGTAAGGATGAGCTCGAAGAGCCTCTCTAGTGTTCCTCGTTCGGACGGCCTTTGATATTATTATCTAGGAGAGCTCACTCGCACATCTTCCGTGAGAATCTGTAAAACAGTGACAGGTCAACAACCCTTTTTCGATGTTTCAGCTGTGGAGGTTCTTTGTGAGGTTGGGCGTATCGATTACTCTAATTGCTCTCTTCTGGGTAGTATCTAGAAGCTTTAGAGATTGCTTCGGAGCGTATCCTCACACATGGGCGCAATACTCCAGCGATGCTCGAATCTGTGCCTTGTAGAGCAGCAGTAGTTGCTCTGGTGTATACAGCTTCCTACAGCGGAACAAAACTCCAAGCTTCTGGGATGCCGTTTCAGCAATACTGACGACGTAGTCGTGCCAGGATATGTTATTGTTGATGTTGATCCCCGAAATCTTGATGAAAGGTGACTCGACTATTGGATGACCCTCCATTTCCACAGTTGATAAGCCAACGTGACACTTCTTTGTAAGTGTTGTTGCCTGAGTTTTCTGTACGTTAAACTGCACTTTATTTACTAATCCCCACTTGACAATTGTTTCGATATCTACGTTGATCTGTGAGACATGCTGCTGTCGCCGACGTACCATCTCCTGAGAGTGACTTGCCTCGATATTAATATACTGCTAATTCTTTTTTAGCTTTCTATGACTTACGATCATGGTGAAATCAATGTCTTAGATGAATCCAGCTGATCACAACCTCAGATTTTCAGGAGCATTTAAAACAATAGAAAGTATTTATCTGGCTCTCTATCAGAATGAAACCGTGTCCTACACACATAAAAATAATTTCTTAGATGGAGCACAGATGCTTTAATTTATGTATACCATAACTTCCTATACGCGCAAAGTTATGCTAATCTTAAAGTGAGAATACGATATCTTTGATCATAGAAGGGTTACATTGAGAAAATATCTTCAATGCAACACTGGGAAATTCTTGATAGTAAGAATACTAAAATATTGAATCAAGCATATGGTAATCTTGACCGAAGTATTTCATAATCTTGACTAAAACATTTTATAATCTTAACTGGGAGCATTTCATTAACTTGACGCAAGTAGCTCAACTTTATTCTAAAACTGTGATATTCTTGGATGAGAAATCTAGTAGTATTAATTTGAGCATTCAAACTCTTCTATGAGCATGTAGAATTTTTTCTGGAGAAATAGTTCTGCAAAATTTCTTAAATCACTTTTAATATACTTAGTACTTATCTAGGAACACGTGAGTCAGGTCTTCGCATCTCAATTTTTTTAATAGCTCATTCATGGTTGGATAGATCCAGTGATAAGGAAGCTGATGGGAACTGGGACGCGACTCAAATGGCGGTGGACCAGCACTACCGGCAGATTCGATGACTGATGGTTGACGGTGGTATCACGGGTATCACGTAGCAATAGCAACTTATTTAACAGTTTGACTAGATACTATGATGTGCTCTTATGCAGGATCCAGGATGCAGGTATTACGCTACAGTGCTAAAGACGGCGGCGAATGCGACAATCCGAAAACCGATAATGGCGCGGCGGCGCGGACGCGGACGGGCAACAGGCTGTTGAGTAGAGAGGGTGGAGAGGTTAGAGTTGACCCGTGACACGCTGCGCGCCTGCGCACTCCGACGTTGGTAGACGTCAAATAAATTATTTACTTGATTCAAATATAGGGTGTGCTTGTATTTTTCAAACCAAGATTGTCATATTGTAAATGAAGGTTCGCATTTGCAAGCTATCTATATTCTTGATAGAAGTAAACTGGGCACCGCTGAAAAAAATGATAATCTTGGTATAAAATTATGAAATACTTGTTATTAAATCATTATAGCCTTGGTTGCAAAGAAAATTATATTTTCTTTTGGAGCATATTTCTTTGAAATAAGTATATAGATCAAAAATATATTATTCTTGATACAAATTCTCTATAATTTTCTCATCAAATATTGTGTCTTAGAGTGAGAACCGATATTCTTGTTGTGAGTATGTATTTACAAGAATATTACAATTCTTGAGTTGAGAATTTGTTTTTAGGTGTGTAGATGATTTGGGGGTGGTAATTACAAATGCGGCCACTGTTTTGAGTTTGAACCTAGTTTAACGAAAATCTAAGCTTTTATTTGGCTTTCTATCAGAGTCGAATTTCATGCAAGCAAGCGAAATCCACGAGCTCATTTTCTGATACACCCGAGATTCCTGAAAACGCTGACACGAGGAAAGGACAACGCCAGCTGCTGTCGCTTGTGTTTTGCACACACGTGTCTGTATACATTTTCATTCTGGCCATGATGTGGCGTGAAAAATTAGCTGCTTTTCCCGCGTAGGAAGAAAAGCATAAGCAGTGAAAAGGCAGAGAGTGACAACAGAACTTGCAGTCTCTGGAGGCGTGAAAAGTAATTTTTAGTTCTCTTTTCCTTTTATACGAGTTTATTAGATGCATGTGGAGTGTACAGTAATGTCATTAGCTTTAACTATTTCGTATGAACTCTCTGCATCAATTAAATGATCCTCTAATGACCTTCAACCTTTGATACATGCTACGAGGATATACAGGCTTTTGCAAAAAATGGAGTCAAGTTGATTGTATCAGTACTTCCCACACATAACAATGATACCATTTTATTGTTTTCCCACTGCATGAAGCTATAGTCTGAAATCTCCTCGGAACCAAATAATCGCCCACCCACCCGCAAAAAACATCCAACACAAAAACTCTCGTAAATAGTTTTATGGGGTTAAGTGACACACCAATATGTAGAATGTGTGAAAGCGAAGACGAAACTGTGGAACATAACATAAAATGTGAGTGCCCAGAATTATCTTCTATTAGAGAGTGTGCGTTAGGCGAGTCTTGGCCTACACCTGTCCACATAAGGGAGATGTCCCCTAGCGACTTGCCCACTGTCCTAAAACTGGCAGGATGGACGATGACCTAAGAAAACAATTTCCTGGGATGATGCGCAATGGACCAGTTGTGGCCTAAGTGCAGTGGGACTGGACACATCCTCTTTGCTATACAGATACAGATTCGTTACTTTTTGTTACATCCCCGTAGATTTTCATCTATTCCTGAAGCTTGCCTCATTCTCAGCTCTTTTGATGATCTAAGACCTATCACTATTTCATCTACACTCTAAAAGATTCTAGAGAAAATAATTGAAAGGCAGCTGGAGACACAGATAAAAATAGTATCATACCAGTCAATCAGTCAGGTTTCAAAGAAAATCATAGTTGTACTACTACATTGTTAAAAGTGACTGGTGATATATTTCGGGCAAATCATCAAGGTAAGCTGACAATGATATTTTAGGACCACTGTTGTCATCAATATATACTTGTCAATTGAAATCGGCTCTAGTCTCTTGTCAACAACACTTTCATACTGATGATACTCAAGTTTATATATTTTTTCCCTGATGAAGCTCCCCAAGCAATTTGTGCTTTAAATCTAGATCTCATTACAACACTGTCTAAAACTGAATCCCCCAAAATCGTCGTTAATCGTTTTTGGAAATAGACATATTAGAAACAGATTCTCTCAAGCTAACTTACCCATTGTTATAGATAACGAAATTATTGATGGGAAAACCACATAAAAACACCTAGGGCTGATTTTAGATGACAACTTGAGGTTCAGTGATCATATCAAACATAAACTCCAAAGTGCTTACCTCTGTCTAAAAACTATCTGTCAGAACAGACAATATCTTACTATGAGTATGAAATTCTCTAGTACTGTATCATCTAAACTACTGTGATATCATCTACGACTCTTGTTTAACAGCCTCAGATGCCTTAAGAACTCAGAAGCTTCAAAGTATCTGTCTTAGGCTTTTTTGGTACTAGAGAGTATGACCACATAACTCGTAAATTGAATAATGTTCTCTGGTTAAATATGAAAAATCGTCGACTTCTTCACTCGTGTTGCATGTATGATAAGATTAAAGAGCCTCAGTTATCTGACTGATAAATTAGAATTTCGGACTGATGCACACAATATTGACCTACGTCACTAAAATTTGCTTACCGCTCCTTCACATAATACTGAACAGTTTAAAATATATTTTAGTTATAATATCGTTAGAGTATACAACAACCTTCCTGAGGCCTTGAGGAACTTACCCAGTAAATCGTTAATTAAAACCAAGCTCACACAAAATCTAATGAGCCAGCAGAGAAAATAAATTAAAAGTGAATTAAAATTAAAAATTAAGAGAAATTAGAAGTAAAATAGTAATAAAGAGAAAAAGAAATATGCTAAGTAATCTTGTATATGTCATCTTACATTTTTCTTGTATATTTGGGGTTAGGTGAAAGAGCAGTCCTCCCATCAGGGATGTGCTGAACCTCGCCCTAACCACAGTATATTCAATTATACAGTAGCGCGACTCTCCAGAATTTTGGTGGTTCACGCATAGCATCCCGCGCATCGTTCGCAGGATGTTTAGCACGGCGATCGCCTGAGTCGTGTTCAGTCTATGAGAGTGAAGGTAGTGTCTTTGACAGAACCGGATTAAGGAATTTGGTGATACGCTCATATGGATATCGGGACGTGTGGAGTCAAATATTGCGCCGCTGTAGGCTGTATTAACAATTCCAAAAACTGTGACTACCGTTTTTTAAGTTTCCTCAAGATGCTGCCGGGTAAGTGATTCCTCCAATGTTTAATATGCTCCTTTATTACCTAATAATATTTAAGTGTGATAGCATAGCCCCATCTGTCTCTAACAAAGTCTGTCGGGTATTACGGTAGCTGTGTTTTTTTCAGTTTTTAGAATAGTTAGACGTTACGGAAAGTCGTTCTTTAATTATGAGCCTAAAGTCAGAATCACAAAATTCGAAATGGGACATCCGATATAGCAGATTTAGCCAGGTTGTGTCCGCCGATTCAGCGTGCTGGACGAGAAAAATAGAATGTCTTCAACATGCATGAATTTTTGTGTTTTCGGTCTTTGATTATGAACCTAAAATAAATGGTAGACCTATTCTAAAAGCTAATTTCATGAACTATTTATTTTCTACAACTAAGCATTGCGTCAGCCAGCTGAATCTGCTCTAGTCTACGTATTAATGTTTCATATTGGTACTATTTTGACCTTACAGGGCAAGAATTTGGATTATGGCATCTAGAAAAAGATGATCTGTACAAACTATCATACAGACTGTGTGGATTGCATTTTGAAAATCATATGTTTTCGAATAGTATAGATACATAACATGACATACAGCCACTTATTATTAGCTTTCCTAATAATTTCTCACTGTTTCCTCACAGCACCACAACGTTCAAAAGATCTTTCACGATATATACATATAACAAAATGAATATGATTATGCATTCCAACCTTATGAAATTTTAAGCAGGAAGTGAAGTCCATTTTAATGGGTGCTCAAATAGAGAGTTTACAAGAAAAAGAATCAACATGCTAGTTTCAAAAATATATAATTTTCCTCTATAAACATGGATTCTTTTCTACAATATGCCTATTCATATGTAATATACAAATACAGAAGGAAGGGTAGTCTTGGTAAACTAGATAAAAAACAGTTTTGCGATGTATTTAATGAATAACGACTAGTTTAGTATATTTTATCGTTGTTATAAATATATTAATCATTATTTTTTATGTACACACCTAACAAGTTTTCATCGGTTTTGCTGTGTGCAACGTTTTCGTACCTTAAACGTTTTTCTATGATGATTTATGAAGATAAATTTAAAGGTTGTGGGATAACTAGATATAAATGTTATTTTGGACGCTACGTCGTTACATATACCCATATTTGAATAATATAAGATATAAAGTGTTTATATTTATTTAAATGTTTAAGGTTAAGTAAGATAATATAAAATAAAGTTGAATAAATCTCGCATTTTTGTAACTTACTTACAAACCATAAAGCCACCTATTTTCTCGGAGTTAACAATTTTCTTTCATACGCCGACTGTTTCTTGTTTTGCTTTTAAAAAAATCTTTACACCCTAATTATATGCAAAGAATCCATGATGAATTGGAAGAATTAGCACAAAACATTTTCACGTACAATAAATGCGAATGCATGGATATAACTTACAAATTGTAATTCAGAATTCCTAATCCCGATGAATATCACAACATTATTACACTGCTTTCAAAATTTACTCTATTTACGTTATATATCACGTCCATTAAGGTTATTGCATCACAATTACGCTTCCTCACTCGCTATTGCTAAGCCGATCCTGTGCTGAAAATTTAAACGACAATACTCGCGGCTCGTGTTGAGGAGCCGGCGTGGGGTTATGAGAGGCCAGTTTTTCGGAGACAAATTATCTGCATGATTTCTAGGGAGTTGCGCTACTGTATGATTGGATATTCTGTGCCCTAACTGTTGATTTCCATATAATTATGTCGGGAAGATAAAGACATGTATTATTATTGTTATTATAGTAAAGTCTCGCTATTTCCTGACACATCCTGGTATTATATACAACCAAACTCGGTCGTCCTCGCCTATACAGATGCTCTTGAGGCTCCGGGCCACTCCGGGGACGGGGAGTCCGTTAATGCTGCAACGTTGTTAGCTCCGGTGTCCTGTAAATCTTAAGTGCGAAAGGATGCTCGACTAGGATCACTTGACGCTTCGCCACCGGTCCAGTGCGCCTCCCACCTGTCATACCTTACCTCCTAAGGGGCAGGCATTCAGATATTTCGCAGTACAGGGTGATTTCGAATCGACCAAGTCTTGGCAGGACACGTTTTATCCTGCAAAATAAGTAATCGCCTTTTAATTAATCAAACTCAGCATATGGGGGGGGGGGGGTTGGCCCAGTGGTTAGGGTCGAGGCCTCGTGACCGGAAGGTCCCGGTTTCGATTCTCGTTAGAGGCGGAAATTTATTTCTGGTTTTTTCAGTCAAAAATAAATATTCATTAAAAAAGCTGAGCGAAGAAGAATAGTGGCGGAAAACAGTGACAAAGCCTACACAGAACACGAGGCTAATGACCAGAGTAGTCGATACCGATGACAGAAAAGTAAAAAAAAACTCATCATATTATTAAAGGTGGAAATTTTCTACTACATCTAAGTACAAGGTCCAGTACAAATGTCGGACTTTTTTGAAATGGGCAGTACTCTTCCCCCATCAGGATGAGAGACAACAGACTATGAATGAATGAATGAATAAGGACCAGAGGCTATCCAGCATGGAATGTGGCTGGTGCATAGGCCACACGATGGGCCCTTTTGCGCCTCCATCCGCGCTGGTTCCTAAGACCTGCCCTTTTGGCAAAGGCAAGTACATTCCTAGGTCCTACCCGTTTTATATCTATTGGTTGCAAGGTTCTTGAGCCCAGCATAGTCTGCCTGTGATAACCCAGGGTTTCACAGCGACACAAGATGTGTGCCGAGGATTCTTCCTCTTCACCACACCACGTGCACGTTGGGTCGTTGACCACCCTCATCACGAACAAGTGACGCGTGAAGGTGTTGTGACCCGTTAGTAGGCCTACTAGCAATCTCAAGTTACTTTTATCCAGAGAGAGAGAGACAAAATCGTCCTATTCTCTCTGCAGGCCCTGCTAATAGTTCCCGAGCTTGACGGAGATGACCAGAGATGTTGTTCCATCTCAGAGAGTGTTGATTCTGGATCCACTCTGCAGTTGTTTTCCGAATCAAGTTTGCAGATAGTCCTAAGGCTGGTTCCGGGCCCATAAAACTATTGCCGGATCCCATCCTAGCCAGATGATCCGCCATTTCGTTACCCTTTACCCCAGCGTGCCCAGGTACCCACATCAGTGATAACTTGTGTTTAGCTGAGATGTCGTCAAGAACCCTCCTGCACTCTAGGACCAGCCCCGACGTTAATTTCCAAGCACTCAGTGCTTTGATGGCTGCCTGACTTTCAGAGAGATAGAAAGTAAAAGACAACAGACTATCTGAAACATATAAATATCGACGGCAAAATTTAATATATTGCCTTCCTTAAGGCCCGGTCAAACAAAGGGCGTTCTAGAACGCGGCGTTACGGCGTTCTCTAACTCCACGTTACAGCATTCCGTTGTTTGTACTAAACAGGCCTGTTGACGGGTTGAGCAAAAGCGTTACGCCAATTTTTGTCCAGATGTGAAGTGATTCAGACATACACGAATTCAAGGCCCTGTCAAACACAGGGCATTATAGAACGCGGCGTTACGGCGTTCTAGAAAGCCGCGTTACAGCGTTCCGTTGTATTGTTAGAGAATGCCGTAACTCCGCGTTCTAGAACGCCTTCTGTTTGACCAAAATCCAAAGAAAACTTAAATAGTGAACCAGATAAGACTCTTTGAAATCATGAAGAAAAGATTCACCTACTGCCAATCAGCACACTCAAGGTGTCCTTGACTGTCGAGCCATGGAAAGTAGATCTGGCAACATAGCATTGGATAATGTGAAACTGGACGCTGTGATGCAGAAACAACGAACTGTGTCTGAATTTACCCATTAAAAATCCAAAATTGTTAGCAAAATGCACTTCGGGTTTGGAAAACTGAACTTCCAAGCATACCTAGAGACCAACCATCAACATCCGGATGTATAATGGAATGGATTAATTCCATTTCCATGTAACATTCGTACACAAAAATGGATGTGAGCTTTTCTCCCATATACAACTCCTGTGTATACATGGCAGGAGCATAAAACGTCATCAGACTTTCATTTCTCAATAAATACCACAACATTCGCCCTCTCCAACATAAAGCCATAAAATATGTGATGTATAACATGGCACATCGAATCGACTTTTTGTGTCAACGTCAGCTCTATAGCCTCGTCTGCTTTTCCTGCAGATAACCTCCATAAAATGCAACACTGTAACGGTTTACGAGTGTCAAAAGACCATCTCCCACAGATAAATATCGACGGCAATATTTAATATATTGTCTTCCTCAATTTGCGACGAAAATTCAAACAGTGGACCAGATAGGACACTCTGAACTGATGAAGCAGAGATTGTCCTACTGTAATTCTTGAAACTGCAAATAGCTCATCGTTCTGTTGCTCAGCTCAATCAATGTCTGCTTGAATGTAGCCATGAAGAGTAGATTTGGCAACATAGCATTCAATAATGTGTCACTGTCACAAAACAGTATCCCCAATGTGAGACTGTTAGTTTTGCGTCTTTATTTGTTCATTTTTCATTATGTTATTTGTCTTGCTAACAGTTTTTATAAGTTATCTGATATGGAAATAATAGGGACACTGATGAGCCTAAGATTGTCATAGGACTCGGCAATAAAAAATCAAAATAGATGCATTTGTACTCATTTTCTTAAGATACCTGGAACGTTTGGGCAATTATAACCCCTACTGTCCAAATTTACGTATAGTAGAACCGAAATTATATAAGGTACATTTGATCACTGGTTTGTGCGTCTATCAAATGATGACGAGAAATTTAAGTTACTGCATTATATGGACAAAACCATAATTTACTATCGATAATAATTATAAATACATGCAATATATCTTTGATTTATAGTAAAAAGGGGTAAAATAGCATTTTGTTACATTTCAAAAGCTAAACACATGATTTAACCTGTTAGCCAAACCAACTGGCGTATAATCTTATTTCATGTAAACAAGAAACCTGTCATATAACTTGTATAGTCAAAAGTGAGTCAGGTGCTTGATATACTTTTGAGAGAAAGGGAGCAACTAGTAGGAGTAATTTTTATTTCTATGTACGCCTTACAATGTGTACGCTGCACCTTTACATCCTGTGTGAATATTTCTATAAGAAGGTCTATAACAAACATGCATCCAGTAAAAGGAAGATTCTTCATAAAAGGTATGTATTTATCTATAATCCATCTGACTGACGGAGGTGGGATTATTAATTATTAAATAAGGTAGCTGTGATTGTTACTATTTTTATGATTCTGTCACAAATTATCGCAGTTTGCAATTAGTAATTATACAATAATTATAAGGTAGACATGAAAAATCTGGCATTAATTTGCAAATCAATCGCTTTGTTCTGATTTTCTGCTATTATTTTGATCCATGAATTTCTAAAATATTTTTGACAAAAGTGTCATCCAGCTTTGACGTTTTGTTTCCAATATTCATAAAATACTATTGGATGCTACTCATTAACATAGCCCTCAATACCCAATAGAAAGCTTTTGCTAAACAACAGCCAATAGAAAAGCTTTGACAAAGCTAGAATATGCATGTTGACAAAATCGGGCTTTAAGGTGGCAATATTTGGTACATCTACCTTTTTTTCCCAGGAGCCGTCCTACCTTGCTGTCCCCGTTAATACTTAAGCCTTAAGGCCTATTGTATCATTGCTCCTCTGTTTTACAGTATTCACTCCAGCAATCTGGATCCCTGCATAAGTTTATGCAGTTTACCTACTGGTCCTGGTGCTGAGCCGTACTCCATTGGTTCTAGCTTGGTCTTCCCAAAGAGCTGTTGTCTCTTGTGATCTAGCGCTTCACACTCACAGAGTACATGTAGGGCTGACTCAGTTCCTCTTCCACACAATCTGCAGTTGAGGTCTCCATTGTAGAGGCCCATTTTATTCAGGTGTCCCTTCAGGCCACAATTTCCTGTGAGGAGACCCGTCGTTATTCGGAGCTGATTTCTACTCAAGGAGAGTAGTGTTTCAGCTATTTTCTTGCATGGAGCCTTAATGAATGTTTTCCATGAACACATCCTGGCAACAAGTTCCACTGCTCCTTGTGCTGATATTTCATCCATTCTCCGACCTGGTATCTGATTGTGCTTTTAGGCACCCCCAGGGCGGGTTCTGCTCCAATGTATAGGGCAGACGAGCCTAGTCTTGCTAGCTCGTCCGCCCTTTCATTGCCTCTTATACCTGAGTGTTCAGGCACCCACTCCAAAGTTAATTTGTTGTGTTCTGCCAGTCTTCCCAGTCCTTGTAAACATTCCCAGACTAGAGCAGACGTAACTTTGGGCACTTCTAGTGCCCTAAGTGTATCCTGACTGTCTGTAAGTATTGCGATCCTCTTGTTTCTGTAGGATCGTTCATTACTGATCCTTGCACACTGCAGGATGGCGTACACCTCTGACTGAAATACCGAGGCGTATTTTCATAGCGGAATGCTCTGTCTAGTTCCTCTTCCAAAGATTCCCGCTCCTGTGCCTTGCTCGGTCTTTGATCCATCTGTGTACCAGACTATTTCCCGTTGCAGGTTGTTTACTTACAGAGTTCTCGATCTCTTACTATAGTTTCGAATTTCTTGTTGAAGACGTATTTCGGAGTTATGTGGTCCTTTCTAGCATCCATTATGATGTGCCCCACATATTCTGCGATTTGGTTGTGTCCAAGATGTACACCTACCTTACTTGACTTATAAAAACAGTGTTAAAAACCATAATATACTTCTATATACTAACAGCTTCAGAGTAGAACCAAAATCCTGGAATTTATCCCATCCGGCCAAACTTTCTCAACAGCAACGTTCGGGTCATAATATGAAAAGTTACGGCCCTCAGCCGATCACTAATATCGACTAAGGTATTGTTTAGTACGCATTTAGCATCAAGGCTCGCATAAAGTCGAATATTGTCGGAATCTTCGGAGGGCACTAAGTTAGTTTTATGTTAAAATATAGCCGCGCGGAAATACCATGCCCATCAATATCGGGGGAGTATTCCTGCAGGGGTGATATTCCTGCTGCTACGCGCGGCAAATGCATGGCCGTCTGCGATCCAGGGGCGGCTCGTGACGTGGGCAACAGGGAACAAGGTTAGGTTCATCATCATCATAGTCACAATGTCAACAGACATGTTGTGAGCTCGTAAAATGCATTACGTCGGAGCTGGAGTATTGCCGACACGAACATTATCAATAGTTTTGAGAACTGTAGCTCACCATCGTTCGCGATTTACTGTCAGCTCAGTGACGCTCTTGATACTCATATCCAGCAACTGTTTCGTCGTATCCACCCAGCTGTAGGGGAACGGCTACGGTGCTGCCCACGCGGGGCATGACCCTGAACTAAAAGTTTCTCTATGTTATCGCCTCTGTGAATATGTCCGAAGAATGTAAGCATTCTCGTTAACACAGTGGAGGATAGTCTCTTTGGATTACCGAGCTCATCCAGTACGGAAACATTAGTTCGATGGGTGGCATAAGGGACTCTCAGCATTCTCCTCCACGTCCACATTTCGAAAGCATCTATGCGAGCTCGATGTGCCTTTTTAACAGTCCAAGTTTCCGAGGAATACTAAAATATGGAAAACACAAGAGACTGAGCCAGCGAAATTTTGGTAGCTTTGGTGACGTTATGGTCACGCCATATTTTAGTAAGCTTTATCATGACCATACGTGCCTGTTGGATGCGCCGTCGAATCTCGTTGCCCCAATTGTCGATCAAAGAACCAAGGTACACAGAACTTTGAACTAGTTCACAACCGCCTACTGACTTTATTTCTCGTTGATTATCATGCTCTCTATCTACGATCAGAATCTTGGTCTTGTTGTAATTAATACCAAGACCATATGCTGCATCATGTTGTTCTAGGATGTTTAATAGAGGCACTAGTTCTTCCTGAGAGGCAGCAATAAGGGCTGTATCGTCAGCAAACCTTAAGTTGGATATTTTGCTTCCGCCAAAAGTTATATCGCCATTCCAGTTGTCCAATACTTGTCTCATCAAAAATTCAGAGTAAATGTTAAGGTTAATTTAGACAGCACCAAGGAGGACATTTTGAACAATGGTTGTAACATTTGTTACATTTTTTCCCAAAATAAATGTAGTGACCACTAAGTATTTTAAGTATATGGCGCTGTTGTCTGGTGGCAGAAATACTTACAACGGACAACCAGAGTCGGGCTGGCGGCTGTGCAAGGCACCGCCCGTTTGGCTAGCACTGGAGGCATGGAGATTCTTCTAAACTTAACCCCTGTACACGTTAGGGTTGAGAGAGTTGCAAGAGTGGTCACCTACAGACTGCTATCAACTAGCCGACAGGAAAAAAATGGAACTAGGACCAGACATGGTCCCACAAGCGTACACAGAGAGATACTATAACGTCCTTTTCCCAGGAAGGGACGAATGAAGATCTTGCTCTAGTCACTGACGGATCCAAGCCTGTACTGTGGACAGGAGCGGGAGTAGTTGGTACCAATCCAAGAGTTTAAATTTTAATAAACCTTGGGAGGTATACCACAGTCTTCCAAGCAGAAATCATAGCCGTAGCACTAGGAGTCAGGGAACTAATCGCGCCTGGCAAAAAAATCTATAAAAAACTTTTCAGAAAGCCAGGCTGCCCTGAAAGCACTGAGCTCCAGTCGGGTTGATTCAAGACTTGTATGGAATTGCATGTACCTCCTCAACGAACTCGGAACAGGGAACAAGGTAACCTTGGTTTGGGCTCCAGGTCACAGCGGAGTGGAAGGAAATGTATTGGTCGACGCGCTCGCAAGAAGAGGATCTGAATCTGTTTTCATAGGACCAGAACCATATGCGGGCATTGCAAAAAGCACCGCTAAAAAGACCATCTCAGACTAGCCAGAGAGGAAAGCACTCCTGAACTGGCGCGATACACCAGAGCTACTGCACTCGAAGGCGTTCATAAGATACCCCTCGAGGCAGGCCCCCCCGAAGATCATAGAATGGAACAGGAATGATCTCCGCATTCTGGTTGGTCTGATGACGGGACATGGTCGTCTGAGGAGCCATATGCGGAAGTTGGGTCTTGAACAAACAACGTACTGTCCCTTCTGCTACGTAACCTAACCTCAGCGTTTTGTTTTGTTGCCTTCTCCATTACCAGATTAGATAATAAATCATGTACTATCGCTTAGAAATAAAAAAATTGTAGGTTAACAGCTCAGATGTTTTGAAAAAGCTAAAACTATAAAAGAACGCAAAAAATTACATGATTATTTTCTTTAAACAATTATTTCGCTCTTTTATGAAATAAAATTTGGAAGATATTTACTACTGGTTTATAGTGTACATATTTTGCTATCGAATGAGAATTATTTTGTGTCTCTAGGACCTTCACAGGGGTAACTATGGCTAAGTTAGTACAAAACTCATGCTTCGATGAAAAAAACAAAATGGCTACCATTTTATTATGGAGGGTGATTTATCGATAAAAAATACTGTATTTTATCCCCCTAAAGGATTTGACACCGATGATCGGACACATTGTATATTAAGAGCAAGCGTGTGTGGCTCTATTTATTTTGCTGTTGACCTTTTTGCCAATTCGATCTATTTAAATGACAACGTGCGTCCGAAAATAATTATTATAATTACATTTAGATATTTTGACAATCCGCTAACAGCATCCGGAGATTATCTAAATATTAAAATTATAGAGCAAATCTAATTTAAAGCCGAAATTCGATTAATTGAAAGCGCAGTTTATAAACATTTTGATGTGATTAAGCTTCAACTGTTGATTTTGTAATAAAAGTTAATCTCAGTCTGGGTCAGTTAAATATTTTCCACTATTTTGGTAGGGCACATTATAGTAATAATGTTTGAGAAATATTTACATATTTGGTAGAAAAAAAACAAATAGCTGGCTAAGCACGCAAAAGGGAAACGATAGCTGCCGACACGTGTTTCGGACTTATTGGACCTCATCAGGGCAGCGTAATCTAAGACAAAGTTGGGAGGCCTTAGAAGATGAAATACACCAGGATGTCGTATCAGAGAATCAATGATGCATTTGCGGTATCGGCTGGACACACCCTCTACT
The DNA here is from genome assembly GCA_951848785.1 of Callosobruchus maculatus. Taxonomy (NCBI): domain Eukaryota; kingdom Metazoa; phylum Arthropoda; class Insecta; order Coleoptera; family Chrysomelidae; genus Callosobruchus; species Callosobruchus maculatus. The sequence continues at coordinate 224,917 of CATOUR010000104.1, read as the reverse complement.
TTGGAGGGCTAGAGTACCAGTGTCACCGCGGAGATCACTATAATCCCCCTTACGATGAATCCTAAAGCCAGGAACGAATACAAATTCTAAAAAGGAGAATTAGTTGCGTGAAGATAATCAAACAGGAGAAAAACAAATAGCTGGCTAAGCACGCAAAAGGGAAACAACGATAGCTGCCGACACGTGTTTCGGACTTATTGGACCTCATCAGGGCAGCGTAATCTAAGACAAAGTTGGGAGGCCTCCCTTAGATTACGCTGCCCTGATGAGGTCCAATAAGTCCGAAACACGTGTCGGCAGCTATCGTTGTTTCCCTTTTGCGTGCTTAGCCAGCTATTTGTTTTTTTCTGTTTGATTATCTTCACGCAACTAATTCTCCTTTTTAGTATTTGGTAGAATATATCCAAATAGTATCCGGATATCGTCATTCAGGGTGCAAAGAGCCAAATATACCTTAAGTCTAGGTAATAGATTCTATTTCTTTATGGTCAGCCTCCCGCAAAGGCTGAAAGCCTATGGCGCTGTAGAAGCGCTACGAGAGGATAAGTGTCTGTGCACTTTAGATTTGAAACGCTGCAGGTTGTGCCGTCGGGAAATAAATTCGCCGGTAGCTCACTTCACAGCTTCGAGGTTCTCCAAAAGAAGGAATGCTGGAGGAGACTGGTTCGGGGAGTAGAGACCTCGACCTGGTAAGGATGATCTTGCAGAGCTTTTATAGTGTTCCTCGTTCGGAGGGCCTGTGGTGTTATTATCTGGGAGAGCTCACTTGAACATGTTTCGTAATAGAATCTGTAAAACAGGGACAGGTCAACTACCCTTCTTCGATGTTCCAGGCTGTGGAGGTCCTTTATTAGATAAGGCGTATCGATTAGTCCAATTACTCTATTCTGGAGTGTCTAGAAGCTCTGGAGAGTGCTTCGGAGCGCATCCCCACACATGGGAGCAATACTCCAGCGATGGTCGGATCTGTACCTTATAGAACAGCAGTAGTTACTCTGCTGTATACAGCTTCCTACAGCGGAACAAAACTCCAAACTTCTGTGATGCCAGCAACACTGACGACGTGGTCATTCCAGGACATGCACGATATTAATGTCATTTCAAATTTGGATAGATACGTCCCACAACATTCTACAAGAATTTCTATTTCAGTATCAGACTTGATAAATATAAAAAATGACTACAAATTATCAGATTCAAGAGCTCTAAATAAATCGGAATTAAAACGAAAATCAAAATCTTGAAGAATATCATCTAAAAGAGAAATAAATATAGAAATTCAGAAATAGTCTTCAGGATTTTCCGTGTCAATATTAACCCAATGCTGCTGTCGCGCACATATCTGAGAACTTATTAAACGAATAAATTTTTGTTATCCTTCCGACCTAATAAACTCCATTTTCAAATCTAGAATCCATACTTTTTATAATACTCTTAATAAAAATAAAAATAACAAAACAAATAAAAAATACCTTACAATTCCATATATACCAAATCTTTCAGAAAATATACAAAAAGTTTTGAAAACCCATAATATCCCCACCGGCTATAAGGCTCACAACCTCATACAAAGGTCTTTCAGTAAATTAAAAACCAAAAAAGAGAAAAATAAAATGACACACGTTGTATACAAAATTCCCTGTAAAATGATCTACATTAACAAAGACACAAACAGTATTAACGATAAAACAGACATTAAAAACCTTAGTTCAATTTATTATAACAACATATAATGATTAACAATGTCATGTTTTTTCATTCCACACAAAATTATATTTCAAATATTTCACACAATTCAAATATTTTAAAGATTTTTCAGTTTCAATAACATTTAACACAAAACTAGAATTACAAATATCAAAAAAAAAAAATAAAAAAGAAAACATAACATTTAATGTCAAATGTCACCACTATTGTTATTTGCATCACCCATCTAAATACACATCTTTCTTTTTCTTATTCATATAAAAATATTTTTCTCAATGTAAAATGTTCTGTGTATTAATGATTCTGTGGCAACTATAATTTGATCTGTAGCCTATCACCTGTTCTGTGTTTCACAACTGCCAATTTTGCACGTGTATTTGCTCATCATTCGATTTTTATAATTTAAAATTTCCTTTTTCTTTGTGGAAATGAGAAAACGAAGAAAATGCGCTAAAGAGCATTCCAAACATAAAGACCAGAGCTGTTAACAGCCTGGGTCATTTTATTTTTTTTTATTATGTTTGTATCCTAACCTGGTCTCAAAGAATTTTTTGGTAGGTACATATTTTAAAATTATAAAAAGCTGTCATTTATTAACACATTTTTGTAGTTTATTTTGGAAATTATAAAAAAAACCAGACTGAAGAAGACCACAAAAATGTTCGAAACGTTTCGACCCATTGTTTTAGATAAAACTTTGTGTTTTACTCTCCCTTCTCCCTTGTCAACATTGAACCACAGTCCCGAAAACCTCAAGATATATAAGCTCGAAGGTTCAAAAACTCCTTGAAAAGGAATAAAACATAAATTTTTGTTCTACTTTTTTTTGTGGTGGTGATTCCGTGGTATAACAATGGTTAAATTTCAGGCCTTTTTGGTTGTATTTTGTTCTTGGGCGGGGTGGGGGGGGGGTAAGTATCCCCTCTACCCCCGTATCTACACCCTTGGGACGGGTAGACTCTCCCTTGTACCTTCGGGTGTGCAAAAGCTTCTGTCCTTGCGATCAAGCTGATTTGCTAAACCCTTTATAATGAAAAGCGAGATAGTTTTGGTTTAAAGTTTCTTTGTAAATGAGTACGTAATGAAATAGATTCCATGTTCTTGCTGTCAAAATTAAACTTTTATGTGCCAAAACAAAGTTCGCGTAGGTGTTGCACTTCTTATATGAGCATGCCGAGAACTAATCTTTTAGCCAAAGCGCCACTGCATGTAATGTGTTCTAACTTCAATTCGGTTTCTGATCATTGTGATACTAACTATAGCCATATCAAAGAAATTATTCAAAAATATTCTGAAATGTATTATGTTACCTCCGGGTTTTTGTTATAAGTATGTCCGTTTGTTGAAACTGTTAGCTTTAAGTTCTCTCAAATTGTCCTGTAATTGGATTTATCTGTAGGGCAATAAAGTATTATTATTTTGCATTTCTTATTTTTTCTCGCATGCTTGCGGTAGTAGCAAGTACTGACGGGCTGTGCCAAGTCAACACCTGACCAATTATTATTCTGAATTCAGGAAGGACCGTACAATGCTGCAGGTCTTGAGGATTACAGACTTTTGGAAGGTTTTATGTAACTTTTCATCCAGGCCCAATTGTTGTAGGTGTGGTGTAAATGTATTTCTTTAGAGTAAGGCCTGAGACCGACATAATGAGGGGGACAATGACAACTTTGTTTTGTTTCCAGAGCCGTTTTATTTCTATGACAAGATCTGTGTATTTAGATATCCTCCCAGCGTAGGTGTTTTGGATATTCATATTATTGGGAATCGCAATATCTATCAAATAGGTCACTTTGTCTGCCTTTGACTGAAAAACAATATCTGGTCTATCGGCTGGGATGGTTTTGTCTGTGTGTATTTATTATTATTATAAAAAAACGCTGCTAGGGACATTAAAGGTCGAAATAGGACTTTTGAAATTTTTGTTATTATTTCTTGGCATCATTCTTTTACAATCTAGCCCGTTTTGAGAGAAGTCACTACTGCACCTTTGTGCTGGTGCACACCTTGGTCTATGCAGCGACTCTGTTGCTGTCGTATGAACATGCCGGATAAGGGGAGGAATACTAATTCCCAGATAAAAAATGCAGGGGCGATAAACAGAGTACACTTCCCGGGGGTGGCTGTAGTCCTTCGGTCTCCGAATGCCGTGAAATATTTATCGGGTCGCCAGAATCGAACGGACATCCGGAATTTGTCGGGGTTCGATGGAGATTTCATCACGGTTAAGGGTGGCCACCACCGTATACGAAATATCGCGGTCTTCCACTTTTTCTGGCTACCCTTCTAAAGCATTTTGAAGAAGGTAGAAAACTGGCAGCAGTTGATCCTCTGTCAAGACTAATCTTGAGACTTGGGGAGTCAAGAAAAGGCAAAAGTCAATGATTCTACAGGGTGTTAATTAAGTATGTTAACAAACTTTAACCACGAATAGTACTCCGGAAAATAGAAAGAAAATGTCATACGAACATGGGTCCGGAAATGCTTCCTAAGGGAGCTACGCCCATTTGCATGGGGCACCCTCGATATTCTCGAAACCATTCATAACAAAATTACGAATTTGGTACGATGGGCAAACTTTTGATGCTGAATCTGATTCTGAATTCAGAATTTCATAATTTTAATCAGAGGCGTATCGTACGGGAGGAGTTAAAGGTAAAAATAACCCCATTTTCTAAATGGTAATTTTTCGACATTTTGGTTTTAGAATATGGCATCTCAGATATCTCTACGTAAAAATGTTCTCCTGGTGCATCTCGATAGGGCTAACGGTTTTCGAGAAAAATGCAAATTATTGAATACAATAGCCTCTGAAATACCTATATTCTGAAATCAGAATGTCAAAAAAATAACCATTTACAAAATGGGGTTATTTTTACCCTTAACTCCTCCCGTATGATACACCTCTGATAATAATTATGAAATTCTGAATTCAGAATCAGATTCAGCGTCAAAAGTTTACCCACCGTACCTAATTTCGTAATTTTGTTATGAGTGGTTTCGAGAATATCGAGGGAAAACCGTCTTCAGGGTGCCCCATGCAAAGGAGCGTAGCTCCCTTAGGAAGCATTTCCGGACCCATGTTCATATGACATTTTCTTTCTATTTTTCTGAGTACTATTGGTGGTTAAAGTTTGTTAACATACTTAATTAACACCCTGTATATTAAACAATAAGTGTCTAGGTGAGCATCATTACCTAAAAAAACTCAGGCTCTGTCAAGAAGTCATTGTTTCAAGCTTCTAGAAATCAAAGTTACAGAATACATGATCTGGAGATCTGGTACGAACACGTTTCGTCAATTGCAACAATTGAGGTTTTGAATTAAGAAAAAAAGTACTTTCTTTTGTGATAAATGGAAAGATCATATATAAGTTTTATACAAAACTGTTTCTGTTTTCTTTTTTTTCGCAATAAATCAAAAGTTATATCAAAATAAAAATGGGTTTTTGAATCGAGTACCGAAAACACGCCGACGGCTCCCGAACCCGTGTGACGTCACCATGGCGGTAAGGATGCTACTTTGACCAACGACGTCCTACTCCGATACTAGATTCTAGATTCCCAGCCAATCGCGAAAATACGTACTGCTAAACTGGTAACTAGTGTATATTTGTTGCAAGACAGTCGATGAACGAAGTTTGCAGCTCGAGACGAAGCCTACGATCGAAATGAATATGTTTTTAAATGTTTGAATTTGAAGTCAGATTACAGATTCCAGTAAGTAAATACCTAATCAAATATGTTTCGTTGAAAAGATCTCCTCAATCGAAGGATGTCTCAGTGGTTAGAGAGTCCGATAGTGGATCTCAAGGTCTTTGGGGTCTTTGGATCGATTTTTTTTTCATCAAAAATTTTATTGATGTGCTTTTTGCACTTGTTACTCACATTTTTCTACGATCAACATAAATATGTGTTTGAATCAAATTTTGTTAGACATATTACTTGCACTGCACAGCGCAAAAACTAAGTACAGGAGGCGGTGGACAACTCAAAAAATCAGTGGAAATGAGGTTTGTCCGTCAGTATCACTCGCCATTATTTTTTTTAAATGTAATAGTTGGTTAATAAAACAAAATCCCTTCATCCATTCAATTCATTAATTTTTCAGTTTTTTAATGTAAGAAAAGTAACTCAAACTCGTAATCACATTCTGTTTATCACTTGGTATTATTATTTATTTAACTTTGGCCAATGAAACTTAACAATATTAAATTTTCATAAAAATTTAACAAGCACTGTGCAGTGCAAATAATATGTCTAACAAAATTTGATTCAAACACATATTTATGTTGGTCGTAGAAAAGGTGTACGTAACAAGTGCAAAAAGCACAACAATAAATTTTTTGATAAAAAAAAAAGTTGGAACGCCTGTTTTTTGATCCAAAGACCCCAAAGACCCCAAAGACCTTGAGATCCACTATCGGTCTCTCTAACCACTGGTCCATCCTTCGATTGAGGAGATCTTTTCAACGAAACATAGGTATTTGATTAGGTACTTACTGGAATCTGTAATCTGACTTCAACTTCAAACATTCGAAAACATATTCATTTCGATCGTAGACTTCGTCTCGAGCTGCAAACTTCATTCATCGACTGTCTTGCAACAAATATACACTAGTTACCAGTTTAGCAGTACGTATTTTCGCGATTGGCTGGGAATCTAGAATCTAGCGTCGGAGTAGGACGTCGTTGGTCAAAGGCGCATTCTTACCGCCATGGGGACGTCACACGGGTTCGGGAGCCGTCGGCGTGTTTTCGGTACTCGATTCAAAAACCCATTTTTATTTTGATATAACCTTTGAATTATTGCGAAAAAAAAAGAAAACAAAAATAGTTTTTTTATAAAATTTATGTATGAACTTTTTATTTATGTCAAAAAAATTTTCATTCAAAACCTCAGTTGCTGGGGAAAACTCCAGGATACCTATTCAGCGCTAGAAGTGGAAAGTACTTTCCACCAGCAAGAAATCTAAGTATTGTATGTGTGTAAATTGTAAATCTAAAGGAGCGTATGATATTATAGCTTTACCTGTAGGGTTACGCTTTTACCACAAAAAATCTATATTTTGTGCAAGGGCTGAGTGGAAGAATGGAGATTTCCCTTGGTGCATTCACTGTCATGTATATTTTTAGCTTTAGTATTTATTTGTACTGATGGACAAAAATAAAGTAATTGTTATTATTATCAGATGATGAGCAATCTTACAGCTGATGTGCGTTCTGTAAAAATCTATATGTGATTGAAATAATTTATATTTTTCGTATTTGCTTTTCATGCCTCAATGACAACAAAATTATTGCTACAAACCCACTACCATCGTTTAATGATCGCCAAGATGTAATTCAGTGAATTTTTTCATAGGGGATGATGATCCATTTATACAAAACATTTTCTATGCATAGCCTCACAGAAAGTTAACATACGTTAGCGTACCTCATAGTACATAATGCACATGCTCATATACTTGTTGCTGTGCCAATATAGACTTTCGCATTATCCTTTCAGTAGACAATTGGTTGGAGATGCTCTTTCCTGATTTCAAGTATATCGAGGGAACGTGGGCAAATATTAGTTGAAAATGAAATCCGGGATTGTTTTCTTAGATATGTTCCAGTCGATTTCCGCTACAACTCGGGATTTTTCCATTTACTCGCTCGATCTAACATCGAGACTTTAGCTCTTCTGATAGTTTCTTTACATTGCAGTGGAAGAGCTAGTAAAATCGTGCGATTGTATTACAATATAAATAATTAATATTAAGCGTATGAACACCGGTGAAATAGTGAGGGGTCACCAACCACACGTCGGTGAGAAAGCAGCTGGAGGTCGCGCGGTGCATTATAGTACACAAGCTAGTTTCACCAGAATATGCATGATTTTTTTAATATTATAATATTTGCGTGAACTGATAAACATTACTGAAAATGATTTTATCAAAATCAGTCAGTGGTTTACTGACTTCTTACCGCTTAAATCATATTCTAGCTACTTACCCTATTCCACCCATATTTCCTTCATATTAATAACAAAAAAATTGAAATTGATAGATTGAATTTAATCCAAAAACATTTCTATATCCCCATTTAGGTCGGGATGTACATAACCTCAAAAGTATCTATTTTTTTACTTCCCACACCGATAGGTGAGGGGAGTATTGCGATCGCGACAACTTTTGATTTTGAGATAATACGCTTTTTGGGCGTGTTATGATGTCTACATAATGAAAATCTACGTCACTCATTTCCGTCGGTCTTTCTGTCGGTCTGTCGGTCTGTCGGTCTGTCGGTCTGTCGGTCTGTCGGTCTGTCGGTCTGTCGGTCTGTCTGTCTGTCTGTCTGTCTGTCTGTCTGTCGCGTTCTTCTACCCTCGTAATCTCAGTAACCGCTGCATGGATTGTGATGAAATTTGGGCAGCGTTATGCTGTGGGGTCGTAGTAGGTAATATTCCTATAATTTTGAAAATAGTTATACGGGGGGCGGAGTAATTAGCAAAAATCGAAAAATTTCAAATACGCCTCAAGCTTCGTTTTCAGGCGTTTTAGGAGTTCCTGATCATTTTCTACTTTTTCTTGGGTGGGGGTGAATTTGGGGTGTTTGGGGGGGTGGGGGGTTGTAATACTGAAAAATTTGTTTTATTCGTAATGGGATGTCCATTGATATGTGAATGAAAAACCTAGCGGTATGGTACACTTTTTTAGGTCTATCCGAACGTTGCATGCTTATTATAGAAACCACGGGACTTATTTTAATGGAATTTTGACATAGTATTACTCCAAAGGCGAGGATGGAAACCACGTATGTTTTGGAAAAATCGGGTCAGTGGCGGCGCGGCAATAATAAAAAAACTAAAAATATAAAAACAACTCAAACTTTGTTTTTAGGCGTTTTAGGGGTTTCTGATCATTTTCTACGTTTTTTTGGGTCAGGGTGAAATCGGGGCGGTTGAGGGGTAGGGGGTAGTAAAACTGAAGAATTTGTTGTATTCATAATAGTCCGTCTATTGACCTGTAGAAGAAATACCTAGCGGCATATTACACTTTTTTTAGGTCCATCCGAACATTGGCTTGCCTGTTACAGAAACCAATTTTGTGATCTGTACATACGAGTTTTGCTTTATTTCGTTCGTGTATATTGCGTAAAGCGAAAATTATTGAATTGATTTTAATAAAATTTTGACACAGGATTTATTACCGCTGCGAGAATGGAAAACGACTCTGTTTTTGAAAAACCGTGTCAGTGGCGGCGCAGCCATAATCAAAAAAATAAAAACATAAAATCAGCTCAAACTTCGTTTTTAGATGGGTTGGAGGCTCTTGATCGTTTCGCATCGTCCAGTTCAAGCATGCAGACAAAAACTGTGGCGCCCTAGTTCCTAAGGAGGGAGACGCAAGAAACTATTTACGAGGGTTTTTGTGTTGGATGTTGTTTCTGCGGGCGGATGTGCGATATTTTAGTTGCAAGGGGATTTTAGACTATAGCTTCATGCAATGGGAAATAATAAAATGGTATCATCATTATGTGTGGGAAGTACTGAGTCAATCAACTTGACTCCATTTTTCAACTAAATGTTCGACTGCTTTAGATCTCTCAACGGAACTGAACGAATCTGGAAGAACAATACACTAAACGTAATCCAGTTGTTGGAGTTATTTTAAAAAGCCTGGTCCATTTTATTCCGTTAAGTTAACTTGATAAAATGCTCGTCTGTGACTTCCATCTCTCAAGATAAATTGGATTTGACCTGTACATAAAATGCCGTTTTGAAAAATGCATTACCGTTTCTCCATTTTCATTACTTTATTCGGCCTTTGATAGGATTGTATCTTTGATAATGTCATTTAGTTGATGAAACTGAAAGAAGATCTTTTGTAAAAATAATCCCGGATACTGTTTATGTTATTTAGGGTCCATATAAGCAGCAAAAGTCCATTAAATACAGGGTGTTCTAAAAGTTGGGACTTTCCTCTTTAGAAGCAACGGCCCTTGAAACGGCAAAGCTAATGCAAAACAGTAAAAAAAATGTCAAGCAAGTACTCACTATTTGGTTGCTACGAAGTTGTAAGTCCGGTCCTGTCGCAGGCGTCTTACAGGTAAAAGTACGATTTACGATGTCTTCCTCCATTTGGACCATACGAAGTTGTCTAGGTCTTCCAGTGTGTCTACCACGTGGATTCAAACATCTTGTGTCTCTAGTTCTTTGCACGAGCGAGACAAATTGACGAGGTGCAGGGTGAGTACGGTTAGGGAAACGATCGGCATACACTCGCGAAGCCGCAGCGGTATTTTGACCACACTCGTCGTACATTGAAATCATGTCCACCAGTTCGTTATTGTTATAAGCGTGCGCCATTGTTGTTGTTTTTAAGGTCCGATCGGCAGATGTAGGTTAAAGACACTCAAGAGTACGCACTTAAAGTTTGACAGGCGACAAAAACTTGAAATATACTTATATTCTTTTATTCAACATAAATATCAATTCTTTGGTCTATTAAGCACCAGAAAACAACATAACACATTTTTCTTGGTATCAACAAAAAAAATTCCAACTACTTTAAAAAAAAACGCACATGCGTACTCTTGCGGACTCTGGATTCAAAGAGTACGCAGTGTTGGTCATAAGAGTTTGCAGGTATCCTCAACAAAAACCGCATACAAATTCACCAAACCCAGAATATTTGGTACACTCTACATGCCACCAAGTAGCACAACAGTCGCATCTAATCCATTCCGAAGTGCTGTAATGTTCTCTGCACAAGGGTCAGGCAACATTATTTACAGAGTCGGTAAAACCCTTAGAAGCTGATAATTTATGCTTCAATTTTTTTCTTGGGTGGTCCTCTGAGACCTTGTGTTATTTACCGAAGACCTTTTTCTTCACAATGTTTCCTTTTAAATCTAATTTTTTGTTAACATATCTTTCTATGGTGTGGAGGGTTGATATTCGCGCGTACTCTTTGTGGGCGTACTCTTTGGGACAGGATCAAGGAAACAAAAAACAGCATGCCGTCAAAATATGCAACCACATTTACACAAAGCATATGGATGATTTTATAACTTATAAAACCGCCACTACGCCGAGTAGTCAAAATCCAGTATGAAACTTCATTTTGATCAAATACTAACTATTGTAATCTCGCAAAATGTTATAAAATAATACACAAATTATTTCTTCTTACATTTTTCCCTGATAATTTTTCCCAAAACACCGCCTTATTTTGTACATCAGACTCATCTACACTGTAGGCTACACCTATCAGACGACCTTACAACTATGTTATTTTGGCACTGCGTACTCTTACATACTGCGTACTCTTACGTGCTCTTACCCTAACAAGTCAAGCACTCTCGTACATTATGCCGCAGCAACGCGACGTATGACGAACTGCTTGTTTTAGTGTTTTCTCACCGGCATCGGTACCACTGGCGCTGCCTTGTTTGTTGTGATATTATGATATGGTGACCATTGCCCAGGGACGGACTTATATAAACGAAATATTTAGAGAAAACAAGATACTGACCACTAAAGAAGTTCTCAATTCTATTACTGCGAAAAAACAATGAATTTGATCGAAATAACTGGAGACAGAAAAATATAACAACAGACAGACAAACCGAAGCGTCTTAGTTTCATAAATTATCCTGATGTGGTAAAAGATCCAAACAAAATTTTTCGCGATTGTACTCACTCCTCCCGCCTTTGTTGAGGGAAATAGAAAAGGGAAAAAATTGTGGGGATTAAGCAGTAAAAAATAGCCTTTTGTGTGATAAACCTGCTTAAACTGGCTATCGATTTGTTTATTGTCGGTTGCAGAAAACGTGTACGCCCGCTTATAAATACTGCCATATTTTATAGTTAGCTTGTGTTGTAGTCACACATTATACTTCGGTGGCTATGTTTCGGATTACATGGCTCCTTGTAACGAACCGTCATGAGCGCAGTGAAACTTTCAGTTGAAGCTCAGAGTAATAACTGAACATAGAGGTAGTAAACAACTAATTCTAATAGACCGACATCTTCTCTTACGTTGTCATATTGACCACCAGATACGGCAGTCATAATTATTTACTATCGTCTTGATTGTATAGTGTCCAGAAATATTCCATTCTACATTAAAAAAGACGGTATTTTGATGGTTCAGGAATGATTACAGCAAAATCAATAGATATGTTGACCTCTACTGCGTTACTGCATATTTCTTCATCATAAACGCAAATTCTGATGTCTTACATAAGTTTTGAGGAGCTGGCAACGCCGATATAATTTTCATGCGACTTATTTATGGTAGAAGCCCGACTGTCAAACGTTTGTTTTATTTGTGCGTCTTTTATGCTTGGTTGTAAAATCGAATTCGCTATTTGTCGGTAACTGTAGTGAAGCTTTACGGACTTGCTGTGCTGTATTCGAGTGTAGTTGAAGTTTCAGTTGAGGAGGAGATTTTCAAAATGCGTTTTGTCCAAATTTTTCATATTTGAGATAGATGTGGCGCTGTACTTCTATGATTGAATACTTACTATTTATGAACAATAAGACAGATAAACTGCATTTAGTTTGCATTCTTTTAGGTAGGAAATCAAACCTAGACAAACAAACTGAGTCCATGGACAAAATGAATTTTGTATGAGATTTTATTTTCGTATATTGTACGACACAGTTCGGGAGCTGAAATGATAGCTGCAAGTGACAAACTAATTGCATTTGTCCAACGGTTTTGTTAATTTTTCCAAGTTGCTGACAAAAATAAAAATTTCAGATCCCTCGGATCCCCAGGTTCATCGAAAAAATCTAAAATCTTTATTTGGACTTCTATCAGGACAAAACCTCGTGTTCTGGGCAACCTCAAGGAGCTGATTATGAATCCGATGGCCGAACTTCGGTCTCGTTTGACAAAAATAAAAAATTTCAGATCCTTCATATCTGCACACCTAAAAAAATTGGAAATCTATATTTGGCTTTCTATTGAGATGAAACCTCGTATTTTAGATAATTCGAAGGTGCCGATTACAAATTATGTCGTAGTTCTGAGCCTCAGTCTCGTTTGATGAAAATAAAAAATTTCAGATCTCCCGGGCGGGCGGGAGTACCTAAAAAAATTGAAAACCTTTATTTGGCTTTCTACTGAGATGAAACCTCGTATTTCAGATAATTCGAAGGTGCTGATTACAAATCCACTAACAGTTTTGAGCCTCAGTCTCGTTTGACGAAAATAAAAAATTTCAGATCTCTCGGGCGGGCGGGAGTACCTAAAAAAATTGAAAACCTTTATTTGGCTTTTTATTAAGATGAAACCTCGTATTTCGGATAATTTGGAGGTGCTGATTACAAATTCGGTCGCAGTTTTGAGCCTCAGTCTCGTTTGACGAAAATAAAAAATTTCAGATCTCCCGGGCCTGCGGGTTTACCTAAAAAAATTGAAAATCTTCATTTGGCTTTCTACTAAGATGAAACCTCGTATTTCGGATAATTTGGAGGTGCTGATTACAAATTTGGTCGCAGTTTTGAGCCTCAGTCTCGTTTGACGAAAATAAAAAATTTCAGATCTCTCGGGCGGGCGGGAGTACCTAAAAAAATTGAAAACCTTTATTTGGCTTTCTATTACGTTGAAACCTCGTATTTCGGATGATTTGGAGGTGCTGATTACAAATTCGGTCGCAGTTTTGAGCCTCAGTCTCGTTTGACGAAAATAAAAAATTTCAGATCTCCCGGGCCTGCGGGTTTACCTAAAAAAATTGAAAATCTTCATTTGGCCTTCTATTAGGTTGAAACCTCGTATTTCGGACAATTTGGAGGTGCTGATTACAAATCCAGTCGCAGTTTTGAGCCTCAGTTTCGTTTGACGAAAATAAAAAATTTCAGATCTCTCGGGCGGGCGGGAGTACCTAAAAAAATTGAAAATCTTTATTTGGCTTTCTACTAAGATGAAACCTCGTATTTCGGATAATTTGGAGGTGCTAATTACAAATTCGGTCGCAGTTTTGAGTCTCAGTCTCGTTTGACGAAAATAAAAAATTTCAGATCTCCCGGGCCTGCGGGTTTACCTAAAAAAATTGAAAATCTTTATTTGGCTTTCTATTAATATGAAACCACGTATTTCGGATAATTTGAAGGTGCTGATTACAAATCCAGTCGCAGTTTTAAGCCTCAGTCTCGTTTGACGAAAATCAAAAATTTCAGATCTTCCGGGTCTGCGGGTTTACCTAAAAAAATTGAAAACCTTTATTTGGCTTTCTATTAAGATGAAGCCTCGTATTTCGGATAATTTGAAGGTGCTGTTTACAAATCCAGTCGCAGTTTTGAGCCTCAGTCTCGTTTGACGAAAATCAAAAATTTCAGATCTTCCGGGCCTGCGGGTTTACCTAAAAAAAATTGAAAATCGTGATTTGGCTTTCTATTAAGATGAAACCTCGTATTGCGAATAACTGCAAGGTGCTAATTACAAATACAGTCGCAGTTTTGAGCCTCAGTCTTGTTTGAGGAAAATAAAAAATTTCAATTTATATTTTAAAACGCCTTATATTATCAATCTGGTTTTTACAAAAGTAAATTATAAATCATTGCAAGATTATTATTATGCTTTGTAAGTCTTCTAAAGTTCCGAATAAATTTCATAGAAAATTAGAACTCGTTTGACTCTAGCGTAGCGAATGAACGCCATTAAAAGCTCAATCTTGACAGTTTATTTTGACGATAGTTTGCCACTGTTTATTCTGCTAGCGCTTTTTGGGGCGTACTATCATCGTGAACCCATCCATTTTGCCCCCTAGTTCCGCCCCTGTTTCCATACAGACCCTTGTGCATGCTTGTGGCAGGCAATTGAGAACGCATTGCGTGATTCCAGCGCACTCTAGATTATACCGGCGACTACAAACGAGTTACTTCATTAAGTGAACTCATATCAGGCTTGACGTCACTTATATGGCCACTTCCTTCAAACTGCCAATCAAAAATGTCGTTCGTATCGTGCGCTTTTGTGCTTGCCACAAAGGCAAATCGTCTCGGTTACAGCAGGATTGGTGTGTTGTAGTATTCTCAAGTCAGGGCTTTATTGAATGAATGAAATGGCGGATCATCTGACCAGGATGGGATCCGGTAACAGTTTTGTGGGCCCGGAACCAGCCTTAGGACTATCTGCAAACTTGATTAGGTAACAAATGGAGAGTGGATCCAGAATCAACACTCTCTGAGATGGAACAACATCTCTGGTCATCTTCGTCAGGCTCGGGAACTATTAGCAGGGCCTGCAGAGAGAATAGAACGATTTTGTCTCTCTCTGGATAGGAGTAACTTGAGATTGCTAGTAGGCCTATTAACGGGTCACAACACCTTCAGGCGTCACTTGTTTGTGATGAGGGTGGTCAACGACCCAACGTGCACGTGGTGTGGTGAAGAGGAAGAATCCTCGGCACACATCTTGTGTCGCTGTGAAACCCTGGGTTATCACAGGCAGACTATGCTGGGCTCAAGAACCTTGGAACCAATACATATAAAACGGATAGGACCTAGGAATGTACTTGCCCTTGCCAAAGGGGCAGGTCTTAGGAACTAGCGCGGCTAGAGGCGCAAAAGGGCCCATCGTGTGGCCTATGCACCAGCCACATTCCGTGCTGGATAGCCTCTGGTCCTTATTTATTCAGGGATTTACAGAGAGGTTTGTTTTTGTAAGAAAGCCCCCCAAAGGCAAAGCTGAAGCTCTAAACTATTATAAATTATACGTATTATATAAAATAAGTATTCGCCTAGAGACTTGCGGTCAAAAAATTGTTACTAAAGTGGCTACAAGACCTTCAAAAATATGTCCAAGATGGTCACCAGGGGACGTAACCACCGCCTTAAACATTTAAAGCGATTTTTCACCAAAATCCACCTAGTTAATGTTGCCCAAAAATATGTGCTTATTAAAGCTAGGATTTACTGAAATAATTTGTTTTTTTTTTGACGTATCAATTCGGAAAAAGTAGAGGGGGGTAATTCAATGTTTTTTAACCCTAGAATACTAACCATCGTAAATTTTACGACGAGACTTAGTTTAATTTGCAATTTTATCGACGCGGCTTAGCCCTTGACCTTGTACGCTCGCCTAATCTTCTATTAGATCGGTGTGAGTAAGTTAGTGACCCAAAGTGCATTTGATAGTAATTGGAATAGTTTTATTTGGACAACGGCGTCGTAAATTTTACGAAGGTTAGTATAAATGTTATATTTAAACATAAGACCAGTTTAGCGTTATTTTGATTATTTTTTGTCAATATCGTTAGTTTCTAAGTTTTTTCAATATATAACATTATGGAAGCTAACAGATGGGATATGACAAAGATAATTACCATTAGAAGCGAAACAAGGTTTAGCAGGATTATAGCCTGGTGGAAATGAGGAGAATAGAGTGCGTTGGATAGTGGTTCCGAGAGCGAATATAGTGTTCAAGAAGCCTTTAGTCCATCTGAGTCTGAATTCATAGATTGTGTGTAATCATAACCAACAAACAAAGAGCTACGAACCATCTCGAGAAAAAAAATTATGTATTTATCATAAAACCAGCCAATAAAACCATGGTTGGTACAATGAAAAACTTGACCAAATTTAACCCGCTCGCTAAGATTAATTATTGAGAATATATTAAAGCAATATGGATCAGAGGATAGAGCCACTCCTAGTCTAAACAAGAGTGTAAGGTGCCAATACTGTCCTTTAAAAAACTTAGAATGGCGACAGGCTAATGTGAGCATTGCCAAAGGTCCTTTTGCGGAGAACATCTGCTCTTTGCTGTGTGCGTCTTGCAGTTCAAAAATAGAATTTTTCTTGTTATTATTAATATTTGTATTCAGAAATATTCTAATTATGAATAATTTTCAGTAAAAGTTAATAACCGATAAAAACGTTTTTTTTAAATTGTGATTCTTTCTCAAGTAGTAAATTTTACGAAGGTTAGTAGTAATAGGTATAAAAATAAGGTTAGTATTCTAGGGTTAAATAAACAGCTATAACTCCTAAACTTCTGAACGGATTTTAATAACCTTGATCTTATTGGAAAAAGTATTTACCATTCTATCAACCCCATCTTATTTTTGATATATCTAGTTCTCCGTCTAGTTCCTAGTGATACCGCTAGATCGAGATTATTTGATATAATTACCGAAGACTGAAAAATTCTTCAAAAAATCAGATACAATGATGTGACTTTTTAAATAAAAATCTGGCCAAATTATACCTAAATAGGGTAGCTAAAATCGTATATCTATATTTCGTTCCTAACCTGAAATATCGAAGAAAGAATTAGTTTTCACTTAATTCAAAGAAGATGCTATTCCACTATTCCTTGTCAGTTAATAACTTTTTTTAAAGATTTAACTTCCATAATATAATAATTTTTTATTAATAAAAGTATTTTCGGTTCAAAAAATAACATAAAACAGGTCAGGAATTAATAAGAAAAAGGGTCAAGTTTGCGGTATTTTTATATTTTCAGTTTTTTATTATTCTTGTGTCACCACTGATACGATTTCTAAAAACCATACGTATTTTCCATCCTCGCTACGGTAATTAAACTGTGTCGAAATTTCATTAAAAGCAATTCCAGGTTACACAATAACAGGTCAATGGACCCACCCCCCCCCCCAATTTCACCCCCATCCAAAAAAGAGTAGAAAATGATCAGGAATTCCCAAAACGCCTAAAAACGATGATTTAGGAACATTTTAAATTTTTTGTGTTCTGCTAATTACTCCGCCGCCACTGCACCGATTACCTACTAGGACCCCAAAGAATATTGGTACCAAAATTTCATCACAATCCATGCAGCGGTTACTGAGATTACGAGGGTAGAAAAACGCGACAGACAGACAGACAGACAGACCGAAAGACAGACAGACCGACGGAAATGAGTGATGTGGATTTTCGTTATGTACACATCATAAAACGCCCAAAAAGCGTATTATCTCAAAATCGAAAATGTTCGCGATCACAATACTCCTCTCATCTATCGGTATGGGAAGTAAAAAGCTACAACATTACATGCGATTTTTTTTGAGAATTTTGCGTTTTACGGTTATTATATTAAAAAACGTACTCTAGCGGTGTTACAAGGGATTAGACATATCACAGGTAAGATCTGCTTGGTGGAACAATAAATGATTTTTGAAGTTTGTTGAAATCTTCAGTCACTTAGAAGTTTTAGCTGTTTATATAAAAAAATTAAATTCAAATTACCCCCCACCACTTTACCTTAATAGATACGTCAAAAGTGTTGAGCAAGACTTACTCCAGTGAATCCTAGCTTTGAGAAGCACATATTTTTGGTAACATTTACTAGTTGATTTTCAGTGAAAAATCACTTTATGTTCATAACGACGGTTATGCCTGGTGGTGACCATCTTGGAAATCTGAAAATATTTTTCAGGGTCTTCTTATAGCCGCTTTAGTAAGAATTTTTTATCGTAAGTCTCTATGGCGAGTAGTTTCCGAGATACAGCAGTTTGCATTCTTATCTGACCATTCGGTATACTTAGAGAAATTGGTGAATGTTTCGGGTTTACGATATTATCAGTTTTGGCGAATGCTCCGCAATCTTCTATTCACCTATCTACGACGATCTTATTAAAAGGAACAACAATAATTGCCTCCAAATATTCCAAAAAATAGTGGAATACAACGAGAGTTTGTTCGTCATTCAAAACATTTCCGAACAATAATAACACAGGAAACCTTCTACCAGGTTTATTTAGAAAGGACGCTTTTTTCCTTTTTGCGGTGTGTGTTTCATTAAAAGTGAAAAGTAGGAACCACAAAAAAAAGCAGTCACTAACGAGGTCATTATTATTTGAACGAGCGCTTCTGGATTCTGGATATCCCATGAATTATAAGTTGGAAGTTTTTAATGGTCCACCAGATATTGTTTTCCTTTTTCTTTATTTTATCCGGAATTTTCCCAATATATTACTGCTATGATTGATGGGCATTTCAAGGAACTGTGATTTAATCAATGGTGTCTTTACATAATATGTATAAATGAATGGCAAGTTTGGATCTGGACTGTGAAATATGCACTGCAACTAACAGTCAAGGTATATACAGGCAAAGTCATCAGTTAAAAAGAGACCCCTAAAAGTTTATATTTCTGCCGAAACATTAAAATGCTTGGGTGATGACGGCATCTCTCTTTTATATAATATTTGTAAGAGGGGTCTGGTCCTCCGGTGTTTGGCCAGATGAATGGTGCACATCCATTTTTGTTCCACTTCACAAAAAGGGGTCTCCAACAAATCCAGACAATTATCGACTACTTTCGTTAACCTCTCATGCAAGTAAGGTTCTACTATATATTTTACAATCTCGTTTGGAGGGTTTTATAGACTGGCAAATTTCTTAGGTGCAGGCAGGTTTCGTGAAAGGACGCGGTACGCGTGGACATATCTTAAACTTAAGACAAATTATTGAAAAAGCCATAGAGCATTGTTTTCCAGTTTTTACCTGCTTTGTGGACTATTCTAAGGCGCTTGATAACGTAACGTAAAGTAACCTAAACTGTGGAAAATCCATATCTCTATGGGAGTTTCTTATCAGCTAGTGTTTCTCATACAGCAACTCTATGAGTCTAATTCGGCTCGTGTAAGAATTGATGGTAACCTGTCTAGTCAAACTGCAACCAGAAAAGGAGTTCGTCAGGGATGTGTTTTATCTCCGATTTTATTTAACATTTACTCTGAATTTGTGATGAGACAGGTTCTCGACAACTGGAATGGCGGTTTAACCATTGGCAGAAGCAAAATGTCCAACTTAAGATTTGCTGACGATACAACCCTTACTGCTGCTTCTCAGGCAGAACTAGTAGTTCTATTAAACATCTTAGAACAAAACAGTGCAGCATATGGTGTTGGTATTAACTGCAATAAGACCAAGGTTATGACCGTAGATAGAGAGCGCGATAATAATCGAGAAGCAGTCAGTAGGCCGTTGTGAAGTAGTTCAAAACTTTGTGTACCTCGGTTCTTTGATCGACAATTCGGGTAGCTGTGAAAATGAGATTCGACGGCGCATTCAACAGGCACGTGTGCCTATGTCAAAGCTTACTAAAATATGGCGTGATAATAACATCACGAAAGCTACCAAAATGTCACTGGTTCAGTCTCTCGTGTTCCCCATATTGTTGTATGCCTCGGAAACTTGGACTGTTAAAAAGGCAGATCGAGCTCGCATAGATGCTTTTGAAATGTGGACGTGGAGGAGAATGCTGAGACTTCCTTATACCGCCCATCGAACTTACGTTTCCATATGCGATGAGCTCGGTAATGCAAAGATACTATCCTCCATTGTGTCGACGAGAATGCTTACATTCTTCGGATATACAGGGTGAGTTTTTAGTACCGGCTCGGTCAATAACTCCACTACTGTAGAAGATAGCGAAAAAAGTTTTAAATAAAAGTTATAGCAACGGATATGCTCCTTGATCATAAAATATTTTCATTTATACAGGGTGATCCATAACTACGTGGTGATGCAAACATATATTTTTTAAATGAGACACCCTATATATTATCCCATTTTCAGATTCTACTAATCATTTCTCTTCTCACAGTATAAGGTTTTATAACATTATACGGGGTATTTCAAAAGTTATGACCATTTTTGTATCCAAATCGCTGTCAAACGAACGTACTGTACATCAAAAAGTAAAGAATCAAAAAGTACTTTTTTTAAACGAAAAGATTAAAAATATCCTCTAGTTCTAAAATTGGCTATAAATAAAGCCCACGACACATATTCGTATACAGGGTGATGTAGAATGCAAAATCCAGATTTTCTCATTTTTTTTAAATGTAACCCCCAATATTTTATTATACCAGAAAATTGCCCTTAATATGCTCTTTCATCTTTGTATAGCACTTGTTGTACCTACGTCCATCAGTTTCAGAGATATTTCGATTTTTCGGTAAATTTAAAATATAGCTTCTATTTGTGGATTGAAATTTATTTATTTTGAGAAAGTACCATCGAATTTGTTTTTTTATTTAAGGAACAACTAAATTATAAGGTCACGATAGTATTTGATGAAGTCAAAACCCTTAATCATTGAGACAATAAAGTCAAGTATGCTGAGGAAACAATTTTGTAGGCGTGATGCATAATTATCAAGCAGATTTATCAGGTAGGCATTGAAAAATTGACAGTTTTCATAACTTGCTCAATAACTCCGTACTGCGTGAAAGACCAGCTTTAAAAATTAGTTTTTCCTTTGAGGGTATTTAGGAGAATCTTTGAGAAATTGCCTACTTGCCTCTTGAATATATCAACTATAGACAGCAATATACAGAACGGAGGCCCTCTACAAATTAATGCGTTTAAAAGATTGAAGAATCGTTTTATTTGGACTGTGTCGTTTAATATTTCATAGCCTACCTGATAGATCTGCTTGATAATTTTGCATGACGTCTATAAAATTGTTTCCTCTGCACACTTGACCTATATTATCTTGTTAATTCAGTGTTTTGACTTGATCAAGTACTATTATGGCCTTATACTTTAGTTGTTTGTTAAGCAAAAATAAAATTTGATAGTATTTTCTCAAAATAAATAAATTTTAGTAAACAGTTAGAAGGTATACTTAAAATTTGTAGAAAAATCGAAATATCTCAGAAACTAATGAATGCAGCCATAACAAGTGCTATACAAAGATGAAAGAGCATATTAAAGGCAATTCTTTGGTATAATAAAATATTGGGGGTTACATTTGAAAAAAGAGAGAAAATCAAGATTTTGCATTCTACATCACCCTGTATACGAATATGCGTCGCGGGCTCTTTTCATAGCCGATTTTTAAACTAGAGGATACTTTTTATCTATCTGTGTAAAAAAAATGGTTTTTGATTCATCACTTTTTGATATACATTACGTTCATTTGACAGCGATTTGGATATAAAAATGGTCATAACTTTTGAAATACCCTGTATAATGTAACAGTACCCTACATTGGAAGAACGGAAATTATTAGCAGAATTTGAATATGGAATAATATATAGGGCATCTCATTTAAAAAAATGCATGTTTGCATCACCACGTAGTTATGAATCACCCTGTATAAATATAAATATTTTCTGAGCAAGGAGCATATCCGTGGCTACAACTTTCATTTACAACTTTTTTCGCTATCTTCTACAGTAGTGGAGTTATCGACCGAGCCGGTACTGAAAACTCACCCTGTATACACAGAAGCGATAACATGGAGAAACTTGTAGTTCAGGGTCATGCCCCGAGTCGGCGACGCCGTGGCCGTTCCCCTACACGCTGAGTGGATACGACGATGAGTTTCAAGCGCGCCACTGAACTGACATTAAATCGCGAACGATGGCGAGCTACAGTTCTCAAAACTATTGACAATATTCGTGTCGGCAATACTCTAGCTCCGACTTAATGCATTTTACGAGTTTACAACATGTCTGTCAAGACATTGTTACTATGAGTAAGAAGAAAAGTTCATATAAACATGTGTCCTGAAGAATCAGATTTTCAAGATACATGGTGTTAAATTTTGGCAAAAAATTGATTCGCAAATTTTGTTACAGGTACCCTGCAAATCGTATCGAGTGAAGAAAAGGACCACGGAAAGTACGAATGTGTTGCTGAAAACTCTATAGGAACCGATTACTCTAAGCATTCTCTGCTCTATGTCAAAGGTGAGTCAGTTCTATACCCTGTTACCCGATACTTTAAACTGTCAGCCGTGTCAAAAGAGAACAGCTGTTCGGCTAGTGATAACTAAAAATCCCCCAGATTGAGTCTTGACGTATCAATTTTAAGCCTTGAAGGCGTACAGGGCAGTACTGAGTGCAGGCAGTTAATGACAAGTAATTGTCGCTTGGTGACGTTTTCGACTATGCTCTGAGGTCAATGCTTATTTTACATTTTCTCGGAAAATCCGGCCACCGGTGTTTCTTTCAGTATATCAGTATGGCTGGTATGGTCTGAATGATGATGGTTACGCTTTAAATGAGGTAAAAATGAAGATAAAAGCATTTTGAGCTTAACCATACGCAAGCAACATTACCTTTTATAGCAATGGAAGAAAAATATAACGTTGAAGGGCAACGCAATGGCTATACTACAAATAGTAAAAAATGTGTGGAGCTATCTCAGAAAGTTGACACAGGATCAATTTCCTGAATTAGAACTGAACATTACTGAGGTACCAAATAATTAGTAGTTTAATTAGATACATTTTTATGAAAATGTATACGCATTTTATTATACAAATCAATAAAATAATCTATTTCTTTTAACCTACCATATTTACTGCGAATATCTGGATATTGAAACAATTTCTTGTTTACAAAAAATTGCCATTCCTTTTTGGCAAATTTTGTTCGGAAAATACCCCATTGCACATTGTACATTTTAACCAATAAATATACCAATGGTGATACAAGCTATTCATTGAATCGTCCCTATTGCTAAATATTATTTATGATAATGATAGTCTCTAACAATATACAAATCAAAAAAATAATCTGTTTCCTTTAACCAACCAATTTTGCTGTGAATTTCTGGATATTCAAGCAATTTCTTGTTTACAAAAATAGTAATTACTTTTTGACAATGGGATATTCAGTAAGAATATTACTAATACTGTCCTGATCGCAGGATTGCCAATCAACACCACTAGTAAAAAATTAAATTTGAGATACACTTCTTCGTCAGCTGATACCAATCAAATAGACGTCAAGCCAGTTTAAAGTATCCGGTAACAGAGTATATATGCTATGGAAAATGAAGACACTTAAATCAATAACCGTCGAAAATTTAGTTTGAGCTTAAAATCCAAAAATGTTTATTTATTTGGATCCATCAAACTAGTTACAAGATTTCAAAACTGGTTTTAGCATAATGTAGTGACAAAAAATTTGAAAGGGATAGACAAAATAATTAAAACAAAGACATTAAATATTGTTTGTAGCGATTACCCAACCACGATGCTGCACCGTCTTTAAAGTGGGGACCCTTTATGGAAGATATACAGGGTGTTAATTAAGTATGTTAACAAACTTTAACCACGAATAGTACTCCGAAAAATAGAAAGAAAATGTCATACGAACATGGGTCCGGAAATGCTTCCTAAGGGAGCTACGCCCCTTTGCATGGGGCACCCTGAAGACGGTTTTCCCTCGATATTCTCGAAACCATTAATAACAAAATTACGAAATTAGGTACGATGGGTACACTTTTGACGCTGAATCTGATTGTGAATTCAGAATTTCATAATTTTAGTCCGAGGCGTATCATACGGGAGGAGTTAAGCGTAAAAATAGCCCCATTTTCTAAAAGGTGTTTTTTTGACATTTTGATTTTAGAATATGGTATTTCAGAGATTTCTACGTAAAAATAGTTTCTTGGTACATCTCGATAGGGCTAACCGTTTTCGAGAAAAATGCAAATTATTGAATACAATAGCCTGCATCGATTCAATAATTTGCATTTTTCTCGAAAACGGTTAGCCCTATCGAGATGTACCAAGAGACCATGTTTACGTAGAAATCTCTGAAATACCACATTCTAAAATCAAAATGTCAAAAAAATTACCATTTAGAAAATGGGGTTATTTTTACCCTCAACTCCTCCCGTATGATACGCCTCTGATTAAAATTATGAAATTATGAATTCAGAATCAGATTCAGCGTCAAAAGTTTACCCATCGTACCTAATTTCGTAATTTTGTTATGAATTTTTTTCGAGAATATCGAGGGAAAACCGTCTTCAGGGTGCCCCATGCAAAGGGGCCTAGCTCCCTTAGGAAGCATTTCCGGACCCATGTTCATATGACATTTTCTTTCTATTTTTCGGAGTAATATTCGTGGTTAGAGTTTGTTAACATACTTAATTAACACCCTGTATACTCTACCCTATTTGTTGAACATCTCTGTATACAGATTTGCAACTCAAAATGTAAAATCGTAAGCAAACAAATAGCTTGAAAAGTTGCGCCCATGGTTGCCGGTATCGCTGATATTATTCAAAACAAACTTAATTACATGCGAACTCGTATAACCTACATCTCAAAAGTATCAGCATGTCGTTTTCTCGAAAAAACAAACATCAAATAGACCTTACTTCCAATATACGTATGCATATATCTAACGTTTGCACCACCAGCAGGAAATGTATTTCATTTCCTAAATTAAAAATCCCCAGCATGTATGCCGAGCCAGTAGCGTATCTGAGGACCTGCTTGCGAATGTTTTCTGAAAAAGTCACATACGCGTCAGATAATCTTTAAGAAAACCAAACCCACATAACAAAAGTATATACAATGTACATACAATGGATATCAAATCAATGGATATGTATATCCACAAATGGAGCAAGAATGTCCAGTGGATGTCAAATAGACATCAAAAAAATATACATTTCATGTACGTTTGTCGCGAACTTTCACATCCATGGCATATCCATAAAATGTACATATGGACGTCTAATGTATATGCATATTATATACATGGTACATACAATGGATATATACACATCCATGGTATATCCATTAAATGTACATTCATGTACTTTTCATGCACATGCATAGTGTATGAAAGTTCAATGTAGAGGCAGTAAGATAAACAAACTTCATGCTTTCATTATGTATTGTTATTAATTCAATTTCTAATTACAATAATAATACTTGGCAAAATCGATTACTGTTATTGTCATCTCTTTTCTGTTGAATGGCATGTCTAAAATCACAAAAAAATCAAGGTTATAAAATTTTGTAGGTGGTTTGTTCCCCTTATGACTTACCGTCAAACGCTGGATGTGAGTGTTATCAGTAGTAAGAAGATAAGTAACATTGCACAATATTTCACTCGATCAGGTAATCAGGCACAACCAGCACCAGCACACACGCGAAGGACGCGAACGAGTCGTACGACGGAATGACTAGAAATCAGCAATGGCGGCACTAGTTGTACTTCGTGCAGGCGTAAACTACTAGATGTATATATGATACATAGACCAACATCTTATGTATATTCACATATGAATATACCTACGTGAACATACATAGTATATTACACTAGTGTATATCATTTTTCATATGTACATTTAACGTCCTATGAATATTCAAAATATACATGTTCAAACTGGAATATCTAATGTACATTCTATTGATGTACATATCCATATTGTGTTATGTGGGAAGCGATTAGGGAGCTGTTTGCAATTGGGCCTATATTCCTATTCAGGCAATTCGTGAAGAATAACTTCCTGATATCGTCATTCAGGCTGGAAAGAGACAAAGATACCTAAAGTCCATTCCATGAAACCTGATAGTGGAAGTAAATAAACTTTAACTATTGAGTCGAATTTTATTGGAGAGAAAAGGATATGCTTCGCCCACAGGCAGGACCGTATCTGAATATATATAATAACGAAATTTAATTCTAATTTCTGTTCGAGATAAACAAATATAAATATGTACAAAATCATCTACCTTACTCAGAATCAAGATTGCTTGATAATTCGTCTACATAACTATCGCTGGTGTTATTGAGACTTATCACATTTCGAAAGAAAAACTCGTGACTTTCCGCCTTATGGCATGCTTATCAAAATCGTCTACCTTTTCGAAAACTTTCGGTCTGTGGAATCTGTTGAACTTGACATTGTTTTAAAGTTAATCACCCACTTATTAAAAATAATTCACCGAACGCTTTATAAATAATAAAAAAACAAGAAAATGCGGCACCAAAACTTTAACATAAACACAAGTGACGTGAGCTGGTTCTGAAGCAAGTGATCAAGTAAACGTAATACGTAAATATAATTCGGAACTCGATACGATTGATTAAAACGAGAAAGGAAACACGACGTACGTCGTAGTACTTGATAACCACTCAGCCGCGGACACACGCTGTGCCTGCAAGTCTGCATCATGTTAGAAATGCGTCGTTGCCACTTTGGAAAATTATTCACTGATTTTCCTCAGAACATATTCAGGTTATTTTACAAAATATTGGATATTAGATAGATTCACAATGTAATCACGTCGTATCAGTTTGCAATAATTTATGGAAACATAAATTCATGTAAAGTGAGGAGTTGTAACAATATACTGAAAACAAACACAAAGTGCGAGCAACTTATTAACTCATATGACAACCTGACAACAATCTGTTGCGATTTATAATTTTACATTACGGTCCTGTTTATTTCTACTATGTGGTTCCGTGGAATGAGATATAGTAGTAGCTCTAGTATACAGAAATACCGACTTTGACATTGTAGAGTCCACACTAATTGCTGATCTTTCAATCCTGGGGTCATACTTCAGTAGATGCCGCCAAGTATGAGCAAAAGAATAACATCGTGTTTTCAGCTTAACAATAAAATGGCAAAGAGAGAGCTAAAGATTTAACTTAACGGCACCTTGTTACCTAGGTGTCAACTGTCAAGTATATTTTGGATGCAAGGGTATTGAAACGTTTTTAGGTCTTTCGCTTTCTTGTGGAACTGTTTTCTTGAAGTTATATTTTCTGACTAATACTTCAGCAACATCTCTGTCATGACTATTGATCCTAGTAACGTTTGTAGTATTTTTTTGCTTTTAGAAACCTTTCGTGACTTAATAAATAATAAATAAAATTGACAAACCGATATATCAAAAATTAAAAAAATGATCTAAACCACTGTCTGCAACACAAAGTGGCCAGTTTCAATTTGCTGATTCGTCATCATTATTTAATCAAAGGATTAAGTACCACTTTATTGAAATTGAAGCTACAGGTAGCTTTCAAGTGTTCATTTAGGTTGTAGAAACTAGGCACAGAAAGTAACACCCAACTACCTTTTTAAAGGAGTCGTAGTAGTCATTTTGGTATGTTGTTGAAAAATTCAACTAGTTATAGTGTAGTTTTTACGTTACTCTTTAAAAAAATTTGTATGTCTTGATAGCAGCATAGCAATCAATAGTTAGTACATAACTTACATTTATCTATTTTTATAAACAAATGAATGTTGTTTACTGCATTTAACAACAAATAGATGTATGCAGCTGAAACTCTAACAGTGCTTACTGGCAAAAAATTCATTTTCCATACAATGTGTGTCATCTCTTAAATTTTTCGAGCACCTAATGATTGAGTGACAGTCATGTTTTAACTTCTTTAGTGTACATTCTTGTATTCTAACAGATCAAAAAAGTTTTGGCAGGGTTATCACATTGAGACAAGGTAACACTAGCCAAACTTTTCTAATATGGATGAAAATCAAGTAACATCTGGTTGAAAAGGGTAGGTATTTACTTTACTATAATTGAATCTGTGGCTCTTGGGTTTTTAGGCCGGCGTCGTTTAGCGTTAAAGCTTGACGTTTCGCCACCACGAGTGGATGGCATCTTCAGAAGCTATTTCACTTCGGCGACTTCCAAAATACTGACGGCTGGTGGATCTGTAGCTGTATTTATGTCTGCTAATGGTGACGTGGCCCAACCAGGTAGCGTTGGTAGCCCCGCCCCTTCGCGATATGGTAGTGTCTTCAGGTCCTTTAGGATGGGTACCCATGTCCGGTTGACTTTCTGTGCTTCTTCTTTCATATTGAAATTATTATGATGTTTTTGTATTTCGATGGCTTCTCTGTGAAGTCTGGCATGGTATGAAGGTGTTGCAGCAAGAACCTGAGTTTCTTCAAACTTGATCCTGTGACTTCCCTCCTTAATCGCATGTTCAGCTACCGCTGATTTGTCCGTTTGGCCTAGTCGACAGCTAGCCTTATGTTCTGCAATTCTTGTGTTTATAGATCGCTTCGTTGTTCCTATGTATACACTCCCACATGTGCATGGCATGCGATAAACCACCGGTGTTGTGAGTGGGTCTATTTTATCCTTCAACGTTCTCAAATATCAAGTATTAAGTAGTATCTCAAGTATCTTTCTTGAGGGCTTGTAGATAGTCTTGACGTTTTCCTTTTGTAGCATTTTTCCTATTCTGTCTATTGTTTCAGGCACATAGGGTAGAAAAGCTTTTGCTATCGGTTTAGGTTCTGGTTTTGCCCTATTTCTTCTCATTGTTCTTGATATTTCCTTTTCTGTTTAACCATTTGCCATAAGAGCATTCTTTAGATGTTCCAGTTCGGTGTCGAGTTCTGGTTCGCACACTTCTCTAGCCCGTTCTGTCAAAGTTTTGATAATTCCGTACTTCTGAGATGGGTGGTGGTTTGATTCTTTATGTAAGTACCGGTCAGTATTGCGAAGGGGCGGGGCTCCCAACGCTAGCTGGTTGGGCCACGTCACCATTAGCAGGTATAAATACAGGTGCAGATCCATCAGCCGTCAGTACTTTGGAAGTCGCCGAAGTGAAATAGCTTCTGAAGATGCCATCCACTCGTGGTGGCGAAACGTCAAGCTTTAACGCTAAACGACGCCGGCCTGAAAACCCAAGAGCCACAAATTCATTGGACGATGGCCGCGAAAGCCTTACACAGTATATTTACTATAACTGTTTCGTTATTTTTGAAAGTTGTTCCAGTCCAGTCCTTATACTTTCTATACTCAACAAAATTCAAGGCTCCGTGATTTAGTTCTTCAGCTAAAATTGCTCATTTTAAGTGCTAAAATAACTGTATATTATAATGTGGTCTTCAATCGATGTGATATTTGGAGCAAATGGAAGTCTCTGGCACTGGTACACATACTCGTATGAGCGTCATCGACCACTAGATGGATTTGAATCCGAACGGCTTTTTAGTCTCGTCCTGGTGCATCTCTGGAGCCACGTAGATAAAACTAATATACGGAGAGATATTGGGAGCGTCTGCATTATTAATTTTTACCCCATGGTTAAAGTCATACGTTGCCTGGAGCCCCGGAGCTAGAATCCACAGGACCGGACTTGGTTTACTTCCTTGAATCCGTCATTCTCTACGAACCCATCATCATTGGGCCTGCAGGTATCAGCCTATTCAAATCCCGCGTTAACAAACTTCCCCTAACATAACCCTTTCACAGCAGCCGCGGTATTCTGGTATTTAGGCACTGCCTACGTGGTCTGTTCAGTTATAAAAAAAATAGAATCGCATAGCCTGGAATATACCGACGATTAGTCCATTACTAACTATGGTGTCTTCATCGAAACCACAAAATGGCCAAGTTTCAATGTTTCGACTGTTGTTTGAAATTTGTAGACAAGGTAGATGTTTCAAAAGGTCTCTTTCGGACTTCCAATGTCTATATAATTTTGGATTACAACGTTTCGATTGATGTGGTATCTTCAATCGTCTTCAGGTGCCAGTTGGAGAGGCACTA
Organism: Callosobruchus maculatus; assembly: GCA_951848785.1. NCBI lineage: Eukaryota > Metazoa > Arthropoda > Insecta > Coleoptera > Chrysomelidae > Callosobruchus > Callosobruchus maculatus. Next base: position 194,942 of record CATOUR010000104.1, on the reverse strand, counting down.
GGGATAATCCAGAAGAGGCTACAAGAAGACCCAACAATGAAAGACAGAACGAATCTTCCAGTGAACGGAGTTATGGAGCTATTAAAGTTCTGTCTGGAGAACAACTATTTCCAAGAAAAGGACAAGTTTTATATGCAAGAAGATGGATTACCCATGGGATTACCGCTATCTCCAATCTTGGCCAACCTTTACATGGAATGGTTCGAATCAACTGCCATTGAAACCTCTGATGTTAAACCGAAGTTATGGCTTCGCTATGTTGATGACACATTCATAATCTGGAACCGTGGCGACGAACAACTGAAAACGTTCTTTGCATATCTCAACAACATGAGACCATCGATAAAGTTCACGAAAAAAGAAGAGAACAACAACAGCCTTCCTTTTCTGGATGTCTTGGTAATGAGAAGAAATAGAAACCAAAGTGTACAGAAAACCAACAGACACAGGACGACACCTGCAATACACCTCAAACCATCCAACATCAACAAAGAAAGGAGTCATTCGAACCTTGGTCGATCGATCCAAGAATATTTGTAACACACAACAAGGACTAGAAGAAGAACTACGTCAAATTAAAGGAGATCTGTCAAAGAACGCATATCCCAAGAGGCTAGTGGAAGCAACAATGCAAGAGAATCATACTAGCAGAAATAAAGGTCCTGAAGAACACAGGCATTCACTAAGTATACCATACGTGAAAGGACTATCACATACAGTCAGAAGAATAGGAAAACACTATAAAATTCAAACACGATTCTCAAGGAGCACCACTCTTCGAAGTCTACTAACGAAAACAAAACCCAGGAATGAACATCAAGAAACAAAAAACTGCATCTACGAAGTACCATGTGAATGTGGCAAAGTATACATTGGTGAAACGAAAAGACCCCTGGAAGAGAGAATTAAGGAGCACCGACTCAACACCCAGAGAGCAGATACAGGAAAGTCCGGAATAGCAGATCACGCTTGGACCGAGCACCATAAAATTATTTGGGAAGATGCAAAGGTTATTGACAAAGAACCTCAATGGTATCGCCGGAAATTCAAGGAAGCAGCTTATATCGCCAGCAACAAAAACGTGTACAGCAAGCTTAGTGTGGAAATTAGACCAATATGGCAGCCCCTCATAAGAAATATAAGAAAGCTAAAATTGGGCAGAACAAACTTGGACACAAACGTGGGACTCAGTGACTATCAACGGCCACGTCATCATCAGCAAGAAGCGATGTCAGTGATGCACCCAACAGAACGCGCAGTAACCAATCAGGACAAGCCATGGAAAACGACACGTCAGCTAGACGAGAATAAATAGCAATAAAAGAAACATGTTCGACAGTTTACCTGAAGACGATTGAAGATACCACATCAATCGAAACGTTGTAATCAAAAATTATATAGACAATGGAAGTCCGAAGCAGACCTTTCAATATTTCAGTTTTTAAAACAATAAATATAGTTACAGGGGTTATTTTTCCCTCAACTCCTTCCGTATGATACGCCTATGATTAAAATTATGAAATTCTGAATCCAGAATCAGATTCAGCGTCAAAAGTTCACCCATCGCACCTAATTTCGTAATTTAGTTATGAATGGTTTCGAGAATATCGAGGGAAAACCGTCTTCAGGGTGCCCCATGCAAAGGAGCGTAGCTCCCTTAGGAAGCATTTCCGGACCCATGTTCATATGACATTTTCTTTCTATTTTTCGGAGTACTATTCGTGGTTAAAGTTTGTTAACATACTTAATTAACACCCTGTATAATGGGTCAAGAGACTCGATGTTCTGACCTCTTGTTATAACTAAACTACGTGAAGACCGATCCTGTAGTGCAAAGGAGACGGAAGGAGTAGAGTACAAGCAGGAGCACGAGAAGCAAACGCATAAATCCGCGGCAAAGATAAGCTTATGAATTATTCCGGAGTCATCGTAAAATGCCCAGGCGGTGCCGGCGTGACGCTAACGCCGACGCTGACGCCCCACGGCGACGCGCGACGCGTCAAAAACTTGTAGACAATCTGGGTTGCACAGTGACAGCAGGCACACACCATGCCTCATAGTGTGTATTTTGATAGACATGGTCCAAAACACGCGAACTGCTATTTGATCTGTGACCCGGCCTTAACGCGCCACCTCCAGCCGCTTTCTCACCGACGGGCGGTCGGTAACCTGGCTACATATTTATGTATCATTAGTTTAAGTTTAAGGTCTGTGGTTGGAATCAGCAGGAAAATATTTCACTCTTGAATAATTTTGTTATAGTATCTGATACAGAGTTCAATTTATTGTGTGAGTTGGTGCACAGTTAGTTTGAAGCTGTTTGCTCATCATATATTGGAGGTAAGCTGTAAAACTGGAAGTTACCGCAGTAATTATACGAGACAGAATCGAATTAACTAATCAGGCAGACAAATAATACTGTTTTTTGGTACCGCAAGATAAACACGTTCCAGAGACACTCCAGTTCAGAGACTAGATTTCATTGTGTTGCGGCAATACAGGGTTAGTTATATATTTTGTAACTCAGCAGCTGTATTGCGTCGTAATCAACTTGAAGCAGGTGTAATCCTCAGTTATGAGTAGCAAGTGTCCTAATTGCTCCTCAGGTTTCTCCAGACAAGGGTCCTCTATACCTTGTGATGGTTGCCACAATGAGGTGCACTTATCTTGCGTTGGACTCAATGCGGATGAAGTGAGGATAACTCGCAACAAATCGAAGGCAGTTAAGTTTATGTGCAATAATTGTAACAATATGCTGGGTGGCCTTGGTGATCTGAAGGGCTTGCTCTTATCAATAAGGGAGGATTTCAAGAATCAAATAGCTGCTTTGGATGGTAAAATCAATGACCTGAAATCTGCAGGATGCTCGACTTCCTTGGATGCTATGGTATTTGAAGACATAGTACAAGAAGTTCAGGAACGGGAAAAACGTAGAAAAAATATCATGATATTTGGCCTACCAGAACCGACAGGTACTGACAGTAAGGGAAGAGTTGAAGCTGATTCTCTACAAGTTAAAGATATGTTGAAAACTGTCGGCTGTTCTGCTGATAATTTAAAGGTAGTGAGAATTGGTAAAGTTTCTGATTCTACTAACAGACCCCTTAAGGCCATGTTAGGATCGGAGAGTTTAGTGCATGAAATAATAAAAAAGGCTAAGGATATATCCAGCTCCAGTAGGCACAAAATCACAGTCTCCTTTGACAGAACTCCTAAACAAATTGAGATCTACAGGCATTTGAGGAAGAAGCTGGAGGAGCGTGCTGCCCAGGGTGAGACGAATCTCAAAATCAAATATATTAATGGTAGCCCAAGAATAGTGAATTTAAACTGAGCTGCACACCCTCTCGTAGTTTTGAGAATGAGAAGTCAACTGAGATAGGATGTTACTACCAAAATGTGAGAGGCCTCAATTCAAAAGTTCCTGATTTCTATAATAGTGTAAGTGTTAGTGAATATGACTTAATATGTCTTAGTGAAACATGGTTGACTGAGAGAGTTAGTAGTTTAGAACTTTTTACTACTGAGTATCATGTATTTCGCTGTGATCGTGACTTGTTGGCTACTCACCTGTCGACAGGTGGTGGCACACTTATAGCTGTTAAGAGCAAACATAGTGTATCTTTAGTTAATACTGATATATTGAACAGTTCTTATCCCTACATTGATACTGTTGCAGTCAAGGTGAAACTTCAGGATAAGCCAATGCTTGTGTATTGCATTTATGTTCCACCAACAGTAGGTCTAAATGAATTCGAGTTTTATCTGGATGCAGTAGAAGCATTTAATACAACTTTTCATGACTGTAGCATACTCATATGTGGGGATTTCAACGTTCCTTCATTCAATGATACCTCTAATGATAGAAAATCACAAACTATCAGTCAATTTTGTGCATTCTTGGATTTGACCAACTTCAACAATGTTCCTAACTGCAACGGTAGACTACTTGATCTTATTTTGTCTAATTTCAAGGTAGTTGTGGATAGGGATTACTTACCGTTGGTTCAGGAGGATAAGTTTCATCCTGCTCTTTGTTTCCACTTCAAGGTTAGCAACGTGAATCATAATTTTGCAATACAACCAGACACTAGGTATAACTTCCGCCGTGCTAATTTCACAGGTTTGTATAATGCATTTTTAGATATTGATTGGTCACGGTTAGAAGAAATACCCAATGTGGAAGATGCTTGTGCTTACTTCTACTCAGCAATTACAGAAATGTTTGATTTGTATGTTCCGAAGTACAAGCAAAAATCACGTAGCTACCCGCAGTGGTTTACGAGGGAAATCATATCTGATATAAAGCATAAAGACAGGGCGAGATATCAATATAGAAAAACCGGTCTTGTTCATTTTAATGATAAATTCAAACAACTCCGTAGCAAAATTAAAGGTCAAATCAAGATAGCTTATTATGCCTATGTCAAAAACGTCGAGGATTCTATCCGTCGTGATCCGACTAAGTTTTGGTCATTTTTACATTCAAAAAACAAACAATCTAGAATTCCCGGGAACATGTCGTATGAAGGTAACGTTCTTGAAAGTCCTGATGCTATAGTGGGTGGGTTTGCAAATTTTTTTTCAAGTGTATTTTCTGTTTCAAATCCCACTAACTATAGTAGTAGTGCCTCAGACATCAGTGTTATATCACTGAAAAGCATAACTGAGAATGAAATCATTCAAGCGTCTAGAAAATTAAAGAACAAGATGACCTCTGGTTTTGACGGTGTTCCTAGTTTCGTTGTTAAGGACTGTATTTGTATTCTAGCTAAACCTCTCTGCACTATATTTAATTTAATACTGAAAACATGTTCTTACCCAAATATATGGAAGATGACCAAAATTTGCCCCATATTTAAAAAAGGTGATAAAACAAACATTACTAATTACCGCCAAATTGCTATTTTATGTAATTTTAGTAAACTGTTAGAAATAATCATCCATAATGTCATATTAGGTTCTGTAAGCTCTGTTATATCTGTGAATCAGCACGGTTTTATGCCTGGTAGATCCACAATTACGAACCTAGCTTGTTTCAGTCAGTTTGTGTGTGGTGTACTAGATGCTCAGGGGCAAGTTGATGTGATTTATACAGATATAGCAAAAGCTTTTGACAAAGTTGATCATTATTTATTACTGTCAAAACTGGAATCACTTGGATTGTCATCCTCATTATTATCACTCTTAAAGTCTTATCTCTTAGATAGAACGTTATATGTAGAATATGGCAATGTCAAATCTAAATGTTACACGGCATCCTCTGGAGTTCCTCAAGGGTCCAATTTAGGGCCCTTGCTGTTTCTCATATTTATAAATGATCTGTCTTTGATGCTCCCTTGCATGCACTTACTTTTTGCAGACGATCTCAAAATATTTTCTGCAATTGACTCTAACAGCGACTGCTTGGAGCTCCAAGGGATGTTGAACTTAATTCATGTTTGGTGCCAGAGGAATTCACTTACATTGAATGTTGAAAAGTGCAAGGTTGTCACATACACTAGGAAACATGATCCTATCATCTATTGTGATTATAACATTAATGGTACCATCTTGGGCAGGGACTCAACCTTTAAAGATTTGGGGGTTGTATTTGATATTAAATTCTCTTTCAATGATCACCTTACTGAATTAGTTTCATCTGCATCAAGATTGATGGGTTACTGTGTTAGAAACTGGTCCTGTTTTTCAAATGTTGAATGTATGAAAATTTTATACTTTGCATTCATTAGATCTAAGTTGGAGTATGCCTCGCTGATATGGTTTCCAATTTATCAGAATGCAATACTTAAAATAGAGTCCGTACAGCGTAGGGTATTGAAGTATTGGTATTTTAAGTGTAGTGGCAAGTACCCTGAACGAGGATTTGATCATAGCATCCTATTGAATTTCTTTGGCATTGAAACTCTGAAGATTCGTCGTGAAACACATGCTTTAACCTTTCTTCATAAGCTACTGAACAGCAAAGTAGATTGCAGCTCCCTGCTGAGCAAAATCAATTTCCATGTTCCACGGATTGAAAGCCGTCACAGCTTTACGTTTTATTGCGATGTTCCGCGCACAAATGTTTTGTGTAGATCACCAATAAATTTGATGTGTTCTATATATAACAGTATTTGTGACAGAGGTGATATTTTTTATGACAAAATTGATAATTTGGTCTTTATTTTGAGGGCAAAGTAACTGTTTACTTCACTGTTATATGTATATATTTTTATTTGTAAGTCACTTTTAGTTTTTGATGTGTTCTAGATATAACAGTATTTGTGACAGAGGTGATATTTTTCATGACAAGATTGATAATTTAGTTTTTTTTTGAGGGCAGAGTAACTGCTTACTTCAATGTTATATGTAGAGATTGTTATTTGTAAGTCACTTTTAGTATTAGTGGTATTGAATATCCTGATGTAAAGTTATTTGAATGAAATATTTTCTGTTCACTAAATTTCCTACGATTGGGTGTAGAACCTGTTGGAAATAAATTATTATTATTATGTTTTTTCAAGCTTCTCTCGCATGACTGCGGTGACGACAAATGTTGACGGGCTAGGCCAAGTCAACACCTGAACTATTACTGATCGGAGTTTAGGAAAGATCGTACTATATTACAGGTCTTAAGGATTACAGACTTTTGGAATATTTTATGTAAACTTTCGTCCAGGCCTAACTGTTGTAGGTGTTGTGTAAATGTGTTCGGTGTGAGGCCTGAGACCGACATAATGAGGGGGACAATAATAACTTTATCTTGTTTCCAAATTCGCTTCACTTCTATGGCAAGGTCAGTGTATTTAGATATTTTCCCAGCGTAGGTGTTTTGAACATTCACATCATTGGGAATAGCAATATCTATTAAGTAGGTAAGTTTGTCTGCCTTTATCTGAAATACTGTATCTGGTCTGTTTGCATTGATGGTTTTATCTGTGTGTATTTCAACATCCCAGTATAGTTTGTAGTAATCGTTTTCGAGTACTGATGTTGGTGTATACTTGTAATATGGATCGGAGTTTTCGATTAGTTTGTTTTTTGTGGCTAATGCTTGATGTATGATTTTGGCTGCTGAGTTATGTCTAGCCATGTACTCAGTTCCAGCGAGAGTTTTGCATGCGCTTGTTATGTGGTCTATTGTTTCCTTTTGTTGTTGACATTTTCTGCAGTTATCGTTTGTTATGGATGGATCTTTAATTACGTATTTCTTGTAGTTTCTCGTTGCAATAACTTGGTCCTGGATAGCAAGCATAAACCCCTCAGTTTCTGGAAAGAGCTGGCCATCCTGCAGCCAGGTGTATGACTGTTTTTCATTTATGTGGTCTTGCGTAATACGGTATCTATGTTTGCCATGGAGTGGTTTCTGCGACCAGGTGCTTATTTTTTCTTGTTGTGATTGTGTGGGATTGTGTGTGTCTGCGACGTGGTCTGGACATGATAGGTTGAGTGGTGTATAGTTTTTGTCTGCTTTTACTATTGCTCGATGTAAATTTGTTTGTTTGTATTGGAAGAAATGTCTGAGTGTCTTTATCTGTCTTGTGCGAAGCGACTGTATATCTGTAATCCCTCTGCCTCCTTGTTTCCTGTCTATGGTGAGCCTTTCTTTGCATGCGTTTGGATGTGACATTCGGTGTTTCGTGAGTTCCGTCCGTATGAGGATGTGGATGTTTTCTATATCAGTGTGTGACCACTTGATGATGCCGAAGGAGTATGTGAGGACTGGTATCGCAAATGTGTTAATGGCTTTTGTAAGGTTTCTGGAATTCAATTTGGCTTTTAGTAGCTTAATAAGGCGATCTCTGAACTCTTGGGTTAGTTATGCCTTGACTTGTGTGTGGTCTATTTTAACGTTCTGATTGAAGCCCATGTACTTGTAAGTTTCGTCCTTGTTCATGTTGTTTAGTGTTTGGCCAGCTACTGTTTCCTGCTGGGGGTGGTCCTTCCATTGGCCTTTGTTGATGTGGAGAACCTTGCATTTACTCATTCCGAATTCCATCCTGACGTCTGACGAGGAAGTTTCTGTTGTTCTGATTAACTCTTTCAGTTGTACTTCATTGGCGGCATATAGTTTTATATCATCCATGTAGAGGAGATGATTGATTTTGTGTTGGTTTAATCTGTCGTGTCTAATGTTGAAACCGCGGTTTGTGTTGTTAAGTGCGTTGGAGAGCGGATTCAGACAGAGACAGAACCACAGTGAACTGAGAGAGTCACCCTGGAAGATGCCGCGTCTTATGTGAAGCTCATCCGTCTTGATAAGGCCGTCCTGGGTTTTGAGATGTATGCTGGTTCGCCATGTCTCCATGGTTCTTGTAAGAAACTCACGTAGCCCCGGGTTGATTTTATACATTTGAAGAGTTTTCGCCAGCCAGCTATGGGGTACAGAGTCGAAAGCTTTTTTATAGTCGATGAAACAGGTATGTAGGTTCCTATGTTCTTTTCTGGTTTGCTCCATGATGACATTATCAATTATAAGTTGTTCCTTGCAACCTTGGCTTTGCTTTCGACATCCTTTCTGTTCTTCAGTCAGGACGTTGTTTTGGGTGAGGTGTTGTTCAATTCTTCTGCCTATTGTTGCGGTTATGATCTTGTACAAGGTGGGAAGACAAGTGATTGGGCGATAGTTGGCAGGGTTCTTGGTGTCTGCGTTTTTGGGTTTTATATACGTTATTCCTTGCGTGAGGAATTTGGGAAGCCTATTCGGTTGGAGTATGGCTTTATTGATTTGGTCCGTAAGCATTTCGTATGTTGCACTGAATTGCTTGTACCAGAAATTTTGCACATTATCCACGCCTGGGCACTTCCAATTATGGGTATGCTTTATGGTTTCAGCTATTTCCTCTGGTGTAAGGATAACGTCTCCCTGCTCCACTATATGTTGATGTTTTTCCTCTTCTTGTCTGATCCATGGGGCGTTTTCATTATGTGTTTTGGGTTCTGACCATAGGCTTCCCCAAAACTCAGTTAACACTTGTTTACTAGGAGGTTCTATTGCTGTTATCTGGTTGTCGGCTGTTATCTTTTGGTAAAACTGTTTTTCACTTTTCTGAAAAAGATTGTTAGCATCCTTTCTGGCATTGGACTCGTTGTATCTGCGGAGTCTAGCTGCATAGACTGCAAGCTTCTGTTTAAGGGTATCAGCTATTTCTGGTATTGTCTGTTGTGGTGACTTGGATTTGAGTATATTAATTGTTGTCTGTACGCGCTTTGAGCTGTTGTTATTGTTGGTGTATTGCGCGAGGTGTGCCAGATCCTTTCTGATTGTGCTAATTTTATTTTCAATTCGTATTTGCCATTTAGGTTTAGATCTTTCAGTTGTGCGGGCTATACATCGTTTTGGGAGTTTTTGGCCGTTAAGTGTGAGTGTGGTTGCTGCGGCAGCATATATAACAGTATGGATGTCCTCTAGGTCACTGTCTTTGGTTAAAAATTGCGGTATTATGTTGACATTTATTGTGTGTAATATTTGTAGAGTGTTGTTTTTAAAAATTAGTCTGGGCAGGGGATCTCGCAATGTAGGATTGGTGCCACACCATTTGTTGTACTGTGTGTTCATCACTTGTTCGGCAGATTGTGTGATGGCAGGCGGTATAGTAACGTTTTGGCTTTGTGTGGCTGTGGAAGGTAAGTTAGTGCATGTTGTTTCTGGTGTATCTGGTGTATGATCATTTTCTAGATCCAATTCTAAGTGTATGCTGGTGTTATTGGTCGTGCCTGTGTTTGGAGGTTGATTATTTCTGGTACGAATGGCATGTCGTTCTGTGATTGATTCAGTAGCTAACGAATCGTTAGGTTGGACAGCGGTATCTGGTATATGTTGTGTGTGCTCATGTCCTGGATCTGTCTCTGAGTGTATGCTAGTGTTGTCGATTACGGTTTTGTTTGAGGTCTGCGGGTGATTCGGATGGGCAGTATTTATTTCATTGGATACAAGAATCTTGATAGCTTGTAGTTCTTCGGGTGTAATAAATTATTATTATTATTATTATTATTATTATTATGACGTAGATCGCTTTTATGATTACGATCCTGAATACATGATAGAAGATTAAAGGCAGCCCAAAACTGGATAGAAGATCAAAACTCCTAAAATGTATATAGAAGGTGTTCATATGAAAACTTCTCACCACGGATTTATCGCTTGCTATGAGATAACCAAAAATAGTTATCCTGAATCCAATGGGTCTTTTTTCGTCTATAGAGCAATTCCACGACCATAACCTCAATCGCCTTGGTCAGTTGATATTGGACAAACATGGCCTGCTTTCCGTATACCGCTAAATAAAATTGAGGACTTTTATCTGCTTTTGTTACAGTTTTTTTGACATTTTTACCATAATTGTTGTAGTGTCGTATTTTTCAAGCAACATATGTCAATAAAAATGATGTAATTTATTAAATAATGCATAATAAAACTTGAATGCGTATAGAAAACCGTAAATAAAAAATGTTTATTCGCAAATTACAGTTATCACATTCACTACCAGATAAAGGAAATTAATCGAGTCCAATATCAGCTGATCATGACAGAACGCCGCGTCATTATGGTATTGCTCTTTGTTCTATTACCCTATAAAGCCTGGGCTTTCACCATTTTAGTAAACGAAAGTGAAAGTGGTGAATGTGCACTAGTAATATCGATATAACCGGAGATGCATCAAATCAAAGACAAGACTCGCTACGGTAGAGTCGTATGAGTACTAACTTTCTATAAAATTTATTCGAGACTTCACATAAGTTGCAAAGTATAATAATGATCTTGCTATTATTTATTAGTTCTTTTTATATAAACTAATATTTATAAAGCCTCTACTTGAAAATATTAATCAATCTAAATTAGTTATTATTTTGACTCCATTGTAATTACTTGACGTCTTAGACGTCAATGGTTCTCAGATTAATCAGTATGGTCTCTTAGTTTCCGAAACAGTTCTAACTACCATGACTAAAATAATTAATAACTAATTCAAATAGTCGTCAACTCTATTTTTCACTTCCCACACCGATAGGTGAGGGGAATATTGTGATCGCGAAAATTTTCGATTTTGAGATAATACGCTTTTTGGGCGTTTTATGATGTCTACATAACGAAAATCCATGTCACTCATTTCCGTCGGTCTGTCTGGCTGTCGGTCTGTTTGTCTGTCTGTCGGTCTGTCTGTCTGTCTGTTGGCGTTCTTCTAACGTCGTAATCTCAGTAACCGCTGCATGGATTGTAATGAAATTTGGGCAGCGACATGTTGTGGTGTCGTAGTAGGTAATGTTCCGATAATTTTGGAAATCGTTGTACGGGGGGTGGAGTAATTAGCAAAAAACGAAAAATTTCAAATATTCCTCAAACTTCGTTTTTAGGCGTTTTAGGGGTTCCTGATCATTTTCTACTTTTTTTTGGGTGGGGGTGAATTTAGGGTGGTGGAGGGTGAAGGGTTGTAAAACTGAAAAATTTGTTGTATTCATAATGGGCTGTCCAACGACCTGTGAATGAAAGACCTAGCGGCATAAGACAATTTTTTAGATCCATCCGAACATTGCCTTGCTTATAATAGAATCCAACGGACTTAGAATTTGTGACGTATACATCCGAGTGTTGTTTTAGATCGTTCTTTATTGTGTAACGCGAGAATTATCAAATGGATTTTAATGAAATTTTGACACAGTATTACTGCCACGGCGAGGATGGAAAAAGCGTATGTTTTGGAAAAATCGACTCAAACTTTGTTTTTAGGCGTTTTAGGGGTTCCTGATAATTTTTTACTTTTTTTGGGTGGGGGTGAAATTGGGGCTGGTTAGGGGGTGGGGGGTTGTAAAACTCAAAAATTTATTCCATTCATAATAGTGTCCATTGACCTGTGAAAGAAAGACCTAGCGGCATAATAGACATTTATTAGGTCCATCCGAACATTGCCTTGGCTATTATACAGAAATCAGGGGACTTTGTATTGAGATAGTTCTGAATTTAGTAACATGGAAATAATGAAATTAATTCTAATGAAATTGAGACACGGTATTATTACTGCGGCAAGGATAAAAAATGCGTATGGTTTTTAAAAATCATGTCAGTGGCAGTGCAGCAATAATAAAAAAACTAAAAATATGAAAATACCTCAAACTTCGTTTTTAAGCAATTTGGGGGTTCCAGATTGTTTCGTTTCGTCCAGTTGAAGCTGAATTGTGTCGTTTTAGTTCCTACGGAGAGATTTAGGAGACTATTTACTAGTATTTGTGTTGGGTGTTTTTTGACGACAGGCGGGCGATGATTTGGTTGTAACCGTTATGTGTGGGAAGTACTGAGTCAATCAACATTTTTTTAAATGCAATATAGTATAAACTGCATGTTCCAAGGAATATGTATAAACATAATTTACTTTGTATCTGCTCTTACGTATATGAGGGCCATCTTAAAATATTGATTTTTAATCGTTGATAACTTTCTGTAATGATCGATAAGTTTTGAATTTTTTATGGTAGTTACCTATGTGATTAAGCTTATCAAAACTGGGAAAAAATTAATCGACCAAGAGCTCTCTCCGAACGAAGACCTTAAAACAAGTCAACTATCCAAATTCCAATAATCACCAATAGGTGTCCGATACTGTACATTGAATATCCAACCCCATATATATCCTCGAAGGTATCTCCAGTACACCACCATTCATTACCATTACTGGCGGAGTGGAGCAAATTTATGTATCACACAAATACTAATTCATGCCTCTAATAGAGCATTTATCCAAATAAGATTTCTGCCTGAAATGGAGCACCTACCACCTAAATCTACGTTGCTCTGTTGCCCTGGATAACATGTTCACCGTTTTCCCAAAGCGGCTGAAAAATTACCATACATAACCTTTGTTACATGTTCTACACGTGGGATTGGAGGGCTTTGCACTTGCACCTCTATTTGTAATATTCTGGTATAACTTCTATTATTGAGTAAATTAGTAGCTACACTAACCAGGGTACATTAGCTAATGGGTGAATATATGGTATTGGGATTTGAGTTTTCTAGTGATAAATGTTCTAAAATGACTGATAATTTGATGAATTACTACATCTTAATTCTTAAATATATTATTTTGTTATGTTCATTTGAAAACTTCTACCACGCATTTGCCCCGTGTGGGGATGGGTTAGAATATCTCCCATCGTATATCCTGCGTGTCGTAAAAGGCGAAACAGAACTACTGTCGGTATAAGCTGTAACCTCTTCTCAACCAACAGCTTTGGGTGGACAAGTTGACAAGAGTCAGGACACGTTCTTGTCCTTGGGGTGAGAAATTGACCCTAAAGGCGGATGAACCAGTAGATACCATCTGGTCAACGGCATGAGGATGCAGAAAGCAAATGGGAAACCACTGCATTAAAGATCTTAAAGATATCCCAAGAGAAACTCGTAAAATGAGTACATTTTACGAATTTCTCTATCTGTTAAGACATTGTGACTATGATGATGACGATGACTCGACAATTGTTGTGATATCTACGTTGATCTGTGAGGCATATGTTGCTGTCGCCGACGTACCGTATCCTGGGTTGATAGTGGCTTGCCTGGTTCCATGCTCGCGACATTAATGTACTGTCGTCTGCGAAGCTGTAGATTGGATTGGATGTTATTTCCAGCAGCGTTGATATACAGCAGAAACAGTAAAGGGGCTAGGACAGATCCCTGAGGAACACCGGCGTTTATTGAAAATACGTCTGATGAACAGCCCTCGACTACAACAAACAGAGATCGGTCGCTCAAAAAGCTATTCAGTCACTGGCACAGGACAGGAAGTAGTTCATAAGCAACAAGCTTGACCAGGAATCCCTCATGCCACACTCTGTCGAAGGATTTCGATAACTCAAGTGTAACAACACGGAATTCACCATAATTTGGATTGGTTTGAATTCATAACGCTATGTTCCTATCATAAAGTGATTATAAATAAAGTCCACCCTACTTTATACAATAAGATAGTACTGAAAGCTGATGCTGATGATGTTAATATTCGGTTAAAAGACAACATATCAGCTCCTTTCCATAGAACATCGTTATTTGAAAGAGGTTTCACATATAATATATATAAAGTGTACAACTTCATTCCTTCTCGTGTCAGAAGTCTTCCGATTCATATGTATAAAGTGGCTGTTAAGAAGATATTTGATTCCAGATGATACTATTCTACTATAATGTATTTTAGTTTATTTTTTTTTAGTTTTATTTTTTCATGTACTGTATATATTAGGTGATGCCTCAGAGTAACAACTGAACATAGAGGTAGTAAACAAACCACTTCAGCATGGCATGCTCAAAGCCATCATCTTTTGACACTTCAGCCTCCAAACATTGCCAACTAACCTGAAAATTCTTCTAATGCAACCCATGTTACAAACACTGCTCTGCACTGTCCCATCTCAAAAAACTGTTAAACTACACTCGAATATAGCACAGCAAGTCCGTAAAGCTTCACTACAGTTACCAACAAATAGCGAATTCGATTTTACTGACCAAGCATAAAAGACGCACAAACAAAACAAACGTTTGACAGTCGGAGGTTACCGTAAACAAATCACAGGAAAATTACATAGGCGTTGCCAGCTCCTCAAAATTTATGTAAGACAGAATTTGCGTTTATGATGAAGAAATATGCAGTAACGCAGTAGAGGTCAACATATCTATTGATTTTGCTGTAATTCTTCCCGAACCATCAAAATACCGTCTTCTTTAACGTAGAATGGAATATTTCTGGATACTATACAACTAAGACGATAGTAAACAATTATGATTGCCGTATCTGGTGGTCAATATGACAACGTAAGAAAAGATGTTGGCCTATTAGAATTAGTTGTTTACTACCTCTACGTTCAGTTGTTACTCTGAGGGTGATGCTGTTACACTGGTATGTATTTGTATTTATTTTAGATTTATATTTTATGTAATTTTTCTGCTCTGCAGATAATACAGTGGCTTCTAATCTATAGTCTGCTCATGATATAATGTCGGGTATATGTATAGGGACTATCTATTGAAAAATGTTTAATGTGTATTCAAGGGTTGAGTGGAAGAGCACTTTTGGTGAACTCCCCCTTGAGGTTTCTGATCAGTGTATATTTTGAATAATCCTGGGTTCCCTATTATTGTTCTGTACTGCTTAGAAATAAAGGCATTATTATTATTTTCAATTGCTCTGTTCCACAAAGTGAGTGACGTAGGCCAGGAGGTCACCTATAAGACCTATGCTTACGAAAGCTATACTGGCGATCATTTATAACGCTACTGGGTGCAACGGTATATTTTCTGTAAGAGTAAGATCCCAGAATTAGGGATAAGAGTAGGCTAAAATGAAAAAAATCTGTTCCGAATTTTGCCTTGTTTCAAGCGCCAAGATCTATGAAATTCACGTAGTATAAAATTAGTGACCCTGATTAAATTTGTACATTTGCCAAACAGCCCCAAAGGATCCAAATCGAAATTCACCGTCCTCCAACATTACCATACATGCCGTTCCATCAGCAAACTGTGAGTAAAATCGCCGTGGCGCGTATGTGCAGTTTTTCCATCCATCTTTTTTTGCGCAAAACGTTGATTTATTCGTAAATTTTATCTGGATCCTGAAAGCTTTTTGCATATTTATATGTACAGGCGTTCAGCAGAGGTAGACACGTTGTAATAAAGATAGGTGGCTGCCGTGTATGTACCGGTGATATTGAATCGGGCCACGGCACCACTGCCGATATACGCTCTAGATATATTCGGATCACACGTATATCTTCCGTAACAGTTTTTAATCCAAGACCACTGGAACGCATTTGAGGAAAACCCCGCATAGTGTAGGTGTGCTGCATGCTCGACAGTGTAGCCCTGTGACCGAAAGCGTGGACAAAATCGAAATAATCAACATACCAAAGGTGTCAGGAAAGCTTAGCAATACAGATTTAATTATTTAATTCTTTCAAATTCAAACTAATTCCCTCTTGCTAATGACAAGAAATACTTGAACAGAAAACCAGCACACACAGGACAGCACTTGCATCAAGTCTCATAAACAACGTCAACATCAACGAAGAAACAAGTTATTCGGACCTTAGTAGATCGAGCCAAGAATATTTGTGTAATATACGTTAACATGGCCGACTCTACACTAGGCCGGAGCCTTAGATGTGGCAACGTCGCTTAGCTGTCAAATAGTGGGCCGGTTACCGTGGGCCGAACGGCGGGCATTGCGCATTAGAGTTCATCTCGGTTGATAAATTAAGAAAAATGCTTTTTGAAAAAATGAGAATGGTGAAAAATGCCAGTAGTAAGTTTCTACTGGTAACAGTACAACAGTACAAAAATGTACATGTATTTAGATTTAGAGATTTTCCCTTCTGTTAGACATTTCTTATTTCCTTTAGATTTCCACTTTTTAGTTCTGTCAGTCTGTATTTTGTCTTAAACTGTTTCAGTGTAATTATTAATAAAAATATTTGCTACATTAACAACATTAATTCAAGCAGAATTTCATCAGTTTGGGATTGATTACATGAACAAATGCGTCTAAAACAAACTCATCTATATGTATATGGATGTATTCTTTTGCAATTTTCATTAAAACTGCTTTGTGCAATTGCCCAGAAACTTACTTTTATACCTATTGGCGTGAAATCAAAATTTTAACAATACCTGTTGTGAATAAGGACTGTAATTTGAGCTGTATACTCTGATGGAAGGGTTACGCCTACCAACTATAAGCTGTATGTATTTAATATACCTATCAAATAATTTTGTCCTTCATGTTCTACCAATAATTTTTGCAATGACAAGAATATTTATACAGGCTGATATTTCATCAATTTGTAAAACAATGTACTTCTCCGAGAATAAAAAACCCTCTGCAACAGTTTCAATGTAAGGCATATTTTCTGTCAGGTGCAATTTTTAAAGAACTGCAAAGTTTTGAGGAATATTTAGGATGGCGGTAAAATTGGCAACTTATTCTCTCTCACAAAATTGTAAACTTTCTTTGGCTGGACATAGAAAAGGTTTTAACATTAAATCAACAGAATCTTATAAATATACACAGCCCTTACGAGGAATACCTTTCACCCACTTCTTGCTCGTCTGGAGGAAAATTGAACACCCTATTATGTCCTTTATTGGAAGCACAATTGCTAGTGCAACCTGGTACTATACACTTTGCAGGCATCTTTCTATCTTTATAGTTTCGTTTGTGCAGGTAAATAATTAGAAACAGATTAAAAATCACCTTCCAATCTTCTTTTTTACTCTGGAAGATTACACTGATGCTAATGACTTAAAAACAAATAAAAGCTTGGCCCAGCTCGGCCCGCTATTCAGTGTTGCCATATTTCAATGCTCCGGCCTAGTGAGTAGAGTCGGCCATGACGTTAATCAATGGTAATACACAGCAGGGGCTGGAAGAAGAACGACGTCACATTAAAGAAGATCTGCCGAAGAACGTATATCCCAAAAAGCTAGTGGAAGCCACAATACAAGGCAATGGTACCAGCAGATACAGGGTGTCCCACGACGATTAAGACAAGCAATATGTCGGAACTGTACAGTAGTAGAGAATTATAATTTTGGGAGTGTAAATTAGAGCAAATGTTGTATCTTTTCTTGTTATTAATGAGAAATTTGTTTTTGGTCACGTGACGTCTGATTCAAAGTGTTATTAGTCGGACATCCTGCATATCAATGTCTTTCTGTGTTCCTCCCGATAAAACAATTCCAATGAACTAGCACACTTGTGGTCTAAAGTGATTAAATCAAGAGCTACAGGTACTTAAAGGATTGTACCACTACCATTCACTATGCTAGTGTTCATTTCATTTTTTGTCTTAATGGTAATGTCTGCAGCTCTTAAATTAAACACTTTAGACACCAAGTGTGCTAGTTTGTTGGAATTGTTTTATCGGGAGGAAAACAAAAAGTCACAAATATACCCCAAAATTATATAATTCTCTACTAGTGCTCAGTTCCGATATATCGCTTGTCTTAATCGTCATAGGACACCCTGTATATAGTATAGGTGCTGAAGAACACATGCATTTATTCAGTATACCATAGGTAAACAGATTATCAGATGCAGTCAGAAGGATAAGGCAGAATATAAATTTCAAACATGCTTCTCAAGAAGCAATGAAAACAAAACGAAACAAGAATAAACATGAAGAAACAACTGATGCTGAAGCTATGACAGGACAATCGATGAAAATAACCTATTCATTTCAGACTAAATACCTAGTAGTACTACTACTACTACCCATTTACAGTTTTTGGGTAATATTATCCAGGATAATTTGTCGAACAGCCAGAATAGATCAGAGTGCTTTGTTCGAGATTGATAAATGCCACAAGATTATCTTTATTTAAGTCTAATTTTCTTATTATGCGCAGTCTTTCCATTGCTTTTTTTGCTCAACCTGTTTTTTCTATGAGTAATTGCGAATCACGTGATATTATTATTTTGAAAAATTGTTACAGCACAGTTATACCTTATCAATGCTTCTATTCATTACCCTTTTTTGTTATGCTCCCATCAAAATCGAAAGGTATCGTAGGTGGGCTTGTCTAGTGGTCCCGTACTGTTATACGCTCTAGATGTATCATACGCGTATATCTTTCACAACAGCTTTGATTTATATACAAATCCTGGTTCGATGTACGCCCATAATCCATTCGTCATCCCCCATACCCTAATTTCTGAGGATTTATTTTTGTGAATATATATCTACTAGTATATAGGTAGCTGAGGGATCGCACATAAATAACACCTCTTCCAAAAATACAATTTGGGTTAGTTTTACATTCATACCGTGACGTACAATCAATATTGGACATATAACGCACGTACATGCATAGTTCTATCATTCTTCACTGACGCTTTTCTTTATTTCTATTGATTTTGTATTAGTCTCACCTATATGTTTGTTTGTTTATTTGTGAGCTTGTAAGTCTCCTTATAATTAAGAGGTCGGACCAAACATTGAACGCTAAAAATTTGCCGTGAAAACGATTTTGACGGCTTCAAATCCGTCGGACTAGCGGTTGTATCCACTGACTAGGGATGGAGCAGACAGCAGACAAGAGCTTAACGGTGCTCCTACAGTCCGGAGTAGTTTCTCCGGAAGATGCGTGGAGCTGAAAAGGAACCGACGATGGGCGTGATCGTGGCCGACTCTACACTAGGCCTGAGCCTTAGATGTGGCAACGTGGCTTAGCTGTCAAATACTGGCCCTATAGTTTCAGAACAATTATTACATTTTATATGTATTAGAGTTCATCTCGGTTAATAAATTAAGAAAAATACTTTTTGGAACTACTACTACTACTAATACCACTTACATCTGATGTCTGTTTCATCACAGTCAGACACTACAAAATAAAAATAAACGCAACCTGTTTCCTGCTGCAACTTCCACTTCCACTTAAATGAACACTCAATTTACTTTGTAAATTGTCACTTGAGCTAGAAAAATTCACTATTAGGTCACTGTGAAGCCATTCTTGCTGGTCTTGATTTCCCTTTCACTATCAAATCCTTTCGTAGGTATGCCCCAGACCATGCCCAGATGAGTTCTATTAACTGTATTTTTCTGTTATATTTGGGAGGTCCAGAAAACATTATAGGTACCACATTGTGCTTTAAAATAGGTCTTATCCTTTGAAATGTTTGTAAATTATTGTCTTTATCCTTATAAATATAACCAGCCCTTCCGAGGAATACCTTTCACCCACTTCTGTTTATGTCCCTTATTGGACGCACAATTGCTAGTGCAACCTGGTACTACACACTTTGCAGGCATCTTTTTATCTTTATAGTTTCATTTGTGCAGGTCAATAAGTAGAAACCCATTAAAAATCACCTTGCAACGTTCTTTTTAATCTGGAATAAGGTTATGTTGGGCTATGGTTTGGTAGTCCTCTACCCATGCCTCTACTGGGCTGCAACCTGGTACTACACGCTTTGCAGGCATCTTTTTATCTTTATAGTTTCGTTTGTGCAGGTAAATAATTAGAAACACATTAATAATCACCTTCCAACCATATTTTCTGCACCTGGAAGAATACACATGACATAACAACAAATGCAAACTCGGCCCCCAGATTCAGTGTTGCCATATTTCATGCTCCGGCCTAGTGAGTACAGTCGGTCATGGCGTGATAAATAAACAGGTGCGCGCTACATTAGAAAGAAATGGAAACAGTCATGTTAGCGCGTCGCCCGAAATTTGTAAAATTGAAGAGGAAGGCGATTTGCAGATGTTTTTTATCTCAATTCCTGACGCTTCATTTTCCAATATTTTTACATGAAATTTTCACATGATGTTTAGAAGGAAATTGCCCAGAGTGATATCGAAGCACTTTTTCATTTTTGCTTCTGGATTTTTCTCAAAAAAATTTCAAATTTGACGAAGAAAATAGGCAACTTCAAGCGATCATATTTCATGTTGAATCAATTTTTTTCAAAAAATGCTTCGACAGCCCCCTGTGTAATTTCCTTTTAAACTTCATGTAAAAAGTTCATGCAAAAATATTGAAAACTAGAGCGTCAGGAATTGGGATGAAATCACTTGAAAATGATCGTTTATGCTCTCCGTAGGAGCCGCCTTAAGAGGTGTCACATCCCTATTTGGGAGTTGGTATTTTTGTGAAATTTATTCATGAAGGTCTATAGTTTTAGTTATCGTTTATGCAGAAATGGTAATAATTATGCTATGAATATTGATCAAATACAGTTGTCCATCTTCATTACACAGAGTATTAATGAAAAAATTTAAAAAATCTAAAAAAATGCACTATACATACAGGGTGAGTTTTTAGTACCGGCTGGGTCGATAACTCCACTACTATAGAAGATAGCGAAAAAAGTTATATATAAAAGTTATAGCCACGGATATGCACCTTGCTCAGAAAATACTTAGATTTATACAGGGTGATCCATAACTACGTGGTGATGCAAACATGCATTTTTTTAAATAAGACACCCTATATATTATTCCATATTCAGATTCCACTAATTATTTCCACTCTTCCAATATAGGGCATTGTTACATTATACAGGGTGTTTCAAAAGTTATGACCATTTTTATATCCAAATCGCGGACAAATGAACGTACTTACTGTATATCAAAAAGTATTGAACCAAAAATTATTTTTTTTACATGAGAAGATTAAAAATATCCTCTAGTTTTGAAATCGGCTCTAAAAAAAGCCCGAAACGCATATTCGTGTTCAGGGTGATGTAAAATGCAAAATCCAAATTTTCTCTTTTTTTTCAAATGTAACCCCCAATATTTTATTATCCCAAAGAATTGCTTTTAATATGCTCTTTCATCTTTGTATAGCACTTGTTGTACCTATGTCCATCAGTTTCCGAGATATTTCGATTTTTCGGTAAATTTAAAATATAGCTTCTATTTGTGTACCTACTGAAATTTATTTATTTTGAGACAGTACTATCTGATTTGTTTTTTATTTAACGAACAACTAAATTATAAGGTCTTGATAGTATTAGATGAAGTCAAAACCCTAAATCATCGAGATAATAAAGTCAAGTATGCTGAGGAAACAATTTTCTAGGCGTCATGCATAATTATCAAGTAGTTTTATCAAGTAGGCTTTTAAAAATTGACAGTTTTCATAACCTACTCAATAATTCCGTACTGTGTGAAAAACCAGCTTTGAAAATTAATTCTTCTATTGAGGGTATTTAGGAGAATCTTTGAGAAATTGTCTACTAGCCTCTAGAATATATCAACTACGAATAGCAATATCCAGAACGGAGGGACTCTAAAACTAATGCGTTTAAAAGATTGAAGAATTATTTGGACTGTGTCGTTTCATATTTCATAGCCTACCTGATACATCTGCTTGATAATTATGCATGACGTCCATAAAATTGTTTCCTCAGCACACTTGACCTATATTGTCTCGTTAGTTCAGTGTTTTGACTTGATTAAGTATTATTATCGCCTTATATTTTAGTTGTTTGTTAAGCAAAAACAAAATTTGATAGTATTTTCTCAAAATAAATAAATTTTATTAAAAAATTAGAAGGTATATTTGAAATTTGTAGAAAAATCGAAATATCTCAGAAACTAATGAATGCAGCCATAATAAGTGCTATACAAAGATAAAAGAGCATATTAAAAGCAATTCTTTGGGATAATAAAATATTGGGGGTTACATTTGAAAAAAAAAAGAAAATTTGGATTTTGCATTCTACATCACCCTGTATACGAATATGCGTCGCGGGCTTTTTTTATAGCGCATTTCAAAACTAGAGGATATTTTTAATCTTCTCATGTAAAAAAATAATTTTTGATTCATTACTTTTTGATATACAGTACGTTCATTTGACCGTGATTTGGATACAAAAATGGTCACAACTTTTGAAATACCCTGTATAATGTAACAATATGCTATATTGGAATAACGGAAATCATTAGTATAATTTTAATATGGAATAATATATAGGGTGTCTCATTTAAAAAAATGCATGTTTGCATCACCACGTAGTTATGGATCACCCTGTATAAATCAAAATATTTTCTGAGCAAGGAGCATATCCGTGGCTACAATTTTTATATACAATTTTTTCGCTATCTTCTACAGTAGTTGAGTTATTGACCGAGCCGGTACTAAAAACACACCCTGTATAATAAAATATAAATACATCTAGTTTAATAAATTAGAAAACACGTTTTTAAAAGAAAATTGGACTAAAAAGTTACAACATAATGCTTAAAATTAGCTTAAAATAATAATGAACAAAAAATTCTATTCTGATTTAAAAAAAATAACGAGGGTGCTTTGTGCCATATTATTCGCAAATCGAGCGTCCTATGTTTTTTTCACAATCATATTAGTATTTTTCGTTCATTTTTATTTTAAGCTTATATTAAAAATTATTTTTTACTTTTTAGTCCGATTTTGTTTAAAAGCGTGCAGCTTTTTAAACTATTTACTTATTTATTTGTACTATTAATTACAAATAATTGCCACCTCGAAGGCCAGGCCTTGTGTGAGGTATTGGCATTTATAACTTGGAAATGTACATTTGAAATTTTGCTAACCTAACTATGCTGCTGCTTCCAAGTTGCCTACCCTTGTACTGCTATTCGTACGCCTTTCGATGGTTGGAACTTCAGTGGATCCACCCTGAGCAGCAGCATGCATTCTTCATCAATTTTATCGATGATCTAATCATTTTAAACTTGAAATTTGGATTTTTCACAAAAATAATTATAAGATGACATTGCTGCGCATTTATAATTTTATAGCAACTTTCAGATTTTTAAAATATTCTGCGGAAAATGAAAAACTTTATAACTTTGTTAATTACGCAGATTAAACACGGTCTTGCGGGAAATGAGGGTTTATGACATGCGGCTTACATAGGGTACGTCGAATAATTATTTTTTTGTAGCTGTAATGGCAATTTTTTTTATATATCTTTTATGTTCCGCAACTATGTTGCAACTGGTTTACCATGCTTTTCTATACAGGCTGTCCCGGAAAGACCGATGTTTAGTACAATCGTTGAAATGCATACCATTCATTTAAGTCGTTCCGTTTCTTGAAAAAGAATTAGTCTAAGATCCGAATATAAGACGACCTTCACCGAAGTGGTTAATGGATGAAAACCATTTTATATTAAATTTAATATGTTAAAAAACATATCGCGAGTGGGTTGGCTGAAAAATTTCAGTCCAGGATATGATTAATTAAATATTGAAAAATTAATTTTTTTTAAACATTTCACTGGTTTGTAATAGACTAATCACATACCAATCGAAAGTATGAAGCCCATAGAATATGCAAACGTTAGGTTGGCTACGTTTTGCTCGTCCCAACTATAGGGTAGGCAGGTATAAACAGGTAAATCAATAATAGTAATTTGCACCGGTGTGGTTAATGCATGAAACTTATATCAAAATAAAGATAATTTTATTGCAAACAGGTCGATATAGGGTTGTCTGCAAAAAATCAGTCAGTTTTTGATTATGTTTTGTTCAAATAAATCATTTCAATTTCACGGACATATGACATGCGCACTCTTGGCCGAGCTACACGCAGCTGCATACACGGGATAGTTCGCTCGGACCTCTCTGGCGCACGTATTCACTGGCAGCAATATTTTGATCTTTAAAATTCGACAACCGGAATTCCAGACTGATTTTTTGCAGACAACCCTATATCGACCTGTTTGCAATAAAATTATCTTTATTTTGATATAAGTTTCAGACATTAACCACACCGGTGCAGATTACTATTATTGATACCTGGCTACCCTATAGTTGGGACCGGAAAAACGTAGCCAACCTAACGTTTGCATATTCTATGGGCTTCATACTTTCGATTGGTATGTGATTTGTCTATTAACCAAAGCAGTGAAATGTTTAAAAAAAATTAATTTTTCAATATTTAATTAATCATATCCTGGACTGAAATTTTTCAGCCAACCCACTCGCGACATGTTTTTCAACATATCAAATTTAATATAAAATGCTTTTGATCCATTAACCAGTTCGGTAAAGGTCGTCTTATATTCGGATCTTCTACTAAATAAAGTTGCGTTGAAGCATGAGAAAAAGTTGTATCAAATAGTTTGACTTGGTAGTTGGTGACTTTGCCCTATATTTTTGCGAAAATTTACTATGTTGCTTAATTTTTGGCGATATCCCTTGGTTTTTTTATTATTTTTTTTATAAAATTTCGCAGAGTCTAAATTAGCATCGTTTTTATCTCACAAGATTTTAATGTTACCAGTGTATTTGATAATTTTATTTCAATATAAATATTATTTATATATAAATAATATATTTTGCAAGTAGTTTGTTCACTACTTAGGTACCTATGTCTTAATAGAGTACAATTCATTCGCCTAAACTTTTTTAGAGTTTAAATCTCCATACTCATATATTCATAGCTTTTTAACCAGACCAAATTTACTTTCGTTTTTTTAATCTTACTTTGTCGAATATTCAATACGACCTGCAGGCTGTTCTTATAAAAAATGAGTATCCGTTTATTATTGTAACATTCTATTTGTAACTTCTTAATTCGACACAAGCCCCGTTAATTGAAAAAATAATAACAATAATCCTTTCATTTTCCAGTTCGTCGCGTCCCGCCTCAATTCTCGATCCCGCCCCCTGGCGAGGCGCAAGTGAAGCTCGGCGACTCGGTGAACCTCACTTGCGTCGCGGTTGGCTCGCCGATGCCTTTCGTGAAATGGCGCAAGGGGGCAGCACAGGAACTGACACCCGAAGACAAGCTGCCCATCGGCAAGAACACCCTGGAGTTGCCGGATATCAGGGAGTCGGCGAATTACACCTGCGTTGCCGCCAGCGCGTTGGGCGTCATCGAGGCCACCACGCAGGTCAAAGTCCAGTGTAAGTACAGTTATTATTTGTTGTTTGAAATTTGTAGACACGGTAGATGTTTCAAAAGGTCTGTTTCGGACTTCCATTGTCTATATAATTTTAGTTTACAACGTTTCGATTGATGTGATGGTATCTTCAATCTTGATGACGATTGAAGATACTGTTACAAGTCTTTAGTCCGATTGGGCAAGGAAATACTTGGTACGGATTTCACTATTTATTTACACTAACCATGTAACAGTCTAATTTATCTGCAGTCACTACACTAATTTATATTGGTCCTACACTTCACTAATTTATGTCACAGTTCATTTATTTCGCGCGCGCCACTGGAACGTAACGTATTGCTAGGGTATTGCTTTCCACTGCACTCTACTGACACTAACTGTAACTGTCGCTGCCTGGCTGCTACTTATATAGATGCCTGCTGAACCCTAGCTACCGTCGGTTCTGGAAAGCTTTTGGACGTCTGAATTCTAGATCTCACGTAAATCGGCTCGGCCCTCCAGGGCCGGACTGGCATAATACCATATCAATTGAAGCTTATTAATCTAAAACTATATAGACAATGAAAGTCCGAAACAGACATTTTGATACAGTTTCATTATTTGTTCGTTTCAGAAGCCATTAACTATGTGACATCCCCAGATCTTCAGGATCACCCTAGAAATATACAATCGTTATCTTTCTTCCTATCGGGATGAAAACTCGAGTCGTTTAGTTTGAGGGTGTTAATTACAAGTCCGGTCGTTGTTTTGAGTTTAAGCCTCAGGTAACGAACATCAAAAATTTTGCTCATGCTCACCCTAAAAATTTAAATCGCTATTTGGCTCCTTATCTGCACGAAAACTCGTATCGAGTATCGTTTGAGCACGCTAATTGAAAATTTGGTCGCCGTTTTGAGTTTCAGCGTCAAGTAACGAATATCAAAAATTTCACAGACACTCAGACCTTCAAGTTCACCTTAAAAATCTAAAATCGTTATCTGGCTTCCTATCAGGACGAAAACTCGTGTCATGTATAGTTTGAGGCCGCTAATTACAAATCCAGCCATTGTTTTGAGTTGCAGACTCAGGTAACGAATATTAAAAATTTTACAGACCCTCAGATCTTCAAGTTTACCCTAAAAATCTAAAATCGTTGTCTGGCTTCCTATCGGGTCGAAAACTCGTGTCATGTATAGTTTGAGGGCGCTTATTACAAATCCGGCCGTTATTTTGAGTTTAAACGTCAGATAACGAAAATAGAAATTTTCTCAGATTCCTCAGATCTTCAAGTTTACCCTAAAAATCTAAAATCATTATCTGGCTTATTATCGGGTCGAAAACTCGTGTCATGTATAGTTTGAGGGCGCTTATTACAAATCCGGCCGTTGTTTTGAGTTTAAACATCAGATAACGAAAATAGAAATTTTCTCAAATTCCTCAGATCTTCAAGTTTACCCTAAAAATCTAAAATCGTTATCTGGCTTCCTATCGGGTCGAAAACTCGTGTCATATATAGATTGGGGGGCGCTTATTACAAATCCGGCCGTTGTTTCGAGTTTAAACATCCGATAACGAAAACAGAATTTTTCTCAGGTTCCTCAGATCTTCAAGTTTACCCTAAAAATCTAAAATGGTTATCTGGCTTCGTGTCGGGTCGAAAACACGTGTCATGTATAGTTTGACGGCGCTTATTACAAATCCGGCCGTTGTTTTGACTTTAAACGTCAGATAACGAAAATAGAAATTTTCTCAGATTCCTCAGATCTTCAAGTTTACCCTAAAAGCCTAAAATCGTTATCTGGCTTCCTATCCGGTCGAAAACTCATGTCATGTATAGTTTGAGGGCGCTTATTACAAATCCGGCCGTTGTTTTGAGTTTAAACATCAGATAACGAAAATACAATTTTTCTAAGATTCCTCAGATCTTTAAGTTTACCCTAAAAATCTAAAATCGTTATCTGGCTTCCTATCGGGTCGAAAACTCGTGTCATGTATAGTTTGAGGGCGCTAATTACAAATCCGGCTGTTGTTTTGAGTTTAAACATCAGATAACGAAAATAGAAATTTTCTCAGATTCCTCAGATCTTCAAGTTTACCCTAAAAATCGAAAATCGTTATCTGGCTTCCTATCGGGTCAAAAACTCGTGTCATGTATAGTTTGAGGGCGCTAATTACAAATCCGGCTGTTGTTTTGAGTTTAAACATCAGATAACGAAAATAGAATTTTTCTCAGATTCCTCAGATCTTTAGGTTTACCCTAAAAATCTAAAATCGTTATCTGGTTTCGTATCGGGTCGAAAACTCGTGTCATGTATAGTTTGAGGGCGCTTATTACAAATCCGGCCGTTGTTTTGAGTTTAAACGTCAGATAACGAAAATAGAAATTTTCTCAGATTCCTCAGATCTTCAAGTTTACCCTAAGAATCTAAAATCGTTATCTGGCTTCGTATCGGGTCGAAAACTCGTGTCATATATAGCTTGGGGGGCGCTTATTACAAATCCGGCCGTTCTTTTGAGTTTAAATGTAAGATAACAAAAACAGAATTTTTCTCAGGTTCCTCAGATCTTCAAGTTTACCCTAAAAATCTAAAATGGTTATCTGGTTTCGTATCGGGTCGAAAACTCGTGTCATGTATAGTTTGAGGGCGCTTATTACAAATCCGGCCGCTGTTTTGGGTTTAAACATCAGATAACGAAAACAGAAATTTTGTCAGATTCTTCAAATCTTCAAGTTTACCCTAAAAAACTAAAATCGTTATCTGGCTTCCTATCGGGTCGAAAACTCGTGTCATGTATAGTTTGAGGGCGCTTATTACAAATCCGGCCGCTGTTTTGGGTTTAAACATCAGATAACGAAAATAGAAATTTTCTCAGATTCTTCAGACCTTCAAATTTACCCTAAAAAACTAAAATCGTTATCTGGCTTCCTATCGGGTCGAAAACTCGTGTCATGTATAGTTTGAGGGCGCTTATTACAAATCCGGCCGTTGTTTTGAGTTTAAACGTCAGATAACTAAAACAGAATTTTTCTCAGGTTCCTCAGATCTTCAAGTTTACCCTAAAAATCTAAAATGGTTATCTGGTTTCGTATTGGGTCGAAAACTTGTGTCATATATAGTTTGGGGGGCGCTTATTACAAATCCGGCCGTTGTTTTGAGTTTAAACATCAGATAACGAAAATAGAAATTTTCTCAGATTCCTCAGATCTTCAAGTTCACCTTAAAAATCTAAAATCGTTAACTAGCTTCCTATAATGTCGAAAACTCGTGTCGTGTATAGGTTGTGGGCACTAATTATAAATCCGGCCGTTGTTTTGAGTTTCAGCCTCAGATAACGAAAACAGAAATTTTCAGACCCCCAGATCTTCAAGTTCGCCATAAAAATCTAAAATCATTTTCTGGTTTCCTATCATTATGAAACCTTGTACCATGTATAGCTTGAGGCACATAGGCGTAGTTAGGTGGGGGCTCGGAGGGGCTTAGCCCCCCCAAGAATGAAATTAGCCCCCCCAAAAATCCTAAAATAATTCGTTCTGTTAAATCCTTGTACGGGAACTTGAGCCCGCCAGATCCAGACTTAAGCCCCCCCAGATTTAGGGGCTTAACTACGCCTATGTTGAGGCAGCTATAATTATGTCTCATTGTTAAACTATAGCACCGACGCGACATTGTTAAACTATAGCACCGGCGCGACGTAGCGATTTTTTGATACAACTCGTATTTGGTCATTTCAACATTTATTGAAATTTGCTCAAACGCCCAGTTGCGATAACGATACTCTCTTGACGAACCGGAACCTTACCAGTAATTAATAAGACTAATGGGCAATACTGGGAAGATTACTTCGAGAATTACAAGTCACGGATCTCCGGACAAGGTTAAACTTCGCCCACTGATGTACTTTGCAGGCCCCCCACTCCCCTCCAGATCGTAATGGGTATTAATTAAATCCTGTCAAAGTCCCCC
Source organism: Callosobruchus maculatus (assembly GCA_951848785.1). NCBI lineage: Eukaryota > Metazoa > Arthropoda > Insecta > Coleoptera > Chrysomelidae > Callosobruchus > Callosobruchus maculatus. The sequence goes on along the minus strand of CATOUR010000104.1, from coordinate 165,625 downwards.
CTTTAATCACTACCCCTCTGTGGTGATTGCATCGAAGTCTAAGAGCCCGTCTGGGAATATTAAGTTTATTGACTCGGGGTAAATAGGAATTTCGGGGTAGCTCTCCATGTTCCTCCTTGCTGTTCGTTTGCTGATTAGACTGTTGCTGAATACAAAGTAGGTCCACCTTTATGTTACGGGGACAAACAAGGGTGTTGATGAGGTGCCTGATAGCTTGCAACGAAAAAATGGAGTCATTTTGACTGACTCAGTACTTCCAAAGTTTACGGAATAAATATAAGTTGGATCACTCTCCGTCGGCACTTTGAAGATCTCACATCAAAGCGATGCCGCGGCCGCACGCGCCAGTTAGTTTTTGCGTTAGTTTTTGCCAAAGTACAAGGGTCTTTTAGCGGGGACTTGCTAACGCCAGGGTTTTACGTATATACGAGGGTCATTGAAAGACTAGGTATTGACAGCCGATTTAGACATACAAATACAAATATAACGTTTATTTTGCTAATACACTAGGTAACTAAAGTAAAGTAAAACTATTACTAATGAATCTCAAATGATTTCACATATTGTAGCTGTTTCGTAGATACGTAAAAATTGGTTCAAAGGTGCTGAAGTATTTTTACCTTAATGTTTTGTTTATTTGGCATATTTTTGAGACCACAGCTTATAAAATTTATGGTATAATATATGGGTGATTCTACATTAAGAGGTCACTGATCATAGGGGTCAGGCGGCACAGCATATTTTTTCTTCATTTGATCTCATAATAGGATGTTTTATCAAAACAGCTACTCTGAGCATTTCTGTAACGTGGCCAGTTATTTTTCTCATTTTTTGTTGTTTTAAGGTGTACCAGGGGAGATATTCTATGCAGGGAAGATACAGCAGGGCAGGGTAGGATAAAATTTGAACAGGGAAAGGATTTTGACGGTAGTGTATATAAGAAAGACATGCTTTTACAAAATAAACTTTACTTAGAAACGCCCCTAACTAATTAATAAATGAGACTTAACTTTCTTAAACAACGTTTTGCTGTTAAATACAGCCAGTCAACGTAAATCAGAACTCTTGAAACAAATGAAAATACATAACCTGGCATCATATACATAAAAATAGCGTAAAGTTTCTTACAAAACAAAACATTCAATATTCTGACCTTTGGCTATTGAAATCAGAAACCAGCATATGCATAAAAATGTAATTCTTCATATCTGCTCTAGATGTCAACACTTTCAGTGGAAGAAAAAAAACCCGCTGTCCTTCCATAGTTTTTCTAAAATCTGGTCGTGAGTAATAAACAAAACGTCTCATTCATCAGTTCTCTGGAATTTTTTGCAGTTTTGTCGCAGATTTTACAAAAGACTACCTCATTATCTTCTTCCACACCAGTGCACATTGCTATGTAATGGTATTCAGTTCCCCTGTGTAATAATTTGACTATAGCACAAAACTGCCGTCGCAGTATGATGTTTTCCCAAATGTTGAGGATTGCCCTGCATCTTCATTGCATTTCGTGCTTGTCTACCAGTCTTAATTTTGCTTTTCATTTCTTAAGAGGTTTTAGTTCCTTTTCTCTTTCAAAAATTCTGTATTGGTCCACTGATCTTCCACTGATTACCCATTCAAACAGTCCCCTCTCTTTTGATAGATCTGCAAAGTTTTCTTTTAGTTGTTGGGAAATAGCTTCACCAAACAACAACTTTATCTTTTCTTTATGAATTTCTTGCTTTCCTAGTACAAATTGAGTTTCGTTGTCCTGACTGTGCTCACCTGTCCATATTTTCGGTTGGAGATAGTTGAAGGGCTTCGTTATTCGAACTCGACTTCTTCGTTGCTTTTTTCGCCATAACTTTTTGGCTTTTCTTTGTTCACGGGGAGTCTGTATTGTGTAAGACTTTCGCGGCCATGATCCGATGAACTGTTCTTGGGCTGTTCGGCCGGCGTCAACACGCTCCCCCGCCTTAGCTTCGGCGTGCTTCGCTGCTTGACGTTTCGCCAACACGAGTGGTCGGCATCCTCAGACGCTGATGTCATCTGTTCGGCGTATCCCGAGAGTCTCTCGGCCGCAAGGCAGCGGAACGTTTCGACGCCAGCCGAATAGCCCAAGAACTAACAGTTCTATCAGTCCACAGTTTTGATACTACTTTTTCTTTTCTTTATCTTTTTGTTTTTCATATTTTGCTAGATCATTTTTTATGCGCTGATGTCGTAATCTCTCTGCCTGATGGTTTTTTGCAAGGCGTTCTTCACGAGTCATTTTTTCCTGTTAGTCATTGTACTGTAAAGAAATTCATGTCAGATATCGGCATAGCATTAAAAGAACAGTATTACATTGCAATATGGCTTGTACAAATCATGACAGTATTCCCATTTGCTATATTAGTATCTCCCCTGAACATGTTGTCTCTACCCTGGCATCTTAGGAGGCAGGGTAGATATGCCAGGGGAGGAGCTTTTGCGCCAGAAAATAGATATAACAATAAGACTACTTAGAACTCTGAGACACAAAAATAATCTAACAATCTACAAACAAATTACAGCTAATCCAGGAAACTAATGAATCGTTAACATCAATTTTCATGAACTAATACTCACCAGTGGAAAGACAGCATTCACTGGAAACACTCGCCACCAACAAGCTTCTTGATGAAAATGGGCGCTAGCGAGACCGCATGGTTGACTCGCGCAATGCTTTCTGCAAACTTCATGTCACAGGCATACCATTCAGACCAAAGTCATCAAATATAAATGAAAATAAACTAGATATTTCAAAGATTGCAAAATGCCAGGGGAGGAGACGCGAAATATAAGGGACAAAGTTTGCCAGAATATATCTCATGGATAAGGATATATTCATTAATTGTACTATTTGGGTAGTGATTAGCATTTATACTAGTTCATGGAATAACTCACATTGAACTATTTAACTGTATTTAAGTGTATTTAAAATTACTGATTGAATGAAGACACATTAATGGGACATACCAGGGGAGGGACTTTTTCAAAGGTTAAAGTGTGATTAAGGCAAAACTATGGAAAATACAGTAATGAAATTCACTAGCACTAAAGTAGATGTTGAATACTAGGAGATACTAGCATTACTTTTAATACATTTTAGAATGTAGTATGTGTTTTTGGTGTGGCCGCTGAAAGTACCTCTTAATGTAGAATCACCCATATAGGAACTCGTATGTACAATTTTAAAAGATAACGATGTGGAAATGCTTTACATGGATGTGAATAAATATTATTGACATTTTGCTTTTCAGTGTCATTCCAAGTGCTACTGTAGAAACTAAATTGTTAAAGTTATCAATAAAAATATTTCCGAGCTCTAAAATATAATTCAGAATGTCTCTAGGTGGTATGGTAAGGCCACCTAATGAATATTTTGTCTCACTATACGCTTTTAGCGTGATACAATCCTTTAAGTACCTGTAGGCCTCGAATTAATCACTTTAGACGTGTGCTGGTTTGTTGGAATTGTTTTATCGGCTGGAACACAGAAATGCACAAATGTACAGGGTGTCCCATTAATAATTTTGAATCGGACGTCACGTGACCAAAAACAAATAGCTCATTGGATATATAATTCTCTACTACTGCCCAGTTCCGACCTATTGCGTGTTCTAATCGTCGTAAAACATGTATTTATATCCTTTATATTTCAAGGTTTACCACAAAATAAAGATGGATCTGATTGTCATTTTCCATCCGTTAATAAATTTAATTGATAAAATCAAACTTCTGAAAATATTATCTATTTCCTGCAAACAAATCCGAGATAACAAAATCCGATATTTTTGAGACACTGTATACACTTCGCGTTACACACGTTCAACCACTACTTTGCGCCGCCCCGTATCTCCTGGCTGACGTCGGTACACTGCTACCGGTGGACCGGGGAGACGGGGCAAGGGGCAGGCTGTTTTGATATTTTTGCGGAGTGATCCAACTTATATGTATTCCGTAAACTTTGGTACTTCCCACAGACTAAGATGATACCATTTTATTATTTTCTCATTGCATAAATCTATAGTCTGTGTCTGTCAAAAGCTTATTTAGGGCCCCCCAAGTGATTTTGTTTCGACTCTGTAGATCTAATCAGAGTAATGTAGTATCTAAGCAAACTTGTTTTTTTAATAATATTTTTTCTCACTATACTTTACTATACAGGGTGGCCAATCGGGTGACGATAATATTTTTTTTTTAGATAGCCCGTACCGAGACCTATCCAAAACACCCCCATGTATGTGTACCGATTATTGATAGTTTTCGAGTTATGATTTTTTTTTTGAAAACTTAGAGATTTTCCAGTTTGCCCAAGAAATCGTCAAAAACAAAAACAAGAATGCTTTTTGGCTTTTATTTTTTTCTGCATTTATACTCAGTATTAAGCCTATTTCAATATCCAATAAAGAGAACCTGTACATCCGAACAATAATTAAGTACATTTTGGGCCCAAAGTTTGAAATCTCTGTTTTTAGTCACGAGACCAAAACCTTCAAAATAAAACTAAAAATACTTATGCCTGGTTCAGGAGCTTCAAACTAATCTTAAAAACTTTGCAAGACATTGCAGTTTCGAAATAATAATGAAAAAGTAGCACTCATGGGGACACTTTGCGCCGTACGTGAGAGTTAAAGGGAAAAAGGCGATAATTTACGAATTTCCAAAATGATTTAAAAAACTATTATTTTGCTTTATTATGACAATTTAAAGAAAAAAACTCGTAACAACTAATAAACCTGATAATCATTGATGTTTTGATGACTTTTAATAAAAAAAACGAATACCCAAATTGTGATTTTTGAAGTGTTTTTGCTATGTACTATTGAACTTCTGCCAAATTAAGTTGCATGGAAAGTTAACAAAGGAAAGGAATAATAAAACAACAATCTGTCTTTTAATTCCATGGCGGAATTACCTGGGAAGCGTTATCGTAGCATACGCCATCCCTTTTACTTCCCACACCGATAGGTGAGGGGAGGATTGTGATCGTGAAAATTTTCGATTTTGAAATAGGTTTTTTGGGCGTTTTATAACACGTCTACATAGCGAAAATCCGCGTCACTCATTTCCGTCGTTCTGTCTGTCGGTCTGCCTGTCGGTCTGTCTGTCGGTCTGTCTGTCTGTAAGCGTTTTTCTAGCCTCGTAATCTCAGTAACCGCTGCATGGACTGTAATGAAATTTGGCGGCGGCGGAGTAATTAAAACAAAAATTTCAAATATTCCTCAAACTTCGTTTTTAGGCGTTTTAGAGGTTCTTGATCATTTTCTGCGTTTTTTTGGGTGGGGGTGGAATTTGGCTGTTTGGGGGGTGGGAGGTTGAAAAACTGAAAAACTTGTTGTATTCATGATAGGCTGTCTATTGTCAAGGAAGACCTAGCGATATAAATCACCTTTTTAGGTCCATCCAAACATTGCCTTGCCTATTACCGAAAATTAATTAACACGACTGCGCTTCGCCGACATGAGCTCGCAAAAAGCTACTCTGAAAGAAGGGGATGGCGTATGCTACGACATCGCTTCCCAGGTAATTCTGCCATGAAATTGGAAGTCAGATTATTGTTTTATTATACCTTTCCTTTGTTAACCTTCCATGCAACTTAATTTGGCAGAAGTTCAATAGTACATAGCAAAAACACTTCAAAAATCACAATCACAAATTTTTTTATTAAAAGTCATCAATGATTATCGGGTTTATTAGTTGTTACGAGTTTTTTTTCTTTAAATTGTCATAATAAAGCAAAATAATAGTTTTTTAAATCATTTTGGAAATTCGTGAATTATCACCTTTTTACCTTTAACACTCACGTACGCGTACGGCGCAAAATGTCCCCATAAGTGCTACCTTTTCATTATTATTTCGAAAGTGCAATGTCTCGCAAAGTTTTTAAGATTAGTTTGAGGCTCCAGAACCAGACGTAAGTATTTTTTATCTTATTTTGAAGGTTTTGGCCTCCTGACTAAAAACAGAGATTTCAAACTTTGGGCCCAAAATGTACTTAATTATTGTTCGGATGTACAGGTTCTCTTTATTGGATATTGAAATAGGCTTGATACTGAGTATAAATGCAGAAAAAAATAAAAGCCAAAAAGCATCCTTGTTGTTGTTTTTGACGATTTCTTGGAAAAACTGGAAAATCTCTAAGTTTCCAAAAAAAAATCATAACTCGAAAACTATCAATAATCGGTACACATACATGGGGGTGTTTTGGATAGGTCTCGGTACGGGCTATCTAAAAAAAAATTATTATCGTCACCCGATTGGCCACCCTGTATACAGGGTTGGGATAAAGTATGGAACCAAGCAAATAACTTTGGAATGGAAAGAGTGACATTGCTGAAAATTTGCAAGCAAGTGTAGTGACGTCTAATGCATCCGAAGACATTACGTTAGCTATTAATGTACTTCCGGTTTAACCGGAAGTACCGTCAACTTTTTTAATTTAAATGGGACACCCTATATATTTTTTCAGATTTTAATTCATCTCTTTTTTCCGAATATGTCCATAGTGGGTTTAGTATTTATTTGTTAAAAAATTTGTCTCACAAATTCGTCCGTGGCGGTCTGCGGTCTTCCCGTTTGAGGTAATTTTTTTGTATTTTTTTTTTTTAGTCACCGTCAAACGTGTTATAGGACCCCTGTCGGGACGTAAATCATTAAAAGTTGACACACTTCTTTGTGAGTTCTCACGCGATCGCTAAAACCGACTTTGAATGACCGGCATTTTAAACACCTGAAATGATAAAGCTTTATCTTTCCCGTTTTTACAGAAACTAATGCTAAACCCACTATGGACGTATTCGGAAAAAAAAAGATGAATTAAAATCTGCAAAAATATGCAGGGTGTCCCATTTAAATTAAAAAAGTTGACGGTACTTCCGGTTAAATCGGAAGTACATCAATAGCTAACATAATGTCTTCGGATGCACTAGACGTCACTACACTTGCCTGCAAATTTTCAGCAATATCACTCTTTCCGTTCCAAAGTTATTTGCTTGGTTCCATACTTTATCCCAACCCTGTATATTTAAGAGATTTCGAAAAAATAGTGGAAGACACATCAAATACTGAAAGTATTTATATTTTCGCACCCCCAAAAAAGTTTTGCCCCCACCAAATTAATTTTATAAATACGCTACTGCCTTTGCGACCAAATCATTGCCCGCAAAAAATATCCAAGAATCAATATTATAGCAGTATTACCTAAAACTACCCCACAGCATATCTCTAGACAAATTTCATCACAATCCATGCAGAGATGCATGAGATTACCAGGCTAAAGAAAATCCAACAGACAGTTGGTAAGAGTCCCCGGTAACAAAATTTTGTTTTGCTGATGCAATGCCATTCAAGCACAATTAAAATATCCCAACCCTAATCTGGACCCCCCCAAAACTAAATCCTGGATGAGTCCCTTGGTTTCTGTCATAGGCAGGGGTAATGTTCGTATGGACCTAAAAAAGTGCATTAGTGGACAGCCTATTATGATTACAACAAATTTTTCAGTTTTAAAACCATCCCAATTTCACCCCCACCCCAAAAAGTAGAAAATGATCAGGAACCTCTAAACCTAAAACGCCTAAAACGAAGTTTGAGGAATATTTGAAATATTTCGTTTGTTGCTGATCACTCCGCCGCCCTTGCACCGGTCTTCAAAATTATAGCGGCATTACCTACTACGACCACACAGCATATCGCATGCCCAAATTTCATCAAAATCCATGCAGCGGTTGCTGAGATTACGAGGCTAAAATACGCCAACAAACCGACGTGAGTTTTTGTTATCTAGATATCATAAAACGCCCAAAAAGCGCGTTAACACAAAATCGAAAATTTTTGCCGATCACAATACTCCCCTCACATATCGGTGTGGGAAGTAAAAGCCCCACATTTTTTGAAAAATTTCTGTGTATAAAAATGGATACCAGAGCCTATACCATTATTTTATAATAATAATGGGTATAAATGCACAAGGAATGCGGATTTAGATTATAGTTCTGTTTTGATATTTCCCTGATTAATAATTAGATTTATCTGAAGTTGCTTAAACAAACAAAAAAATATTATTTATTTGTATAGGAATAAATCAGGATAGTCGCATACAACAAAAATCTTTATTACAGATGTACAATCTACATCAGATATAATAATATAGTACATAAAAATATAATAGTCATCTAATCACATAATATCTAGAATAAATCACTAGAAATCAAATACTTATACACATGGAGAAAAAAATCTGGACAGTTAGAGATTCGAGCTTATAGAAATTCATAGGTAAGGCAAGGATATAATATTTAATACATCTAGAGAGCAACTAGTCCCCTATCTCATTCCGCATAAAGAGTTTGATAGACAATGTATCAACATACATGAAAATCAGCTCGGTATATTGGCTGCTGAAAAATAGTTTCTGAATTTATATTATACACTAATATTTAAACATATGTCTCAGTCAAATTTTCGAGTTAAGATATCACATATCTCACTATGTAGAAGTGATTTTTATAAACAATTTTCACATACACAAGTTCCACCGAACATCAGAGCTTTCAATGCTTCAAAAGTGAAGGTAAAGCTGTAAACTTAACAATACCATTGAATACAGGCATTTAGTAAAATTATTTTAGATATAAAGGTTTAAGAAATGATTACTCAGATTACTGGCCAAAATGTTATTAAAAAAAATTTAATTTGGATAATTTTTCAACTAGGTTGGCCTCATCAGAATACATTATTGTTATACACTGCCTCCACATATATCCAAATTCTCATACAAAGTAAAATGTATCGCTACAATAGCTCAAACATTTTTCACATACAAACACATATTTGACAGTTACACATCATTTCTTGTTTACACTTTTCTTCTTCATTTTCTTAAAGAAACCACAACATCCAGTGTCACTGGAAGTTTCAGTATCACAATTCAAAGCAATAGGAGTATTGCTGGGACCCCCAGTTGGGTCATCAATCTTACCATCATTGGTAGTCTCACTAGTCTCCTGACAATCTGTTGAAGTGAGACCTCCAAAAGTGCTGTGTTTGGAACCCCCATGCCAACCATTCATCCTACTATTTCTCGTAGCTCTGTCTTGCTCGTCAGACAAAACAAACTCATTTGTTTTTATCGACAAAGAACCTCTTTTATTTACAGTGTAAGTTATTCCTGACCAGTTAAAATACCCATCATCTACATAACCCATTCGATTGAACAAGCTGGTAAACAAGTTTCTTAAATACTCATAGTCTGGGGTCTCAAAAAAGTCTAATTTTTTCACATACCTCAAGTAAGTGGCCATTTCTTCGGGTTGGCCATCACACAATGCCTCAGTGCTTGTTGATATTTTTGTCTGTGCAATTTTTTCATACCTTTCTTTGATTGTGTCTGCCGCAAGCCCTTGCCAAGGTAAAGAACCTTTTAGAAAATAAATGAACATATAGCCCAGAGCTTCAAGATCGTCTCTACGACTTTGTTCCCTTCCTAAATGAGTGTTTATCGATACATACCTAGCAGTGCCTGTCAATGACTGGTGCTCCCTGTATGGTATATGTTTATTCGTTTCTACATGGATATATTCCTTAGCTAGCCCAAAATCTATTATATGGATAACATTATCGTTATTTGTACTTTTACGCCCAACAAGAAAATTCTCAGGTTTGATATCTCTATAGACGAGATGCTTGGAGTGAACATATTCAATCCTATGTAATAATTGTATCGCTATCATAAGCACCGTCTTGAGATGAAATTTACGTTCGCACATTTCAAAAAGGTCTTCAAGGCAAGGGCCGAGCAGCTCCATTACAAGAGCATTGTATTTGCCACATGGTCCAAAATAATATATCTCCGGTATGCCCTGATGGCTTCCAAGTAATTTGTAATATTTGTTTTCTAAGTGAAGCTGGGGTGTTTTCGTTTTCATTGGTTCTAGTTTGATTGCGACAGGTTCGTTTGTATACAGATTTTTGCCAAGTCTCAATTCACCAAAATTACCACAGCCAATTTTTTTGCCTAGTTGGAAGTTGGGTCCAACTTTTGGGGTCTGTTTGATTCCGTTTGAAGGACTCTGTCTAGATTGTATTGAATCATTTCTAATATAACACTTGGAGCTGTTTTGTTTTGTATCTGTAGCCATGTTAGATAATATTTTTCCAATTTAGAAACGAAAATAGATTGTATAACAGCCAATTATTTACACTTTTAATACATTGTTACACTAGAATGATTTTGTATGAAAAAATATTGGACTCATAACAAACCAAGGGTTTTGCAACATTCTATAGCAGATCGTGTTTTTTTTTTCAATAATCTGGAGTAAACAGATTGATCCTATAATTCTATTAGCATCTTCTAGACCTCTAATATCATATGGCTTCCACAATTGTTTGAATGTGATATTTCTGCTTCTGTAATTATATGTAGCTAATAATGTTGAAATATATATTTAAAAAATTATGCGACTTACGTTCTTCATCACTTTGGTCCACAGTTATTTCAAGTATACAAAGTATTCTTCAGTTTATTTTCACATCCCAATGTTTAGTTTATGGTGAACTATAACGTAAAATAACTTTATTATCAATTAATTTGCACTATACTTTCAATGAACTTACACCTCAAACAAAACTGAATCAGATATATTACGTTCTTCTTGAGATTTTTTAAGAAATTCAAGTTTGAATCGGCCGATTTCCATAAACTTGTAGTTTTCAAGTTTTTTCTTGTTCTACACAGTTACAGCTGACAATTGCATTAAATTTGACAGCGGCAAGACTGATGCACATTTTGTTCGAATTATGTTCGGGAGTACACGTCTCTGCACGCTACTCAACAATAACTAGCATCTGTCTCTGTTTATCTCCTGGACTAATTGTCATACTATCTTTATCTTGTGCTACTATGAACGTCTTGGGAACAAATTATTACAGTGTTGCCGCCGCTCCACTTGTTTACAACGAACTACTACGAGGGGATCCTACAGTTATGTGAACGTTTTGCTTTTCTGTGATGCTTGTCTATAGCTGAGCACCTGATTATTTTTTTGATAAATGAGGACCCTTAAAGGACAAAAAAACAAAATATTTATAAATGAATAGGTATTTCATTGAAGCTATACTTATGCTTAGCATATGCTATGAATGTCCTACTGCCTGTTTGGAAAAATGCTGTCTGAAGAGTGCCACAACTATACATACATATAACCAAAAACCAACCCTGTGGAATTACATTTTTTACAGTTTAATAGCCATTTAAGGCCATAAACACTTGTTTTAACCTTTTTTAGATTCCTAGTTTATCGAATAGCATCTGCCAACTTTTGATTAAGACCCCGTAAACAAGAATACGATACGCCGCCAATGATCAATTATCTTAATTCAATTTTAAATGGAACATATCAAACATATGCGCTTCGAACAAACCTTCCCGACTTCCACATATGCCAACTGTCAGTTGTCAGAAAGTTTTGTTGACATATCTTTTCAGTAATTTTTACAAGCCACAAGTGCGTAGTGTTTTGTTCTGCAGATGTTTTTATTTTTCTCAAATCGTTCTCAAAATCAAAGAGGGGATCAAAAACTTGGTGAATTATAGGAAGCACCAAGATCTAAATATAACCATGTATAAGTGAAACGCCGGTTTTTAGTACTGCTTGCAGTACATAGACCATTTTTGTGTTTTGGAGTGGCTTGGATTTAAAAAAAGTGCAACAACTGCATCTATGAATAATGTATATCTTGGTGCTTTTATTTGGTTTACCATTCATACATGGAATAGGTACGTATTTTTTGGGTGTTTTATTTCTTATTTGGATCAAACTGATAGTGTGAAGTCCCAGGAATAAAGCTACAATAATCTATGAATCTATTAATAGATAGTGGCTTGAATGGCTCTGGTATAGTGACAATGGACCTTTTATTTCTACAGTAACTTTGCAGATAGTGTCTCTTAGAAGGCCTAGAATATACAATTTTATCTGAAACCTGTTGGAATTACTTATTTACTTATATAGGGTGTAACTAAATAACATTTAAGGGGGTGATTCCTTATCGAAAAAAGATAGAACCTTTCATATAAAAAAACCTCATTGGAGCATCCCTTGTTAAGATACAGCCCCTTAAAGGGGGTACATAAAATTTGTTTACCAATTTTGGGACTGGTAGACTTTAAGTATCCAAAAATTTCCTAACGATTTTACCTTTTTCGTATACAGGACGGTCTAATATGTCACTTTCAACAAAAATATTCTTGGCATTTCCACATTTTCACCCAAAAAAATGTTTCTAAAAAACACCGATTTTCACCATATATCGAAACCGAACAACAACACAAAACAACCAAAATCACCACGGAACGTCAAAGTTATGATATGACATGGAACGTGTGGCACCCATCGTCCACTCAGATTTTGCGACGTTGCCACATCACGCTGAGATGTGATATTATTGTTTTATATATTTTATTAACATTCAATTTGTCATATATAACTATACATAATTATATAAACTGCTATGCTGTTTGTCGCATTTGTATTCATATTTGTTAGTTTTGGTACCATTTCCCGATAGAACTGTTATAATTCATTAGTTCCATTCTTCCGGCAGGCATCAGTTTATTTGTGAGATTTGGCAACGTCGCAAAATCTGAGTGAACGATGGGTGCCGACACGATCCATGTCATATCATAACTTTGACGTTCCGTGGCGGTTTTGGTTGTTTTGTGTTGTTGTTCGGTTTCAATATATGTTGAAAATCGGTGTTTTTTAGAAACATTTTTTTGGGTGAAAATGTGGAAATGCCAAGAATATTTTTGTTGAAAGTGACATATTAGACCGTCCTGTATACGAAAAAGCTAAAATCGCTAGGAAATTTTTGGATAACGTTCCATGTCATATCATAACTTTGACGTTCCGTGGTGATTTTGGTTGTTTTGTGTTGTTGTTCGGTTTCGATATATGGTGAAAATCTGTGTTTTTTAGAAACATCTTTTTGGGTGAAAATGTGGAAATGCCAAGAATATTTTTGTTGAAAGTGACATATTAGACCGTCCTGTATACGAAAAAGGTAAAATCGTTAGGAAATTTTTGGATACTTAAAGTCTACCAGTCCCCCAATTTTTTTCACAAGCACTAAGAAAGTCACAAATATTGAAATTAACCTCATGGTTTCTACTACCAAAAAGACACTTAGCCAGTAATTCATTTGGTTTACCCCATGGTTCTAAGGGGTGGAAAATGCAACTACTAAAATGTATTTCCAATGCAACTTTTTGTCTTATTATTTGTTTACCATTTAAAAATTTATTTCCGATAGCCTGTTTCATTCTAAACAAAAAATGTCTCTTAAATTTTTTGCCTAAAATAAACCAGTTCACAGCAAAAAATTATTTTATGATTATTTTAATTTAGTTAAAAGTAATGGTAAGAGGAAGGTAAACTGATTTTGGTTCTTTAAGAGTTGGTTTGAAGATAGCTATGCTTACATTACTTCGTACCAGCATCAGTTATTACTCCATAATTTTCAAATCAAAATATCCTGAGGAGTAGGTTCGTTTTTGGTATAGAATTGAATGTATGTAACATGTAACTAGCATCCTCTATCAGAGTCAGTTAAAAAAAAATCATAGTATTCATGTACTAGCTTCCAAAACAATTTATGTGAAATTTTATTACAATGGTGCCAGTAGTTTCAGCAAAATCGTAAGAAATGTATATAATTTTTTTTTCTTCAATGCCCTGTATCTTGAATACAGATGGCATTAGGAAATTTTTTTACCAAGCAAACCACAATTATTATTTTTAAGTTTTCCAACTATCCTAGAGACGGTCATCTTTTTTTTTGATAACCCTTTCGATAAACTGAATTTTTTGAATTAATGGCAAAAAGTGCTAAAGGTGCCCTACTTGCCTGGCTTTGCCTCACATTACTACTACTACTTTTGAGTTAATCATCAAAACTAAAAACAAGCATATAGTACAACCTTTACTACTCAGAACTTATATAAGATGACATTTTGCAAGTATGATTGCATTCAACATCTTTTATTTCATTTTCAGCTCTGCCTGGACCACCCACAAACGTGAAAGTCTCAGAAATAACAGCCACATCAGTAAGACTAACCTGGTCGTACAACGGACCAGATGGCCTGCAGTACTATGTCATCCAGTTCAAGCCGAAATATGCCAATCAGGCATACAGCGAAATTAGCGGGATCATCACCATGTTCTATTCAGTTAGAAACCTTAGCCCTTACACTGAGTACGAAATGTATGTTATTGCAGTTAATAATATTGGGAGGGGCCCACCTAGTGCACCTGTGTTTGTCACTACAGGAGAAACTGGTAAGTTTCGTGCAAATTTAATCTAAAAAAATGCCTCATAAAAAGCTCGTTGTTAAAAAAACAAAAAATTGACAGGAGTAGAAGGGGAGCCTAAAGTTACCCTTCTTGGTATAATCAAAGTTATTACTTAATTTTTCTATAATTCTTATTCAAATTCTGAGGTGATGCATATAATTTCAATAAGACATTTATATGTTTTTTTTTGAAAATGCTCTGATAGTGGTCAAGTTAAATATAAAACAAATTCTACATTGAAATATGTGTCTTATGAATTCAAGTCAATTTTAGGTCCACTAAATACACATTATTCTATCTAGATCTAGATATAGTTTTTTGTCTCACACCCGTATGCACTGTTTGGCGATTCTAATCCTAGTTCCCTAATCGCATCTTGCTAATCTTTGGCATCTAGCCATGCACCGTCAACAGATTAACTAATCCAGATTGGAGATACGGCAAGGTTGTGTTCGCAAGATTGTTTTGACAGTGACAGTGTCAAAATTGTCAGTTTGCGGTGCATAGTAAACAAGTAATCTAATCCAGGTTTACGTAACTAATCCCGCAATTGAGTTACGGTGCATACGGGTGTTAGTATCCTAGATCAGGTCTTTATCTGTTTTATTTTGAGTACAACATTATAATTTTTTATATTATACTTCATATACTACTTCATATTTTTCAAAAATTTACCATATGATCTACTTGTTTTTTGCAAATATGCAGTGTCTATACTTATAGACAATGCTCAAGCAAAATTTGAATCCATAGTGTTGACAGAGAGTGATAATATGTATTATAAAACATATTTGAAGTTATGAAGTATGAATAATATTATGTATTAACTCAATTTATCTTACCTATTTTCACGCTTCTATCATCACCTGTATTGGTATTAAAATGGATGTTCATCCCTTTGTGTAAGTCACATTCTTTACAAGTACCTGCATTATAGACCTGCAACATCTGTACAATAGGGTACTTGCAGAAAAAAATATGTCGTTTACGCGTTCCTTAGAGCCTAGTAAACATGACAAAATCACTTGTTTGGTTTTTTGGAATCGGCTGTGAGAGATATTCCAAAAATTATTTCAAATGCCGGAAAATGCCGCGCAAACAACCTCTGACGTCAGTGATATCCTATAGTGATGGGATGTAAAGTATTGATATTTGATATTGATACCCAGTGCTAACCTAACATTTTGACATTGATCATTATAACCACAAAACACAGTCACACACAAAAGTACAGAAGAATAAAAGTTAGGCTAGATTACTAATTCACTTTATAGGGTTGGGCTTGAATTAGATTCTATCTTTGGATTCATTCATAATGGGATGCGCCGAAATAAAATGATGGCTTCGATGGAATCTCAGTCACAAACAGGGATGAACTGTGATACCTATCAGATGTAAAAATGTATTGCAACGAAAATGCTAGTGGGTTAATTGCCTGTCTCAATTATGTTCAAGTATCAATAAATTGAGTCGCATTGTTAAAGAAGTCAGATCATCTCTAGTCGAATACGCAGTTGGCAAACCTGCAGCAGTGTCGATTGTCGATATCGATAAGATACCTATGACGTCAGCCCCTGTTTTAAGTCACGTGCAAAAATTTGAATATATCCTAATTTTATTTTGCAAATATCTTTTTTTGGCCGTCAGTAAAATCATGTTTTTTGTTTCCTACTGTTTCTTGATATGGTTTTCTTTACACTATGTATACTCCCGAGGCGATTTCACGACCTCTGCAAGTACCCTATTGTTTTATCGGGAGGGACACAGGAAGGCATAAGTAATTTTGAATCGGACATCACATGACCAAAAACAAATACCTGATTGGGTAACACTATAATAAGCAAAGCTACAACATTTGCTCTAATTTACACCCCCAAAATTATAATTCTCTACTACTGCCCTGTTCCAATATATTGTTTGTCTTAATCGTCGTGGGACACCCTGTATTTTAGGGTTATAAAAAAATCTGGTAATTGACTTATTGGTGAAGAAATAATCTGCAAAAAATCTAAATCTTTTGTCCTCAAGATCTATTTTGTGTGTTTTTTGACTCCTGATCAGTTTAAATGATTTTTAATTACCCTGACATGGTCCATTAAATAATTGTTAATTTGGATAACAGACAAAGTATTATATCATGTATTTCTAGCTGTATGAAAATCTGAAGAAAACACGCTATTGAGGACACAGTGATTTGTTGGCAAACATCCATAAAAATGAATGTACATTGAATATACTAGCAGCCATTACAGGATTATATTTAGCTTTGTGGAGTCATTGAATTGATTTATCTGGGGGCGTTATTCTATTACGAAATTACAAGGAAAATAAATAACAGATGCTCAATTGCATGTGTCTCATTAAATCAACAAAGGAAACGGATATTAATTAATTTATGTGTTTAATGGCGCTCTCAACTTGCTCTTGAAGACTAATTGGTAAAACTTAATAGATTATTTCATTAATGATACAGAGGAGTATCCCACTACTATACTGGGTGTGACATTAGAGAGAATGTTTTTGAAAATCGGTACACTTGCGGCAAAATAATAAGCAATAAATTCTAACAAAAAAACTTAAAAAAAAAGCTTTTATTAAAAGGTAAAAAAAAAAGAAAATAAAATGTTCCTTTAGAGTATTAACTATCCACGTATAGCCTCATTATACATGTATATGAGCATAAAAGCTTGTCGCGAGGTTTACGTAAGTACTTATAAGAATTCAATGGAACTGAAATTTTAACACAATTGAAGTTAGCAGACCAAGTTAGTTAACTGAATAGGTACTAGTTAATTTACACAAGTAAATCGTGCGACAAGCTTTTATGATCATTAAATTTTGTATAATGAGGCTATAAGTGGATAGTTAACACTCTAAAAGAACATTTTATTTTCTTTTTTTAGAACCCTTTAATAAAAGCTTTTTTTTTAAGTTTTTTGTTGGAATTTATTTTTTACTTTTTAGTTAACTTGCATTTATATCAAACAAAATTTTTATTTATTCTCGGCAAGCCCTTTTATTTGATACCCATATTGCAGAAGTGCATTAAAAACTATTTCACGCCATATTGGATGGTCCGCCATAGTTGATCTAGAATGACGTCACATTATTTTTTGAGTCACTCTCAACAAGCCCTTTTGCTGTGCAAAGACTCTCTTCTCTCAGGTCGTAAACAAGGTTCATGCAGTGATACAACAACTCACCGACTTTAAATAGTATATTTTCCCCAAACACTTACTACAAAACACATCATCGTATTATATCTAAAAATACATATTATTTGCCATCATTTGAACGACAGTTTCTAACTTAGAATTTGCGCTATCCTGATATCCACTCATTTTCGTAGATTTCCTTTTATTAGACATCATGAAAACCTTAAACTAAACTAAAAATATAGAACTACTCCAAACATAACCTTAAAACTGTGTGGTCCACTACTGACACGAGCTTATCCCTATTACTTTCCCAAAGTTAGTCCAGCACCCCAAATGTTCCTTTACAACTTATTATTGGAAAATCCCTACCGCAGATCTTCTTTACCACTTACGTCGCTGTCACAGTCATACACACCGTCTGTCCGGTCTACCCTTCGTGGTTGCTCGGTGCACCAGCGGTTCGTCAGCTACCCCCTCACCTCATGTCGATGTCGTCACCGTCGTCGATATAACCTGGTGATGACCACTGCCTAGGTTGTATAAATGGAACCCGTACAGTTCGATCAAGAATCTCCTGTGACTGCTGCCAGATTCTTGCTCACACCGCAAGCCTCTAGTTGAGCGCCAAATGCAAAAACTCTCTTCTCTCAGGTCGTCAGATTCATGCAGTGATAAAACAACTTGCAGGCTTTGAATAGTATATTTTCCCTAAACTCTCCTAACAAAATTCATCGTTTGACTAAAAATGACATCAGTGGGTCTATTGTCAGTGATGACATTCCATTGACATTCCTCTCATTAGATTGTCATTCTCCTTAACATCCACTGGACGTTCTCATATCAATATGGATACCCATATTGTAGAAATGCATTAAATAACTATTCCACTATTGGATTTAGAACGACGTTATACAGCTTATCGTGCATTGTCATCCAAATTAAACGTGTATACAAAATTTCAGCATAATTGGTTGAAGATATCTGCTTCAAAATTGAGTTGCAAGATTCCACCCGAATAAGCGTACATACATTGTAAGTTAAATTAAAGCGTTTAAAAAGATGTCAAATAACATGTTACTATAGGTATTGAATTTTTAATGTTTCTCCTGGTATATACACATTATTACAGCAAACTCGAATATTAATGTGGGAAAGGGTCAAACATATGCAAACCATATGGTTGTGTAGTGGGTCAATAAATACACATTTGTTTTACTTCACTAATGCATATATAATTACAGACAGTTGCAGGTCTTTAAAACTAATAAAAGTTTTAATGATTCTTAAAAGCTAAGGAGATATTACATACTAAACAGTTTTTCACAAGCTTGACTCAAGGCTATATATTTATGCATTATACTACAATTCTAAGGAACGAGTGTAGTGTGCACTGTTTTTATCATACGGATGATTCAGCAATGATTTCTATTTTTTGCTGGAGATTTTAAACAATATGTTTCATATAACTAAGACTGTTTGGAATGGAAGATTAATTTTATGTAAACACGGGGAACGAGAAGATAAATCGGGAGAACGTTTCCTGGTTTTTAATAAATACAGTTAAAGCAGGCTCTTGATTTTTCACTTAAATTTAATGAATGATATTTTCAAATCAGTAGTCAGTTTTTTAATATATTATGTTCACTGCTAGATAATTTTTTTGAGTTGTATTAAAAGTCCAAAAATTATGATTTTTCTTCAGAAGTGCCTGGACGGTAATGAAAAAATTTGCCACATCGCAGATGATTATTTTATTAATTTTATTTAAAGACAAAGAACGTATTTCACAGCAAGCACAAAATTATTGATAATAGCCCCACTGGTTTAAGATATACAAGTCCAAAATAAGAATAATATCATATGAACAACATATGCTGTGAAAACCAGTAATGTAATGGATTCCTTAGCTATTGAATCATATATTGATTCATGATAAACAATATCCTAAATATTTTACTTTTATTTCCTTAGCCGACTCTACAAATGAAGGAGCCAGTAAGTTGTCATCTATCAAGCTTTAATATTTATTTTTTGCCAACCACATTGCATTTTTGCGCACTTTATATGCTACTTAGATAGTCAACATTGAATTTCTGTTTTCGATTTTTAATGTATTAGATGATTAAATATTTAGGCTTTATGTTAAAGTTGTGCCATTAGTATTGGAGTGAGGTTTTCAGCTGTGGCGTTTCAAGTTATATTTGAGCAGCTTTGATCTTTTGCTTCATTCGATACAAAGCTTCAATACATATAACTTACTATTCATTCCAAGTATTTTTACTTCGACTCTGTCAAGTTGTTGTAAAATGGGTGACAAGGTTTTGCCATTCTTTTTCCACTGATCAAAATCACTATCAAAATGGAAGTAAAAACAGACAAGAGTGGATTTTAAAGCACAAGCATTGTCAAATAATATCCAGCTTGTTAACACTTATACAAGTGAAATGTTGAATTGAAAATCCATCTTTGTGTGACTGATGATTTTGCATAGTTTTTATTAATTTCTAGTAATGTTTTCTTTTCTAAATGGGGAGTCTTTGTAATCCCTAAGCGGTAGACAAATCATAAATAGATAATTTTGTCAGTAATTTTAATATTTTTTTTGTTGTAGAACCTGGAACTGCTCCAAGAAATGTACAAGTCAGGCCACTCAGCTCAAGCACTATGGTCATTCAATGGGACGAGCCGGAAACACCAAATGGGCAAGTTACTGTAAGTATACCAAACTTACGATTTTACGGACACAGACAATATATAATATATAATATACGAGAAAAAAAGAGGACAAAAAATATGCAAATACTTGAAATGTTTAACTTACAGAAAGCTCAGGCAACAACATTGACAAGGAAGTCTCATGTAGGTTTACCAACTGTGGAAATGGAGGGTCACCCAATGGTCAAGTCACCTTTCGTCAAGCTTTTGGGGATCAGCATCAACATTAACATGTCCTGGCACGACCACGTCATCAGTATTGCTAAAACGGCATCCCAGAAGCTTGGAATTTTGTTCCGCTGTAGGAAGCTGTATACACCAAAGGAACTACTGCTGCTCTACAAGGCACAGATCGACCATCGTTGGAGTATTGCTCCCATGTCTGGGGATGCGCTTCGAAGCACTCTCTAAAGGTCTGGACACTATCCAGAAGAGTGCAATTAGACTAATCGATACGCCTAACCTCACAAAGGACCTCCACAGCCTGGAACATCGAAAAAGGGTGGCTAACCTGTCCCTGTCTTACAGATTCTATCACGGAAAATGTTCGAGTGAGTTCTCCCGGATCATCTCGCAGCGCTTCTACAGCGCCATAGGCTTTCAGACTTTCCAGGAGGCTGACCATAAGAAAAATGAATCGCGGACATTTTCAAAGAATTGGAACCCTTAAACTGAGCTTAAAAATAATTTAATTACGTATTCTTTGGTATTGATTCTTGCCTTGAAGAGCTGAGATTCGAATCTTGCAGTATTTATTTATATTTTCGTATTTTTCAGGGTTATAAGGTCTACTATACGACCAACGCCCTACAACCGCAGTCGCAATGGGAGTCGCAAGTGGTTGACAATAATTTATTGACAACGATCAGTGAACTGACACCTCATACGATATACACGATACGCGTTCAAGCCCATACGTCCGTAGGTCCTGGTCCTCTCAGTGCTCCTGTACATGTTAAAACACAGCAAGGTATTTTGTTTCATTTTTACATATATTTAAAAAATGTTTAATGTTAATGTTTACTTTGATTTACTAGATTTGTAAAGCCAGGTTTTATAACGGGTATGATGAGTGAAATTAGGGAGTTATTGAAATAGTGCCGTCCTTAAACTAATAGTGACAGGCACTGCCTGACCTTAAAATTGTCTCTGAAACAGAGATATTGATGCGTTCTGTTAAGCGCGGATTCAATTCTAACCTGAAAAGGGATGGAACTTCGGTTTCATTTTTTGTACTATGTTTTGTACATAGAAGTCCATGATTTTTACCTACGTTTCAATCACACAGCAACAATAAAAACTTCATAAAACTATTATTGACCTGCTTTCACCTATTTAGATGGTATATTTTATATCCTATCATTATCAATCATCAATATACTTATTTGTCAAGTGTACAAATAAATATTAGTTCTAGTTCTCAAAAAGCTTATCCTATTTATGGTTATGTTCTCTAGTCACTTCTATTAGACATTAAATCCCGCGTCTCAAAGCAACGATAAGAATCATATGTCAAAATAGTGCCTTGGCAGTGCCGCGACATAAGGCATCGATAAATAGTGGCAGGCACTAAGTTTATTACTGTCAGGCAGTATTTTGTTTTAGTGCGCATGCTTAGAAATACGGCCAGCAATTATTAGTGCCTTGTTGCATCGCGTCTTCAATAACTCCCTATTAAAACCACCATATAACTTGGAATGGTGTCTGACTCTATGGTGCCCCAAGCAAATTTGACTCACATTTTGCTGAAGGAATGGCATATATGCTAATTCTGGAGGATGGTGGACCTCCGTCAACAAATTTAAGAATGTTTACACATAAAATTCACATTTAATATTTAATTTTCTGTGTAAAAATTTTTAAATTTTTAAAACTGAATTGTTATTACTCAACATTTTCAATTTATATTTTTACTTATTTATTTTTTTGTCTTCATATGAATTTTAGTTTTGAACAAGGCGTAAAATAAACGCCGAAACGTTGGCATTTTTGAGGAAAAAACCCTCTGTAGTACTTTATCCCTAAACCCGAAGAACCTTCTATCGAAAGAATAAAAAATCGGGGATAAGAATTATTTTCTACTGTGTTGCTATAAAAAAAATGTGGACGTTGTACGAGGTGGACCTCATTCTAGGAACTTCCCCGACTCAAGTTGTTGTTGTCCATACATTTGAGTATTTTAGTTTATTTAATTTTTTTAGCTTCCAATTCAGAAAAAAATAACGTGATATATCGTTTTCGAGAGACACATTCATTACATTGTGTGCCACCCCCCCCCCCCCTTTTCCACCCCCATTTTCCGGTCGACACCAAAACCTTTTCAACTTGAAATGACCTTTATTAATTCAAGTTGACCAAATTTGGGAGCAATCGCTTGAGGCATTTTTGAGTAATCGTTGACGAACGAATGTATGTCAATGTATATTTAAATCGCTTATTTCAGAAACTCTACGTGTCTCGAAATCAGTATTTTGGGACAAAACCGGATTTATTTGAAAACGACTTGAAGATCTATTAAAATAAATACTCCAACATAAAGTATGTGTATCTGGTATCAAGTCTCTAACAAAAGAGAAATCCGGTGTGTGATAAAAAAAAGAAATGGCGTTGAAAATATGGGGTTTCTCAAATAAACGACTTAACTTTTTTTGCAAATCATTTTATTTGGCTAGTGATGTGAATTAAAATGACATAATTAGACAAAGACAGGTCAGTTTTCATAAACGTCCTCAGCTGTTTCACCGGCAGTTGGTCATTCAAAGATTTTTTGATATTTCAAAGACACCACATGTCCAAAACGTGTGAGGTTTCTCAAATAAATGCATTCTGTTGAGCTTATATGGATATGCATATGGATATACAGGGTTGGGATAAAGTACGGAACCAAGCAAATAACTTTGGAACGGAAAGAGTGATATTGCTGCTGCCGGTTTAACCGGAAGCACCGTCAACTTTTTTAATTTAAATGGGACATCATGTATATTTTTGAGGATTTTAATTCATCTTTTTTTCCGAATACGTCCATAGTGGGTTTAGTATTTGTTTCTTAAAAATTTTTTCTCACAAATTTGTCCGTGGCGGTCTGCGGTCTTACCGTTTGAGGTAATTTTTTTGTATTTTTTTTTTTTAGTCACCGTCAAACGTGTTATAGGACCCCTGTAGGGACGTAAATCATTAAAATTTAACACACTTCTTTGTGAGTTTTCACGCGATCGCCAAAACCGACTTAGAATGACCGGCATTTTAAACACCTGAAATGATAAAGAAGCTTTATCTTTCCCGTTTTTACAAAAACTAATGCTACACCCACTATGGACGTATTCGGAAAAAAAAGATGAATTAAAATCTGCTAAAATATACACGGTGTCCCATTTAAATTAAAAAAGTTGACGGTACTTCCGGTTAAACCGGAAGTACATTAATAGCTAAACATAATGTCTTCGGATGCACTAGACGTCACTACACTGCCCTGCAAATTTTCAGCAATATCACTCTTTCCGTGCCAAAGTTATTTGCATGGTTCCATACTTTATCCCAACCCTGTATACCCGCCTCAAGAAACGCAAAGTCTTACACAGTACATTATTCGGAAACAACGGTATTTGCTATGTCTGTTACTAACCAGGATTGACTTTTTAGGTGTTCCCAGCCAACCGAGCAACCTGAGAGCGACGGACATCGGTGAGGGTACGGTGACGTTGCAATGGAGCAAACCGACGCACTCTGGCGAGAACATCGTCAGTTACGAACTGTACTGGAACGATACGTACGCGAAAGAGAAGCACCACCGACGCATACCGATATCCGAGTCGTACACCTTGACGGGACTGTATCCGAACACTCTGTACTACATTTGGTTGGCGGCCAGATCGCAGCGAGGCGAAGGGGCTACCACCCCGCCTATTCCGGTCAGAACGAAACAGTACGGTAAGGCTGGAGATCCAGGGTATCCTTGGTGACGTTGATAGGGGAAAAAGGGGGGAGTTTGGTCCAGGTGGTGGAGCTAATACGTGGCGTAGAGGAGGAAGAGAATGGTAGCTGGTTTTAGGAGCAGCCTTATTTTACAAAAATAGAGTAACAACTGAACATAGAGGTAGTAAACAACTAATTCTAATAGGCCGACATCTTTTCTTACGCTGTCATATTTATTTATTTATTTATTTATTAATTTACGGACTTGCCATTTTAACACAAAAGAAAAGAAAATACAACATCGGAATGTACAGTATACACGACACAATTTACAGATATCTTATAGATTTCCTGACCGTTGAGGTTGATGAGTCAAATAATTCAACCTTTGCACTATATTTATTGGCCGTCTTTAAAAACCTTGTTAATGACTCGTTTTGGCCATAATTTCAATGGTAAAAAGGAACTGCAAATACTTCCCTAATACGTGTTCTCCTATCATTCATATTAAATTTTATAAAACTCAACAGCTCAGGACAGTTAACAATATTATTGATAATTTTATATAAATACATCAAATCGAGCTCCATGCGTCGATGACAAAGAGTGTTTATATTGATAGCTGACATGATATGGTCGTAGTTATAGCTTTCATATTTGCCCATTTTATATGCACATGTTCTTCTCAAGAACTTTTTTTGAACTTTCTCCAAAGAATTAACAGCACCAACGTTGTTAGGTGACCAGACTACAGAATTGTATTCTAGAACAGATCTAACCAGAGAACAATACAATGATTTGAAAGTGTATGCAGAAAAGTCTTTAGAATTTCTTTGGACAAATCCCAGAGCTTTAAGTGCCTTAGATGTAATTTCAGAGATATGATAAGAGAACGTCATTTTCTCATCTAATATAACCCCTAGGTCCTTAATCCGATCCCTCTCGACAATATTTACATTTTTTATTTTGTAGTGGAATTCTAAAGGTTTACTGATTCTGAAAAATGTAATTTTATAGGACTTATCCAAATTTAGACTCAATAAATTTACATCACACCATCGAACAAAATTATTCAAATCAAACTGAAGCTTTTCAGCCGACTCAGTATCTTTAATAGCATTGTATAGCTTTAAATCATCTACGAAAAGTAAAACATGACTATCGGATATGACGTCCTGAATATCGTTAATAAAACAGTTAAATATCGTCTTAATTGTATAGTAACCAGAAATATTCCATTCTACGTTAAAAAAGACGGTATTTTGATGGTTCAGGAATGATTACAGCAAAATCAATAGATATGTTGACCTATATACTGCGTTACTCTATATTTCTTCATCATAAACCCAGTCTTACATAAATTTTAAGGAGCTGGCAACGTCGATATAATTTTCATGCGACTAGTTTACGGTAGAAGCTCGACTGTCAAACGTTTGTTTTGTTTGTGCGTCTTCTATGCTTTGTCAGTAAAATCGAATTCGCTATTTGTTGGTAACTGTAGTGAAGCTTTACAGACTTGCTGTGCTATATTGGAGTGTAGTTGAACAGTTTTTCAAGATGGAACTCAAAAAGTGTAGTGTTTGTAACATGGGTTGCATTGGAAGAATTTTCAGGTTAGTTGGCAATGTTTCGAGGCTGAAGTGTCAAATGAAAATGGCTTTGAGCACGTCATGCTGAAGTCGTTTGTTTACTACCTCTGTGTTTAGTTGTTACTCTGATTTGTTCGATTTTTGAACGCCGAATTTCATCTCTAATTTTGGAATGTTATCACATTATTTTCTGCCCTTCCTTATAAAAAATGTACCGCTGAATCCAATGGTGCGCTCAGTTTGGCCTTGCATTCTCAAAAAAAAAATTTTTGTGACCATGCAGATCTGCGCGGAATCCCAAATCTTTACATTTACTTTAAACACGGATTAGTTATCAATGAACTCAAAAAAGAAGGTCACATTTAACGATAAAAACATGGTTTTTTCACTAAGCTTTCACTAGATATTACTCTCTTCCTACGAAGATGTTTATTTAATGATTGTTTAGTTGGTTTACTACTTTTTTTTTGTTTTAAATGACCATGTCAAATGAGTCATACGCTATTAAAAAATTGCAAGCTCTTGGGGGATTGGAAAATTTATATGGAATGGGCAAGTTTATTGAAAGTATTTAATTATCACATCCTTTAGGCTTAGCCCTTTCAGCGATTGTATAAAGTGTAATTTTTGTATCGATTAAAACAAAAAAATTGTTACTACCCAACAAAGCCCTAGGTTTTTGTGCTCTATCGCCTGGACTACAAAGTAATATTGAAATAACTGAGCACTTGGATTCCTCTGTTTCATAACTGGTTTGCTAAAAATACATTTTTTGGACATATTGCATTATGGCTTAAAGATCATTATGACATTCTCAAATCGGCAAATCAAACAATTAATTATTTTGCATCCTCTCTCAACTTTCGATCTCTCAGCCCATTTTTATGAATCGTGGGCTCAAAAATAACCTACAACAGTTGCATCAACAAAAAAATGGATCTTTTTGCAATTTACTAATATAAATAATTCGAATACCATATCTTGTTTCAAAAAGTAGTTTTTGGATATGAGTAATTGTAATTCATATGTCACGAGTTTAGAAGAAGTTTTCTGATACATACGTCTATATTTTTTAGTCTTATACATACCTATCATTTGGTCAATATGTTTTATGCTATGCAAATTTTGGATTCCAAGTGATCAGTTCAGTTATCTGAAAACTTATTTATTACGATACTAACACACGTTTCATAAAATGGTGTAAATGAATTTGGCTTTATCTAAGCATCTTCAGAAATATTTCATCTTCATCTCAATAAAACTGACTTGACACAGTGAATAAGAAAAATTACCATAAAACGATGAATTGATTGTAAAAAAATTGAGAAACCTTAACCTAGATTCTGTTACTTTATGGACAGATGGGCAATTATTTATATAATTCTTATCAGTCCTTAGACTCAAAAAAGCAAAAATCTCAACAAATGGCTAATATTTCCTTCTGTACAGAAATCACAAGCATAATTCATTTACACTACCATATATTATTTGATCACGAATATGTCATCATCAAAAAATGTCTCTTCATGAATATCATGACACAAATTTTGGAGTTGTCCCTTATTGAAGTGTGTAAGTTTTTAAACTAACCGTTTTTATTCTAGAGTGTGTGCAGAGTGTGTGAATTTAATTAATGTATCTTTTTTTATTAAAATGCATTTTCTGCATGTGTCAGTTAGTTGTCAGTGGATATTAATTTGTTTATTTTTCCTATTTGTGTTTACATAATCGGCACTTGCACAAACGGTTTGCTGTCGTGATGTGAGAAACGGTACTTTTCTCGTTTTCATTATTTATTGTGACCGAGATTAAAAGTTTATTGATTTATATACTGCGTAAGACGAGTGGATGGCATCCTTAGAAGATGTTACCTGTTCAGTGACTCCCCAAAAACTGAGACCGGATCAGCGGCCTCAGCAGTGGTACATACAGGGTTTAATGTAATTCGACGTATGGGCATGATAGGAAAGCTAAAATGCAACAAATTTAGCTTAATATATTTATGGGCAAAAATCACTAGTTTTTGAGATTTTTCAATTTTAACGAAATTCTAATAATTACCAAAAATCTCGCTTTTTGTTCTAAACAATGATAAATATTGACTTATCTTAGTTCAATACTAATCTTAGAGTAATTCAATACCAAATAGGTGAAAAGGTACGATACTTAAAAAAAGAGATATTGAGAAAAATAAAATAATTCTTATTTTCGTTTTCGTTTCAAAAGAATCATAGGTATCTAGCTTGAGATATTGCCAAGACATTGTGCATACAAATCACTGTAGAAATTTGCTCATGATCTCAGCTTTACTGTAAGCGTATTGATCCAAAATAAGTAAACATATTTTGGGTTATTATTACTGAAAAAACTAAAAAACTATTGATTTTTGTCTATACATATTTTAAGCTAATTTTGTTGCATCTTAGCTTTACTATTATGCCTTGACAGGACGTCGAATTAAATTAAACCCCCTTATAAGTACCGACGCCGCTGACCTGTTCTCAGTTTATAGCGAGTCACTGAATAGGTAACATCATCTGAGGATGCCTTCCTTATAAGCAAGGTAAAAATGGAAATAACCTTCAGGTTGGTAACGAATTTTTCACTTTTCCGAGAACTTTGTATGAAAATTGCTTTTGGTCTGATTTTGATATAATTTTCTGTCAGATATCAGATATCCCAAACCATATATTTAGAAAAAATGTTTGGATGTGACTCAGGACAGTGGGAAGCTAATAATATAATTGTCAGTTTTAGAATCCCTGATACTATGTAATGAGTATTTCTTTCGTAGTCAAAAAGGCTTATATATGAAGTAGCGTTTCTCACAGCAGAGTGCAAGCAAAAGCACCTTCCTTTTTGATTTCTCTATATGTCTGTTGATGATACTGCACAGTATGTTACACGTGTGCAACCAGTAGATGTCACGTTTATTTCTACACGTCTTAATATCCACTCGAAAAAGTAAAGTTAGGCTATACAGTACCTGTCAAGCTTGGCTTATTTTGCACCGGTACACATTGGGCGATTGAGATTAACTAATAAATGATAATTATGAGTTTAATACTGCTGGACTTTCAAAGGACTACTAGCTATCATAAATGATAAAACTCTGTACATAGTCAATGAGCGCAAGAGAAGTATGTAAGAAAGAAGATACCTTAAGTCTTCCCAAACATTTTTAATATAGGAAGGAAGAACAAAAATTAGAGATTAATATTTTGAATATTATCAGATATCGTTTGTGGTCTTTTTTATATAAAAAAGGTGTGGTTAGGTTAAAAAGAATAGTGTCTAAAGTTGGTTTGTTTTTGAAGATTGAGATTGATATTTGAATGTCAATAGGAACACTAATCTATAACTTGGCTATATAACTGGGCCTGTATTATAACAATGCTGTGTATTTTAGAGATGCAGTTTAATTTGAAGATGAATTTGTCTCCAAAAAAAAAAGCAGAAAATGATTAGAGATTGCTCGAGTATCCAAAAACAGGGAATTTATATTGTACTGTTATATTTTTAATTTAGTTTCACCGACACTCGCACAATTTTCAGAAAACCGTGACTTCATCGATCTCTATTACGGCCCACATTACGGTTTAGAAAAAGTTGGAATTATTTCTACATCAATATAATATCAAGAATTATTTTTTTCTAAGGTAGGACAGCACTCGTATAAAGCTTGTTCTTTTACAGAGCAATGAGAGGCCCACTACGAATAGAACAAAGTTTCACATCCCCCGCCCTTAAACTATCCCATTTTTCCCCCTCCAAAAAAAAAACGTGGAAAGCTATCAGCGACCCCCAGATTGCCTAAAAACAAAGTTTGGGCTATTTTTATATTTTAATTTGTTTATTATTGCTTCGCCGCCACTGACACGAATTCTAAAAACCCTACGCGTTTTCTATGCTCACCACGGTGATAATACCGTGTCAAAATTTCATTAAAATCAATTCAACAATTTTCTGGTTACACAATACGAAACGATTTAAAGCAATACTCGTAGAAAATTTTTTGGTTTCTGTATTGATTATTGTATAGTGTAGTTCATTGGTGCTATTTACAATTAAATGGATGGGCTAGGCAATGTATTAAGCCGCTAGGTCTTTCACCAGTCAAAGGACAGTCTATTATGAGTACATCAATTTTTTTAGTTTAAATAGTTTGAGCAATATTTGATATTTTTCATTTCATCACAATCCATGCGGCGGGATAATGAGAATACGAAGCTAGAAAAACGTCAACAGACAGACAGACAGATCGACGGAAGTGAGTGACGTAGATTTTCGTTATGTAGGCATCATAAAACGCCCAAAAAGTATATTATCTCAAAATCAAAAATTTTCGCGATCACAATACTCCCTTCGGTGTGGGAAGTAAAATCACTCTGGCAAGTGGAGTTGGACTCTTTAGCGGAACCATAAAGGTTGTTGCTCTAATGTCACACTTTGTAAGTAATAGAAATAATTTATCAGCTCAATTGTTTAGTGACCTACTGTATACTATACAGGAAACAGAAGGTTGGATTTAGGTCAAGAAAAAGAGGGAGTCTCTCTTACTGTTTCGCCGACGTTTCGGCCTTTATTAGGCCATCTTCAGGGCAACCAGTGATGGACTCCTTGAGTCAAATATGGTGAAAAGGCACATGTAGCATACAAAAAAAGTATGTAAGGGCAAAACGACACGTAATAAATACACAAACACAATAAGACGGAGATTGTCTATTTACGGCGTACACATCGATTGTGAATAGACAATCTCCGTATGTATGTATGTATGAAACTTTATTTCTTGTGAACATACAGGTCATTTTTACACATAAGTGTCATTAAAAAATTCATCCATCGTATAGAAACACCTGTCACAGAGAAACATCTTGAGGTCTCTCCTAAATGCCCCTATAGTCGCTTTAGATTTTATGTTAGGAGGTAATTTATTATAAATTTTTAAACCAAGAGTTTCTGGTGCAGATTGTGATATGCTTAGCCTACATTTAGGAAATCTAAAGTTATCTTGTTGTCTAGTATTAAAAGTATGCACATCAAAACTTCTTACATAATCATTCTTCTTACTGTGAATTAATATAGACAAATTATGAATCAAAATCCCTGTTAATGTTAAAATTTTGTATTCCTTAAAATAGGTACGGCATGACGTTTGTGAACTGAGATTAAAAATACACCTCAGAGCACGTTTTTGTATTTTAAAAACTCCTAAAGCTACCGCGCTAGGTCCCCACAATTCTATGCCATATTGTAGCCTCGAATGTACTTGAGCGTAGTATATGTTTATTAACTGAGCTACAGTTAAAACATTACGTAATGACCTCAACTGAAAACACGATGAGTTCAACCGCTTTACTAGGTTTTGACAATGTATTGCCCAATTTAAAGTTTCATCAAGGTAGATTCCTAAAAACTTTGTACTTTCAGTCCTTGAGATTATATTACCGCCGTTATTAATGTTTATATTAAGACTGTTCCTATTTTGACTGGTGTGGAAGCGCATGTAGTTAGTTTTTTCACTATTTAGAAGTAGAGAGTTACCGCTAAACCACTTAACAAGCTCATCTAATGCATGATTGCATTTGATCTCCAAGGCTGCAGAGGAGTGAGCCGATATAATCAAACTAGTATCATCTGCATAAAGGACAGGAGTAATGTCATTCTCAAGGCTTATTCCAATGTCATTAATATACAGGGTTATTCACGTTATTCGACACGGAGCATTATGGCTAAAGTATTTGATAAAAAAGAAAGTAATAATTTGGGATGGATAGAGACCCATAAAGGC
The DNA here is from genome assembly GCA_951848785.1 of Callosobruchus maculatus. NCBI lineage: Eukaryota > Metazoa > Arthropoda > Insecta > Coleoptera > Chrysomelidae > Callosobruchus > Callosobruchus maculatus. The sequence continues at coordinate 134,091 of CATOUR010000104.1, read as the reverse complement.
TACATTTTAAAAATATTTTCATGTTATACAGGATGTCCAAAAACACGAAATGTATCAAAGTTATGTTTTTTTAAATGGAACACCCTGTATATTATTGCATATTCGGATTCCTTGGTGAATTCTATTGTGACTTTATGTATCATACATGGGACTTAAAGCGAACCGTTTAGGTGTAAATCACCATTTTCGGTATAAGTAGACATAAGGAAAAAATTGAATATCGCAGAGATTATAGAATATGGAAGGCTGTGACTTTGCCGTATTACTAAGCATAAAATGCGCCCGCTTTGATGAGACTGTCAAATTTAAATTACGTTTATGCTTAGAGAAATCGGTCGATGAATTAAGGAAACTTCGATCAGGTATAACTTGATTTTTTTCAAATGGGTATGCCTAATTTTTTTTATACGGTTAAACGTAGAATTTGATAACCTTTCTAATGATATAAGGGTATGAATATCAATCTCTGGTAGTTTTCATTTAATTTTAAATCTTCAAACAAATCGGCGATTTTCAATTTTCCTACCTATAAGCAACGTAGCAGGCTATGAAATATAAACAAAAACCTGTTCAGGTAGAAGCAACTAACTTAGCTGCAAAAAAACACACTAACTAGACTAAAGGACAAGATTATAAAAATTGCTTGCAACAAATCAACTCTCCCAGAAACAACTGCGATAACATCTCTAAGGTCAAAGAGAAGCTGGAGTATGGCAGTAATAAATATTTTTTACAGTCTAGTGGCTACCGCAATTTACTAGAGCTTAAAAATTCCCAAAACAATTGAAAACCCTGATATGAAACAGAAACAGCCAGCGACTGTTGCTCCAGCACGCAACTATCAATCATATGTAATGGTGTAAAAAAGTACTAATTTGCGTCGAAGTCTATACCTCTGACTGGAGCCCTTCTATTTTTCAATATCTATTAGCAATATTGCAAAAAGGAGTACTGACAAATCAGATTTAAATTTTTTGCCATTTAAGTTATGTCTTATAATTTGAACAAATTTTAATTCATTCTTCATTTTCTGCGACCTTGCTAATAGCTGCTGAAGAATTTTCAGAACTCCAGCCAGAGGTACTTTTGACTTGAGTTTTGACAGAATTGCATACTTTTTTATATCATTAAATGTGAAACTTTATTATGAAAATAATAAACTGCTTAGAACATTCTCTAGTAGTTTTTATTTTATTTAAAAATTTGTAATGGTTTTGGAAATTGCCAATCTCTAGTACATTGCAGTAGCTAGTAGGCCGTGAAAAAATCCATTTCTGCCATACTCCAGCTTCTCTTTGACCAAAGATATGTTACCGCCGTTGTTTCTGGTTAGACTTTGCTTGTTGTGAGTAATTTTTATTATCTTGCCCCTTTAGTCTAATTCGTGTGTATTTTTCAGCTAAGTTAGTTGTTTTCTTCTACCTGAACAGGTTTTTGTTTATATTTCATGGCCTGCTACGTTGCTTATAGGTAGGCAAATTGAAAAACGCCGATTTGTTTGGAAATTTAAAATTAAATGAAAACTACCAGAGATTGATATTCACAACCTTATATCATTAGAAAGGTTATCAAATTCTACGTTTAACCGTATACAAAAAATTAGGCATTCCCATTTGAAAAAATCAAGTTATCGCTGATCGAAGTTTCCTTAATTCATCGACCGATTTCTCCAAGTATAAACGTAATTTAAATTTGACAGTATCATCAAAGCTGACGCATTTTATGCTTAGTAATACGGCAAAGTCACAGCCTTCCAAATTTTATAATCTCTGCGATATTCAATTTTTTCCTTATATCTACTTATACCGAAAATGGTGATTTACACCTAAACGGTTCGCTTTAAGTCCCATGTATGATACATAAAGTCACAATAGAATTCACCAAGGAATCCTAATATGCAATAATATACAGGGTGTTCCATTTAAAAAAACATAACTTTGATCCATTTCGTGCTTTTGGGACACCCTGTATAACATGAAAATATTTTTAAAATGTAGCCTTTACGGGTCTCTATCCATCCGAAAATATTATTTTCTTTTTTATCAAATACTTTAGCCATAATGCTCCGTGTCGAATAACGTGAATAACCCTGTATTTGTAGTAACATCGCATTCAGAAAAATAACAAGTTTTTGTTTTAGTCCTAAAAAATAACAACCATGATAGAAATAATGCTCCTAGTCCGTTGAAAGTCAACCAAATCGCAAAATATCTAAAGACAATCGTCCAATGTGTACGTGGTGGTGTGCTATAACGTTGCTGGGGAGCGTAGTCCCGGGCGCCCCGCCCGCCAACGTGATCGGAGAGGCGGTAAGTCCGACCGCCATCCGCGTCAGCTGGGACCCGCCCCCGGCCAATCGCAGCAACGGCCGTATCGTCTACTACAAGCTCCAATACGTCGAGGCGGACAAATCGGACAGCGAGGCGGCCGTGGTCAAGCTGAACGCCACCCAGTTCGATCTGGACGAGCTGAAGCGCTGGACGACGTACAGGATCTGGGTGCTGGCCGGGACCTCGGTGGGGGACGGACCCACCTCCTATCCTATCACCGTGCGCACCCACGAAGACGGTACGTCACACTTTCTCAGATTCAGATTCTCTCTCACTTTCGCTCTCTACTTCGGTGTGTCTAAAGGTGACGGTACGGCGGTGATGGGTTTTTATGGGTGCCGGGTAGGCAGACGTAGATGTGTAGGTATATTCATCCGCCATTTTGGTTCCATCAAGCGGCATTCAGAAAGACGTAAACAGCAATTTAAAAACGGACTGCAGAGTCAGACCTGCCAAAAAAAACTAGCTATAGGGATCAATAAAACGATGACGAAAGATATAGCCGAACATGATATGTTAGTGGTAAAGGACCAAAAGAGATTCTCTCTCTCTCTCTCTCTCACTCATTACTTCAGTGTCTAAAGGTGACAGTACGGCGGTGATGGGTTTTTATGGATGCCGGATAGACAGACGTAGATGTGTATAGGTATATTCATCCGCTATTTTGATTCCATCAGACAATATCAAGCGAGATTCAGAAAGACGTACTTTAGGGAAACAGCAATTTAAAAACGGACTGCAGAGTCAGACCTGCAAAAAAATAGCTATATATGGCTCAATAAAACAATGACGAGGGATATAGCCGAACATGATATGTTACTGGTAAGGGACCAAAAGAGATTCTCTCTCTTACTCATTACTTCAGTGTGTCTAAGGGCCGATTTTATCAACATGCATATTTAACAAAGCTTTTCTATTGGATGTTATTTAGCAAAAGCTTTCTATTGGGTATTGAGGGCTATGTTAATAAGTATTATCCAATAGTATTTCATCAATATTGAAAACAACACGTCAAAGCTGGATGACACTTTTGTCAAAGATATTTTAGAAATTCATGGATCAAAATCATAGCAGGATATCAGAACAAAGCGATTGATTTGCAAATTAATGCCACATTTTCCATGTTTACATTATAATTATTGTATAATTACTAATTGCAAACTGGGATAATTTGTGATAAAAGTAGTAGGTACCTATATCAATCACAGCAACCACCTACCTTATTTTATAATTAAAAATCGCACGTCCGTCAGTCAGATGGATTATATGAAAATACATACTTTTATGAAGAATCAATCTTTCATTTACTGGATGTATGTTTGTTATAGATCTTCTTATAGAAGTATTCACAGGTGCATTGTACATCAAATAGGGTTATACATAATTTTAATTGTAAAATGGCAAGCCTTGGCGTTCTGGGGTTCTGGATAGGCAACCAGTAATGCACATGCGTTTTGGAAGTAGCTGTAACCTTTGAAATGTAACAAAATGCTATTTTTACCTCTTTTTACTATAAAACAAAGATATATTGCAGGTATTCATAATTATTATCGATAGTAAATTATTGTTTTATCCAAATAATGCAATGAGTGAATTTCTTGTCATCATAGCATTTAATACAGCATGAAACCAGCGATCAAATGGAAATGGAATCTGGAATCTGATTGGTTGAAATTAGCAATTGCTAAACTTTTGATTAAACAAGAAAATGCAATTTTTCACCGATTTGGGATGGAAAACCAGACTGGAAAAGATGCTAGATGATTTACAATGCTCGATTATATATAAAGTATGTCATTTTTGAGCTTTTTGAGGTCAACTTCAAGAGAAATCAATAATTTTCGGAGTACTTTGACAGATGCATGGTCTTAAAAGGGCTGCTCTGATTGATCAAAGTCTTTGGTCTTTGTTAAAATCTGCATGTTGATAAAATCGGGCCTAAAGGTGACGGTATCTCGGTGATGGGTTTTTATGGATGCCGGATAGACAGACGTAGATGTGTATAGGTATATTCATCCGCCATTTTGGTTCCATCAAGCGGCATTCAGAAAGACGTATTTTACGGAAACAGCAATTTAAAAACGGACTGCAGAGTCAAACCTGCAAGAAATAGCTATATGGCTCAATAAAGCAATGACGAGGGATATATCCGAACATGATATGTTAGTGCATGGCCGACTCTACTCACTAGGACGGAGCATTGAAATATGGCAACACTGAATAGCGGGCCGAGCTGGGCCGAGCTTTTATTTGTTTTTAAGTCATTAGTGTAATCTTCCAGAGTAAAAAAGAAGATTGGAAGGTGATTTTTAATCTGTTTCTAATTATTTACCTGCACAAACGAAACTATAAAGATAACAAGATGCCTGCAAAGTGTGTAGTATCAGGTTGCACTAGCAATTGTGCTTCCAATAAAGGACATATTAGGGTGTTCAGTTTTCCTCAAGACGAGCATTTCAAACAGAAGTGGGTGAAATGTATTCCTCGTAAGGGCTGGTTATATTTATAAGAATAAAGACAATAATTTACAAACATTTCAAAGGATAAGACCTATTTTAAAGCACAATGTGGTACCTACAATGTTTTCTGGACCTCCGAAATATCACAGAAAAGTACAGTTCTAATAGAACACATCTGGGCACACCTACGAAAATATTTGATAGTGAATTTTTCTAGCTTGTGAAAATTTGCAAAGTAAATTGAGTGTTCATTTAAGTGGAAGTGACAGCAGGAAACAGGTCGCGTTTATTTTTATTTTGTAGTGTTTGACTGTGATGAACCAGATATCAGATTTAGGTGGTATTAGTATCAATGAATATAGACATTCCTTTAAATCAATGAATCATAATTTGTTAGTGATTTGAGTTAGATTTTACCACTGTCATTAAGAATATCCTGTTGGTCTCAAATAGAAAATATTTTAGTACACTATTTTCAAATAGGTTTTCTGTTGATTCAATGTTAAAACCTAAAGCCAAAGAAAGTTTACAATTTTGTGAGAGAGAATAAGTTGAAAATTTTACCACCATCCTAAATATTCTTCAAAACATTGCAGTTCTTTAAAAATTGTACCTGAAAGAAAATATGCCTTACATTAAAACTGTCGCAGAGGGTTTATTACTCTCGGAGAAGTACATTGTTTTACAAATTGATGAAATACCAACCTGTATAAATGTTCTTGTCATTACAAAAATTATAGGTAGAACATGAACGACAAAATTATTTGATAGGTATATTATAATAATAATTTATTCACCAACAATACAGGGCAAATAAATTGTTTGACCCACAGAAGGTGGTGACCTTGTGCGTGGGTTATAATACATATATTTTACAATACGCCAACACTATGTTTTCACAACATCCACGGCGCTTGTATACTTGGACGAGTTCGTAATCAAATTGATTACATTTCAGTTCGTACACGGTGGAAGTCATCTATTAGCCTTTGTAAGACTACCAGGTTCTGACTGCGGCTCAGACCATCAGTTACTTCAGTGCGAACTTCAGTTAACACTGAAGGTATGTCCAAGTTCTAATCGGATATTACGGATGGAGATCGATGACCCTGCTTCTTTTCGGTCAAAATGTTCGGAACTTTTTCGGGATGCCTCTATAACAGATATGTCAAATTTATACAATATGTGGCTACAATTCAAAAATGTGCTTGTACATGCTGCCCAGATAAGCCAACCAAAGAGTAGCTCTCAACCAAAACAACAATGGATTGGTAGCCACACCTTGTCCGTTATTGAGGCACGTAGAAGCCTCAAGATCCCAGGTCTGGCTTCATATACAGAGCAAAACGCATATAGACAGCTCTCACGCGAGATTCAAAGACTATGCCGAAAAGATAAGAACTCTTATCTACAGCAATTGTGCAGGAAAATAGAGATTCATGCCAATACTGACCATCCGAAAGAGATGTTTTTTAAGGTCAAATGCCTTAGTCGGGATTTTAAACCCAAATCTTGGGCTGTTAAAAATCCTGAGGGAGGGCTAATTACCAACTTGCATGAGGTTATTGAGGTATGGCGAAATTGCTGCGAAAACCTGTACCATGAGGATGGCCTTCAGGCCCTCATTGGATTTTGAACATGAACCGGATATTCTTTTGCCTGCAGTGGAACATGCCCTCAACAAGTTAAAAACTAATAAAGCAACAGGCATTGATGCTATTTCAGCCATATTTGCATATGTATAATAGTTATTTCTGAGCTACTGAAATGCTTGTGAACGCCGTTCATAAGAAAATATATGTGCTATTTTTTATTGCTATTCTGTAATACACTGACTTTTTTTCAATCAAAAAAATATTTACAAAAGAATTTTGATAAAACCAAAATGGCGGAAGGACATATCTCCTCTATGGTCTTCTAGTGTCATAATTACTGTGTTATCACTTGAGACATATATTTCAATTTTAGATTTCAATGATACCAATATGTCCTGACTTTATTGTATTTCTTTGAGGGATCTATTTATTCCACTGTTTTCATCTTGTTTTTCTACTTTTATGATACTTTGAGATGCAAGATCATTCGATATATTTTTTGTTTCCCTTTAAAATACACTTTTTACAAAAGATCATAATTTCCAGACGTTTTTCTTCTGATTTCAGTTTATTACAGTGTTACCATATTAATTTTATGTTATATAAGAATTGTCATTTTGGTAGTTACTTTACGTGCAAGTTTTCCCTTTATTAGTTAAATTTTCGGGATTCCAGCAGTTCAGTCTTGTTTATAAATATACAACTTGGTATACTTAGTTGTTATCGTTTAAATGTCCTTACGTGTTTTTTGTGTTCTAAACTGAAGTTATGAATTTAGAATTGGAAATATTTTTTTCTCTTCATTTTTTCACTTGAAAGGCTTCTATAGCGAAAGCTTCGTAGTTTTAATAGTGTCTTTTTATTAACACTGTCCTCTTCCTTTGGGTGTAAAGTATTTCTGAAACTTTGCCAGCAAGCTCCCTGAAAGTGTGTAACAAGTGATAATCCAAAAATCTATGGGCACCTTTAGTGATAAGTGGGTTGAAGATTGACTTATAAGGTGAAAGATGGAACCAAGAAAGTGTCAGTGATTTTCATACCTTCGGTTTTCTTGGATTTGTTGAGAACTTTTCAGAGACATAAAAAGATGAGTAAAGTTCAAATTACTATTATCAATTGAATGAAACAGATGGATATTTTTGAAGGCGTACATCCTTGTTTTTTGCTAAACAAATTTTTTAAACACAAAGAAGATACTGATAATTTATTTTGGTTAGTGTGACAATTTTTTTTGGAGACTTATAGTCAGAAAAATCTGTTTCATTCATAGTACAAGTTCTTGGTAGTTTTGAAGTATTTTTCCTTAACCCCTTTTTTGAACCCTATTATTTTTATCATTAGCACAAAAGAGTGCGTTCTTTGACCTTATCTCTTTTTTTCAGTTTTTCTATCTTTTTGTTAAGTATCTTCGGTTAACTTTTTTTTAGTTTTCGTAGAACTTTTTGACATATCCATAGAGATATGTGTGACTTAATCAGATTTTTTAACCATTGCAGCCTACCGAGGATGTGGATTTTTTGAAAAAAAAAATGTATTTTTGTATTTTTTGCAGCCTTGCCTCAAATTTTTTTGGAGGAAAGTTTTGCACTGTGTTTTATTCTGAGACTATTTAGATTTATCAGTAGATCTGACAAACTGTGAGATGAGTAATTTTTAGAGATTTTGTTTTAAGAACGTAATATCTAAGTAGTCTCAGAATTTTTTTACCCTAACTTTTTTCTGTCTACAAAAGCGTTTGCAGGAGCAGCAAAAAGGTTTTTTAAACATTTTTTAAATGTTTTTCCGGTATTTTTGAAAGTTCATAGCTGTGTATTATTTTATTTATTGTTGTTATTGTTTAGCTACTCACGTTCACATGTAATGATTGCTTCATTTTATTTCCACTTGCACTAAGTTGCATCGCAACGGCACATTTTTGTTTATTAAGTCACAATCGGCACTTTTTTCTATATATTTGATTTTGTTTTAAGCACCACATACTGGTATTTTAGAAATACACTACACCAAGCATGATCAAAACCCTTACTTCCTTTTTCCATAAGTTTCGGAGACTTTACAAGAAGATGTATCGTACGATGGCATCCTCAGCAAGTGTTACCACTTCGATGACTCCCGTCAAACTGAAAACGGGGCAGCAGCTTCAGCACTTATATATCTCGGATCAGGAGTGGGGGTGGTACCCACACCTCTGATGTGAGATATACAAGTCCCGAAACCGCTGACCTGTTCTCAGTTTCTCGCTAGTCGCTGAACGGGTAACAGCTTCTGAGGATGTCAGCTAACCGCAGTTCAAATGAAAACTTTTTCAAAATTTTTGCATTTCAAAGGGATGTATTTTTGTCTTGTGAAGTTCTCCGATGAACCTTTTCCTCTGCAATCCCAAATTTTCGCTACTGAGCACTTAACAGTAGAGAACGCGCACTTAATATATATGGCACATCTATATCACATTTTATTGTGTGTAATTTTTAACTTGCACCATTTTGTGTGTGACTGAGTGACTGTGATAAAGTTTAAAAAAATTTTCTTACACATTCGATATTATTTTGGTAATAAGCGAGCCATAGATCGTAAAAATACGATACATGATATTGAAATACACAAAATTTGTGTATAGGAGATGAAAGAGTTGGTTTACTATTATAGGAAAAGCTGTAAATATGAAAAAGCTTATAACTAGAGCTTCCTTGCTTCGCGTCGTTAAGCTTTTCCATATTTTTTTAACGATGAATACAAGTTGTTCTATCATATTTGATGCATAAGTTTTGTTATACTCATAGTGCTGAGAAATTCACTGGTTTATACTTTCTGTACTTTGAGAAGCATTATGGTGTATCAAAGCCTATGAAAAAATCTAACAGACTGAGTCATCAAGCTTCTGCTGCTGTGAAATTATATGATTCACTCTGTAAATATAAAATACTTCGGAATCAATTTTTTTTATAGAAGTCAGTTTGCATTTGAATACCAATACTAACAAGTAGTTTTTGTAGAGTTATGATATTTGCAGTAATCTTTTTTATATATTTTCAAGCATGAGGTATACAAAATTGATGCATGTAATCAAAAAAAGAATATTTTGACGCGGATTTTCAAAGAAATACTCGTAGGTAACAACGTCGGGTGTAATATAATTGAAGCAAGTTTAGCAATTACTGAGGTTATGTTGAAAGGTTCACACAGTGCATGTCCAAAATAATTATATTCTGGAATGAAGGATTTCAAATTTTTTCCTATTATTGAGTTGAAGGACATAGAGATTGGGTTGCTTCCGAAGAGAGAAATGAAAACCCAGTTTTTGAACAATGATATATATGTTATTTTCCCAATTTCAGACTGGCTGATTTTAACAACAAAAATGGACACATGTTAGCGTTTATTTTTATATTTAGGAGTATTATATAGGAGTATTTTTACTTTTTTTAGGGCCCCATATACAAATATATAACCTCACTACTACTTTTTAAATAAGAATCGGTAAAGTTTTTAGGAAAACAGTCTTTTAGAAACCTTTTTATTACAGTTTGTTATAATTTATTGGTTTACTGCGAAATCAAGAACTTTTAGTTGTTGAAAAGAACAATCTAAATTTGATACATATGCCATTAGCAAAAAAAAACACAATGGGGTATTTTTCGAACAAAATTTTATGACTGAATATTGTGATGTTACATCCCCAAAAACCATGTAACGAACATTTTTACCTTTTATTGTGAACGCGAAATGGGTTAAAATCCCCTCCAAAGTTCAAACACAAAATTTCGCGCCAAAGCTGTGACGTAATAAATCTAAGCGTGACGTAATGAGTCTTAACCTCCGCTTCGTATTGACATTGACAGAGGTTTGTTTACATCATTTCATAATGGTTAATTTAGATACCGTGACAGTCGTGAGACCAGGGGAGGTTATGTATGGCATGACACTAGTGACAGGCTGTTAAAGAATGACGAGTAAAATTGTGAAAAGTAACTAGGAAACATTCTCAGAGTGAACTGCTAATTACATAATAATGCAAAAAATAGAATTGCAGTGTAATATAACATTTATAGTCTACAAACATGAACTTTTATTCAATTAAAAAGAGGGAAACTAAATAAACATAATACATATGTAGAAAAACTAGGCAGAATGTTAACAACGTGAAAACCTTGAATCTACGCATAATTCAAATTAATATGGTCACATCCTATCTATATCCGGCATAAAAATGACTTTTGATTGGTTGATTTCTTAGGCGCGAGGTTTAAGAGATTTAAATGAGCTCTTTTCAAAGGGATGATTTTCAAAGTCTATCTTTACTCCACGTGGGCAGAAAAAAATTGAGCAAACAGTGCCATCATTACAAATTAGATACAAGCAATCCATTTCAGCCATTAAACAGGCAATATTAGCAAGTTGGAAAATACCCCATTGACGTGAAAGTTTTGACATAATTAATTTTTTTACTACTTCAACCACAAAATCCCAATGTCCACGATTTTTTGTTTTGGAATTGTATAGAATACATCACAAAAAACAGTAAGCCTCAAGGCTTTATCCCTTAAACCCCAAATTTTTGAGAAATCTCACACCAGTTTTTGTTTTACCCAATCATATCCTGTACTATATGACAAGTGATACAGATTTACACTATATTTGGTTTCAAAAAACTTGTCAATCGCCATGGAGAATATGTAATTTGCAGTTGCGGATAAAAAAATTGTTTTGAACCTAAGGTGCAAATTTGGGGTCTAAATAATTAGATTACATTGTTCACTTTTTCAGTTTTTTTTTTTCAAATAAACAGTTGATTGTTGTTAGAGATTGATTGAAAATTCATGTTGTTGCTTGTGGGTAAGTATTTTAGGACAATGAAACATTACAAAAATTATATTTTAAAAAATTAATTATAAAATCTCCGTTTTTCGTGTCGATGAGTGTATTTATAAATACAAGTTCTAGTAGAAATAACTGTGTTCAAAACTGTGTAACAAAATCAAGGGTGGTTAAAAATATTTCGCAGAAAAATGCGTTATAAGAATTTGATCCTTTATTACAATTTTTCGCCTTACTATTTACTTATTTATGTTATATTTTAAGGGCATTCTAAGGTTCCAAGCGAGTGTCAATTTTTTGAGACCAAATATCGCTTTCTAGTGACCTTTGTTTTGCAGGTTTACTGTACAATAAGTGTAAATTAATTTTAGTTTTTTTTGTCCACTAACCAAATGTTCATAACTTACTGCCAAGTTTTCATGGAATACCAGTATAACCTTTTCGCAGAGCATTTTTGAATCAATACATGTGTGTGAGTATATATATACGTTTTTTTAAAACGATTTTTGACCTCCAAGCATTTTTGTAGCGGAGATTTTTTCGAATTTTTTTTGAAAGAGGTGTTACATTATTACAATTACTACTTTTTTCTGTAATCTTTTGCCTTACTCGGGCCTGCAGTATTCACGAGTGAGTATTTACTTCTTTTGTGTGGTAGTAGTGACATTTAGAACAGTCAGTAGTGGAGTTTATTACTTGCTTTCCTATCTTTGAAATGCATATTCCAGAAGTTTTTAACGTAAAGCTATGGAAAGGCTCACCATGTTGTATGATATTTTCTTTCATTAAAAAAAGAAAGATTAGTATGTTAGCCTAATCTACTGATTCACTCTTTTCACCCACCCTCAGCTTGGACATACATTATAACTTAAAAATTTTAAACTTTTCTGAAACCTTTTACTTTAAGTGTGGGCTTAAAATCTTTAGTTAGTTCTTACCTTCAAAATACGTATATTTTGGCCCCGGTACTATTTTTAATATACACTTTTGATTTATATGAAGTTGTGGAAAGTTCAAAAATACAGTCATTCGCTGATGATAGGCAAATTATTTATCATTGTGATGTAGCTGATTTACAAAACGCTGCCCCAACTTTAGGAGCTGATCTAGAGGAACTAATTTTTGTATACGGTTAAATGTAAAATTTGATGGCCTTTTTAAAGATATAAGATTGTCGATACTAATTTCTTGTAGTTTGCATTTTATTTCAAATTTTCAGTCAAATCAGTTTTTCAAATTTACCTATAAGCACCCTAGCAGGCCATGAACAGTAAACAAAAGTCTCCTCAGATGGAAGAAAACAGCTAACAGAATAGAGATATAATTATGCAAACAAACTAGAGTATCAAGACAAGATAATAAAAATTCCTTACAACATATCCGCTCTAACTAAAAACAATTAAACGATTAAAAGTTTTGAAATGAAATGTTGCTGGTTGTCTAATATCTTTTAAGAATAAACTTCCACATTTCATGGTATAAGACATTAGTAGTAATTTCCGTCAAATCAATATTTTAACGATACTTCTCACTAGAACTTTCTGAACATCTATAGGAATAGCTGTTAGAATTTTTTATCAGCTCATGTTTTAATTGTGTTTATTTCATGTATTTTTTTGATAAGTAAATTGTGTTTTATAATTTAAACAGCTGCTTTTGACTTGATGGAAATGACTACTTTTTTATACCAATAAACGTAAAATTTCATTCTGAAGATACAAGACTGCCAGCAAAAATCACTGGTATTTTTCGTTTCATTTCAACATTTTTAGTAAGTCTTTATTACATCTCAAAAGCTAGGATGTGAAAAATAGCCATTTCTGTCATATTCCAGCCTCTCATTGACATTAGATTGCATTCCCTTTTTTTTATAACTGAGCAGACCGCGCAGGCAGAGCCTAAATACCAGAGTACCGCGGCTGCTGTGAAAGGGTTATGTTAGGGAAAGTTTGTTAACGCGAGATTTGAATGGGCCAATACCCACAGGCCCAATAAATACATCTCGCAGTCCATTCCAAGCCTTGGACACCCTGGGAATAAATGTGCGGTTGTACCGCTCAGTTCTTGATGTATGAAGAATGACCGTCTTAGGATGAGATGCAGCGGTCGCACGGGTATATCTGATAGGAGCAGTGAGCGGCGGAACGATAGAGGATAGCTCAGAGGAGCAGATTCCGTTGGAATATCTGTAGAAGAGTGAGAGGTCACCAACAACACGCCGGTGAGAAAGTGACTGAAGGTGGCGCGTTAAGGCCGGATCGCCAATTAGTCGAATTGCCCTTCTCTGGACGGCATCTAGTATAGACAGGGTAGTAGGGGCAGGAGCTCCCCAGACATGAGAGCAATACTCCAGGCAAGGTATTATCTGGGCTTTATATAGCGTGAGGAGGTTACATGGTGAGAAGTACCTTCTGGCTCTAAATAGGTACCCAAGCTTTTTACCAGCAGCTGTTGCAATTGACGCGACGTGTTCATGCCAGATCAGATTTTCTGTAATGTTGACTCCTAACAGCTTGAATGAGTAACTCCTTGGCAGAGCCTGGTTGTTGGCTTGGGCACTTTTTGTTTGATAGCGTACAATACTGGGTCTTGGAGGCATTAAATTTAACCATATTTTTAAGCCCCCAAGTGGTAATGGTATCGAGATCCTTTGAAAGTGAAGCTGCCACTGCCAGTCTTCTGCGTTCCAGCTCGACCACAGAGATCGGTCTATTGCTCATGATGCCTGCATGCAGCGTACTGTCATCCGCAAAACTTTGGATTGGGTTTGTAGTGCTAGAGAGTAGATCATTAATATGAAGCAGAAACAATGCCGGAGCCAATACCGATCCCTGCGGAACCCCGGCATTGATGCTATGGAAAGAAGAGGAAAAGCCGTCCACCACGACAAAGATTTTCCGACCTGAGAGGAAGTCTGCGACCCAACCGCAGAGCTTGTTTAGGAGAGCTGCATGCCACAGTTGATCGAATGCCTTTGAAATATCGAGAGCAACGACGTGAGCCTCGCCAAATGACTGTATGAGTTTGCTCCATACATGTGTGATGTAAGCCAGGAGATCACCAGTTGATCTTTGGTGTCGGAATCCATATTGTCTGTCGTTGATTAAGTGATGGAGCTCTAGGTATTTAATGAGCTCTTGGTTGACGCATCTCTCCATCACTTTACTGATTACAGAAAGCAGAGCTATAGGTCTGTAGTTGGTCGGATCAGTTTTGGATCCCTTTTTTGGCACCGGGTGGATGCAAGCTGTTTTCCAGTCTTTTTGGAAAATGCCCATTTAAAAAGATCAAGTTACCTGTGAGTGAAGTTTCCTTAATTAATCTACCGATTTCACAAAGTATACAAATAATCCAAATTTGACAATATTTCTAAGCTGACACATTTCATGCTTAGTTACACCGCGAAGTCACAGCTTTCTATGTATTATAAAATATGCAATATGCAAATATGCAATAATATACAGGGGCTTCTATTTAAAAAAAAATGTAACTTTGATAAGTCACACATTTATTAGACACCCTGTATAATTGTAAATATTTTTGGTAGATAGATTCTATTGTCCTCTATATTTTTTATTTGAGGCATTTTTTTCTATTTCAAATAGGGAAGCAGTTATTGTCCACCTACACATCATTGATACACAAAATGGAATAAAAAAACTTCTGACCAACTAAAACCAGGTTTTTTACCTAAATGTCCAACATGGTAAAACCCTTTCCAAGGCAAATTTACCTATCCTGGAATATGCAACAAAAAGTTGATTTTACTGTGTGTAATGTAAATTTCCAACGCAGCTTTTCTTGGATACATCTCTACTTGTGGTGACTTTTTTTTTTATTTAGTAGCTAGCACAGTTTTTACTCGAATTAATCGACTGTTATCCCCGTTCTATAACCGAGTCGAAGGAAGAGGTAACTATGACACGAACGATTTCCCGTGTGTTGGTATTCAAATGTTTTAGGTTTTGCCTTTTTGGGTTCAGTTCACAGAACAACAATGAACGTGTGATGTGATGCATGAGAGTTTTGGAACGTAGAACGTGCCTTGCTAATGTGATCTTCTCTTATCTAACAGTGCCTGGGGATCCGCAAGATGTCAAAGTGACTCCTTTGAATTCCACCACGATCAAGGTGAATTGGAAGCCCCCACAAAGTAGGAACCGGAATGGGATCATCCTGGGATACCATGTGCATGTCCAAGAGACGAAGGAAGAGGTAATTTTTTTAATTATTGCAAGGTCTTAAAATGAAGTACAAAAAATTAGTAAGAAAAGTCAGATCTTCTTCACTTCAGGTTTTAGGCACTTTGCTTGTTACGATACCCATCATTTTGTCGGCCCTCCGATATCTCTTCTTCCAGAGCATTGATAAAATCTGGCTCTGGCTGGAATCCTGTTTTCATGCATTCGTTCTACATGTTCTTTCCATTTAATTTTATTTTCTTTTATTTTTCCGTTTATATAGAACAACAAGTCCAGACAATGATTGCCTACTTTCGTTAATCTCTCATGCAAGTAAAGTTCTACTATATATTTTACAATCTCGTTTGGAGGGTTTTATTGGCTGGCAAATTTCTCAGGCGCAGGCAGGTTTCGTGAAAGGACGCGGTACGCGTGAACAGATCTTAAACTTAAGACAAATTATTGGAAAAGCCAGAAAGCATTATTTTCCAGTTTTTATCTGCTTTGTGGACTACTCTAATGCGTTTGATAACGTCAAGTGGCCTAAACTGTGGGAAATCCTCATCTCTGTGGGAGTTCCTTATCACCTAGTGTTTCTCATACAGCAATACGAGTCTAATCCGGCTCGTGTAGGAATTGATGGTAACCTGTCTAGTCAAACTGCAACCAGAAAAGGAGTCCGTCAGGGATGCGTATTATCGATGTTATTTAACATTTACTCTGAATTTGTGATGAGACATGTATTAGACAACTCGAACGGCGGTGTGACTATTGGCGGAAGCAAAATGTCCAACTTAAGATTTGCTGACGATACAACCCTTATTGCAGCTTCTCAGGAAGAACTAGTAGCTCTATTAAACATCTTAGAACGACATAGTGCAGCGTATGGTCTTTGTATTAACTACAATAAGACCAAGGTTATGATCGTAAATAGAGAGCACGATAATCTTCGAGCAATAGACTCAGTAAAAGTAGTTTAAATTTTTGTGTGCCTCGGTTCTTTGATCGACAATTCGGATAGCTGTGAAAATAAGATTCGACGGCGCATTCAAGAGGCACGTATGGCCATGACAAAGCTTACTAAAATATGGCGTGACCATAACATCACTAAAGCTTCAAAAATGTTGCTGGTTCAATCTCTTGAGTTCTCCATATTTTTGTATGCCTCGGAAACTTTGACTGTTAAAAAGGCAGATCGAGCTCGCATAGATGCTTTTGAAATGTGGACATGGAGGAGAATGCTGAGAGTTCCTTATACCGCCCATCGAACTAACGTTTCCATACTGGATGAGCTCGGTAATCCAAAGAGACTATCCTCCATTGTCTCGACGAGAATGCTTACCGCTAAGCGATAATATAGAGAAACTTGTAGTTCAGGGTCATGCCCGAGTGGGCGGCGCCGTGGCCGTCCCCCTACACGCTGGGTGGATAAGACGAAACAGTTGCTGGATATGAGTATCAATAGCGCCACTGAACTAACAGTAAATCGCGAACGATGGCGAGCTACAGTTCTCAAAACTATTGATAATATTCATGTCGGCAATACTCTAGCTCCGACTTAATGCATTTTACGAGTTCACAACATGTCTGTTAAGATATTGTGACTATGATGATGATAAAATATGTTTTTAATTGCACTCGTAGATCTCTGTTCCTTAATCTCTCCAATTTTGTGCAACGTTTTACTCTTCTTAGAAATTTCATTTCTTGTGTTTGTATCCCATTATTTTCTTCTTTTTTTGTTGTTGTCCATGTTTCACTACCGTATAAGAGGGTTGGAACAGCTATCGTCTTGTAAAATTTCATTCGAGTATCTTTCCTTGTTTTATTTTTTAATGCTCTGCTAATAGTTCCGCAAATATTCGGGTATTTATTAAATTTTTCTTCTATATCTTTGCTTCTGTCATAAGATATGTCGCAGCCTAAGTATTTGAAGTGTTTTACCTGTTCCAGTACTTCACAGTTTACGACAATCTTTGTCCATATTTATCTGTGAAGGCCATGGTTTTAGTTTTGTTTGTCGATATGTTCATGTCGTAGAACAGTCTGAGAGTAAAATAATAAATATAAAATAATAGTAAAAATGAATGTAAAAGGATATAATTGGGTCAATACTGCGATTATTACGAAAACGTCAAAATTCTCTACGTAAAAATACTCTAAGAATTGAGAACGAAGAATGGACTGCTGTATTATCTGACCAGCGGATCTGAAGCTACAAAAGGAATGCGGACAAAAATGTTCGATGTTGCCAAGTTTATTTATAAAAACAGCAAAATAAACGGTAACAGCAATTTAAGATATTTTTATAGCTACTTCAATATAGTGTTAATGTATTTTTATTTAATAAGTGATATTTTTATATATTTGTTAATGTATTTTTATTTAATAACAGATATTTCTTAATCTGCCTGTTATAGAATGTACATATTTTCTGAAGATATCATCAACTTCAGGTGAATCGGCAACAACTCATGAATCCTGTCATCCAACGTCTTGTCAGGGAACCTTATTGGTTGAGGATCTGCTACCATGATGTTGCCATGAAGATTAAATCTTGCTATTGGCCGCCCTGCCACCAACTTTTGTTCCTGTGTCTCTCTCTCTCTCTCTGTCTGGAAATATCGAAATACCAGTGGCGTTTTGTATGTCGTGTTTATAATCTTTCTACAGATTGTCCCAAACTATTTGAATATCTGTTTTGTCGAGTTTATTGTCTTGTCAGCTTGTTAGGTACACTGTTTTTCGTCGTTATTATTGTTATTATCTTATTTAAAAATGAACATTTATACAAAAGGAAAGACGCTTCATAGCCAAATATCCCTGAAGTATTCACGTAAATTCCGCACGCCCATGGCTATTTTATGAATTAAATCGGCCATGTTTTTTTTACAACTTTTTTTTTTTTTATGGTCAGCCTCCCGCAAAGGCCGAAAGCCTATGGCGCTATAGAAGCGCTGCGAGAGGACAAGTGTCGGTTCACGTTAGATTTGAAACGCTGCAGGTTGTAGCCGTCGGGAAACAAATTCCCCGGCAGCTGATTCCACAGCGTCGAAGTTCTCCAAAAGAAGGAATGCTGGAGGAGACTGGTTCGGGGAGTAAGGACCTCGACCTGGTAAGGATGAGCTCGCAGAGCTTCTCTAGTGTTCCTGGTTCGGACGGCCTTTGGTGTTATTATCTGGTAGAGCTCACTCGAACATCTTCCGTGATAGAATCTGTAAAAGAGGGATAGGTCAGCCACCCTCCTTCGATGTTCCAGGCTGTGGAGGTCCTTTGTGAGGTTAGGCGTATCGATTAATCTAATTGCTCTTTTCTGGATAGTGTCCAGAAGCTTTAGAGAGTGTTTCGGAGCGCATCCCCACACATGGGAGCAATACTCCAGCGATGGTCGGATCTGTGCCTTGTAGAGCAGCAGCAGTTGCTCTGGTGTATACAACTTCCTAGAGCGGAACAAAACTCCAAGCTTCTGGGATGCCGTTTTAGCAATACTGACGACGTGGTCGTGCCAGGACATGTTATTGTTGATGTTGATCCCCAAAAGCTTGACGGAAGGTGATTCGACTATGGGGTGGCCCTCCATTTCCACGGTTGGTAAGCCATCGTGAGACTTCTTTGTAAGTGTTGTTGCCTGAGTTTTTTGTACGTTGAACTGTACTTTATTTGCTAATCCCCACTCGACAATTGTTTTGATATCTGCGTTGATCTGTGAGGCATGCTGCTGGCGCCGACGTACCGTCTCCTGGGATGATAGTGGCTTGCCTGGTTCCATGCACGACACTAATGTACTGTCATCTGCGAAGCTGTAGATTGGATTGGATGTTATTTCCAACAGCTCGTTGATGTACAGCAGAAACAGTGTAGGGGATAGGACAGATCCCTGCGGAACACCTGCGTTTATTGAAAAAACGTCTGATGAACAGCCCTCGACTACAACAAACAGAGATCGGTCGTTCAAAAAGCTATTCAGCCACTGGCGCAGGCCAGGTGGTAGTCCATAAGCAGCAAGCTTGACCAGAAGTCCCTCATGCCACACTCTGTCGAAAGCTTTCGATATGTCAAGTGCAACAACACGGGACTCGCCATGATTTTCTATTGCTTTGTTCCACAAGTGAGTGACGTAGGCAAGGAGGTCACCTGTAGACCTGTGCTTACGGAAGCCGTACTGGCGATCATTTATGATGTTATTGTTGTCCAGGTATTTCAGGAGCTGTACGTTAATGACAGTCTCCATAACCTTGGACATGATGCTGAGAAGAGCCACAGGTCTATAATTGGTGGGATCAGTTTTCTTGCCTTTCTTAGGGATGGGTTGTACGCAGCCAATCTTCCATGAAGCGGGAAACATGCCTCGTTGATACGAAAGTTTGAAGAGCTTGCAAAGAATAGGTGCAAGCTCAGCGGCACAGCGTTTAAGGACAATGGCTGGAATTTGGTCAGGACCAGTAGCTTTATTCGTGTTCAGTTTTTGGAGGATGTTTTTAACATCTCGATGTTGAAATTTGACCTCTGCCATTTTCGAGTTCACGCTTATAGTGGTGGTCGGAGTACTACCTTGAAAGTCTACATTAGAATTGGCTGCGAAGAGTTTCCCCAAGATGTCTGCTTTTTCTTTAGGAGCAGAAGCGATGGACTTGTCCTCTCTGGTCAAGGGTGGTATTGACGAATAGGAAAAGTTCTGACTAACAGCCTTAGCTACAGACCAGAATGTTCTGGACGAACTAGGACATGAGAGGAGCTTGTCCCTAATTTTTTGGTTGTGCTCCTCCTTGCTGCTGTCAATCACGCGTTTACAATGATTTCTGGCGTCGATAAAACTGCGGTGGTTCTGGGCATTTGGATTTTTCCTCCATTCTTTGTAATGTTGGTTTTTAGTGGTAACTGCATCTCTACAACGCTGATTGAACCATGGCTTGTTTTTGGAGGGATACTTGACGACATGAGGAATATAGGCTTCCATGCCGGATATTAATACCTCGGTTATTTCTTGAGCGCAAGCTGATGGGTCTCGTGACTTGAAGCAGACGTCGTTCCAGGGAAAGGACTGGTAGTATTCCCTTAGGTCGTCCCACTTTGCTGATCCGTAATGCCAGACCCGGCGAGGCTGTGTACTGTGGAGATCTGGAGAATGCATTCTGCATAGCGTTGAGATGGTGTTATGGTCAGACGTTCCCAGTGGGGCGGTTACTTTCACTGTGTAGATTGTTGGAGTAGTTGTGAGATACAGGTCCAACAGACTAGCAAAATCTCCGTGGCGGCTGGGGATCCTTGTTGGTTCTTTGACTATCTGCTCCAAGCCGCAGCTAATAGCGAAGGCTTCAGCTTCACGTCCCTCGTCGTCCGTTTTGTTTGAGTGTTTGAGCCAGTATGTGTTGTGAACGTTGAAGTCACCCAGAAAGACTATCTCTGAATGAGGGTGATCTGATTGCAGCGCGTCCACAGTGGCTGAAAGCTTCTCGAAGAGCTCTTTGCAGTTGTTACTGCTTGGTGGCCTATAAATGCTGCATATAAATTTGGATTGATTTTGGAAGGATATTTTTAGCCATATGATGTCAAATCCTTCCAGTTCGAGCTCTTCTTCTCGATGACAAGAAAGCCCAGATTTAACGTACACGCATACGCCAAACCTACGTCGAAATCGGGTGTATAAGTCATATCCGGGATATCTGAAGCAATTATCCATTGTCGAAGAGCCGACTTGAGTTTCCGTAAGAGCCAGAATGTGTGGCTTCTCTGCCTGAAGGTGTTGATGGACAGAGTTTATGTTGGAGGCAAGACCTCGTATATTTGTAAAGTCGGCTCTGAACAAGTTTCTCTGGCCTTCGGGCCTGTCGTCAGTGCGAAGTTGCTGCGAAGGTTGGCTTCTGTTGTTAGCCTGACGAGGAGTGGCAGCACAATTCTTTAGACAAACTTCGCTTAATGTTCCCCCCGGACCACCTGGCACCCGGAGATCCGAACGGCCAGGCATTTTACCTCCGGAAACTTTTGATCCTGGAAGAGCCATTGAGCATTTTTTACTTCTAATTAATCCAATTTGTCACTTATGAGAAACCGGGAACATCAGCCCAGCGACGGAACATGAACCGTGAGGCCATTTGGCGCCGCCTATTTCCGGGAACCTATTTCTAGTTTCCCGGAAATATTCCGATGTGGGGGTGATTGCACCACGGGCGAAGCTAAGTGACTGCACTTCTCCCCCCTGTGGCTGATTGCAGAGATAATAGTACATGATGCACCGTCGTCGGTGCAAGGTGTACCATCACCTCTGGGCGATGGGGTCGCCACATCCCTACGCCTAACGCCTAACTATACCCCTCTTACCGATACCCCGTAGCTTCAGAACCGTTGGCCAGATAATAGACCTTCTGACTTCCAGTGAAGGTTCCTAAAATTTAGAAAAAACGAAAAAGGCAAACAATAGAGACAGACATCAGGACCATGAAGCCCATGCAGATGTACCAGGGTGCGGATAAGAGAATGACCATCCATTGGGACACATTGAAAATTATATACACCGTATCGAAGGACGAATTATAAAAACTTTTAAGGGATTTCTGGCACCGACTTATGATATAATATGATTAAATTATATTGTTTATTCTTAATAGCAAGAAAGTTGAAATTCTCTAACGAGATCGCGAATTGGTTAATGTGTGGGCCTCATTATCATCTTCGTATCATCATTGATTAAAGTATTTAGGGGAAGATGAACAACCACACAGTAAAATCGCGCGCTCGCAGTCTATCTCACTCACTCTAGTCTATCTCACTCACTCTCATAGAAACCACGACACCGTCACCTGGCGCCCTCTGGGCAAATCTCAGAAGCTTCAAAAATTCCTGAATCCTTTATAATAAATATGCCCAATAGATGGAGCAAAGGAGCATCCAGCTATAAAAATACGACCTTGAGCTGACCCATACCTAACCACCGACGGGTCGGTCGGGATCGTCGGTGAACCTAACATTCGAAAATATGCTTTGTGTTCCAATTCCAAACGATCAGCTGACAGCGGTTGATAACCTTGTTGTCGGTATACCGCCATATGAAATTGAGGACTTTTATTTGTTTTTTACAATTTCTTGGACATTTTCACCATAATTGTTGTTGTGATGTGTTTTTTAAGGAACCTTTTTTGTCAGGTAAGCACATCTGTCAATTAAAATGATGTAATTCATGAGATAGTGCATGATGAAAACTTGAATGCATATTGAAAACAGCAAAAAAAAAACGTTTATTCGCCAATTACAGTTATCCCATGAGTTATCACATTCACTAGAGCGATAGTTGTTATAGTCATACTGCATTTTTATCACTTGATACTCCAAAATAATGCATTTCTTACTTGGAAGTTTTATCTGTGAAGTATATAGAAGTAATGAAGTTGTAGTGGCCAACCTTTGGTGGATTATGTTAAAGTAGCAAAAACATCCATCCGTAGGTAATAATTGCTAGTTGTATACCTATGTACATATAGGCAAGTTCAAAAAATGGATCATTTAATACATTCATTTTTTGACATAACCTAAAAGCTGAGTTTCTGGAAGAGGTACATTATGACTATTCACTTCTCTATTCGAATAATTTGCGCACTATTTCAAAACGCTTCCTTTTTGTCATTATAGGTGTGGAAAAAATTCTCCAGCTTCCCAAGCATTCGAGACAGAAGAGGCAGACCGATACCAGGAGGCGAAGAGTGTGCTGACTTTACTCCACATACTGTGTATACTAACAGCACCAATAAATGCTCATGTTATCTATCCATATATTTTTTAATAAATGGTGGAGTTAAAATGAATTATTTATTATTATAGGGTATGCTTCTCACACAATCAAAATGAAAATATTTCATATCAATAGCTTATACCCACATTCATACTTTTTTTCCAAATATGTAACATGAAATGGTGTCTAGCTACAGACAGGTGAAAATATGTATTTCAAATGGCACTTTGCTTAACATAGTGTGATTAATTTGTATCTTATCAAACAGGGTGACTATCTCAAAAACACTCATTGGATGATTGTTAAGTTGCACCATTGATTGTTGCACACACCAGAAGCTAAAGGATTATTGAATGAAAAACTATTAGTTATATTTTCCTATGTATTTATTATATATATATTTCTTCGATGTATTAAGGCTTGTTCTGAACAGTATATAATTCAGTGTATCGAAGGGCAATGAGTGAAACACCATTCAGTGATGTCAAAATCCCTCTATAATTTACATAAGAGTAATTGTCTGTGCACATATTATAGTTATGTTTATTCAAAACAAATTTCATGTCTGATGTTGCTAACAAATTTGATTTTAAATGATGTTCTTAATAATCACATTACTTCATAATTTTAAACGTTATTATTATAATTAACCATAAACGTATCGATGAGGTAATGAAACAGGATACATTTCAAAAATTTTATTATTCTAAATGATAAACAGTTGCATCTTTCTTTACAATTTTTGTTTCATTTTTAACAACCACAGATAATACATCTCGGGACTGACATGCTGAGTTCAACATTTGCTTTAAAAGCTGTCTTAGTCCAGTGCCGAAGCCTTCAAAAATAATAAAAAGTGAAAAAAAATTACAGTAGGATGAAACTCATTAGAAAAGGAGGAGAATATGATAAGAATAAAAGGAAAAATAAATTACGGTCGATTCGAGATCGGGAAGTGGGAGGGGGTGAGCTTTTAAGGGTAGAAAATGGTTTATCTTGATTTCTGGCAAAACTACAAGTCCTATGGAAAAAAGTTGAATGGCAAAGATGTAGGTAATAAAAAGATCTACAACTCTTGTGTTATCAATTTTTTCACATAACCTCAAAATTTTGGTGAAAAATTCAAAAAACCAAGTTTTTGGTCCTTTATTTTTATCTTTTTCAAAAAAAATATTTTTTTTACGAAATTTGGTGAATACTTCCCTTATTATGTCCCAAATACACTGTAATTTATTTGATTTAAAATATTTATTTTTTCGCCTTATTTGACCTTAAGATAAAAAATGCACCCCATTTTTCAATCACAAATTCTCGCGTCAAAATATCAGCTTTTTTCAAAAAGTTTAGGAGCCTTTCGTTCGTTGAAATCTCTATTTTCTGATGGTGTAAAAAAAATATACATTACTATAGAAAATCTTCTCAGAAAATGCAAAAAACTGAAAAAAAAACTCAAATTCGAAAAATTTGTTTACTCACCATGTACAATTTTGAGCTATTTATTAAAATTTACACTTATTTACTTAAAAAACGTGAGATTTCATGTTACATTGATAAACTAAAAAATTGCAAATTGGAATATCCTACTATAATTAACAAATAAATAAGTTAATATTTAATAAGACATCCACAATATTTTGAAAAAGTTGTAGAATCTTCTTTAAATAATATTTGTACCTGAGTGACATATGGTGAATGTTAGCCCATTGTAAGGTATTTCATGGAGAAGTGGGGGAATTACATTTTCGATGGTTATGGTGGAAGGACAAGTGACAACCATCTAACAGAAAATTGTGGCTTTTTAAATTTAATTATACCTGGTGACATAATATTAGCAGATAGAGGTTTTTTAATTAGAGACTCAGTTGAAGTTCTAGGAGGTCACTTACATATTCCAGCATTTACAAAAGAAGACGCAACTTCACCCAGTAGAGATAGAAACCACTCGTAGTATTGCTAGAGTTAGTCCATCTCAAATTCCCCTTGATTAGTCTCAATATTTTTTACACAACTGTACATCATATTCAAATGCATTTATATTGTTCACATAAGTTTATACTAGATATATGTAAATTATATCCTCACAATTACTAGGAATTCTGTGAAACTAACAATGCCTAAACAAAAAATGCAGTTTTTGATAGATGATTCTCATATAATGTAGCTAAATCATACAATAGTGTCCCTAATTATATTAGAAGTAGCTATAAACTATAACAATGTTTTTAATGTCTCAGAAATTCTTGTCATTTTGTTATGTATAACAATATGATACTTCAACTCTGTGTATGCCAACTTTTTTTTTAGAATATGTATATATAGCTTTCTTGTTGGCCGACACTTTTAGGACGTGCTTTAAGGAAGAAAAGAACTGCTGCTATGTGGCTGCAAACTTCACTTAATCCTGCCATACAAGTGCAATGAGCACATGATATAGCACCATCTGACAGTACGATAATCCATACCTGTAGTGGTTTATCATTTCTTCTTTGTGAGTGCATAACCTGTAACAAAATAAGGGCTGTTTTAGTAGGTATAGTTTGCTTTTATGGGCGAAAACAGGATGGATGGTTCTTTCTAATCTCTAAAACTATTTTTTTTTGATAGATTGTTCTCGCTTCACATAACAACATGGAAAAATTGACTTGACATAAATATCATGTAACAAGGATATTCTACATTACACATGCTTGTTCTTTTGTATTAATTTTACATAAAATAAAATTATAAAAAAATGTTCAGGCCAATTATTTGTATCACCCAGTAATTTTTGAGTGAAATAAAGAAGTAGACATGTTTTTTACTTTTTCTGACAAGAAAAAAAAGGAAGGTGTATTCACTCGTGATTCAGCCACTTGAAATTAAGAATACAACAAGCATTTTTTTCTGCATTTTTCTCACCAACTTTTTTTAAACTGAAATTTAGTGAGACCATACGGTTTGTCATGTTCTAAATAGCTGTAATTGCGAGCATCTAGTTTAGTGATCATTGGAATGCTCCATTGATACCTTGGACTGTCAACAAAACAAAACGAAATACCAGAAGTATGGCAGATTTATGCTGTTACTCACACTAATAAACCCACACATTAGCTTGAGCGTTAATACCTTAATCAATGCTTGAGCATAGTATACCTAAAGTGACCATTAATCAGCCACTCGTACATCTTTATAATGATTATGCCATGCCTTGGAACCACTCTTGTCTGTTTGTTGCCAAATTCTTGGGATCAGTAATTCTCAAAAGAAATTCATTTTGCTGCTCAGTTTGCCATAATATTTAGCAAGCTTAAATTGTAACATGAAATTGGAGTTACTGCATTGAGAAATGTTACTGGCATTGGTTTATTGAAAAGTGTTCACAAAGTTTTTGTTTTATTTATTGAAAAATACCTAGTTATTTTGATGCAGTTGGTCAGCTGGTGCTGATTTTGAGTAGGAATAACATTTTTAGAAGGTGTTTTCAATATCCATTTTAGGTATCAACATCGTCCTAATAACCAGAATGAATCACTGGGTTTTTTGAGGCATTCAACATTAGACCATTGAAGAAAAGACTCTTTCTGCTGATGCATTGGTGCTGGGCAGTATATAAGTTCAGTCAAGATACAAAAGCGTTATGTTTGAAATTGTTGTGGTGGAATGCCCCATAGGCTTAAGAAAATGGCAGAGTATGGTAAATTTGCGTATTGCTTCAAGTTTTTAGTGATGTAGATGAGTAATAGAAGGCAATAGTTTGGTTTCAATGGTATAGGCACTTACCTGAATTATACTCATACATACGGTACTGCGTGTCTGACCAAGAATTTCTTTGTATCTGATCTCTGGATATAGTTCTGTTTGAAGTGTTGTTCGCAGACACCTAATTGCTTTGGCAGTGGGTCAGACTTTCCAACATATTGGAACAAATTCACATTGCCACTATTCTTGATCCAAATATCACGTATAGCTGTTGCTTTTGGGAAAGCAAAGAACATCTCTGGATTACGAGTTTTGTTGTTTGGACAGTTATAGTAATAACATCTGTAAACCATTTTGCTTCCCGAAATCGCGAAAAATTCAATACAAACGATGATAATAAATCGAAATCAATCAATCAATATTTTTTGATCGTGGTTGACCCAAATTTTCCAAATAACATCGCAATATTAAACAATTGAAATATGACACTGCCATCACTATGTCAAATGTCAAATTGCCAATGTCAGCGACACCTGGCGGAGATAATAGTAAGTAGCGTTGATAGATAGTTGGAAGTAGGGTACTTTATTCGTATCAAAGTCGATGGTTGTTATATTGTCAAAGTTGTATCAGTAGAGGTACATTTGTTCTCATATAGGTGGCGACACTCCAGGAGGAACAAAAATTAGGCGCGTGATCTTAGCATCTAGTGGCCCATCTTCCCCTAAATACTTTAATCAATGGTATCATACATCATATGATACTTGCTGTAAACTGTCGACAAAACATTCAAAATACCTGTTAGAGTAATCCGACCTTCTCCGTTTTTGCAAGGATTTCCTGAAAGTGAAAGTGGGCCACACACGTTTCAGTTATCTTTACACCCCAACTTGAATGTTGATTTCTCTGAAACAAATGCGAATTTCAGAATAATTCCTTTTTAATATCAGCTTCACATTCCAAAACCTAAGTGCGATTTATTTTTTCGAGATTCGTCCTGGGATACTGTGTATATAAATTAAGGAAAGTCGAGGCATGCTAATCTCTTATATACAGACACTGATAGCTTGGTATATTATGTTTCCTTCACAGTAGTCAACAATGGTCAACATTTGATTGTGAGCAACTTGTTGCTGTTAAACTAAATACTAGATTGATACATCTTCATGACACTTCTCTGAAACAAATGCGAATGTCAGAATAATCCCTTTTGATGTCTGCTTCACATTCCGAAACCTACGTGCGATTTCTATTTTCGGGATTCCTCCTGGAACAAGGTGTATAGTATAGTATAAATATGATGAGCCATTAGAATAGCTTGTTTAATTTAATATTTTTAGGGCAAGAGCTACCTGAACGAACCAATGAAGTTTGACGTCGTTGGAGACTCCACATTGGAGTTGAACGTCTCGGGGCTTCAACCAGACACTTTCTACACGATCCAGGTGGCGGCTTTGACAAGGAAAGGCGATGGAGATCGTAGTGCTCCTGTTACAGTTAGAACGCCTGGAGGAGTGCCTAACAGACCGAATTTGGTATTGAAGTGAGTACTCTTGAAATTTATTTTTATTAGTTTAGGCGAAGAGGAAACTGAATTGATAGAGGATCCCAAGTAAGGTTGACCATCACTGATTTGCTAAACAGAATAGACTATACTACACTATAATCTTTATTTGTTCCAACTGACCCTATTAGGGTATAGAACATGTCAAAAGATCTAAAGATTAAAAAAAAATAATATATACAGCAAATAAAAAACGTACATAGAAACACGAAGATACAATAATACTATGTCAAATTGTTTGATTACAATGCCAGTTTATAAAATTGAAGTGTAAGTCAGAGGGGCCCAGGATGGTTTCAATGAAACTTGATTTCCTTTTCGTTTTCTTAAACTTTATTTCTCACGACCATCTTCTCCGACTGCCGAAGTGACAAGTGACATGTCTGTCTAGTGACAACTGACAGATGACTGAAACAATGTTGCCAATCCGAAGCATTGCCAACTCGAACACAGAACGATGAGATAACTGACATCTGTCACTTCACATTGAAAATACAAAATAGATTCTTACAGAAGTCAAAGTCAACAAACACAACATTGAAATAAAACTTATCAGACTGAACATACAAGTAAAAATAGTTAGATTGAACATTTATACAGCACTATTTGATCATTGAAGAATTCTTGCATTTCATAATATGCCTTACCTAACAGAAAGTATTTAAGTCTAAATTTCAATATATATAATAGAAGATTTCTAAATGGTACGGGCACCTTATTCCAAATCTTTTCAATAGAATATTTATCATTTCTATGTATGTAGTGTGTATTTTTTGCAGGGTCATGGAAAGAGAACCTACTGTAACGATAGAACTGGAATGGTCTAGACCTTCTCAAACCTATGGGGAGCTCAAAGGCTATCGTCTGCGATATGGTGTCAAAGATCAACTTTTGAAGGACGTTGTGTTAAAAGGTATATTTTTTGTATTACATTAATTTCAGTTTTTTTTATATGCGGGTAAAGAGAAGTATGTAAAATTACTCCATTTTGATTTTCCTGAAATATTTTGTGTTGTAAACAACTGCAACTCAGGCTAACATGTTCCCTCTTCTTTAGCACTTCATTTATTCATATTCATTCATTTATATCACCATTATTCAGTACAAAGAAATGAAAAGAAAACATCAAGAAATGACAGTTTAATATTTGAGGCAGCCATTTGATCAGTACTTACTTGCTTAACACATGATTTGAATCAGAATCATCATTCTGTTTATAGCAACTCACACCAGCTACAGGATAAACGATCTAGAACGTGGGGTGGAGTACGAGTTTCGGGTGGCGGGCCAAAACCACATCGGTATCGGCCAAGAGGCCATCAAGTACATGCACACCCCTGAAGGTCCCCCGACTGGACCTCCTACAAACATCAGTTACCACTTTCAGACGCCAGATGTCGTTTGCATCACTTGGAGCCCCCCGTTGCGGGAGCACAGGTAAATAGATTTGGTTTTTTTTTATAACTGAGCATATCGCGCAGGCAGAGCCTAAATACCAGAGTACCGCGGCTGCTGTGAAAGGGTTATGTTAGGGGAAGTTTGTTAACGCGATATTTGAATGGGCCAATACCCGCAGGCCCAATAAATACATCTTCTGGCAGTCCATTCCAAGCCTTGGACATCTTGGTAATAAATGTGCGGTTGTACCGCTCAGTTCTTGATGTATGAAGAACGACCGTCTTAGGACGAGATGCAGAGGTCGCGCGGGTACATCTGATAGGAGTGGTGAGCGGCGGAACGATAGAGGATAGCTCAGAGGAGCAGATTCTGTTGGAATATTGGTAGAAGAGTGAGAGGTGACCAACAACACGCCGATGAGAAAGTGACTGAAGCTGGGGCGTTAAGGCCGGATCGCCAACTAGTCGAATTGCCCTTCTCTGGACGGCATCTAGTATAGGCAGGGCAGTAGGGGCAGCAGCTCCCCAGA
Source organism: Callosobruchus maculatus (assembly GCA_951848785.1). Classification (NCBI taxonomy): domain Eukaryota; kingdom Metazoa; phylum Arthropoda; class Insecta; order Coleoptera; family Chrysomelidae; genus Callosobruchus; species Callosobruchus maculatus. The sequence goes on along the minus strand of CATOUR010000104.1, from coordinate 103,819 downwards.
CATGAGAGCAATACTCCAGGCAAGGTCTTATCTGGGCTTTATATAGCGTGAGGAGTTTACATAGTGAGAAATACTTTCTGGCTCTAAATAGGTACCCAAGCTTTTTACCAGCAGCTGTTGCAATTGACGCGACGTGTTCGTGCCAAATCAGATTTTCTGTAATGTCGACTCCTAACAGCTTGAATGAGTGACTCCTTAGCAGAGCCTGGTTGTTCATTAGAACCTGGTGTTGGCGTGGGCACTTCTTGTTTGATAGCGTACAATATTGGGTCTTGGAGGCATCAAATTTAACCATATTCTTAAGCCCCCAAGCGGTAATGGTATCGAAATCGTTTGAAAGTGAAGCTGTCACTGCCACTGCGTTCCAGTTCGACCACAGAGATCGGTCTATTGCTCATGATGCCTGCATGCAGCGTACTGTCATCCGCAAAACTGTGGATTGGGTTTGTAGTGCTAGAGAGTAGATCATTAATATGAAGCAGAAACAATGTCGGAGCCAATACCGATTCCTACGGAACCCCGGCATTGATGCCATGGAAAGAAGAGGAAAAGCCGTCTACCACGACAGAGATTTTCCGACCTGAGAGGAAGTCTGCGAGCCAACCGCAGAGCTTAATAGGGAGCCCATAAGACGGGTTACTATTTTTTATTCACTTTGAAGAACTAAAGTCTTTGCTGTTGAGGTTGTTTTGTAGCGCATGTTTTCTCGGGAGTCGCCGAATAGGTAACAGATTCTGAGGATGCCAACAAAGCGCGCCTACCGAACGGCCCTAGGACCTGCAGTTCAATCATCTATAAATTTGTAGTGGTTATAATGTTCATACACTTATACCTATTATAAGTGAATCTGTTGGAACGGCAAAAAAAGTCCAAAAATCACAAAAAATGAAGTCCTGTCTAATAGGACAACAAAAGGACAACTTTGACGAGTCCATTGATAATGATTTTTCTCATCTGTGATTGTAAATTACCTTACGTATTTTTCTCTTTTTTTGTGACGTGTGCAAGCAGTTTATTGTATTTAGCACCTATTTTTTTCATTTTTCATTTTTTTGTACGGATTGATACAAATAAATAGTGCCACCTCGAAGGTCTTCCTTGTGTGAGGTATTCGCATTGAATAGAAAAAGTCACATTAAAATTTATCTAACCTATCCTGCTCGTTCAAAACTGATCTATTTGTGTGGTCTTCACTTCCTTTCTTATTATTGTTAACAGCAGCCATCTTCTACAAATTATACTTCTCCTGCAGCTCATAAGCCATTTCTTCTCATATTATTTGATTATTTAAAAATTTTATACTTGAAATTTTGACGAATGTGTTGACGTTGACATATCTATAAATAGATAAATAAATTAATTAAAAATTTACAAAAATAACTTTAATTCACGAACATTTTTAGGAATGGCCAAATCACCAAATACGATATCCAGTTCCACAAAAAATCTGATCATAGCAACATCATCGTAAGAAACGTTTCAACAACGAAAGCTGTCTTCACCAATCTGGAGGAAGATACAGAGTATGTTTTCCATGTCAAAGCCTACACTAGTGTCGGTGCTGGACCGAACAGTGAGAAAGTGACCTTCCATAGTGATAGGGACATCGGACGGGCTCCAATGTCAGTCAAGGTAAATAATTTCGTCATCGTATGATTTTTTTTTGTTTGTTAATTTTCTGTGTCGGGAACCGGACGTTTTTCAGATGGTTAGTATAACGCCGCTAGCGGTGGTAGGGAGGGGATTCAGGGATCAGTCGCCTTGATGTATAATGCCATTTTAGTAGCTATGGAGCAGTGGACCGTAGAGCACCGTATGTTCGCTTATGACGCGTATGTTAAAAATGCTGAGTCGGTCACGGCCGCGCAGCGACTGTTCCGCGTTCATTTTAATCTTGGACGCCACGATATTATTCCAAGCCGCAATACCATTCTCAGTCTGAGAACAACAGGAATGATTGTGAACAAAAAGCCACCTGGTCCCACGAAGACTGCGAGGACGCCAGAAAACGTCGAGCGGGTGAGACAAGCGCTTACTCGGAGCCCTCAACGGTCTGCACGATGACACGCGCGTGAATTAAACTTAAGTCGTGAATCAGTGCGCATAATATTGAAAAAAGATTTAGCGTTACATCCTTACGGGATGTGTATTGTTCAGCAGCTTAAGCCAACAGATTATGAGCAACGAGAAGACTTCGCCATTCGAATTCAAATGCTGCTTGTAGGCCATGAAAGTGCAGCAATCGTCATGAGTGGTGAAGCTCATTTTCATTTAAGCGGAGAGATAAACAAACAAAATTTTCGATACTGGTCTCCAAGTGGCTTTTTTTCCTGTTGTTCTCAGACTGTTAACCCATCTGAGAATGGTATTGCGGCTTGGAATAATATCGTGGCATCCAAGGTTAAAATGAACGCGGAACAGTCGCTGCGCGGCCGTGACCAACTCAGCATTTTTAACATACGCGTCATAAGCGAACATATGGTGCTCTACGCTCCACTGCTCCATAGCTGCTATTCTGCTAAAATGGCATTATTACAGCAAGGCGACTGATACCTGAATCCCCTCCCTACCACCGCTAGCGGCGGTATACTAACCATTTGAAAAACGTCCCGTTCCCGTAGGTCACCCTGTACAATAATATTCCTGACAGATTATCGCTTTAAGGCCATAACAGTTTATCTGAAAGTCCATATGAATGGCCACCTGAAAATATTAGAAAACTTGTTTTCAACAAATAAAACTAAAGCATATACGATATGTAGAAAAATACAGAGGATTTATATTGCATTAATTTTTTGTTCTAAAGTTGTTAGATCAGAAATTTAAAATTTAAAAAAAAACCGGTCAAAAAGTGTCTAATCTGACTCCTGGAGTTATCTAATCATATTGTGGTTTTTTAAGTTTTTTTTCTTGGGTCAGGTTAATTTAAAAGCTCTTAAATAGGTTATATGTAGATATGTGAAAAGATTTTTGGTTTTCTGAAAAATACTCTTTGAGAAAGATAATGCTAACGCCAGGTAAATATTTTCCATAGTTCTGAGATTACAAACTTTAGAAGCATCAAATACGAAAGACATATTTTTCAGAAGTGTTGATAAAGATATAATAACATCTCAGCCTTTTACGGTTCCCCTAAAATAATATGAACTAAAAAAATCCATTTCTTCAGAATATTTTCTTCACATTTTTTTCAACTTGTAGGCTGTGGCAACATCAGATTCTAGCGTGGAAGTATGGTGGGAGCCTGTACCTTCCAGAGGAAAAGTGATCGGATATAAGATCTTTTATACGATGACAGCTGTTGAAGATTTGGACGAATGGCAACAAAAGACAGTTGGACTGACGGAATCTGCAGATTTGGTGAATTTAGAAAAATTCGCAGAGTATGCTATAGCAGTGGCTGCTAGGATGAAGAATGGCTTAGGGAGGCTTTCTGAGAAGGTTCGTGATAAATGTTTTACGCGCTAAAGATTGTTAATGGACACCACGTCGTTGATTTATATGCTTAAAATGTATGTGGATAGTATTAGCACGTTTACTCTTTATGCTGTGGTATTAGTACGCAGTCGGGATGTTTAAAAAAATATGATGATTTTCATGTAGATATTTTGAAAATATATTATTAATAATATTGCTAGTTAACGCGGAATCTTAAAAATAAAATCGTTTCAATCAATTATAAACAATCAAAAATTGATAAAATTTGAAATATCACAGATTATGGATTGGTCGGTATGGCACACGAATATCACGGAACCAACATAGTTCGGGATCCACAGACAAGAACGATATCATTTTTGAGGTTCCATATTATCAATGTATGTTTGAGTATTTAACAATGACAACAGAATTTAATAGATCAAAACACTGTTCGGGAGCTGTCGCCGTGTCTTCGGTACCGGATTCAAAAAAGAAATTTATTTTGAAAGAACCTATGAATTACTGCAAAAAAAGGAACAAAATTAGTGTTGTAGAACCTATACAGGGTGGGGCCACTAGTGCGTGGACGGAGGATTGTGGGCTTACTGCAAAATATTTAAAAAATCTGTCACTTGATCATGGTAGGGACCCTTGAGGGCTATAACGTAAAAATACTTTCACTCAAATTTTGACGTTTATACAGGGTGATTCATATCAAACTTACATTTTTTTGAATGGAACCCCTATATATTATTGCATATTTGGCTACCTTGGTCAATTCTAGTGTGACTTTATGTATCACACATGGAACTTTTAGTTTAGACGTTTAGACGCAAATCACCATTTTTGGGAGAGGTAGGTATCAGAAAAAAATTGAATATTGCAGCGATTATAAAACTTAGAAGGCCGTGAATTTGCGGTACGACTAAGCATGAAATGCGTCAGCTTAGGTCAGACGGCTGAAATTGAATTCTTTTTGTACTTGGAGAAATCAGTAGATTAATTAAGGAAACTTCAATCACAGATTTCAAATGGGAATGCCTATTTTGGTTTAAAGAATCAAATGCAAAATTTGATTACCTTTCTAACGATATAGCATTCTCGATATCAACCTTTTCTAGTTTTCATTTTATTTCACATTTTCAGTCAAATCGGTGTTTTTCAATTTTCCTGCATGCAAGCAACCTAGCAGGCCATGAAAAATAAACAAAAGCTCGTTAATATGGAAGAAACCAACTAACTTAGTAGAAAGATGCAAACTAACTGGAGCAACGAGGCAAGATTATGAAAATTCCTTACAACATATTAGCTCTAACCAGGAACAATAGCGGTAACAAGAACGCTCATTTTTCACAGCCTACTAGCTATTAGCCAATTTCCAAAGTCAGTAAAAAAATATTGAATCAAAGGAAAACTACTAGTGATTGTTGCTGGCAGTAGAATATCTATGTCTTCTGAATAAATTTTCACATTTAATGCTATAAAAAAGTAGCCATTTCCGTAAGTCAAAATTAATGATACCTCTGAGCGGAACCCTTCAAATTCTTCGGTAGGCACTTCTACTTATTAGCAAAATCGCGGAAAATGAAACTTGATTTGCAGTCTGTTTGAATTGTAAAAGATAATTTAGTTTGCAGAAAACTACATGAAATAAACACAATTACAACATAGCGTAATTAAAAAATTCTAGCAATTATTTCAATAGATGTTCAGAATGCTCCAATTGGAGATATCTTTACTTTTGACTTAACTAAACGGAAATGACTAAATTTTTTATCCCATTAAATGTGAAATTTCATTCTAAACAAGTTAGACTGTAACCAAAAATCGCTAGTAGTTTTCCTTTTGTTTCAAAATTTTTAATCGTTTTGGAAAGTTGTCAAGCTGTAGTAGACCTCAATAGCTAGTAGGCTGTGGAAAACAAACACTTCTGTCATAGCCCAGCTACTCATTGACATTAGATATCTTGCGGCTGTTGTATCCGGTTAGAGCTAATATGTTGTAAAGAATTTTCATAATCTTGCCTCGTTGCTCCAGTTAGTTTGCATCTTTCTACTAAGTTAGTTGGTTTCCTCCATATTAACGAGCTTTTGTTTATTTTTCATGGCCTGCTAGGTTGCTTGCACGCAGGAAAATTGAAAAACACCGATTTGACAGAAAATTTGAAATAAAATGAAAACCAAAAAGGATTGATATCGAGAATGCTATATCGTTAAAAAGGTAATCAAATTTTACATTTGATTCTTTAAACTAAAACAGGCATTCCCATTTGAAAAAATCAAGTTATCTGTGATTGCAGTTTCCTTAATTAATCTACTAATTTCTCCAAGTACAAAAAGAATTCAAATTCAGCCGTCTGACCTAAGGTGACGCATTTCATGCTTAGTCGTACCGCAAAGTCACGGCCTTCTAAGTTTTATAATCGCTACGATATTCATTTTTTTCTGATACCTACTTATACCGAAAATGGTGATTTGCGCCTAAACGGTTCGTCTAACGTTCCATATGTAATACATAAGGTCACGCTAGAATTAACCAAGGAATCCAAATATGCAATAATATATAGGGGGTTCCATTAAAAAAATGTAAGTTTGATATGAATCACCCTGTATAAACGTCAAAATTTGAGTAAAAATATTTTTACGTTACAGCCCTTAAGGACCCCTACCATGATCAAGTGACAGATTTTTGAAATATTGTTTAGTAAGCCCACAATCCTCTGTCCACGCACTATTGGCCCACCCTGTATTTATCAATTTATCACAATAAAATTTATTCAAAAACCAAATTGTCTGTTAACGGCATAAATATACTCATTTGAACAGTTTTCAGCTGAACATTTACCAGTTTTTCCCGTTCTTGTTTTACTTCCCACACCGATAGGTGAGGGGAGTATTGTGATCGCGAAAATTTTCGATTTTGAGATAATACACTTTTTGGGCGTTTCATGATGTCTACATAACGAAAATCCATGTCACTCATTTCCGTCGGTCTGTCTGTCTGTCGGTCTGTCGGTCTGTCTGTCGGTCTGTCTGTACGCGTTTTTGTGTCCTCGTAATCTCAGTAACCGCTGCATGGATTGTGATGAAATTTGGGCAGCGATATGCTGGGGGGTCGTAGTAGGTAATGTTCTTATAATTTTGAAAATCGGTGCAGGGGCGGCGGAGTAATTAGCAAAAAACAAAAAAAATTAAATATTCCTCAAACTTCGTTTTTAGGCGTTTTAGAGGTTCCTGATCATTTTTTACTTTTTTTTGGGTGGGGGTGAAATTGGGGTGGTTGGGGGGTGGGGGGTTGTAAAATTGAAAAATTTGTTGCTTTCATAATAGACTGTCCACTGACCCATGAAGGAAGACCCAGCAACATAAATAACTTTTTTAGGTCCATGCGAACATTGCCTTGCCTATTGCAGAAACCAAAGGACTTAGAATTTTTTCTGGTGTAAACATACGAGAGTATTGCTTTAGATCCTTCTATATTGTATTACAAGGAAACTGTTGAATTGATGTTAATGAAATTTTGACACAGTATTACTACCGTGGCGAGGATGGAAAACGCGTATGGTTTTTATAAATCGTGCCAGTGGCGGTGCAGAAATAATAAAAAAAGTAAAAGAATAAAAACAGCTCAAACTTCGTTTTTAAACGTTTTAAAGGTTCCTGATCATTTTCTGCGTTTTTTTTGGGTGGGGTGAAATTGGGGTGGTTAGGGGGTGGGGGGTTGAAAAACTGAAAAATTTCTTGTATTCATAATAGGCTGTCCACTAGCCTGTGAAGGAAGAGCTAGCGACATAAATAAACTTTTTAGGTCCATCCGAACATTGCCTAGCGTATTACGGAAACTAAGGGACTTAGAATTTTCTTTATACATACATACGAGTATTTATTGCTTTAGATCTTTTTGTACTTTGTAACGTGGACACTATTAAATTGATTCTAATTAAATTTTGACACAGTATTATTACCGTGGTGAGGATGGAAAACGCCTCGGAAAACGCGTATGTTTGTTAAATATAGTGCCAGTGGCAGCGTATATAGCAATAATCAAAAAACTAAAAGTTTGAAAACAACTCAAACTTCGTTTTTAGATGGTTTAGGCTGTCCATTGACCTCTGAAGGAAAGACTTAGCGGCATAAGACAATTTTAGGGGAGGAAAGGCTGCCGATGATTTGGTTGCAAGGAGATCTCAGACTAAAGCTTCATGCTATGGGAAAATAGTAAACTGATATCACAGTAATGTGTGGGAAGTACTGAGTCAATCAACTTGACTCCATTTTTTTTCTAAAGCGTCAAATCTCTATTCTACCTCTCTACCTCTCTCTACCAGGTGACAGTGAAGGTGAAACCCGAGGACGTCCCGTTGAACCTGCGCGCCCACGAAGTCACCACCCACTCGATGACGCTCTCCTGGTCCCCGCCTATCCGACTGAACCCCGTCAAGTACAAGATCGCGTACGACGCCATCAAGGAGTTCGTCGACTCGCAGGGCATCACGCAGACGCAGATCATCCCCAAGGTGGAGATCGTGCTGGGCAGCGACGTCAGGTCGCACACCATCAACGAACTGTCACCGTTCACTACGTACAGCGTCAACGTCAGCGCGGTACCCACCGACAATTCGTACCGGCCCCCGACAAAGGTCACCGTCACCACGCAGATGGCGGCGCCGCAACCCATGGTAAAGTATTTTCCGTAAACTTCTTTCTTAAGGTGCCATCTTCCTACAGAAGGTTGGCCACAACTTCGTTCTCTATTTTTTTCTCCATTTTCTCACGCACGGACTGGTAAACTCCTTACGAACTGGAGCAATACAATATACTGCGTACCAGTTCCCTTCGCACTATAAATATACATATATTAAAACTGGAACATCTAACGTAATGATTCTCCACACTATAATCTCAGTGATGAAACACTACTCTTACTACAGAGAAATAAGTTGTTGTAATTTTTTTAGGATTAGGTCAGAATGGACTAGTATCATGATTTCTGTTTATTATTGTGTTTGATTGAGCATGTCACGAGAAGCTTACCATTCTTGGTAACAGTTATATTCATAATAATAATAACGACTTTGTTGCATTATAATTGTTATAACTACATACATAGATAGACTGTCACCACGCAAATGGCGGCGCCGCAACCCATGGTAAAGTATTTCGTAACCCACATCCTATTGACATACTTAACACACTCACTCTGTTTATAAACAATCTTACCTAAACGTATGCCTAATTATTTTCCAATATCTCACGCACGGACTGGTGACCTCCTTACGAATTGGAGCAATACAATATACTGATTGTTACCAGTTTCCTTCGCTTTACTAATCTACATCACAACCCTTAAGCCCGATTTTATCAACATGCACATTTTAACAAAGACTTTGACCAATCAGAGCAGCCCTTTCAAGAACATGCATCTGTCAAAGTACCCTGAAAATTATTGATTTCTCTTGAAGTTGACCTCAAAAAGCTCAAAAATGACATACTTTACATACAATCGAGCATTATAAATCATCTAGCATCTTTTCCAGTCTGATTTTCCATCCCAAATCGGTGAAAAATTGCATTTTCTTATTTGATCAAAAGTTTAGCAATTGCTAATCTCAACCAATCAGATTCCAGATTCCATTTCCATTTGATCGCTGGTTTCATGCTGTATTAGATGATATGATGACAAGAAATTCACTCATTGCATTATTTGGATAAAACAATAATTTACTATCGATAATAATTATGAATACCTGCAATATATCTTTGTTTTATAGTAAAAAGAGGTAAAAAAAGCACTTTGTTACATTTCAAAGGTTACAGCTACTTCCCAAACGTATGTGCATTACTGGTTGCCTATCCAGAACCCCAGAACGCCAAAGCTTGCCATTTTATAATTAAAATTAAGTATAACCCTATTTGATGTACAATGCACCTGTGACTACTTCTATAAGAAGATCTGTAACAAACATGCATCCAGTATGAAAGATTGATTCTTCATAGAAGTATGTATTTTCATATAATCCATCTGACTGACGGGCATGGGATTTTTAATTATTAAATAAGGTAGGTAGTTGCTTTGATTGATATAGGTACCTACTAGTTTTATCACAGATTATCGCAGTTTGAAATTAGTAATTATACAATAATTATAGTGTAAACAAGGAAAATGTGGCATTAATTTGCAAATCAATCGCTTTGTTCTGATATCCTGCTATGATTTTCATACATGAATTTCTAAAATATCTTTGAAAAGTGTCATCTCGCTTTGACGTGTTGTTTTCAATATTGATAAAATACTATTGGATGATACTTATTAACATAGCTCTCAATACCCAATAGAAAGCTTTTGCTAAATAACATCCAATAGAAAAGCTTTGTTAAATTCTTTGTTAAATATGCATGTTGACAAAATCGGCCCTTAATCTACTATAAATATATTAATCTAACGATTACGAGCTTATCATTAGATTCTCCACACTATAATCTCAGTGATGAAACACTGCTGTTACTCCAGAGAAATAAAGCTTTTCTCATGACACTCATTCGTCTAGCAATCTGACAGCCCAGCTAACAATTCTCAGTTCATTTAAAGTTGTGAGAACGTTTTCGCAGCATTTCTTTCACAGCACTATTTGCTGCAGGAATGTTTGCAAAACGTTCTCACAACAGTTATACAGGCAAAATGGGCATAACTTTTAGAGCAGTTCAGTCATTTAAGATGTTCTATAAAGATTGCCTGCAACTGTTAAGCATCAGTTGTATAAACGTTCTTTAGAATCTTTACATCACTACTATATGACAGCGCTGTACGATCTGTATAGTGCTCGTGTAAATGTTCTGGGTACCGTAAGTCAATTGCGCAGTCAGTTACGTAAACCTATTTACTCGTTTACTATGCACCGCTAACTGACAATTTTGACACTGTCACTGTCAAAACAGTCTTGCGAACACAACCTTGCCGTATCTCTAATCTGGATTAGTTAATCTCTTGACGGTGCATGACTAGATGCCAAAGATTAGCAAAACTCGATTAGGGAACTAGGATTAGAATCGACAAGCGGTGCATAAGGGTGTTAAACATGTGCATGATTATTTTCCAATATCTCGCGCACGGACTGGTAACCTGCTTACAAATTGGAGCAATACAATATACTGGGTGTTACCAGTTCGCTTCAGTTTACTAATCTACATCACAAGACTGACACCCGTATGCACCGTAAGTCAATTATGTGATTAGTTACGTAAACCTGGATTAGATTACTTGTTTACTATGCACCGGAACCTGACAATTTTGACACTGCCACTGTCAAAACAATCTCGCGAACCCAACCTTGCCGTATCTACAATCTGGATTAGTTAATCTCTTGACGGTGCATGACTAGATGCCAAAGATTAGCAAAACTCGATTAGGGAACTAGGATTAGAATCGACAAGCGGTGCATAAGGGTGTTAAACATGTGCATGATTATTTTCCAATATCTCGCGCACGGACTGGTAACCTGCTTACAAATTGGAGCAATACAATATACTGGGTGTTACCAGTTCGCTTCAGTTTACTAATCTACATCACAAGACTGACACCCGTATGCACCGTAAGTCAATTATGTGATTAGTTACGTAAACCTGGATTAGATTACTTGTTTACTATGCACCGGAACCTGACAATTTTGACACTGCCACTGTCAAAACAATCTCGCGAACCCAACCTTGCCGTATCTACAATCTGGATTAGTTAATCTCTTGACGGTGCATGACTAGATGCCAAAGATTAGCAAAACTCGATTAGGGAACTAGGATTAGAATCGACAAGCGGTGCATAAGGGTGTTAAACATGTGCATGATTATTTTCCAATATCTCGCGCACGGACTGGTAACCTGCTTACAAATTGGAGCAATACAATATACTGGGTGTTACCAGTTCGCTTCAGTTTACTAATCTACATCACAAGACTGACACCCGTATGCACCGTAAGTCAATTATGTGATTAGTTACGTAAACCTGGATTAGATTACTTGTTTACTATGCACCGGAACCTGACAATTTTGACACTGCCACTGTCAAAACAATCTCGCGAACCCAACCTTGCCGTATCTACAATCTGGATTAGTTAATCTCTTGACGGTGCATGACTAGATGCCAAAGATTAGCAAAACTCGATTAGGGAAGTAGGATTAGAATCTACAAGCGGTGCATACAGGTGTTAAACATGTACATAATTATTTTCCAATATCCCGCGCACGGAGTGGTAACCTGCTTACAAATTGGAGCAATACAATATACTGGGTGTTACCAGTTCGCTTCAGTTTACTAATCTACATCACAAGACTGACACCCGTATGCACCGTAAGTCAATTGCGCGATTAGTTACGTAAACCTGGATTAGATTACTTGTTTACTGTGCACCGGAAACTGACAATTTTGACACTGTCACTTTCAAAACAATCTTGCGAACACAACCTTGCCGTATCTCCAATCTGGATTAGTTAATCTCTTGGCGGTGCATGGCTAGATGCCAAAGATTAGCAAAACGCGATTAGGGAACTAGGATTAGGAACGCCAAACGGTGCATACGGGTGTTAATCTACTATAAATATACATATATTGAAACTGGACAAACGCCTCAGTTATTAGGAAATATTGTCTAACGTAATGATTCTCCACACTCAGGGCCGGTTGTACAAATGCGGGTTTAATACGAGCTTTGTTAAGCTTAAGCTTAGCTAAGCTCAGGCTTAAAGTCGACACCCGTTGTACAGTCGTCGGCTTAGTTAAACCTGGTTGATAATGAAGTTCACTACAGTTGGCATCAATGAAGCAATACGTACTGACATAATCATCCGAAAAATTACTTTTCTTGGTTAGGCACTTATGACAGTTTGTGTTAAATTTCGGCAACGACCGTTTCTGTCTCTGTTCTTTCATTTGCTTTCTTTGTTAAATTAGACACAAATCTTTAAAAAAATATGACCTAATAAAGTGACAAGCAGTTTGAAGGTTCCTCCTTGACATATCATGTCACTTGTATCAGGTTAGGTTTAAACCTCAGCTAAGCTCGCATTAAGCTTCGGCTTACGTAAGCTCGTGTTAAGCTTGGAGTGGGGGGCTAAGCCAGCATTGTACAACGGACGTTTTGCAACTGACGTGGTTCAATGTCGGCTTACCTTAAGCCAAAGCTTAAGCTTGCATTGTACAACCGTCCCTTAAGCTCAGTGATGAAACACTACTCTTACTCCAGAAAAATGAGTTTGTTGTTATTTTTTAGGATTAAATAAGAATGGTCTAGTATTATGCTTTTTGTTTATTATTGTTTTTGATAAGAGCATGTCATGAGAAGCTTGTCATTCTTGGTAACAATTACATTAATAATAATAACAACGACTTTATTGTACTACCATTGTTATAACTACATATAAAACTATAGTACAAAGGCGAAGTCTGCCATAGTCATTCTACTTAATCGAGTCTAAATAATTTAAACTGAAACTAACTTAACTAACCAGGTGATAATAAATATTCCTTTAATAATAGCTTGAAATTATTTTCCAAAAAAGACAATATAAGCGTGGGGGCTAGAAAATTTGTCATCTTTACTGCGGTGTATGTAAAACCGATCGACCGATTTTAAATAATCAAACGTCAGACTTCGGCATACCTTCGAAACAAGATATTACTGGATACCCCTTGTCATTTAAAATTTTTAAGAGGGTGAAGTAGTTTTTGGTTAAAAAGTTTCCTCTTGACAAATCTTTTCAAGTGTTTCGGCGTTTTTTCTTTTAATTAGCGGTTTTCGAGAAATCCGTGGTGGGAAGTTTTCAAATGAACACCCTGTATATGAATAAGGCGGCCAAAACCACCGATTAACATTTAGTCGGTGCCCAAAATAATCTCATTCCAGGAATGAATAAGCCTCATCTCATTTATAAACTGTGGTTTGCATATTTTTATGTTGGTGACGCTTTTATCAGTGGCCCTCTGGGTCTACCAGATTTTGAACTTGTATTTCATAGTAACTATGCAGGGTGATTAACAAGAGCTTGAATTCAGGCAAAAAACGCCACATTTAGCAATTTTTTAATAACTGTCTATTAGGAAATTTTAAAATATACGCCGACATTTCTCTAAAACTATTCCTTTTCTTCATGCTTATATTTTTTCAGTTCAGAACTTCACAAGTCCCAGAATTAACAGTCAAAAGACGGTTATAGCTGAACCATTGCAAACAGCTCTCACATACGCACTATAACCCTCTCTTACGGCAGAAGATGCGGTTTGAATTGTATTTATTGCTTAAAAATTGCAAAAAATTGACAAAAAGTAATGAAGCGTAATTTTACAGTAACATATGCCGCGGTATAGGACAGCCATGTTCCAGCGCTCTCTTACATACAATGCTGTAATGTCTATTCATGTGTTAAGCCTCAAGATGAGAAGCAATTTTAACTTTTCTTTTTCTTTCTAATTTGTTAACTACATATCGAAAAGCCTGGAATAACAACACTTTAACTTACAGGTGAAGCCAGACTTTTATGGCGTGGTGAACGGCGAAGAAATCCACGTAATTCTTCCGCAAGCCTCCGAAGAATACGGACCAATTAGTCATTACTTCTTAGTGGTAGTACCAGAGGACAAAAAGACAATCCAGAAAAACCCCGATCAATTTTTAACCGACGAACTGATCACAAACGTAGATAAGGTGAAGGAGAACCCAAGCTTGCCTTACATTGCCGCCAAGTTTCCTCAGAGGAATATTCCCTATACTTATCACTTAGGTAAGCGAACTCTTTTTTTATAGACCATGTCCCAGGACGAATTCCGAAAAAAGAAATCGCACTTAAATTTGGAATATTTCGGAAAATTAAAAAAGATAAAAGCAATTTTTTCTATCTTTGATGTATTTTTTTTTTTATTTCTTTGACAACATAAAATTTAGCAATCTTCCTTTCAATGTGTAGGTACTGGAGAGGTGAACGACGGCTTCATAAACCACAAACTGCAACACGGCAAAAGGTACAGGATATTCGTGAGAGCCGTCGTGGATACTCCTCAAAAGCATTTGTACACGAGCAGTCCATTTTCTGAATTCTTGTCTCTAGATATGCGAGAAGTACCACCAGGAGAACCACCATCTAGACCGGATCCCAATACCCCATCAGTCGATGTTAGCAAGGTAATGAAATGGGAACACCTTGAATAATTTGCATTCGCAGACGCCTAACTTTAGAGCAAAGTTTTGAACTGACTGACTCGCCCAAACAACTTGAAAACTATTTAATCTGTTGACTTTTATTTGCTTTACTAAGATCAGTTTTTTGTCACCATTTGATGAGTTACTCAAGGAGGAAGAACCTTAGTTTTGGAGGAGGAACCTTAGTTTTTACAAAATCAGTCATTTCGAGACTAATAAGATTTCGTTACCTTGAAGTTACACTATTGTATGTAAAAATTCTTTCGATTTTTAGTTTTCAACTTTACACTGTTGTATTTACCGGAGTATGATCCCACAGACTTGCAACATTCTATCTCAAATCACCTAGATTTTGTGATTTTGAAGATTGAAGTGTTGAAGTCTGTGGGATCATACTCCGGTGTAAATACAACAGTGTAAAGTTGAACACTAAAAATCGAAAGAAACACTATATCTCTAAGGTAACGATTTGTATTTATTCATTTATTTACTTACTATATTTTAGGTGAGCTCCCAGAAGAAAGACGCAGGCGTCTTTTGGATCATAGGACCGATCATAGCTGCTCTCCTTTTATCGATAATATTAGTGATATTGTTTATATTGAGAAAACGTAGACAACCATGCAAAACGCCAGATCAGACCGCTGTCACCCGTCCTTTGATCCAAGCGGATCTGAACAGCAGCATCGCTCCAAGTGATCCAGTGGAGATTAGGAGGTTAGTATATACAATAATTTATAAAATAAAACAGTGTTTCTTTTATTATGAATACCTTAGATAGTATATTCAAAAAATTCTGATTTGGGCGCACTTTTCAGGGGTAAAAAGTATTTATTTTGAGGGGTTTTTTCTGTAAATTTCTGGTTACTTTAAACAGGGTCGTTAAAAAGTAAATTTCAACAGCCAGGTTAAAATTTTACCCATCATTGGTATTCGGTAAACATAAAACTTAACCGGGCGGTTATGCGAGACGTTTTAACTGGTGCCGTTAAAAATTGGTATGCAGGCAACCACCTATGCATGCGATGTTGTCATGTCTCATGTTCACACTGTTCACAGACAGTGTGAAATCTGATAAAACAGTGTTATTTTTTACTGAAACCTCACACGGTAACTATGCGTGTGGGAAAAATGAAGCTGGTGTACTCGCTATTGTATATGAAGTATTTTATATATTTATAGTACAAATCATATTCCGCAGTGATGTTTTCTAAATGTCTGGCAACATTGGAAGTTTTCTTAAGGCATCCCAGTTGAATGTTGATTTTTCATTGAAGGCAACGGGGTGTGAGGTTTTTGTTTTTTGATGAAATTTTAAAATGGAAAAAATGCGGGATCGCTCAACAAAAAAAAAACAAGTAGCAGCAATGATTCCGTTTATTCATGCCTACCCGTAAATTGAGATGTTGTTCCAGTGTCTAGTCTGTGGCAACCATGTCCCAAAAAATTAAGCGCGCAGAGTACTTGGGGCATTGCAGTTACCCCTCTCATTTTCTTGCATATGCGAAAGTGAAGGTTGAATTAGAAACTGTGCAGCTGCTTTGTTAAGATGAAATAGTTTCAAAAACGTGTTTTCATGGAGCTGAAAGACGTCACTGGTATCTCTTTAAGTTGCGGTTCGCCAGCATCCTACCAACAATAAATTTGCCTCATAGTTGTATCAGTTGCAAGCCAGTTTACCTTTGCCTTCGTTAAATAGCCGCTTCTTTATTTGTAATCATGAAATAAATTGGTACACCAGCCATTCAGATCAATTTTTCTTCTAGATTAGGTGTATAATGCTGCCCAAAAGCCCTGCCGTTATACATGCAATTTTAACCGCCGATTTTAACCACTGGCGGGTATAATTTTAACCAGCGCTCTGTTATACAGAATACCTATGATGGTTATAAAAGGCGTTAGCTATTTTAACCATACGTTATGTTTAACCATTTTGTTACAGAATAGACTCCACAGTGCGCTAATGAGTACTGTAAAGTGCACTTCGTACTTCACGATGATCCAATATAATTCCTATTTTGCTATTTTTTTATGATTCTATGTCGTCTTTTAATTGATCTAATTAAATTTTAGATTTAGGTCATCCCACGTACATGGCTGTGCCTTTTGTGGGCTTTCCATATTTATTGACAGTGCATGCTCTTTGTCTTTTGTAATATTATTTTATGTCAATAAATATTAATAATAGGTCTTTATTCGCCATGAAAAAAAGAGTTAAGTCAACAAAAACACTTACTAAATTCATAATCAAAATGACGAAAGGCGGAGTGTCAACCAACAAGGTTGTTTTTCAACTCAACCCAAAAACTAAATAAAATAAAACAAAGAACAAATTAAAACTAGACACACACACATACACCCTGTACATTGGTATTTTATAGGTTGCGTTATAATGATATGGAGATTTTTATGCACATGTGTGTTGCTGACAGCGTAGGTTCGCTGAACTGCTTTCTACATTGTGCGATTTATAATATTATGTACAGGTGTAACAATATAATGCGCTGATTGGTGATGAGCCACCAACCAACATATTGCCCATAGCAACCAGCAGCTCAATGGGTTTGAATGAAACAAGGGCCTGTGGGTGCGTGCGTGTATGCGTGAGTCTAGCTAGCCGCCAAGAAATGAAAACAGGACAACAATGGTTTAATAAAGATGTATTTCATATATATGAATGCACTACATTTGTATCTATTTTTTTTTTTTTTAAACAAGAACTTAGCTTCGGGAGTAGTTCTTGTGGTGCCCTTCCGAAGAGAAGGTGGTGCTCCAAAGAAGGTGTTACATGCTGCCGGTGGCACCCCAAAGAAGGCTGGCTTCCTTCAAAAGGAGTTCTGGTGGTGTCACCCCAAAGAAGTGTTCATGGCATGGAAGAAGTGTGGTGCCCTTCCAAAGAAGTGTGGTTTTTATGGTGGCACCCCGAAAAAGGGTGGTTTTCCTGTGAATGAGTTATGGCTGGTATTAGCACCTTGTAGAGAACTTCACAGGATTTCACGATCTGTTTCTGAAGTATAGATCTTCATGCGTTCTTACATTTTGATAAATTGCGTTCATATACTTCAGAAACAAATCTATGAAGTAGCATGGGCATATTAAAAAGCCAAAAAGCAGACAACTTCCATATGTTCACATGGTAAAAAAATGTAGATATATACAAGAGCGAAGAGATAGAATAATAGTGAAAAATTTAATAAATACTTTGTATTTTCAGTCCTACTGGATCTTTTCAGATACATAGTGATAAAAAAAAATATATAGAATTTGTTCGAAAATCTGGAACTTTTTCCTCACCCCTCATAAAACAAAATTACAAAATGTCCAACAGATCTTTTCATTGCGTTCTTAATCAACAAATCTGACTGCTAGGTATTTTTACGTATGGGAATGTTATAAAGAAATGTGAAACATTAAATACACACAAGATAAGGCATCGTAACACAAAAATATATGGCTAGATGTTAGATAATTAATAAATATACAGTGCATGATAGACTTGATATTTAAAGATTAAAATGTTCGCCATCACATGTTCATGGAAAAAATGTATAAATCGGAAAATCACATTCCTACACATAGCTGTAAAATAAAAGCAGAAGCAATAAAAATATGCAAAACCATAGCAATCAAATCATTATGATTACCTCGGTTACCACATAATTGCACAGACACAAAAATTGTCTTAGAGAGACATAACTATTTGACATGTTGACTGATCGAGTTCAGAAGTGAAAAAGGGAAGAGGTACGTGTTTCGATTGCCAGAGAGAGAGAACACTCCCCCACTCATTAGATTTTACTAAAATTTGTGCGCACTTGCGCAGTTTGTATAATATAATAATGTTTCCAGCTGAAAGAAATAGAGATGGGAAAAGGTAGAGGTGAGAAGTGAAACAGCTTTAAAAATGTGACTAGTATAATGAGGAATTAGTTACTAAAAATGGAAGTTGTAAACTATTTGTATATGGTAGCCAAGTAAATAATATAAAAATAATTTTGAAAACGGGTGAACCGTTACACAGGTGGTAATCACCTAGATGGTTAAGTAAAATAACGAGGTGGCCAATATATGTAAACTTGAATCGTTCTATTTTATTCTAATTATTAGAAAACTACCGATTCTAAATCAACCCCGGTGTGTGTTTCAGGTTGAACTTCCAAACTCCAGCGATGATATCTCACCCTCCCATCCCTATCTCGGAGTTAGCCGCCCACATCGAGCAGTTGAAGGCCAACGACAACCTAAAGTTCTCCCAAGAGTACGAAAGCATCGAACCTGGCCAGACGTTCACCTGGGACCATTCCAACATGGACGTGAACAAACCGAAGAATAGATACGCGAATGTTATCGCGTACGATCACAGTAGAGTGATACTTCCAAGCGAAAATGGCGTGTTAGGCACCGATTACATCAACGCGAACTACTGCGATGGCTATAGGAAGCATAACGCTTATGTGGCCACTCAGGGACCGCTACAGGTAAGAAGAAGCCAATGACAATATTTAAAAATCTCGTGCGACAATTTGAGTTTCAGTGATCCTAGTAAACACAAACTCCAAAGTGCTTCATCATCATAGCTACAATGTCTCAACCACAGCATAATAAACAACCAGCATAGTATCTCTGAGGATTTCCTATATAAAAATGGTTCCCAAAACATTTGACCTTGGGAGGGTTTAGGATGATTTTACGGCTGTGGAGATGCGAAAATGAAAATATCGATACCGGTACCAACTCGATATTTTCTAGCCAAATAGGCGCGTTTGGTTCGTACAGAGCATTTAGTGCAACTGATTACACCCCTCAATAATTATATAATTATTTTCGATACCGATACAAAAGTATCAATACCAACTTGGAATGCCTCAAAAAGTTTCGATGACAAAAATACTCGATATTATTGCAAAAGTATCGAAGTACCGTTAGCATCCCTATCTCTCTCAACAGACATGTTGTGACTCGTGAAATGCATTAAGTCGTAGCTAGAATATTGCCGACATGAATATTATCAATAGTTTTGAGATCTGTAGCTCGTCATCGTTCGCGATTTACTGTCAGTTCAGTGGCGCTCTTGATACTCAGATCCAGCAACTGTTTCGTCGTATCCACCCAGCGTGTTGGGGAACGGCCACGGCGCCGCCCACTCGGGGCGTGACCCTGAACTACAAGTTTCTCTATATTATCGCTTTTGTGAATATGTCCGAAGAATGTAAGCATTCTCGTCGACACAATGGAGGATAGTTTCTTTGGATTACCGAGCTCATCCAGTATGCAAACATTAGTTCGATGGGCGGTATAAGGAATTCTCAGCATTCTCCTCCACGTCCACATTTCAAAAGCATCTATGCGAGGTTGATCTGCCTTTTTAACAGTCCAAGTTTCCGGGGCATAAAAAAATATGGAGAATACAAGAGACTGGACCAGCGACATTTTGAGAGCTCTAGTGATGTTATGGTCACGCCATATTTTAGTAAGCTTTGTCATGGTCAAAGCGCTTACCTCTGTCTAAAAAATAGATAGAACAGACAATGTCTTATGAAAAAGATGCTTTGCCATTCTCTAGTAATGTCTCGTCTAAATTACGACTCTCGGAACTGGGCAGTAGTAGAGAATTACAATTTTGGGGGTGTATACATTATTTATTGTAAAAGTATTTATTGATTATCATTTTTTGTTTTGTTGAAAAAGATAATTATAACATTAAAGCTTCGGTAAAAATTCATGGAGGAATTATTTTTGTTTGTTAAATTTTTATGAGCATTTAATTGTTAAGCTTAAATAAATAAACGATACCAAGTGATAACAGAAGACCGATGTGATTAAGAGATTAAGACCCTTTTGCAATATTAAAAACTCAAGATATGAATAGATTTTGTATTAGTCGATGGACTCGGCCGTTACTTGATGGAGATCCATACTAATACACAAAGTATTTCCGATGAACAATCACCAACTTATTTAAACATTTGTGACGATCGTTTCGACACACAGTGTCTTTATCAAACAATAATTCTAAAATTAGAATAAATACATGGCTAATTATACAAGATGTACACTATTAATGGGATAATTATTATTGCGAATCGTTTGTTCTCTGAAAACCATCGGACAGATTTAGTAAGGGTGAATTATTTAAATCCGTTTGGTCATTAAGGGTCTAGGGTATAGCGCGCTAAATCGAGAATCCAAGAAAATATCCCGTGTTAGCGAGGAGGCGTGGCCGCCTGTTCCCTTTCTCCAATGTGTGTGTGTATCTAAGACGAGGAGAGATAAGTCCAAAAATCCAAAGGTAAGGTCAATAGGTCCAAAGGTCACCGTAAAAATTTCGCATTTCCAAGCTCCTGACGTTACCTTTAAACTTAACAGTAATGATTCAAAAAGCAAATTGAAGAAGAAAACTTGCGCTATGTCACTATGTTTTTTGTTGTTAAATTACAGACACTTGAAGAATGTATGATTTTGCATTACGAGTTTTTTTTGCACATTAAAAAACTCTTCTGAAAAAATTGCTCTTAGATGTCATTCATTAAGGTCTACTACTAAGGACAACTATTTGTGATTTTCTAAAAAATGCTGTTTAGTGTGCAAAAAAACTTGCAATGCAAAATCATACATTCTTCAAATGTCTGTAATTTAACAACCAAAAACAATATCAAAAAAGGCCAAATAGGTGACAAAGCGCAAGCTTTCTTCTTCAATTTGCTTTCTGAATCATTACTGTAAGTCTAAAGGTGACGTCAGGAGTTTGAAAATGCGAAATTCATTTTTATGGTGACCTTTGGACCTTACCTTTGGGCCTTTTGACCTTACCTTAGACACACACTGGAGAAAGGGAACAGGCGGCCACGCCTCCTCGCAAACTTGTCTTTTCTTGGATTCTCCATTCCGCGCGCTATACCATAGACCCTTAAGGAGGTTACCTGAGAATTTGAGCTTATTGATATCTAAAAAAAAGTTAATTTGCGTCCCTTTTGTTCTACGTGTAACTTTTTAAAATCGTCGTTAAAATGATGGTTTTCGGAGATCAAATGATTGGCGTAATTTGAATTACAAAATTCGTTTACAAATGATTTTTTGTGTTCGTTGATGAAAATATAAGTTAAACTAGGCGCGGCGTCTGGTACCCGGAGGTAACGGGAAACCAAAGAAAATCACTGCTAAACAGCTGCAAACTTCTTGGCGGAACGTAAAGGCGCATTCGCTTTACCTGACCAGATAGGCGCGCTGCTATGCCAACTGCATATGAGAGTCGATATAATAATAATAATAAATCGTCTTTATTTCTTCAATCTACAATCGGCGAAGTTTAGCTCAGCTATTCTTACACTTAACCTAATGTAGACTAAACCAGAATTCCGTTACAGTACATTTATGGTAATTAAGTATAAAGAACATTTATTTACATTACAACCAAGTGATGTCTAAAATAATATAACTCAAACAAATAATAGAACCAGCAATAGTTGATTCCGATTAGACATCTAAAATTTCTACATTAAATAATTGAAAACGTCTTTCGGAAAACGTCTCCAAGGTAATTTTTTATAACTATCAGGTAAGGAGTTATAAGTTGCAACAGCGCTATGCGTAAAACTTCGGTTGAATAAAGCAGTCAGATGCAGTGGCATGGTAAGGGTTAGGTTATGTCTGATATCGACATTGTGAATATTGTGTCTAAAAATCAGTTTTTCACGAAGATACGATGGTTGTGATGTGTTGAGTAGCTTTTGAATAAAGATAAGGAGATTGTATTTAAATTTCTCATGCATTTTTAGCCAATTTAACTCTTTAATTTCCGCTGAAACATGGTCATATTTCCTCAAATTACAAATGTACCGACAACAAGTATTCTGGATCTTCTGTAACCTATGCGCAGTATTATAATCTAAACATGGAAAATAAACTATGGAACAATACTGGAAAATAGAGAGAACTAGAGTTTCACAGAGTTTTTTCTTCAATTTTTTGTTCAAAATGTGTTTATTGGTATATAACAGAAAATTGGAAGACATCCGTAATAAATCCTATGGCGCACTGATGATCGCTAATAAGCGTGAAACAGCTGTCGTGAGTACTGGTGGATTGACGGAGACATAGAGCAACCCTCGTATATCATATGCAGTTGACATAAAAGCGCGCTTTTCTGGTTAGGTGAAGCGAATGCGCCTTTGCGTTCCGCCAAGAAGTTTGCTGCTTTTTAGCAGTGACTTTCTTTGGTTTGCCGTTATACCTCCGGGTACCAGATGGCGCACAGGCAGATCTTTTCTGCCACCTTCTCTCAATATACAGGGTGAGTTTTTAGTACCGGCTCGGTCGATAACTCCGCTACTATAGAAGATAGCGAAAAAAGTTGTATATAAAAGTTGTAGCCACGGATATGCTCCCTCCTCAGAAAATATTTAGATTTATACAGGGTGATCCATAACTACGTGGTGATGCAAACATGCATTTTTTTAAATGAGACATCCTATATATTATTCCATATTCAGATTCTACTAATTATTTCCGTTCTTCCAATATAGGGAATTGTTACATTATACAGGGTGTTTTAAAAGTTATGACCATTTTTATGTCCAAATCGCGGACAAATGAACGTACTGTATATCAAAAAGTAATGAATCAAAAATTATTTTTTTTACATGAGAAGATTAAAAATATCCTTTAGTCTTAAAACCGGCTCTAAAAAAAGCCCGAGACGCAAAATCGTATACAGGGTGATGTAGAATGCAAAATCCAAATTTTCTCTTTTTTTTTCAAATGTAACCCCCAATATTTTATTATCCCAAAGAATTGCTTTTAATATGCTCTTTCATCCTTGTATAGCACTTGTTGTACCTACGTTCATCAGTTTCCGAGATATTTCGATTTTTCTATAAATTTTAAATATACCTCCTAATTGTTTAATAAAATTTATTTATTTGGGAAAAACTACCAAATTTTGTTTTTGCTTAACAAACAACTAAAATATAAGGCGATAATAATACTTGATCAAGACAAAACACTGAACTAACGAGATAATATAGGTCAAGTGTGCTGAGGAAACAATTTTATAGACGTCATGCATAATTATCAAGCAGATGTATCAGGTAGGCTATGAAATATGAAACGACACAGTCCAAATAAAACGATTCTTCAATCTTTTAAACGAATTAGTTTTAGAGTGCCTCGGTTCTGGATATTGTTATTCACAGTTGATATATTCTAGAGGCAAGCAGACAATTTCTCAATGATTCTCCTAAATACCCTCAATGGAAAAATTAATTTTCAAAGCTGGTTTTTCACACAGTACGGAATTATTGAGTAGGTTATGGAAACTTTCAATTTTTCAAAGCCTACTTGATAAAACTACTTGATACTTATGCATGACGCCTACAAAATTGTTTCCTCAGTATACTTGATTTTATTATCTCGATGATTTAGGGTTTTGACTTCATCAAATACTATCAAGACCTTATAATTTAGTTGTCCGTTAAATAAAAAACAAATCAGATAGTACTTTCTCAAAATACATAAATTTCAGTACACAAATATAAGCTATATTTTAAATTTACCGAAAAATCGAAATATCTCGGAAACTGATGGAAGTAGGTACAAGTGCTATAAAAGGATGAAAGAGCATATTAAAAGCAATTCTTTGGGATAATAAAATATTGGGGGTTACATTTGAAAAAAAAAAAAGAGAAAATTTGGATTTTGCATTCTACATCAATCACCCTGTATACGATTTTGCGTCTCGGGCTTTTTTTAGAGCCGGTTTTAAGACTAGAGGATATTTTTTATCTTCTCATGTAAAAAAATAATTTTTGATTCATTACTTTTTGATATACAGTACGTTCATTTGTCCGAGATTTGGATATAGAAATGGTCATAACTTTTAAAACACCCTGTACAATGTAACAATGCCCTATATTGAAAGAACGGAAATAATTAGTAGAATCTGAATATGGAATAATATATAGGGTGTATCATTTAAAAAAATGCATGTTTGCATCATCACGTAGTTATGGATCACCCTGTATAAATCTAAATATTTTCTGAGCAAGGAGCATATCCGTGGCTACAACTTTTATATACAACTTTTTTCGCTATCTTCTATAGTTACCGAGCCGGTACTAAAAACTCACCCTGTAGATAAATTATAATTTGAACATCACTAAAAACTGTCCGATTTCGTTCAGGAAACGTTCGCGGACTTCTGGCGCATGTGCTGGGAGCTGAAATCCTCCACGATAGTGATGATGACCAAGCTGGAGGAGCGCACCAGGATCAAGTGCGACCAGTACTGGCCGACCCGGGGCTCCGAAACCTACGGCGCGATGAGCGTGACGGTGACGGACGTCCAGGAGTTGGCCACCTACTGCATCCGCACCTTCCAGATCCACAAGGAGGGCCTGAGCGAACGGAGGGAGGTGAAGCAGTTGCAGTTCACGGCGTGGCCGGATCACGGGGTGCCCGACCATCCGGCGCCGTTCCTGCAGTTCTTGCGGAGGGTGAGGAGCCTGAATCCTCCAGAGGCGGGGCCCATCATCGTGCATTGCTCGGCGGGCGTTGGACGGACAGGTTAGACACTCTGGAATAGATAATGCTGTCATTACTACTGTGTGACCATCGTAAATTGACCAGCGCGGCATGAGGAAGGGTTGCGGGAGGTTTCCTCAGGTAGCGATTGTCAATAGTGTAACTGAGACTATTGCGCAGAGCACGCGTTCGCCAGTTGAGACTCCAAAGTCTCAACTGGCGAAAAGTTAACTCCAGAGGAGAGATAACTAGCGTAGGGTCCATTGACAGTTAATAGTCAAAGAGTAAAATAATAATTAAGTAAGAAGGTAGCGATATGGAAATAATAATAATAATGTTTATTTCTCATACAAAATACATAGTTTAGAAAGAATGTTTAAAAGGAGATAACATCGGAGAAGATAAACAGTAGGATCCAGAAAAGCTAATCGCTTGTACATGGATAATAAACAACATTTCAATGACTACTTAAATGAATTACAAATATATGTATAATGATTATTGTGCATAATTTAGTCTTTACATAATATACAAAATAATGGACATATAGACACGCACATACACCTACACACTCATTCACTCATATTAGACAGTAATGTTAAAAACATATCATTTATAAAATAAGTGTAAAGATTAAAATATTAGTTACAAATAAGTATAACGCAAGAAGGGTAAACATTGCAGGCCAAAGATGAGTGACTTACCCTGAATCACAGAAGGTAATCCTGTGCGTGACTAGGGTCCGTCCACCCACCATAACTTTTTGATGAACCGTTTTCTTGCTTATACTACAATTTTGCACACGTACATAAGGTTTAAAATTTCATTACAATCACACATGTTCCATAGTAGTCTGTTTTTTCAAATTGTCGACATTACGTTAGTATCTGAAAGTTTTTCTGTTCACAGTACAGTAGGTAGATAATAATTTTTTCCTTCTATATAGTCATTAAGGTTAGTCCTTGGTATACCAAGTAGCCAGCCCTTTATTTTATGTTTGAATAGATGAATTCAATAACTTATAAGTAGAGAAATGAGAAGAACGATAGTAAAAAATAGGTCAAGGCACAGAATTCCCTTACTTAGGTTTTGTAGCGTGGTCTGGCGGCGTCTATACCTTTTCCAGCTGTAGTTTCTAAAGCGTCAAGTGGTAATTCAAAACGGTCAAGTTAATTTTCCAATTCGTCAATTGTAATTTCAAACTGTCAGCTGTAATTTATACCTGTCGGTTTGGTCTGCTGCGATTATCCAATCCCGATGCTGAACCGTCTTTAAAGTGGGGATTAAGATTACTGTTGCCGATTGCAGTGAAGTGAATATAAATTATTTGACATTTCCTTCATATACAGGGTTATTCACGTTATTCGACACGGAGCATAATGGCTAAAGTATTTGATAAAAAAGAAAATAATAATTTCGGATGGATAGAGACCCATAAAGGCTAAATTCTAAAAATATTTTCATGTTATACAGGGTGTCTCAAAAATACGAAATGTATCAAAGTTATGTTTTTTTTTTAAATGGAACACCCCGTATATTATTGCATATTCAGATTTCTTGGTGAATTCCAGAGTGACTTTACGTATCATACATGGGACTTAAAGCGAACCGTTTAGGTGTAAATCACCATTTTTGCTATAAGTAGATATCAGGAAAAAATTTAATATCGCAGAGATTATAAAATTTGGAAGGCTGTGACTTTGCCGTATTACTAAGCATAACATGCGTCAGCTTTGATCAGACTGTCAAATTTAAATTACGTTTATGCTTGGAGAAATCGATCGATTAATTAAGGAAACTTCGATCAGCGACAACTTGATTTTTTCAAATGGGAATGCCTAGTTTTTTTTTATACGGTTAAACGTAGAATTTGATAACCTTTCTAATGTTAGGTTATGAATATTAATCTCTGGTAGTTTCCATTTAATTTTAAATTTTCAAACAAATCGGCGTTTTTCAATTTTCCTACCTATAAGCAACGTAGCAGGCCATGAAATATAAACAAAAACCTGTTCAGGTAGAAGAAAACAACTAACTTAGCTGAAAAATACACACTAACTAGACTAAAGGGACAAGATTATAAAAATTCCTTACAACAAATCAACTCTCCCAGAAACAACTGCGTTAACATCTCTAAGGTTAAAGAGAAGCTGGAGTATGGCAGTAATAGATATTTTTTACAGTCCACCGGCTACCGCAATTTGCTACAGGTTAAAAATTTCCAAGACATTTGAAAACTCTGATATGAAACAAAAACAACCAGCGACTTTTGCGCCAGCACGCAATTATCAATCGCATGTAGTGGTGTAAAGCAGTAGAAATTTGCGTCGAAGTCGATACCTCTGACTGGAGCCCTTCTATTTTTTAATATCTATTAGCAATATGCAAAAAATGAATACTGACAAATCAGATTTAAATTTTCTGCCATTTAAGTTGTTTTATAATTTGAACAAATTTTAATTCGTTCTTCATTTTCTGCGATCTTGCTAATAGGTACTGAAAAATTTTCGGAACTCCAGTCAGAGGTACTTTTGATCTTGAGTTTTGACAGAATGGCATACTTTTTTATATCATTAAATGTGAAATTTTATTATGAAACTAATAAACTGCCTACAACATTGTCTAGTAGTTTTCGTTTCATTTCAAAATGTTTAATGGTTTTGGAAATTGCCAATCTCTAGTACATTGCAGTAGGTAATAGGCCGTGAAAAAATCCATTTCTGCCATACTCCAGCTTCTCTTTGACCAAAGATATGTTACCGCCGTTGTTTCTGATTAGACTTTGTTTGTTGTGAGTAATTTTTATAATCTTGTCCCTGTAGTCTAGTCCGTGTGTATTTTTCAGCTAAGTTAGTTGTTTTCTTCTACCTGAACAGGTGTTTGTTTATATTTCATGGCCTGCTATGTTACTTATAGGGAGGAAAATTGAAAAACACCGATTTGTTGGAAAATTTAAAATTAAATGAAAACTACCAGAGATTGATATTCACAACCTTACATCATTTGAAAGGCTATCAAATTCTACGTTTAACCGTATAAAAAAATAGATATTCCCATTTGAAAAAATCAAGTTATCGCTGATCGAAGTTTCCTTAATTAATCGACCGATTTCTCCAAGCATAAACGTAATTTAAATTTGACAGTCTCATCAAAGCTGACGCATTTTATGCTTAGTAATACGGCAAAGTCACAGCCTTCCAATTTTTATAATCTCTGCGATATTCAATTTCTTCCTGATATCTACTTATACCGAAAATGGTGATTTACACCTAAACGGTTCGCTTTAAGTCCCCTGTATGATACATAAAATCATACGAGAATTCATCAAGGAATCTGAATATGCAATAAGATACGGGGTGTTCTATTTAAAAAAAACATAACTTTGATACATTTCGTGTTTTTGGGACACCTTGTATAACATGAAAATATTTTTAAAATGTAGTCTTTATGGGTCTCTATCCATCCGAAATTATTATTTTCTTTTTTATCAAATACTTTAGCCATAATGCTCCGTGTCGAATAACGTGAATAACCCTGTATAGAGGATGATATCCATTATGAAACACAGATTCAGCTCTGTGTCGTGTTATTCAAATGTGTGTCAAAACATGTAGAAAAAGAACCAATTGCCAGCTTGATTTGAACACGCGACTTCCAGATTACTTTCGCGCTGGCAGTCGATTTTTTTTCCGATACAAATTTGGTTTGACGTATAAACGAAACCACATTCACTTGACTGTCTTATTTCTTTATGACTTTTTTCATATATACTACAACTATACGCTAAATAAAATAAATACTTACTGTAGGTTGCTTCATCGTGATCGACTCGATGCTGGAGCGCATGCGTCACGAGAAGACGGTGGACATCTACGGGCACGTGACCTGCCTGCGGGCGCAGCGCAACTACATGGTGCAGACGGAGGACCAGTACGTGTTCATCCACGACGCTTTGTTGGAGGCGTACGTGTGCGGACAGACGGAAGTGCCGGCGCGCAACCTGCACGGCCACATCCAGAGGCTGATGCAGCTGGAGCCTGGCGAGAACGCTTCGGGGATGGAGCACGAGTTCAAGCGGCTCAGCAAGATCAAGACTGACTCGACGAGGTTCGCGACGGCTAACCTGCCCTGCAACAAGCACAAGAATCGATTGGTACGGTAGTTTTTGTTTATAATGAGCATGACGAACTAAGTAGTACTAAATACATTTTAAAATACATATTTATTTATTTATTTAGCGTATGGCTTACATGGTACAAACATAAAATTCAGACATAACAAACAAACAGGCTAAATTTTAAAATGAGGGCCATCGATCCATTCCAGCACAGGGGCAGTAGCCTCGTAGAAGTCGCTCAAATCTCCTCTGTATGATGTGAGAGGGCATTCGGCCACTATGTGGTGGACAGTCTTGCGGGGCTCTCCGCAGGCGCAAGTTGGTGTCTCGGCCAAACCCCACTTATGGAATGAATCACGACAGATGCCCTGAGACGTTCTGATCCTGTTCAGGGTCTTCCACTGGTGGCGGGGCAGCTCCATTCCTGGCAGGGGCACTGTGGGGTCAGCTATATATGCTGCTTGGCCGGGTTTTGATGTTTCCCAGCGTTTCCTCCTTTCATCGTTCAGGTCATAGTTCTCACCCACGATTTTTTCTGCTAGTAGTGTAATTCAACTTAAACTAACCTAATTTCTAGGAATGTTAAGAATTCAAAGTATACTACTCGTCAAGTACTATCGAATTGACCATACATTTCGTGAAAAAATATCGAATTTTCAAAGTTGTTTTTAGGTTAAGTTTGAAATTTCAAAGAGGCGTATATTTTCATCGGGCCGTGTTCTCAGTCTGGAAATGGTCTAATTCCACTCAAGGCATCAAACCGAGTCAATTAACTTTCCTAAGCCCCATTTAACCCATTTTGACCTCAACAACTTGACCGATCGGGTCGCCAAAAGACAGACTGGCAGACCGACGGAAATATGTGATGAGAATTTTCGGTATGTAGACATCCTAAAACGCCCAAAAAGCGTATTATTTCAAAATCGAAAATTTTCGCTATCCGAATATTCTACTATCTACTATCGGTGTGACAAGTAACATGTGGAACCTCCAAATCCAAAAAAAAAAAACGAAATTTGAACTGTTTTTTATTATTGCTGCGCCGCCACTGACACGATTTCTAAAAACCATACGCGTTTTTCATCCTCGCCACGGTAGTACTACCGTGTCAAAATTTCAGTAAAATCAATTTAATAATCTTCACGTTACACAATACAGAACGATCTAAAACAATATTCGTATGTATACATCAGGAAGTTCCTTGGTTCTCTACTAGGCAAGGCAATGTTTGGTTGGACCTAAAAAAGTGTTTCATAGGTCAGTGAACAGCATATTATGAATACAACAAATTTTTAGTTTTACAACCACCCACCCTCCAACCGCCCCAATTCACCGCTACCCTAAAAAAAAAAGAAAAAACGTAGTATGAGTATTTGAATGTTATTTTTTGCTAATCACCTTGCCGCCTATGCACCGATTTTCAAAATTATAGCAGCATTACCAACAGCATTGCTGCCCAATTTTCATCATAATCCATGTAGCGCGTACTAAGATATTACGTGGCTAGAAAAACCAACAGAAAGACCGACGGAAATGAATGACGTGGATTTTCGTTATATAGACATCATAAAACGCCCAAAAAGATATGTAAAAATGGAAAATTATCGCGATCACAATACCACCCTCACCTATCGGTGTGAAAAGTAAAAATAGTGAGACAATATAGATTTTACTTGTGCCTGATCATCCTTTTGTACAGTTTCTGTTCTGTTCTACAGATTACAATAGGGCCATACATGAACTATATTATTTCACTGTCATTTCAGAAAAATTTATATTGCTGTCGCGTTCCAGTGTTCCACTTTGTGCGGTGTTTAATTAAAGAATAGAACACATATTCTATCTTTTTTGAGAGCGTTGCTGTCCTTCGGAAAATTGGCCCCTTTAACAAGAGTAAATGGCATCCTCAGAAGCTGTAACCTGTTCAACGAGTTTCGTGAAACTCTCCGAACAAATTTATATTTGGAATCCATGTTATTAAATCGGACATATTATTTGAAAATCGATAAATAAGGGAGAACCTCATCTGGATTTTCTTCTAAATAAGATTATAGTTTCTGCTCATTGTGAATAGCAATTGACTTTTCCTAATAATATAAATCTCAAATTTTAACTTTTGTTTTTCAGGTACATATCTTGCCGTTCGAGAGCACCAGGGTGTGCCTGACTCCAATGCGCGGCGTCGAAGGGTCCGACTACATCAACGCCAGTTTCATCGACGGTTATCGGTACAGGAAGGCTTACATCGCCACGCAAGGACCGATGGCTGACACTACGGACGATCTATGGAGGATGCTGTGGGAGCACAACTCCACTATAGTTGTTATGTTGACTAAGCTAAAGGAAATGGGAAGGGTATGTTCAGAAACCTTAACAAAACCTGGAATTCCACTCTTCAGTTTAGAGAACAGTGATCAGCTTTTTTCAGTATGTCTCACCAGGAATAAAATATCTCACTTATTACCAATTTTCAGCTCAGAGAGCTTATGCAGAGCCTCTATCTGTCCGTCCGTATACAAAAGATAAACCAAAACTACAGGTGTTAGAGAAAAATCCGGGTTTTTTAATATCGCTTCCGGTTCACAGTGAGGGCGCCGTTTGAATCTACTCAAGTAAACCTACTTTTTTTGGGAGAGACAGTGTGAATAGTGTGACATTTTAGTCAAATTTTGTAACTTTTAATGACCGAAACGTCGTAGTGAAGTTTATCTTCCATCATACGTGGTTTCAAAATTTTTAAATCACTAAATTACTTTTATCATAATTCTGAAGTTTTCTGCAAGCATGATTTGGATTCGACCAGTTTTTCAGTAGTATTAAACATAGATTCGATAAAGGGATTCAAACCTTAACAGACCACTTCGTGACTGTATGCCTTTATAACGTATAGTAGTAGTTATAATTTATTGTCCTTCAGATATAATATTATGTATATAGGATTCGTCAAAATAGAACAGTATTATCAGACACAGAGTACAAAACGTTTCGACAAGAAACATTCTTAGACTATAGTCTGTCCACTGAAGAAAAGGAGTAAAAAATTATTTCAAACCCATATTTTGGGACTTTACTCGGATAAATCGAACTTAATTTTTCCGTTTATAATAACATCACTGCTCTCAGTATGCAGTTTTGTAGACGGTGTGCATACAACCCTTCACCATACAGTAAAAATTTACATATATTGTGCATGGTTACTCCGTTTGTTCGGTGGATAAGGTATAGTTTTAAAACATCTAAGCACAGCATATTAAACAATCAGCACAATATCTCAGGTTGGCGGCAGTTACACGTGTATCCCCCCTTTTGGATGATTATTTGTAGGGATGCTAACGATACTTCGATACTTGAAATGTATCGATACTTCTGCACTAATTTCGAATATTATTATCTTAGATACTTTTTGAGCGATTCCAAGCTGGTATCGCTACTTTTGTAATCAATTGCACAAAATTCTCTGTACGAACCTCAGAGTAGCAACTGAACGTAGAGGTAGTAAACAAACCACTTCAGCATGGCGTGCTCAAAGCCATCATCTTTTGACACTTCAGCCTCCAAACATTGCCAACTAACCTGAAAATTCTTCCAATGCAACCCATGTTACAAACACTGCACTTTTTGAGTCCCGTCTCGAAAAACTGTTAAACTACACTCGAATATAGCACAGCAAGTCTTTAAGGCTTCACTACAGTTACCAACAAATAGCGAATTAGATTTTACTGACAAGCATAAAAGACGCACAAACAAAACAAACGTTTGACAGCCTGGATTCTACCGCAAACAAATCGCAGGAAAATTATATCGGCGTTGGCAACTCCTCAAAATTTATGTAAGACTTCAGAATTTGCGTTTATGATGAAAAAATATGCTGTAACGCAGTAGAGGTCAATATATCTATTGATTTTGCTGTAATCATTCCTGAACCATCAAAATACCGTCTTTTTTAACGTAGAGTGGAATATTTCTGGATACTATACAATTAAGACGATAGTAAACAATTACGATTGCCGTATCTGGTAGTCAATATGACAACGTAAGAAAAGATGTTGGCCTATTAGGATTAGTTGTTAACTACCTCTATGTTCAGTTGTTATTCTGAGGTACGAACCAATCGCGCCTTCATTGGCTTGTACTTGGCCAAAAAATATCCGAATTGGTACTGGTATCGATATTTTTATTCTCGTATCTCTACCCAGACTTCACAGCCGTAAAATCATCCCAGGGTTAAATTCTGTGGGAACCATTTTTATATAGGAAATCCTCAGAGATATTCTGCTGGTTGTTTACTATGCTGTGATCTAAGTGTAGTGCACTTTCTAGTACTGTCAGCCAGTTTATTGAAAATTTTAGGCTCAATAATATTTGGAGAAACTAGAGACTAGAACCTTTGTATTTCACAAACAGTACATATTGTGGGATGTGGTTCCTCTGTCTTGTTGAAATTTCCTAGACGTCCCTATTTAATAAGTATAAACTGCTATTCATAAACCAAAAAAAGATGGAAATGTGAGGATTTTGACATTTTTGAAAAGTTCCTTACAGCTATGTCTGGTATATTGTCAGAAATACCTGAATGGTGTATTTTCCGAACAAAATTTTATGACGGAATATTGATGTTCGTCTCCAAAAACCATGTAACGAACTTTTTACGTTTTATTGTGAACGCGAAATGGATTAAAATCCCCTCCAAAGTTCAAACATAAAATTTCGCGCCAAAACTGTGACGTAATAAATCTTAGCGTGACGTAATAAGTCCTTCGTGGTGCTAGCCTCAGAATGTCACTCTACTTTGTCGTCTGACCTCCTTTTCTCCATCTACAAACATAACCTCCGCTTCGTATTGACATTGACAGATGTTTGTTTACATCATTTCATCATGGTTAATTTATATAGATACCCTGACAGTCGTGAGACCAGGGAGGTTATGTATGGCATGACACTAGTGACAGGCTGTTAAAGGATGACTAGTAAAATTGTGAAAAGTAACTAGGAAACATTCTCAGAGTAAACTGCTCATTACATAATAATGCAAAAAAATGGAATTGCAGTGTAATATAACATTTATACTCTAGAAACATTAACTTTTATTCAATTAAAAAGAGGGAAACTAAATAAACATAATACATAATATTAAGTTTACATCCTGTATATGTAGAAAAACTAGGCAAAATGTTAACAACGTGACAACCTTGAATCTACGCATAATTCAAATTAATATAGTCACATCCTATCTACATCCGGCATAAAAATGACTTTTGATTGGTTGATTTCTTAGGCGGGAGGTTTAAGGGATGATTTTCAAACTCTATTTTTACTCCACGTGGGCAGAAAAAAATTGAGCAATCATTACAAATTAGACACAAGCAATCCATTTCAGCCATTAAACAGGCAATATTAGCAAGTTGGAAAATACCCCATTGGAGCTAATAAGTTCAAAGGAAATTCGCACATTCATTCTTATGACTTGGAAAGTACCCTGTTACTAACCTGGACGTATCTTTCAGGAGAAATGCCATCAGTACTGGCCCAGCGAACGTTCGGTGCGCTACCAATGCTTCGTGGTGGACCCCATCGCCGAATACAACATGCCGCAGTACATCCTGAGGGAGTTCAAAGTGACGGACGCCAGGGACGGATCTTCCAGGACGATCCGACAGTTCCAGTTCACCGATTGGCCCGAACAGGGCGTGCCCAAGTCCGGCGAAGGCTTCATCGACTTTATCGGACAGGTGCACAAAACCAAGGAGCAGTTCGGGCAGGACGGACCCATCACTGTCCATTGCAGGTTTGTGCATCGTTTGGAGCTAGATATAAAATAAAAACGGTATTCTTAGGCCCGATTTTATCAACATGCATATTTAACAAAGAATTTAACAAAGCTTTTCTATTGGATGTTATTTAGCAAAAGCTTTCTATTGGGTATTGCGGGCTAGGTTAATAAATATCGCCCAGTAGTATTTTATCAATATTGAAAACAAAACGTCAAAGGTGGATGACACTTTTCATCATATCATATACAGGGTGAGTTTTTAGTACCGGCTCGATCGATAACTCCACTACTGTAGAAGATAGCGAAAAAAGATGTATATAAAAGTTGTAGCCACGGATATGCTCCTTGCTCAGAAAATATTTTGATTTATACAGGGTGATCCGTAACTACGTGATGATTCAAACATGCATTTTTTTAAATGAGACACCCTATATATTATTCCATATTTAAATTCTACTAATGATTTCCGTTCTTTCGATATAGGGTATTGTTACCTTATACAGGGTATTTCAAAAGTTATGACCATTTTTGTATCCAAATCGCTGTCAAATGAACGTACTGTATATCAAAAAGTAATGAATCAAAAATTATTTTTTTTTACATGAGAAGATTAGAAATATCCTCTAGTTTTGAAATACGCTATAAAAAAATCTCGCGACGCATATTCGTATACAGGGTGATATAGAATGCAAAATATAGATTTTCTCTCTTTTTTTAAATGTAACCCCCAATATTTTATTATACCAAAGAATTGCTTTTAATATGCTCTTTCATCTTTGTATAGCACTTATTAAGGCTGCATTCATTAGTTTCTGAAATGTTTCGATTTTTCTACAAATTTTAAATATACCTTCTATTTGTTTAATAAAATTTATTTATTTTGAGAAAATACTACTAAATTTTGTTTTTGCTTAACAAACAACTAAGATATAAGGCGATAATAATACTTGATCAAGTCAAAACACTGAACTAACGAGATAATATAGGTCAAGTGTGCTGAGGAAACAATTTTATAGACGTCATGCATAATTATCAAGCAGATGTATCAGGTAGGTTATGAAATATGAAACGCCAAGTCCAAATAAAACGATTCTTCAATCTTTCAAACGCATTAGTTTTAGAGTGCCTCCGTTCTGGCTATCGCTATTCATAGTTGATATATTCTAGAGGCAAGTAGACAATCTCTCAAAGATTCTCCTAAATACCCTCAATGGAAAAATTAATTTTCAAAGCTGGTTTTTCACACAGTACGGAATTATTGAGTAGGTTATGAAAACTGTCAATTTTTCAAAGCCTACCTGATAAAACTACTTGATAATCATGCATGACGCCTACAAAATTGTTTCCTCAGCATACTTGACTTTATTATCTCGATGATTTAGGGTTTTGACTTCATCAAATACTATCAAGACGTTATAATTTAGTTGTTCGCTAAATAAAAAACAAATC
The DNA here is from genome assembly GCA_951848785.1 of Callosobruchus maculatus. NCBI lineage: Eukaryota > Metazoa > Arthropoda > Insecta > Coleoptera > Chrysomelidae > Callosobruchus > Callosobruchus maculatus. Next base: position 67,363 of record CATOUR010000104.1, on the reverse strand, counting down.
AGATAGTACTTACTCAAAATAAATAAATTTCAGTACACAAATAAAGGCTATATTTTAAATTTACCGAAAAATCGAAATATCTCGGAAACTGATGGACGTAGGTACAACAAGTGCTATACAAAGATGAAAGAGCGTATTAAAAGCAATTCTTTGGGATAATAAAATATTGGGGGTTACATTTGAAAAAAAAGAGAAAATTTGGATTTTGCATTCTACATCACCCTGTATACGAATATGCGTCTCGGGCTTCTTTTATAGCCGATTTTAATACTAGAGGATATTTTTAATCTTCTCATGTAAAAAAAATAATTTTTGATTCATTACTTTTTGATATACAGTACGTTCATTTGTCCCCGATTTGGATATAAAAATGGTCATAACTTTTGAAACACCCTGTATATTGTAGCAATGCCCTATATTGGAAGAACGGAAATCATTAGTAGAATCTGAATATGGAATAATATATAGGGTGTCTTATTTATAAAAATGCATGTTTGCATCACCACGTAGTTATGGATCACCCTGTATAAATCTAAATATTTTCTGAGCAAGGAGCATATCCGTGGCTACAACTTTTATATACAACTTTTTTCGCTATCTTCTATAGTAGTGGAGCTATCGACCGCGCCGATACTAAAAACTCACCCTGTATAAGCTTTATAACAAAACTAAGTGTATATTTGTTGCAACATAGGCGATGAATGAAGTTTGCAGCTCGAGACGAAGTCAACGATCGAAATAAATATCTTTTTGAATGTTTGAAATTAGATCACAGATCCCAGAAATAAAGTACCTAAACAAATATCTTCTGAGGCGATTTTTTCTCTAGCATGCTGGGAGTGGCAGAGTGGCCGACATCGTATGACTTGGTATCGCTGGTGGTGTTGGTTCGAGACCCAGCCCGTGCAACTATTTTTTTTTTATTTATTATTTTAAAATATTCATCCATGTGTTTTACTCATGTTACACACATTTTTTTGTATCATTGACATAAAAATGTTTTTGAATCAAATTTTATTAGACATTTTACTTGACTTATTGCAAAAGCTAAGTACCGGAGGCGGTGGAGAATTCAGTCAGTGGAAGTGAAGTTTATCCGTCAATATCAATCGCCAATTGCTCTGATAGTGGTATCAAAATGAAATTATTCCAAAAAAGTAAATTATCCGTAATTTTTGTTGTACTAGTAAAACATCTAATAACATTTGATTCAAAAACACATTTATGTCGATGGTACAAAAAAATGATATAACATGAGTAAAAAGCATTTCAATGAATATTATGGATAAAAAAAATTAGTTGCACGGGCTGGGTCTCGAACCAACACCACCAGCGATACCAAGTCATACGATGTCGGCTACTCTGCCACTCGGCCACCCAGCATGCTACAGTAAAATCGCCTCAGAAGATATTTATTTAGGTACTTTATTACTGGGATCTGTGATCTAATTTCAAACATTCAAAAAGATATTTATTTCGATCGTTGACTTCGTCTCGAGCTGGAAACTTCATTCATCGACTATATTGCAACAAATATACATTTTAGTTACAACTGTTACAAGTATTTTCATGAAGTACGTCACACGGGTCAGGAGGTGTCGGCGTGTTTTCGGTTCTGGATTCAAAAGCTCATTTTTATTTTGATATAACTGTTGGATTATTGCGAAAAAAAAACAAAACAAAAACAGTTTTGCTGTAAAACTTATATTTCATCTCTCCATTTATCACAAAAAAATTATTCAAAATCCTAATTTTTTGCCATCATCATTTAGCAGAAGAAAAAACCAGCGATCAGATGTACAGTTTTTGCGGAATCTGATTGGTTGAAATTAGCAATTGCTAAACTTTTGATTAAACAAGAAAATGCAATTTTTCACCAATTTGGGATGGAAAATCAGACTGGAAAAGATACTAGACGGTTCATAATGGTCGATTTGTATATAAAGCATGTCATTTTTAACCTTTTTGAGGTAAACTTCAAGAGAAATCAATAGTTTTCAGAGAACTTTGACAGATGCATGTTCTTGAACGGGCTGCTCTGATTGGTCAAAGCCTTTGTTAAAATGCGCCTATTGATAAAATCGGCCCTTATAGTAGCAACATATAGATATTGGGAAGCAATACTTTGAAAAAGTATTGGTTCGCCATCTATCTACCAAAGCCGGTACCTGAGCGTTTAATTTGGGTATCCGAACATTGTTTATGTGACCCGTTTAAAAGCATCAGGTATAGAAACCTGCGGGTACGACAACAAACAGACTCTTTTTTGTGGAACACTCATTTAACACTCCCGACATTCGGCTTATGGTAAAAAGCAACTTAACTCAATTAAAGTGTTCAAAAAGTTGAAGTGCTACTCTTTAATGGAGTTCAGTTGCTTTTTAGCATAAACCGATTGTCGGGAGTGTTAAATGAATGTTCTACAAAAAAGAGTCTGTTGTTGTCGTATCCGCAGGTTCCTATACCTGATGCTTTTAAACGGGCCACATAAACAGTGCTCGGTTCCTCAGATTAAACGCTCAGGTACCGGCTTTGGTAGATAGATGGCGAACCAATACTTTTTCAAAGTACTGCTTCCCAATATCTATATGTTGCTACTACTAGTACGAGCTTTGCCAACTAGGCACAAACAGGCAATTTCATTTATTCGTCTGAGACCTAAATCACACTGACGAGCTTTAATCAAAGCGAAACGACGTCGTCTGTGATTGGTTTCGGATGAATGAATGAAATTGCTACCCTTTTATTGAGGTATTCTTATAGTTCAGTCACAGCATAGTAAACTACCAGCACAATAACTCAAGATGGCGGAAATTACACGCACATCCCCACTTTTGGAGGTTTTTTTATAGGGATGCTAACGATACTTTGATACTTCTGCACTAATATCTAGTATTTTTGTCATCGATACTTTTTGAGGCATTCCAAGCTGGTATTGATACTTTTGTATCGGTATCGAAAATAATTATATAATTATTGAGGGGTGTAATCAGTTGCACAAAATGCTCTGTACGAACCAAACGCGCCTATTCGGCTAGAAAATATCGAGTTGGTACCGGTATCGATATTTTCATTTTCTCATATCTACCCAAACTTCACAGCCGTAAAATCATCCATAAACCCTCCCAAGGTCAAATTTTTTGGGAACCATTTTTATATAGGAAATCCTCAGAGATGGTTGTTTATTATGCTGTGGTTCAGTATCATAAAATGAGGAAGAAATAATGTTAGGAGAGTCTCCTCCACTAGATATCCGCTGGTTTGAATACTATGCTTGAACTGTGCTAATATTAGCTTGAGATAAATCGATTCTACTTGTTCCCTATTCAGCCTATTTTCTTAATTTAATTTTTGACATTTTAATTTTATCTCTTCTGTTGCGACTACTATTGTCTCTTTTTATAACTGAGCAGACCGCGTAGGCAGAGCCTAAATACCAGAGTACCGCGGCTGCTGAGAAAGGGTTATGTTACGTGAAGTTTGTTAACGCGGGATTAGAATGGGCCAATACCCGCAGGCCCTATAAATATATCTGACAGCCCATTCCAAGCCTTGGGCACCCTGGGAATAAATGTGCGGTTGTACCGCTCGGTTCTTGATGTATGAAGAACGACCGCCTTAGGATGAGATGCAGCGGTCGCGCAGGTCACCAACAACATGCCGGTGAGAACATGGCTGGAGGTGGCGTGTTAAGGCCGGGTCGCCAATTAGTCGAATTGCCCTTCTCTGGACGGCATCAAGTATAGACAGGGTAGTAGGGGCAGCAGCTCCCCAGACATGAGAGCAATACTCCAGGCCAGGTCTTATCTGGGCTTTATATAGAGTGAGGAGGTTACATGGTGAGAAGTACTTTCTGGCTCTAAATAGGTACCCAAGCTTTTTACCAGCAGCTGTTGCAATTGACGCGACGTGTTCGTGCCGGATCAGATTTTCTGTAATGCTAACTCCTAACAGCTTGAAGGAGGACTCCTTGGCAGGGCCCGGTTGTTCATTAGAACCTGGTGTTGGCTTGGGTACTTCTTGTTTGATAGCATACAATAATGGATCTTGGAAGCATTGAATTTTACCATATTCTTGAGCACCCAAGCGGTAATGGTATCGAGATCCTTTGAAAGTAAGGCTGTCACTGCCAGTCTTCTGCATTCCAGCTCGACCACAGAGATCGGTCTATTGCTCATGATGCCTGCATGCAGCGTACTGTTATCCGCAAAACAGTGGATTGTGTTTGTAGTGCTAGAGAGTAGATCGTTAATGTGAAGCAGAAACAATGTCGGAGCCAATACCGATCCCTGGGGAACCCCAGTATTGATGCTATGGAAAGAAGAGGTAAAGCCGTCTACCACGTCAGAAATATTCCGACCTGAGAGGAAGTTGCGAGCCAATCGCAGAGCTTCACAGGGAGCCCGTAAGAGGGGAGCTTGTTTAGGAGAGATGCATGCCACAGTTGATCTAATGCCTTTGAAATATCGAGAGCAACGGCATGAGCCTCGCCAAATGCCTGGACGAGTTTACCCCACACATGTGTGACGTAAGCCAAGAGATCTCCAGTTGATCTTTGGTGTCGGAATCCGTATTGTTTGCCGTTGATTAAGTGATGGAGCTCTAGGTATTTCATAAGCTCTTGGTTTACGCATTTCTCCATCACTTTACTGATTACAGAGAGCAAAGCTATAGGTCTGTAGTTGGTCGGATCAGTTTTGGATCCCCTTTTTTTATAAAAAATGCTGGGGTGTTGCGACAATTTTGTATGTTACTAAAATGTACTATTTATGATAAAAACACATGTATTTTGATTACATATATTGGTTATTATTTTTACTTTCTCATAAATCACTAAAGTCCATTTTTCTCTGTTTTAGTGCTGGTGTGGGTAGAACAGGTGTATTTATAACACTGAGTATAGTGCTAGAGAGAATGCAGTATGAGGGTGTAGTAGATGTATTCCAAACTACTAGGATCTTACGGACTCAAAGGCCAGCTATGGTGCAGACTGAGGTGAGTTGTACCCTGTACCCTTAAGACGCCTAAAACGAAGATTGAGCTGTTTTTATATTTTTTGTTTTTTATTATTGCTGCGCCGCCACTGACAACGATTTCGAAAAACCATACGCATTTTCCATCCTCGCCAAAGTAACAATGCTGAGTCGAAATATCGTTAAAATCAATTCGATAATTTCCACGTTACACAGTACACAACGAGCTAAAGCAGTACTCGTATGTTTGTACATCAGAAAATTCACTGGAAAATCTTTGGTTTCTGTAATAGGCAAAGAAATGTTCGGATGGACCTATCAAAGTGTATTTTATGCCGCTATGTCTTTCTTTCACAGGTCAATGGACAGGTCAATATGAATACCACGATTTTTTTAGTTTTTCACTTTCATCCCCACCCAAAAAAAGTAGAAAATGATCAGGAATCCCTGAAACACCTAATGAATATTTGAAATTTCTTTGTTTTTTGCTAATTACCCTACGACCCTACAGCATATATCGCTGCCCAAATTTCATCACAATCTATGCAGCGGTTACTGAGGTTACGAGGCTAGAACAACGCCAACAGACAGACCGACGGAAATGTGTGACGTGGATTTTCGTTATGTAGACATCGTAAGACGCCCAAAAAGCGTATTATCTCAAAATCGAAAATTATGGCGATCACAATACTCCACCTATCGGTGTGGGAAGTAAAAGGGACCCCCAACAGATTATTACTTATATGCGAATTTATATTTTATAGATATTTTAATGATTATTGCAATATCGGACCTATATAGGGTATATACTCAGAGTAACAACTGAACATAGAGGTAGTAAACACCACTTCAGCATGGAGTGCTGAAACACTTCAGCGTCCAAACATTGATCAGCTGTGACCTCGCAGTGATAGTTCAAATTGTAAACAATGCTGTGTAACGCCAACTAACCTGAAAATTCTTCCATGCATGCAAACATTGTACTTTTTGAGTGTCATCTCGAAAAACTGTTAAACCACACTCGAATATAGCACAGTAAGGTCCGGTTGTACAATGCGAGCTTAAGCTTCGGCTTAAGGCAAGCCTACGTTAAACCACGTCAGTTGCAAAATGTCCGTTGTACAACGCTGGCTTAACTCCCCACTCCAAGCTTAACACGAGCTTACGTAAGTCAAAGCTCAACGTAAGCTTAGCTGAGGTTTAAACCTAACCTGATACAAGTGACATGATATGTCAAGGAGGAACCTTCAAATTGCTTGTCACTTTATCAGGTCATATTTTTTGACAGATTTGTGTCTCATTTAACAAAGAGAGCAAATGAAAGAACAGAGACAGAAATAACCGTTGCCGACATTTGACACAAACTGTCGTAAGTGCCTAACCAAAAAAAGTAATTTTTCAGATGATCATGTCAGTACGTATTGCTTCATTGATGCCAACTGTAGTGAATTTCATTATCAACCAGGTTTAACTAAGCCGACGATTGTACAACGGATGTCGACTTTAAGCCTGAGCTTAGCTAAGCTTAGGCTTAACAGAGCTCGTGTTAAACCCGCATTTGTACAACGGGCCCTAAGACCGTAAAGCTTCATTAGAGCTACCAACAGATAGCGAATTCAATTTTACTGACCAAGCATAAAAAACGCACAAACAAAACGTTTGACAGTCAAGGTTCTACCGTAAATAAGTCACATGAAAATTATGTCGGCGTTGACAGCTCCTCAAAATTTATGTAAGACTTCAGAATTTACGCTATGATGAAGAAATATGCAGTAACGCAGTACAGGTCAACATATCTATTGATTTTGCTGTAATCATTCTCGAACCATCAAAATACCGTCTTTTTTAACGTAGAATGGAATATTTCTGAATACTATACAATTAAGACGATAGTAAACAACTATGATTGCCGTATCTGGTGGTCAATATGACAACGTAAGAAAAGATGTCGGCCTATTAGAATTAGTTGTTTACTACCTCTATGTTCACTTGTTACTCTGAGGGTATATCGATTAATTTTGATATCATAATAAGGACATCCTTTTGCCTGTGCATAAAAACTTTCTCTTTTTCGATTATTAAAACACAAATATTGGTCAAAAGCTTGTATTGAAAAAGTACGATGTTTTTATCAATGTTTGTTTTTGTTTCCAGGATCAGTACCAGTTCTGCTACAGAGCCGCCTTAGAGTACCTGGGCTCTTTCGATCACTACACCAACTAATCAGGCCACCCCTGGCCCCTAGCCCCTACACGACTCACCACCCACACAATGTTAAATGAGCAGACAATAACTGCCCATATGTTGTATATCACTAGTAAGGAAATTTACCCCCTAAGTTGTAAGTCATCGTACCGTCATCGTTTATGCATATTGCATACACTTATATTGTATTGTTACTGCCAAACTGGACTAATTCAAGCTGTATTGTATCTGACAACCAAATAGTGAATCGTAGATATAACATATAGTGTGCAAATGTGTGTAAAATATGTGCCTAATGTATATGTGGAAGAAATCGTCAGAAGTTCTATTTATTTTGATCACCGGATGGATAATATATGTCACTATGTAAACATATATATGTGTGTATAATCTTTGCTGGGTTCGCCATTTAAATGTGATTACATTCTAGTCCAATCGATGGGTTTTTTGAACGATCAGTGCATCAAGGGTAGTCCACAGATGACCAAAACATCTAATACTATACAGAGTGTTACTAAATAAGTGTAAAACATTTAAGAGGGTGATTCACAGAGTTAACATCTATAGAGGGAGTGTAAACAACAAAATGCATAGGTCGCTGACCAGCCAACATGTAACGGAAATTTTGACAGCCTGAGGGCATTACCAGTAGCGTGCGACTTTATATTAAAATTGGATGTTCATTAATAGATTCAATTATTACTGTGATGCTACAAACTGATACCAATAAGTTGTATTAGTATTTAGCTATACTTAGAGAGTTACTCTTATTATAATTTCATTGTAACAGTTGATAATTTATTATTACCATGAAGTGTTTTTCAAAACATATCTAACAGTGTTCTGAAAGGTAGCCTGTTGGAATGGCTGCATCGTGTTTTTACTTCAGCAATAAAATATAATAATTGCATTAGGTAATATCCAGCTCTATAAAATTCTCATGGATAGATTTTCTGTAAGTAAATGTGGCATACATTTTTGCGTTTCACGTCCTCAAATAGTTTAAAAAATGGAATTTGGAAAATTCATGTTGATTGACATGAATGTAATGCGTGCACAAAACATACATTAAACAACCATTATTATTCCTCAAACTGGACTGAAGTTACTTTTGTTCCCAGTTATCCCCATATATCACGCTACTGAAAACTGAAACAAAACCTACACTCACCTATGATAAGAAGTGTTCACCGATTCGTCGCTATTACAGCAAACTATGCACTTTTTATGTTGTCTCATCATGCAATTATGACAATATTGTTCATAAATAATTTAATTCACACCACAAATAGTCACAAAGTCAGTCAAATATACACAAAAATCTCGACACACGCAATAACCACAACTACAATGACAGCCACATGACAGCTTAAGGCCACGCCGATTGTAGGTTGCCAGATTTACGACATATTAGAAGTGATTGCGACATTCCGCTATGAAATTTACCATTTTTGAGATTTCATTAAATCAATACAAATTATCTTCACGTAAATCAGTTACATTGCAAGTATATTGGAATGTATAGTTAAATACCCAGTTAAATACTTTGTCTTCAAACTGCCGGATTTTGAAGAAACTGGAAGCGGACAAAGAAGAGTGACAATAGCGCTATAGATGTTGGCTGGCCAATATTCAAATTAGGCTCCCTCTAGAGATGTTAACTCTGTGGGGTGATTCCTCATCGCAAAAAAGATAACATCTTTCATATAAAGAAACTTCATTCGAGCATCCCTTGTTTAGATACAGCTCCTTAAAGGGGGTACATAAAATTTGTTTAAAAATTTTTCTCACAAGCACTAAAGAAGTTACAATATTGAAATTAACCTGACATTTTCTACTACCAAAAAGACACTCAGCCAGTAATTTATTTGATTAAAAATTCATTTCCTATAGCCTGTTTCATTGTAAACAAAAAATGTCTTGAATTTTTCGCGAACTGGTTTATTTTGGGGAAAAATAGATATTGATAGATAGTGATATTTTTTGTTTAGAATGAACCAGGCTATCAGGCTATCGGAAATAAATTTTTAAATGGTAAACAAATAATAGGACAAAAAGTTGCATTGGAAATAAATTTTAGGGGCTGATTTTCACTCCTTACAACCATGGGGTAAACCAAATAAATTACTGGCTAAGTGTCTTTTTGGTAGTAGAAAATGTCAGATTAATTTCAATATTGTAACTTTTTTAGTACTTGTGAAAAAATTGTTAAACAAATTTTATGTACCCCCTTAAGGGGCTGAATCTCAACAAGGGATGCTCCAATGAAGTTTCTTTATATGAAACATCCTATCTTTTTTTCGATGATTTAGTTACACCCTATAATAAAATTAAACAAAAAATGTTTAAGACTATTTTTGTTCGAGAGCATTTTTATTTAAATTTCAGTGTCTCCTTTAAGGGCCCCACAGACATCGTTCTTTTTCAACAGGTTTGCACGACGTGCCAACCGATGCCGGTTAAACTGATGGAACGATACCTCCACACACTGTTCGGTTTTCTTTCAGTTTCTCGCAAATTTTTGGTCCGTTAACATGGATAACACTTTAGCATTGGCGGCGGCTTTAGGTATTAAAGTGAAATACAGCAAGAAATAACGTTCTAACAGTGGCTTTTAAAAAGAGGCCAATTCTCCCATATAAATCTATTAGAAGAATTGCGTCTGGAACCATCAGGGGATTGGTACAATTACTTGAGGATGGATGAAGAAACATACTTAGAATTACTTAATTCAGTAGCACCTCTAATAAAAAAACATGATACTTGGATGAGACAAAGTATTTCCCCTCATGAACGTCTGACAGCTACATTGAGATTCCTTGCTACGGATAGAAGCTACGAGGATTTGAAATTTTCAGTTGCGATATCCCCCCAAGCTTTACAAATTATACCTGAAACCAGAACGACACTGCAAAATCCCGTCGTGATTGCACGATGAACGGCCACACATGTACCGAGTTGCACGATGGCGTTCGAAACCGACGGGTAAAATCAAGCTCGGACAGATTTTTTGGAACGACGGTCAACACGACGGTTTTTCGGCACACATGGACCAAAATGAGTGTGATCGGTTGGCACGTCGTGCAAACCTGATGAAAAAGAACGATGTCTGTGGGGCCCTTTAGAGACACTCTTCTTTCCTAACGATCTGTTGATTAAAAATTGTTCGAGTAGATTTTGCCGAGGTACCTAAAGGGCGCTTCTTAACATCACAACAAATATTATTGCATTATTACAAACATGTTAAATCGTCTCCGGTATCTATTTTACGATAGTCGAATAGAGGAGAAAATTTTCAAAAATCCATCGTAAATTTCAACTTGCTAGCTGTTTTTCAACCGGGGATATCAATAAAATAAGTGTTAAGACTAATCTGCTATGTGTTTCAGAAAAAAATTGGCGCCCTATAGGGATATTGCCTTCGTCACAACGTTTTAGTAATAATTTTTAGTAATAATTCTACAGACAATACTCAAGTAAAACCACTAAAAATTATATCTTGACTTTCTGAAATAACTACCAGGTGGCGCATCTGAATTTTTTAAAAGGAACAAAAATGAATTACAGTATAAAATTGATTATTTTTATAATTATTAAACGTCAATTTGAGTTGATGACAAAGTGCTATATCAACCGAACAAGTAAGGATAGTAAGAAAAAAATCAGTGTGGTGAAAAATGAAGACCACTTAACAGCAAAATGAAGAAATAGAAGGGAGTATAACAAGATTAACAAATAAAGCACATAAACCTAATTCACACGCATATACTATGCCTATTTTCAGTGTTTTTTGTTGTATTTACATACATAGTTTTTGATTATAAAAAACTAATAATTATTTGGTCTTTACTTATCCTTTATGAACTATCCTTGAGTGTTGTGCTTAAAAATGAAGCATTCATTTTACTCCATTGATTGGACTATTTCAGATAGACGCCTTCAGTCGGGTGTAGATTTTGAAAGGTCCAACTAGGACGTGTTTTTGAAGGAAATGAACGATATAATTGGTTATATAGCTTTATTAAAGTACAAAACTTTCCAACAATCCAAAGTCAACGTCACATAGCTAAAGACAAATTCAGCGTCCTTAGCGTTTGAAAACTTCAATTTGCGACACCCTGTATAAATTTCGTTTTATGGTTTTCGAAAAAATGAGGTGTTGTTGCGTTCAAGGGTATACATTGTAACTTTTTATAGTGATTATTGTAATTTAAAAGTCTCATTTCATTGTATTTCCCTTTGTTTTAAAAAAAGTCAAAAATTTTGAGTTTTCAGTCAGCTTTGTACTTTCAAGAACGCAAATATTTTGCTTCTCTTTGGACCTTTCATGAATCCACAATACTCCCACTGTATTAAACGTCTAAAGCGATACAAATTTTATCTAAATTTGTATTGCAAATCACTAGGAAAATGTTAAAAATAATTAAGAAAATCCTGTTAGTATGTAAACCCAAATTTCCTTACGCTAATTTCCTTACATTCGAAATATTTTACAAAAAAATATACACCTAGCTTAGATTTTTTGTCTAAACCCTCCCGAATTACCACATCACGTATGACTATAATGCAGCTTGTACATTATTTTATTTGTTTTTTACTGTTACACACGTATTTTTTAACGTTTATGATTTAATGTGATATTTTTATATATACATATTTTTTCAAATTTACTTTTTTATATGTACAACTACTTAATTTTATGTTAACATTTATGATATTTTATGTAATTCGATTTTGATGCGGTAGATCTCAAATGAGTAAGGTTTTGGAGAAGTTTTTTCAAGATGCCTTTGTACCGTCTTTTTCTACTTAATTTTTACAAGCATTCTTTGCCTTAATCATAATCAGTATAAGGTAAAGTTTGTCGAAAAACATGGTAAAATGATCTCTCAATGTCAGAATAAAATATGGAAGGCAAATTTTATTATTTTTGGTAGCCTGCTCCAGAAATATGACAGTTGATATTGGCCTAGCAAAGAATAAGGTTCTCCTAAGAAAAATTATGGTATGGATGAAAGTTTTTACTTTATGAGAGTATAAATAGATATATTTAGTAGGCTAGAACGACATTTTTATTCCACAATGTTTGAATTGTTTGCTACGTTTATTTTTACGCAAAATTTTTGGAATTTTTTTCGAGAATATCTAGAACAAAAAATGAACAAACACATTGACGATACATATTTTTAGTATTTCATTTTTTTTTGTTTCTTGTAGTTCAAAAGAAATGTGGAAAATGGAATTTTCAATATAATTGTTAAATGAAAAACAATAAGAAAAACAAATTATGTTTTATCGGAAAGTGGTTAAGATATTATACAAAGACTAAAGTATAATTATTTTTTCTCTAGGACTGGTGACTTCAATCGTTTCCAATATTTTCCAAAATCAGAATCCCTTTGCTGAAATAAAATACTCTAAACTCTAAATTTTCATCCCAACCAGAATTTTGTGATAATTTCAGGACACTAGGTCAACAAAAACTGAAATCCATAAGTGAATATTTCCAAATCAAGCTGCAATCTATTTGTTTTGTGCATTACTTATTCTGAGTGTAACAAATTCTGGCATAGTGCATTACTGAATTCTATGATATTATGTGGAAAAATCAAATTTGGTACTTCCAATTAATTGCTGATTTTTTTGTATTTGCTTTAATTTTTTGCTCGCTTATATTAAGAGTCAAAAAATTCTACAAACACATTCATTTTTGGTACTATTTGAACTGCATGCAGACCTGCAAAGTATAAAAATTTTAGCAACCTAAATTAATATGTTCAACTTCAACACTATTGAAATTTCTGCATGATTTTAGGAAATTGTGTGACAATGAGATCTGAGTATGCCTATGCCACCGTATATAACTCATGAAATGAATATTGAAAAAACTCAATTAAAATTTAAAAAAACTAAAACAGCTGATACACTTGCTAAAAATTTGTTACATTCTGTTATATACAGTGTCCCAGGATGAACCCCGAAAAAAGAAATTGCAATATGAAGTGGATATCAAATAGAATTATTTTTAAATTCATATTTGTTACAGAGAAATCAACTTTTGAAGTTTTGTTGTAAATTTAATTGAAACATGTGTGGACCACCTTACTGGATGTGAATTTATTATCTACTTCTCTAGCAAAAAATGGAGGCGGTAGATAGTATGGTTACCCTCACAGGCCTTTTTAACGTGTAACTATCAGAAGTCCAACTACTGTCCATACAGATAAGAAAATAGCCGTCGTTAAAGCAACCATACACTACTATTTCTGTCAGTTTTAAAATTTTTATTATTACTAACAAAAATACGACAGACTTATAAGTCAGTGTCACCAATCATTCCTTGATGTTTTGGATGATTTTAGGGTACTGATTACAAATCCGGTCGCAGTTTTGAGTTTCAGTCTCGTCTGACGAAAATCAGAATTTTCAGATCCTTATGATCTTCAGGTTTACCTACCTAAAAAATCTAAAATCTTTATTTGGCTTTCTATTAAGATGAAACATCGTATTCCGGATAATTTTAAGGTGCTGATTACAAATCCGGTCGCAGTTTTGAATTTCAGTCTCGTTTACGAAAATCAAAATTTTCAGATCTTTCAGATCTTCAGGTTTACTTAAAAAGTCGAAAATCTTTATTTGGCTTTCTATTAAGATGAAACCTCGTGTTTTGGATGATTTTAGGGTGCTGATTATAAACCCGGTCGCAGTTTTGAATTTCAGTCTCGTTTGACGAAAATCAAAATTTTCAAATCTTTCAGATTTTCAGGGTTACTTAAAAAATCTAAAATCTTTATTTGGCTTTCTATTAAGATGAAACTTCGCGTTTTGGATAATTTTAGGGTGCTGATTACAAATCCGGTCGCAGTTTTGAATTTCAGTCTTGTTTGACGAAAATCAAAATTTTCAGATCTTTCAGATTTTCAGGTTTGCCTAAAAAATCTAAAATCTTTATTTGGCTTTCTATTAAGATGAAACCTCGTGTTTTGGATAATTTTAAGTTGCTGATTACAAATTCGGTCGCAGTTTTGAATTTCAGTCTCGTTTGACGAAAATCAAAATTTTCAAATCTTTCAGATTTTCAGGTTTACCTAAAAAATCTAAAATCTTTATTTGGCTTTCTATTAAGGTGAAACCTCGTGTTTTGGATAATTTTAAGTTGCTGATTACAAATCCGGTCGCAGTTTTGAATTTCAGTCTTGTTTGACGAAAATCAAAATTTTCAGATATTTCAGATTTTCAGGTTTACCTAAAAAATCTAAAATCTTTATTGGGCTTTCTATTAAGATGAAACCTCGTGTTTTGGACGATATTAGGGTATTGATTACAAATCCGTTCGTAGTTTTGAATTTCGGTCTCGTTTAACGAAAATCAAAATTTTCAGATCTTTCAGATTTTCAGGTTTATCTAAAAAACCGAAAATCTTTATTTGGCTTTATATCAGAATGAAACTTCGTATTTTGGATAACTTGAGGGTACTGATCTACTGATTACAAATCCGGTCACAGTTTTGAATTTCAGTCTCTTTTGACGGAAATCAAAATTTTCAGATTTTCAGGTTCACCTAAAAAATCTGCTTTTTTTCGGGATTTATCCTGGGACGCTGTATAATATACATTGACAAGACACTGAAGACACTGAACTTTAACAGAAGCATAACCTGTAAAAATTCGCTCCGAATAATTTCAAACGTCTAAATTTTGCAGCAAAAATAATTTGTTATGGCCAGTACTAAGTTACTGTAAACTTTGAAAGTATATTTTTATAAAGTAGAGTTGAATCGCGCAAGAGAATTTAAGATACTTTGCCGTCTTTGGTGACTTTTTTTTCTATATATCGCTGGATAGTTATTGTACAGTGTAACTTCTGCTAGCACTACTTTCATTGGTATGTTAAAGTTTGGTGTGTAAAACAAAATTAATTAAATAATTTAGGACTAATGCGTACACGGTTTTGTGCAATTTTTTCGACAACTTAATCGTGGTGGTGTACAGAGTGTTCCATTTTAAATTTCAAAACTTTTTAAAACGGGAGGATTTTGGAAAAAACCTTCTAGCAAAAAAATGTGAGAATTTGAGGAGGACCATACCATGCAAGGGAATTGACAGTGAAATAGTATTTTTAAATGAGAGCCTCTGGAAAGAGCAAAAACATCCAAGGTCACTTGACATCAATTCATTTCATAACGGGACTCTAATTTCTAAGGTCACTTCAAAATCGAATTGATTTTTGTGGATGTGAATAGTCAAGCCTGACTTTCAAAATGAAAACTACGCACAATTTTACGTCCACATTATGACCTATTTGTTTTGTTTGACCTTGACTGATATTGAAAATGGAGTCAACATCATGTAGAATTCTCCTAAGTGAAAATCAAAGGTTCCCTTTTGGAAAAATTTATTTGATCTGCTAATAACCTTCAAAGCCATGGTCAAGGTCATATTGGGACGAAATATTAATCTCCGAGGTCAAACAACTGACCTTCAATAACCTAGAATCATATATTCAAGGTCATTATTTGGTCCATATTAAAACCTTGACTGATCTTCAAAGTTCAGTCAATGCCATGTAGAATTCTCCTAAGTGAAAACCAAAGGTTCTCATTTGGAAATCTGTATTTGATCTGCTAATAACCTTCAAAGACATGATCAAGGGCGCAATATTAATTTACAAGGTCAAACCACTGACCTTCAATAACCTAGAATCATATTCAAGGTCATTATTTGACATTTCTCTAGCCACCATGGAACTTGTATTTGAAAAGCGTTTTTCTAAAGTCCTCGCGTTCGAGTCGATAATTTGAAATGGGACACCCTGTATATATTTTGTGTTTATAAATGTAACACGAAGTCAAAGTTTTTTGATGGAGGTCAAGGTCTCCACCTGTAGATGTAAGATGTATGTGGGTGGTTTTAGGTAAGTAGATTTTATAAGCTTGACTGTCAAATATGACATATCACTTGTGTTTAGAGACTTCCATTGTAATCTTTGACTTCGTGCAACATTTGTATCTCGTAAAACTATCGTTGGCTAGAATTTCTTATAATGGAAGGTATTCTTAAAAAAATCCGTATTTCTATAAAATTCAGATTGGCTATTTTGATGTGTTTGCAAGTTAAACATAAATTCATCAAAGTTTAATCAAGTCATTAAAAATCATGCATATATATAAGAGAATAGAAAATATTTAAAACACCTTTTGCTTATATTTAACTTGCTTGATAATATTTAGATATGTTATAGATACCTTTTACCCCTCAAATCTATTTTGAAGCAAGTGAGTTCAATTATAGTTAGAACCACGTTATTAAAACATTTTATAGAACTACTACTATTTATTTATTCTTAAGATAAATTTATTAATCACTGTGCAATTTTTAGCAACTTATTTTTCCGAATTAAAATTTCTATAAAATATTTTTTTTCTATAACTCCATCTTCCATTATGAGATTTTTAAGGCTCACTCTATCTACTTATATCACCATAACGAACTATGCTATTCTTGGACGAAATGACATTTTGAAAATTATACAATGTTATTTATAAAATTTTTTCAAATGATTTTTTACGTGCGTTTTGTATAACGTAATTCTAGTAATACGTTAGTGACTAACATCAGTTAATCATTTAAACATGTCTAGATGATTGCCATTATTTGCAGCACATCTACTGTACAAATATGCCAAAACAATAGGACAGTAGCCATTCATAAAAATAGGAAAATAGAACAATCAGTGTGTACATAAAAGTAAAAACTCCTGATATCGTTTTGAGAAGCGCTAGACATTTTTGAATTGAACTTCTCATACTGTGAAGTTGAAACTATTTAATCACTGTGAATATAAAAAGTCCAAAAAATGTCTGTATTTCTGTACCTTCAAGGGGATCTCTAAAAATGCAAAATATTGAATAAGTAATAAAGTAATGATTAAACTAGAATTTCAAATTTGTTCATGATGAAGGTTTTGTACAAGTATTCACAGCATTTAGCTTCTTAAAATGATATATTTTGCTCATTTAACAATACACCGATTTATACAATAGGCAATTGTTATTTATTTCGTAAGTATAAAGTGAATGTTGTCCCTTTAAAAAAAGATACCTTTTGCACAAACTGTCTGTTGTTTTGGCCTTGCCTGGAATGAACATTGTGGACTGAGTATAATTTATTTTATAATTTGAATTCCTTTTTATATGTTAACTGACACCTATTGTAGCACATGTAAAATGTAAAATAGACTTCAATGAAATAAATAAGTTTTAGATAAATTACTGTTTTGATTTTTCTCTAAGACTGATCCTCATAACCTATCGAACACAAAACTACAATAACAACAAATAAGAACTGAGAGATCCAAGATTTGAGTCACAATTAGAGCTCAATAACGTTGTGATAGGTATATTCGGACGTCACATCCAAATTTTAAGCTTCAAATGACGAAATCGTAAAAAAATTATGGCAGAATGCATGCTGCTGCTGAAGACGGATCCATAGGTCAAGAAGAAAAAACAAACCATGAAAGGCGTACGGATATAGCAGTGCAAAAGGTTAGGTTTGCAAAATTTTAGTGTATATTTTCTACATTTCAGTGCCCATACCTCATAGTAACTTTAAATTTTTTCCGCCATAATACTCATGCCAACCTTGATCATAAATTTTAGTATAAAGTTTAAACATTTAAATAATTTATAGGTATAAATTCAACAATTAAATCCTTAGAAAAAAATCCAGATAAAAATGGCGTAGCCTTCGAGATGGCAGTATTTGTATTGTACAGTACAAATAAATAAAACAAAAGTACTAAACGTACTTTCAAAAAATTTGGGGGTTCTGGGTATGCCTTTCTACAAAAGCATGAGGATTTTCATAGCTCCAATAATTGCATTTATCCTTATTAACAAACCCAGTGAGATAAAATGGACATTTATGAGTGAGGCAGATATTGTTTACGTGAGTAGTATGTAGTATTGCCATCATCGCTCTAGGCATTTGTTCACAAAACTCAACTCGCCGATCGAAATCGTCTTCGATTAACACTTGCACTATTTTCATTCTGAATGTATGAAATTTAAGGAGCCTAGGAACTGTATTGATAGAGACTAATAAAATATAAATTGCATCCACAATTTTGCGTGATGAAGTATTATGCATGGAGAGCCCGCTACGTAAAAAAAGGTCACTCGGTAAAGTCAAAATTTTGTCATTTACTGGTTCGGTAGGTATCAACATAGAGATGAGTGCTGGATGAATAATGTAAGGGTGCAATTTTTTTTCGCATAATAATTGACGAAGTACAGCTCCGAAAATTTGCAATACAAACGGAAATATTATTATAAGATAACAATTATGTCAGTCTGTACACTTCTTACAATTTACATACTTATTCCTTGAGTCAAAATGAACCTAATTACAAATCTTCAGAAAGCTAGGTTTTTTTTATAACTGAGCAGACCGCGCAGGCAAAGCCTAAATACCAGAGTACCGCGGCTGCTGTGAAAGGGTTATATTAGGGGAAGTTTGTTAACGCGAGATTTGAATGGGCCAATACCCGCAGGCCCAATAAATACATCTCCCGGCAGTCCATTCCAAGCCTTGGACACCCTGGGAATAAATGTGCGGTTGTATCGCTCAGTTCTTGATGTATGAAGAACGACCGTCTTAGGATGAGATGCAGCGGTCGCACAGGTAGATCTGATAGGAGCAGCAAGCGGCGGAACGATAGAGAATAGCTCAGAGGAGCAGATTCCGATGGAATATCGGTAGAAGAGTGAGAGGTCTCCAACAACACGCCGGTGAGGAAGTGACTGAAGGTGGCGCGTTAAGGCCGGATCGCCAATTAGTCGAATTGCCCTTCTCTGGACGGCATCTAGTATAGACAGGGGCAGCAGCTCCCCAGACATGGGAGCAATACTCCAGGCAAGGTCTTATCTGGGCTTTATATAGCGTGAGGAGGTTACATGGTGAGAAATACTTTCTGGCTCTAAACAGGTACCCAAGCTTTTTACCAGCAGCTGTTGCAATTGACGCGACGTGTTTGTACCAGATCAGATTTTCTGTAACGTTGACTCCTAACAGCTTGAATAAGTGACTCCTTGGCAGAGCCTGGTTGTTCATTAGAACCTGGTGTTGGCTTGGACACTTCTTGTTTGATAGCGTACAATACTGTGTGGAACAAAGTCGGAGATATTAATTATCAATAGTAAGAATGTCGGTGCTCCACTTAATTTATCATCATATTTCATCATCATCAATTTCATATTTCACTTAAGCAAGTTGACAAATGTTACAACCATTTTTCGAAATGTCCTCCTTGGTGTTGCAGACATGCTGTTGTATTGACACATGTTGCGTAGAGCAACTGATCATCGCTATGTCATTCCGTAATTCTTTTCAGACTTGAATAATTTTGCTAATAAGCTCCTCGCGTGTATTTGGCACGTCGGCGAAACTTTCTGTTTCGTTGTACCCCAATGTACAAGGAAAAATCAAATAGGGTCAAGTCCGGTGAACGGGGTAGGCAAGCGGTTATTCCACCGCGTCCAATCCATGCCGAATATCGTTCATTAAATTTGACAACAACACCACAACTCTTCCGGGTCGGAGTCTCAAAAATTCAAATTGCCCTATTGATCGCCAACCTTCGACGATAGAAGATGGCATCCGAAGAAGAAGAAATTTGAATGGCATTTGTTTCCTTTTTCCAAAATAAATGTCGGGACCACTAAGTATTTTGTTGAATTGCCTTCCCTACTGCCGGGTTAGACAATAAAAGGGTCATATTCAAACCATTATAGTTTCTAAACTACTTTACTTAGGGCTAAGATGTAAAGCTATATTTTTTAGGAAACTCCATGAACTACCTCTTAGAAATAAAAAAAAGGTATGTTAACGGTTTAGATTTTTTGAAAAATATAATACTGTAAAAAACGCAAACAATTTCATTATTTTCTTTTAACAATTTTTTTCTCCTGATATGAAATGAAATTTGGGAAATGTTTACCATTAGTGTATGGTGTACATGTTTCGCCATCGAATGAGACTTATATTTTGTGTTTGTAAAACCACTACTCGAGCCACTACTTAAGTAGCTATGGCTAAATTAGTACAATACTCGTGCATCAATTAAACAAAATACAAAATAGCTGCGATTTTATTATGGTGGGAGAAAAACTTTTTGAGGGGTGATTTGTCGATGAAATTTAAAGAATTTCTTCCCCGTAAAGGCTCTCACGCCGATGACCGGACACATGAAGTGTATGAGTATAATTATTATACCCTTCTCCTATGCAGCCCATTTTTAATGCACACAATCTTAAAAATTTTTGTTTGTACCAGGGGCGTATCCAGACCTCAGTCTTAGGGGGTAGCGGGGCATGAAGTTGTGTGTGCTTTCACCTTTTTTTGTAATACCTTCCTGAAGG
The DNA here is from genome assembly GCA_951848785.1 of Callosobruchus maculatus. Classification (NCBI taxonomy): domain Eukaryota; kingdom Metazoa; phylum Arthropoda; class Insecta; order Coleoptera; family Chrysomelidae; genus Callosobruchus; species Callosobruchus maculatus. Next base: position 46,765 of record CATOUR010000104.1, on the reverse strand, counting down.
ACGTTGATGCATGAGAAAAGGAAAATGTTAAAAGTATTAAAACAGAAAAGAAGATATGAATAGCAAGTGAAACAGTGGAGCATCCGGTACTTTAGGGAGATGAAATAAAGAATATATTGATGAATTAATCAATTTAAATTTTACTGAATACAAATAATATGTAATACGTATCATCCGTGACATCTTATTGGCACAGCATATAAAATTAGACGATCATGAACACTCAACAGTCAGGTACCCTAGTAGCCACAACACGTACCCCATTTTTTTTTTTTAATTAGTGTTTTAACTTTTCTAATCGATGCAATTTTCAAAACAGGTTATTAATGAGTTAGGTAAATTTTTGTGACAAGCTACCACGTTGTATAGGACATTCAACTGATAATGTAACAATGGGAATACATTAGATGCATCACTGTGCATGCAAAACAAACCCTTTTGTAATTCAGTTAGGTGTTGCAAAAAAGATTTTTTTTTTCAGTGCGACAATTGCTTAAATAAATAAGACAAATAAAATAAGTCAAAGTTGAATTGAGTTTTTTTTTAGAAAATCTTGGGAGGGGTAATTACCCCTGTTACCCCCCCTTGTACACGCTCTAATTGGAAAAAAAACCTGGAGACTAGATGGAACTACGCAGTACTCCAGTAAAGAACGGATTATAGCGAACAAAAAAAAATTTAAAGGAATAAAGCGACGAACTAATATTATTATGATTTACAAGGTTATAACATCTTGAACTATGCAAATTGAACGCTAATCTTGCATCAAAAATAAATCCTATAATTTCCTGATCTGATCGATATTTTGTAATATTTCACCATTAATCGTATATTGGCATGGATAATTATACCTATGAAAAATTATTTTTAAACATTCTGAAGCACTTAAATAAAGAAAATTAACATTTAAAAATATTTTTTCAACTTTGGAAGGCTTTTGCAATTTCTTTTACTTCCCACACCGATAGGTGAGGGGAGTATTGTGATCGCGAAAATTTTCGATTTTGAGATAATATACTTTTTGGGCGTTTTATGATGCCTACATGACGAAAATCCACGTCACTCATTTCCGTCGGTCTGTCTGTAGGTCTGTCTGTCGGTCTGTCTGTCTGTCGGTCTGTCTGTGTGTCGGTCTGTCTGTCTGTCGGTCTGTCTGTCTGTTGGCGTTTTTCTAGCCTCCTAATCTCAGTAACCGCTGCATAGATTTTGATGAAATTTGGGTGGTGATATGGTGTAGGGTCGTAGTAGGTAAAATCGGTGCATGGGCGGCAGAGTAATTAGCAAAAAACTAAAAATTTCAAATATGCCTCAAACTTCGTTTATAGGTGTTTTAGGGGTTCCTGATCATTTTCTACTTTTTTTTGGGTGGGGGTGAAATTGGGGTGGTTGGGGGGTGGGGGGTTGTAAGGCTAAAAAAACTTGTTGTAGTCATAATAGGCTGTCTACTGACCTGAGAGAGAAAGACCTAGCGGCATAATACACTTTTTTAGGTCCATCCGAACATTGCCTTGCCGATTACAGAAACCAAGGGACTTGAACTTTCTGATGCATACAAAATACATAGGTACGAGTATTACTTTGGACCGTTTTGTATTGTGTTACGTGGAAACTTCTGAATTGACTTTAACGACATTTTGACACAGATTTATTACCGCCACAAGTATGGAAAGTGCGTATGGTTTTTAGAAATCATTTCAGTGGCGGCGCGGCAATAATAAGAAAACTAAAAATATAAAAAACATCTCAAACTTCGTTTTAGACGTTTTAGGGGTTCCTGATCATTTTAAACATTTTTTTGGTTGGGGGTGGAATTGGGGTGGTTCGGGGGTGGGGGTTTGTAAAACTCAAAAATTTGTTGTATTCGTGATATATTGTCCATTGACCTGTGAAAGAAGCACCTATTAGAATAAAACACTTTTTTTGCGGTCGGACGAGCGATGATTTGATTGCAGGGGCATCTAGTCTATAGTTTCATGCTGTGGGAAAATAATAAAACTGGTATCATCGGAATGTGTGGGAAGTACTGAGTCAATCAATTTGACTACATTTTTTTCGAAATATTCCCGACCTTCCAAATAATCGATATTTTACAGAATAATAAACTTTTTCAAAAGTTTTTTAATTTTTGAATATTTTCACATGTGACATGTTTTTGAATATGTGATGCAGTGACTTTGAGCGTCCGTAATCTCTACTGCAGAAATCGACATCGCCATCTTGCCGTTAGCTGCTTTTCCCCCGATATAATAAAGAAACGAAAAACAATTTCGGCCGAAACTAATCGCAAGTAAACAGCACGTTAAATCTCTATTAGGGCTGTCAAGCAGAGGCAGCCAGCCTGCCGGCAGGATTAATAGCCTTCTGACACCATGGCACTGTTACTATCAGCAGCAAAGAACCGGATGGGGGATGGGAGTTTTTCCCCCGCGCTTTTCCGAGGCGACTCAGGGGGGTGCACAGGGGGTGAGGGGGGCGAGTGTGGGGTCTGCCGCGGATGTGTGAGGGGCGCAAATATAAAGAAGAAGGGACGCCAGCCGACAGATCGATAAAACACATCCCCGCTGCCAAGATGGTGGAAACAAATATCGCAGGCATACACAATACCTTGCGTCTGATCTTGTACAGGGCGAGGTTTTTAGTGTGGTGAATTGCTAGATCTTCTGGTGCATGGTCGTCTCTACTCACTAGGTCGGAGCATTGAAATATGGCAACGTTGGAGATCACGCCGTGTTTTCATTTGTTGTTATGTCATGTGTATTCTTCCAGGTGCAGAAAATATGGTTGGAAGGTGATTATTAATGTGTTTCTAATTATTTACCTGCACAAACGAAACTATAAAGATAACAAGATGCCTGCAAAGCGTGTAGTACCAGGTTGCAGCCCAGTAGAGGACTACCAAACCATGGCCCAACGTCACCTTATTCCAGATTAAAAAGAACGTTGCAAGGTGATTTTTAATGGGTTTCTAATTATTTACCTGCACAAACGAGCTATAAAGATAAAAAGATGCCTGCAAAGCGTGTAGTACCAGGTTGCAGCCCAGTAGAGGCATGAGTGGAGGACTATTAAACCATGGCCCAACACAACCTTATTCCAGATTAAAAAGAACGTTGCAAGGTGATTTTGATTGGGTTTCTACTTATTTACCTGCACAAATGAAACTATAAAGATAAAAAGATGCCTGCAAATTGTGTAGTACCAGGTTGCACTAGCAATTGTGCGTCCGATAAGGGACATAAACAGAAGTGGGTGAAAGGTATTCCTCGGAAGGGCTGGTTATATTTATAAGGATAAAGACAATAATTGACAAACATTTCAAAGGATAATACCTATTTTAAAGCACAATGTGGTACCTATAATGTTTTCTGGACCCCCAAATATCACAGAAAAATACAGTTAATAGAACTCATCTGGGTATGGCCTGGGGCATACCTACGAAAGCATTTGATAGTGAAAGGGAAATCAAGACCAGCAAGAATGGCTTCACAGTGACCTAATAGTGAATTTTTCTAGCTCAAGTGATAATTTACAAAGTAAATTGAGTGTTCATTTAAGTGGAAATGGAAGTGGCGACAGGAAACAGGTTGCGTTTATTTTTATTTTGTAGTGACTGACTGTGATGAAACAGACATCAGATGTAAGTGGTATTAGTAGTAGTAGTTCTAAAAAGTATTTTTCTTAATTTATTAACCGAGATGAACTCTAATACATATAAAATGTAATAATTATTCTGAAACCATAGGGCCATTATTTGACAGCTAAGCCACGTTGCCACCGGCCTAGGCTCCGGCCTAGTGTAGAGTGGGCCATGTGTGGTGCCTTGAAATTTCGCCACCACGAGTGAAGGGCATCTTCAAAAGCTGTTGCCCATTTGGCGACTCTTGATAAGCTGAGCCCCCATCCGGTTCTTTGCTGCTTTAATGATTTTAGTTTTTTGATTATTGCTGCGCCACCATTGACACGATTTCTGAAATCCATACGCATTTTCCATCCTCGCCACAGTAATAATACTGTATCGAAATTTACTTGAAATCAATGCAGTAGTTTCATTAGCTATCACTGTACACAACTCAGAACGATCTAAAGCAATAATACTCGTATGTAAATATGTTAGTACATATTGTATACTTTTTTCAATTTTATATTTTGTGTTAAATATATTTTTAATTTGACTTTTATTAAGTTTTCAGTACTGAAAAGTATAGTGGCTTGTAAATGTAGAAGCCATGATAACTAATTTAAATAATGAGTCTGATTATTTAAACTATTGTTTAGATTTTAGTTTATTTAAAGTTTTGTAATCATAGGTCAAATGTTTCATATAACAAAGAAATGTGAAATCTTTGTTTTGTATTTATATTTTCAATTAGACTTTAATTAAGTTAATGTTATTTGCGTTTTCAGTTTAGGTTCGATGTCAAAAATAAATATAATCGTAATAATGGAACATGTTTATTATTACTTAGCCCTACAAGTGATGGGCATTATGTATATACAATACCTATTGCCTGACCATGGTCATGTTTCACCTGGCACATGATATATACCCACATAGCACTGGATGATATGAGAATATTCTGTTCACTTTCACTACAGATATTATGAATATTCTGAGAAAAGTCCATGGATAATTAGAATATTTACAGAATATTCTGTAAACGTTCGAAATGGGAAAAACACGCTATATTCTCAGAATATTCCGCCGAATATTCCGCACGGATATTACAAGAACAATCATGGTAGAATGTTTTTGAATATCCTAGGAACATTGTGTCTAAATTACCTCATATACGAAACATTTTTAGAGAATTATGGATACTGTTCCAAAAATAATGGCACCTACTAGTGGCAGATGGTCACAAAAGTTAAGTGGTAAAATAAACTAAAAATTTAAACTTGTTGCATTTAACCTCAAAATTCTACTCACATATAATGAACTGTAATGAACCATACACCATAGTAGGTGACCATAATTTGGAACACTGTCACACACTTTACAACAACCAGCGACTTTATTGTACAAAATTGAGTATAAATGCAGGCCTTTCAGGAATAAAAACTCGTGAATTCGTGAATTGCTAAAGCTAAAAGCTAAAATGCCCACATCACATGTTGAAGCACAGAATAACAGAACACTTGAAGCGAAGAATAGAGTGACAACATTGACAACTGACGACACCATAGTCACCCATGCACCAGCATAAGAATCATAATATGCTGTCACTTTATTGTCGGTGGATGCAGTATCTGTATTGCTGGCAATGGCTAATGACTAATAAACTTTTGAAAATTGCACATAATACTTATTAGGTATATTTAGGATGAACGCAAAACGAATGTTTTTTTTTTAATTCACTGAGAAACGTGCAAATATAAATTAATAATACCTCATGTTGAATATTTGCCTACATACAGATATTTCTATTACAAATATTACTAAATGTTCGTCAGAAAATAGCTACATCTCGTTTTTAAATAATATTCTATGAAGAATATTACTGGTATATTCTGGAATAATTCAGACATTAAACGAATAATCACTGATTATCCTAAGGGGATAAAATAATGATATTCTATAAAGAATATTACTTTAATAACCCAGAATAATCCAGAGAAACAACGAATATTCTATGATTCTACTGAATATTCATGGGACATATAGGAGATTTAAAGAATACTCATAGAATATCCAGTGCTATGTGGGTACATCAGAAAATTCTAGGTTCCTTGGTTTCTGTAATAGGCAAGGCAATGTTCGGATGGACCTCAAAAAGTGTATTATGCCCCATGCCTCTATTTCACTGGTCAATGGAGAATGAATACAACAATTTTTTTCGTTTTACCACACTCCAATTTCACCCCGACCCAAAAACAAGTAGAAAATAACCAGGAATCCCTAGAACGCCTAAAAAAACTAAGTTTGGGGAACATGTGAATGTTTTCGCTTTTTGCTAACTACTCTGCCGCCCATGCACCGATTTTGAAAATTATAGCAGCATATCAGTACCCAAATTTCATTACAATCCATGCAGCAGCTACTGAGATTACGAGGCTAGAAAAACGCCAAATGACAGACGACAAACCGACGGAAATAAGTGACGCGAATTTGCGTTTCCTAGATATCATAAAATGCCCAAAAATTGTACTATTTGAAAATGCTCCCATCATCTAGACGCAAGACACAACTAAATGAAATAAAGACTATAATAACTGGAACAATTAAGACTTCTCTGAGATAATGGCTACGGGTACTGCTCTATATGTTCGAATGAGCAGGTCAAATAATACTAGGCGAATGTGAGAGGGTTTAAAAAAATCAACTTTTCTTCTCCGTAAAAATACAGAATTTTCTAAAATTGCGTTTTTTCAAAATTTTTGTTCACCCACCTCTTAAAAGTGCAATACGCCTCAACCTATATGTAGAAGAACGGAAGCGAAAAATAATCTCTTCTACGCCGAAAAAAAGAACAAAGGAAGCCAGACGAGGGGGAGGTTGAAAAATATCATTCTTCCATCCAATGGAGAATGTGCAGTCGCTTGAGAGCACTTAAAAAAATAACGGTAAGATGTACAGTTCACTGGGTATTCAAAAATAATGTTAATAAATATCGGTTCTTAAATTCGTTTGCATTGAAAGGAAGATTTTATAGCTTATGCCTAGCAAAATAATTTTCATGGAATCCTGGATTTACATATTGACTGATGATAAATTAGTCATGTTTGGATAGGTTTAAGTGTAGGTACAGGATTTCACAAGGGTACTGTCTCTATACAGGACAGTTTATTAATAAATACAAAAAGTTTTGAGCATTGCCGACCTCACTGCCGTATGAAATGCCACCAAACCTCAAAATTGAACGATTTGGAAACAGGTGGCGAAGAACAGCCATGGATGCTCTGGCAGTGTGTACTGTGGCCCCATCTTGCTGGAACCACAAATCTTTGATATCAGCACCTCTTCTTTGCAATTCAGGTATGAAAAAGGTATTTACCATATGAATGTAACGTTCAGATGTTACTGTAGCGGTGACCCCATTTTCCCCAAAAGAATATGGGCCAATGATGCCACGCCATATGCCACGCGTTGTTCTAACGTCTACCGTTCCATGATGACAAGTGGCAAGTGAGAAAGTGAAATGGTTTGAGTCAAGGAATGGATTGTAATAAACCGCGCGCTCCTCCCTTTTCTAATATATGAGTACTACTCAAACCAAAAACACTTGGTTTTTATGCCCCACCTTGTATAAGGAACAAAATTGGTCCCAATATAGTACCTTGAGGTACACCGCATGTTGAAATTAAGATGTTACTCAATACATTATTTCCAAAATGTTGCTTGCGTTATGCGGTACATAAGACACCATCCGAAGGAGATGTAAACATATTAAAAAAATATCTGGGGCTGCATATCAAGTAGGCGTATAGTCCCTTCAGCCTTCAGAGCCGATCCTTCGACTTCCCTCTTACCTGAAATTCAAGTCGCGCTCCTAATTTGAATACCGTCCGGTGAATGCCAAACGCGACGCGGCTCTCTCTTTTAAAGACGGGATTCCCAAAGGTTCCCACAGTGCGTCTATCGGGATGCATAAAAGAAAGGGTTGGATGTTTCGGCTATTAGAATATTTCTGTCATATTAAACATATTTCATATTATGGATTTATTCAAATTGGCTTTGTGCTTATTATGAGTGATGATTCTGTGGGAATCTTTTTTTTTTCGTCCCGTTCATAGAGGTAAACAGGGCTCTATTGGAAATATGATGGCTTTAATACAAGTTAGGTAGAAGAGTGTTGAAAACTTCGTTGTGAAGAAAATTGGGCGCTCTAGAATTCCGTGGTTCATTCCAGAATTCATTTTATTAATCCATAAATTTATCTTTATCCGAGGTCTTACCTGATTAAACAGGATCGTTTTATTATATGTGCGAAACTATTTGCGTAAAAAAACTTCAAAACTTGTGAGTAATGCCGAGTCAGACTACTTGGTGGCGTTTCACTTATTATATTTGTGCTCGACACCTTTCGTCACTTTAAACAGAAACAGTTTCATGATATTTCAAAACTGTTTGCCTAAGAAGCTTGGAAAGGACTGAGTCACTCTACATGACGTCGGTTTTATTTTTGGTCAGTGCCTTTCCTAGTAAATAGAAACGATTTCTTGATGTGGAAAACTGCCTAAGAAACATCAAAATGCATGAGAAGTACTGAGTCACTCTACTTGACGCCCTTTCTATTTTTACTCTTAATCATTCCTCATTTTAAACATAAACGTTTCATATTTGCAAAACTGTTTAGTAAGAAACTCAAAAATGCGTGGAAATACCGAGTTAGTCTACTTGACGCCCTCTCTATTTTTCCTCCAAGTCTTTACTCTCTTTGAATATATACGTTTCATGACAAGCAAAAATGTTTGCGTAAGGTAGTTGAAAAAGCTTAAGAAGTACCGAGTCTCTCTACCTGACCCTCTTTTTATTTTCCTCATATCTTTACTCACTTTGAATATACACGTTTCGTGGCATGCAAAATTTTTTGCGTAAGGTAGTTGGAAAAGCTTAAAAAGTACCGAGTCACTCTACTTGACGCTCTTTTTATTTTCCTCATATATCTTTACTCACTTTGAATATACACGTTTCATGACATGCACATTTTTTTGCGTACGATAGTTGAAAAATCTTAAGAAGTACCGAGTCACTCTACCCTTTTTATTTCGCCTTGAACTCTTTCCCCACTTTAAACAGAAACGTTTGATGATATGAAAAACTGTTTGCGGAAGAAAGTTGAAGATGCTTGGGCAGTACCGAGTTAATCCACTTGACGACGCCCTTTTCTTTTTTGCTCGAGCTCTTTACTCGCTTCAGACAGAAAAGTTTCATATGTTTCATAGTAGGTCTACTTGACGTTCTTTTGATTTTTCCTCACTCTGGATAGAAACATTTCATGTTGTACAAAACTGTTTGCGTAAGAAAGTTGGAAATGCTAGGGCAGCACCGAGTGAGTCTACTTGATCCCCTTTTTATTTTTACCCCAAGTATTTTCTCACTTTGAATAGAAACGTTTCATCATATTATGCAAAACTGTTTGTGTAAGACAGTTCAAAATGCAGTACCGAGTGAGTCTACTTGACATCCTTTTTATCTTTACCCTAAGTATTTTTTCACCATGAATAGGAACGTTTCATCGTATGCAAAACTGTTTGCACAAAAAAGTTGAAAATGTTTAGGAAGGACCGAGTTGGTCTACTTGACGACAGCCTTTTTATTTTTGTTGGTACTCTCTCCTCGTTCCAGGCAGAAAAGTTTTATGAAGTGCATAATTATTTGTGTAATAAAAATGAAAATACGTGGAAAATATTGAGTAGTCGATCTACTTGACACCCTTTTTGTTTTTGTTCACTTTAAACAGACACGTTTCACGAAGTGCAAAACTGTCGACATAATATAAAAAACTTGAATTTGCCATGATGTTCTCATTTAGCATACTTGACTTTTTTTTTTTTTGGCTTCCCATCAGGACAAAAACTCGCGTAATTTTTATTTAAACAAGAAACCGCATCAACCACGCAGGGTTGTTGTTATCTTGATGATTTAGGGTTTTGACTTCATCAAATACTATAATGACTTTATAATTCAGTTGTTCGTTAAATAAAAAACAAATTAGATAGTAATTTCTCAAAATAAATAAACTTCAAATTTCAGCAACTACTGAGTTAATCTACTTGACGACAGTTTTGGCTGATCTCAAACTACTAAGCGTCATCCACACTATCTGCCTCAATGAAAAATAGCTCATTCTTCGCAGAGCGGTAATGTCACAGCTATAGCATTTTCAGTAGTAGTTTCAAGCTGCATATTTCTAAAACTTCAAAATGTCAGTTGTAATTTATATCTGACAGTTTGAATTTCACAATTGACGATTTGTAATATGATCCTTTTGAAAGTACTTCTTGAAAAGGTGTAGAGCGCAAGATGTAATTCAAATCCTCTGATAAGTGCTGCAATGTCACATGACCCTGCATCCATACGGAAACACACAAGAGCCAGATTGGCACTTATATGGCACCTATTTTTACTGTATTCTTAAACTATAAATTTACTCTATTCTACCTTCAAATCTCATATCTTCATGAATCTATTTCTAATCAAAAAAATGTCACAAACTATCTTTTAGAATGTTTGTTTAAAACATTTTTCGAAGAGACTCGCTCTCCTGCCAGTTAAAACATCGGTAATTTTTGGGCACAAGGCCTTTGGCCTACCCTGATGATAAACAGAAGTCAAGAAAAAGCGCAAGATGAAAATTATAGTTTGTTCATAGGTAGTATTCCTTGTTCAAATTTTCAAAAGTAGTTTGATAATAATCGCTATATAGCTTGATGGGAGTAGATAAAACCTTTAATATCCATAAGTGAATGTCTGTTCTTGAAACATCGCATCATTAGAGTAGTTCTAGCGAAAGAAACAAGATTTATGGCGTCATTTCGAAGCATCAAATGCAGAAGAAAGACATCAAGACGTGGATGATGTTTCCCATCTCCCGAATTAGGGGTTGTCTCTCGTCCCCCAAGAAAAATGATCAATATTAAGGAGGGTGTGGAGGGCAAAGAAACAATTTGAAGAGTGCTTAAGAGGATGATAATGAGGATTATATATTACTTGATTGGGTTCCAGATGCTCAACGTCAACTCAGGATTTTAATTTATTTCGTTGAAGATTTGGGTATGGTTTTATGTCTACTTAAGAAAGTTTGAAGTTTTGAAGGAAAAATTGTACCTATAATAAGAAACACCCCTCATCAAACTGTCTTTTCCAAACGCATACGTATTTTGCTAGCTACGAGATTGATTTTCATAAAGTTATTCATTTTTACTTTCTACATCGATAGGAGAGGGGAGTATTGTGATCGCGAAAATTTTAGATTTTAAGATAATACGCTTTTTGGGCGGGTTATGATAACGAAATCCACGTGACTCATTTCCGTCGGCCTGTCTGTCTGTCTGTCGGTCTGTGTGTTGGCGTTTTTCTAACGTCGTAATCTCAGTGACCGCTGCATGGATTGTGATGAAATTTGGACAGCGATATGTTGTGGTGTCGTAGTAGGTAATGTTCCGATAATTTTGGAAATCGTTGTACGGGGGGTGGAGTAATTAACAAAAAACGAAAAATTTCAAATATTCCTCAAACTTCGTTTTTAGGCGTTTTAGGGGTTCCTGATCGTTTTCTACTTTTTTTGGGTGGGGGTGAATTTAGGGTGGTTGGAGGGTGGGGGGTTGTAAAACTGAAAAATTTGTTGTATTCATAATGGGCTGTCTAATGACCTGTGAATGAAAGACCTAGCGGCATAATACACTTTTTTAGGTCTATCCGAACATTGCCTTGCTTATAATAGAAACCCAAGGACTTGTGACGTATACATACGAGTGTTGTTTTAGATCGTTCTATATTGCATAACGCAAAAATTATCGAATTGATTTTAATGAAAGTTTGACACAGTATTACTGCCGCAGCGAGGATGGAAAACGCGCATGTTTTGGAAAAAAAATATAAAAATAGCTCAAACTTAGTTTTTAGGCATTTTAGGGGTTCCTGATCATTTTTTACTTTTTTTGGGTGGTGGTGAAATTGGGGTGGTTAGGGGGTGGGGGATTGTAAAACTCAAAAATTTATTCCATTCATAATAGGCTGTCCATTGACCTGTGAAAGAACGACCTAGCGGCAAAATAGACGTTTGTTAGGTCCATCCGAGCATTGCCTTGGCTATTACAGAAATCAAGGGAGTTAGAATTGTTTGATGTATACATACGAGTATTGCTTTAGATCGTTCTGAATTTAGTAACATGGAAATTATGGAATTGATTTTAATCAAATTTAGACACAGTATCATCACCGCGGCAAGGATAAAAAGTGCGTTGGTTTTCAAAAATCGTGTCATTAGCGGCGCAGCAATAATAAAAAAATTAAAAATATAAAAATAGCTCAAACTTCGTTTTTAAGCAATTTGGGGGTCCCTGATTGTTTCGTTTCGTCCAGTTGAAGTTGAATTGTGTCATTTTAGTTCCTACGGAGAGACGTAGGAAACTATTTACTATTTTTTGTGTTGGATGTTTTTTTGACGACAGGCGGGCGATGATTTGGTTGCAACTGTTATGTGTGGGAAGTATTGAGTCAATCAACTTGACTCCATTTTTTGATAGTTGTTTTGTATCTCGGATCACAATCTGTAATGTTTACTTGCTCCTGTTTCCCACTCCATTGTTGCTGAATGTCAAACTCGTAGGGCTTTCGGGATTTTAATTTATTTCTTTGGCGATTTGGCCATCATGGTTTTATGTCTACTTACAGAAGTTTGAAGTTTTTTTAAGATGGTGCGTCAAACTAAAGTATAGCGTTTTAAAAATTCATTTCTCTATTTTATTTTTTTAATTACATTTAGATTATCTTGTACAACATTTGCTTGTTGATTTTTGTTATTTTACATTTTACAATCCTTTTTGTATTTTTGGCTTACACCTTTTGTATACAGTGCATTGAACGTTAAGTATAAGATTAGCTTCAATAACACTCCCTTTAGGTATTGTACATTTGAAATAAAGACAATTTTACTATTACCCTACTCGCAAGTGGAATCGGAACACAGAAAAAAATGGTTGCTGCAGATGGAATGCGGTAGGACTAAATACAATAATAAACGAAATCATTTCCCATAATTAGTTTATAAAAAAATACAACAGATCAATAATGGGTGGGCCCTCCATGATTGACGAATGCACTCCTCTAGCCTACGCGGCATGCTCGTAATCTGGTTGTCGATAAACTTTAGAGGTACAGCCTCCCAAGCTGCCCTCACAGCAGGTTCCAGTTCGTCTGGTGTGGTCGGAGGATTGTGTAAATCGCTTAGGTATCGATCGATCCAATCCCACGCATTTTCAATTGGCGATAAATAGGGTAATCGTGGAGGCCAGGGGAGTACTCTGACCTCAGCTTCCTGCAGGAACCTCATCGATACCCTTGCAATATGAGGACGTGTATTAGCTCGCTGGAAGATACCCTCTTCGAGGCCCCGGACATATGGAACGGCCATTGGCTCTAACATCTCATTCACATAACGTTGCGCAGTCATTGTGCCACGAAGCACAAGTAAAGGTGACTTGCTGTTGAATGCAATGGCACACCAAACCATCAAACCAATGGGACGGTGTATATGGCGCTCAACAGCAAACTGGAGATCACGTCATTCACCCCGTCGTCGTCTTACGCGTTGGCGTCTGTCATGTGCCCCTAGACAAAACCTGGACTCGTCGGAGAAGGCCGTCTGATGCCACTCGGAATACCATTGTTGGTGTTCTTCTTGGCACCAATCTAGCCATTGGTGACGATGATTTGTAGTGAGTGGAAGTACTAGATGCGGACGATATGATCCTAAGACCATTTCACACACACCGTGCAGATTCGAATGGGCCTCCCTATAGTTGTATATCAAGCATCAACAACAGCTCGAGTGGATCGTATTCTGTCTCGAAGGGCCAGTAGTCGTAGGTGACGATATTGCCGGTCTGTAGTTCTTCTACGTGCTCTAGAACCTCTAGCTCGCTGCATTAGCCCTTTTGCGATCCATGCGCGCCATGCTGCTACAACTATAGCCACGCTACGCTCCATGGTTAAAGCAATAGTTCTGAAAGAAGCACCACATTCTCGGTGGTCTACAATCTTACCCCGTTCAAAGGGGCTTAACTGCGTAAGCTGGGGCTGTCGTCTTCTAGAGGGCATCTTTACACAACCAATTCATCTCCTTTACCCAACCAACTGGTCTTTCGCCACATTTGCAACAGAGGTGTCATGTGCCATGTAGATAATCAAATCAAATCAATCTTTATTTGCTTATCAACTAGTACACGTTTTTAACGCAGAACAAATGGAATAAAAACCTGTACATCATTTACGCATCGTCATTACATGAGTCTATATTCTTAATAAGGATAGAGGAGTGCTGCACTCCAACTACTAAAATATGTAACACGTTTCTGTATAAATGACATTAATAACACTATAGCGGGCCTACAGACATGTTCATCTACACACATATCTAAAACCTTATCTAGGATTTTTTATAATTTAGAAGCTGAAGCCAAAAGTTTATTATTAACACATAAAAAGGTAAAACACTAATTATTATTAAAATTATTTATATTACGTATAGTTGACGATATCAACATTAAAATATCCCTCATCACAATACGGAGATATTGACATTAGTATCTTTTTAGTGGTGGTCTTGAATTTATTAAAAGGAAGACTTATGATCTCATCTGGCAGATGATTATAGTATTTCACTGCTGAAACAACAAAACTTTTTTGTGTGAGTGTATAAGTCTGTGATTAGGTATGATAACTTTTTTCTTATATCTTGTAGGATAGCCATGGAGCTGTTCATGTGTGGTGAATTAACTTAGATGCATTCTTACATACAAAAGGCACTGATGGATGTATAGCGCACGAATTGTCATAATATTCACTTCTTTAATGTATTGTCGGCAAGATTGTCGCCTAGCAATATTTAATATTGTTCTTAAAGCTCTTTTCTGAGTTCTGAATATAACGTGCCAATCTGTAGAGTTTCCCCAGAATAAAATGCCATATAGCGTCTGAACAAACAAAAAGTGTTACATGTGTACTAGAGATGGTACTGCCAAGCTATGTACAAATTTTCGATGCCCTTCTTTTCTAGGTGTTTGAATTTCACTTGCGAGTAATATAATAATTATTATAATACAGAAATATAGCTTAGCACATATTCTTCATCTAGATTTTACTTTTATGATTGTGTGTATACGCCTTTGGACGACTCTCTGCGCTAACCTTGAATCATCTTTCAACAGGTGCCCGTATAGCATCGCGTACTAAATTGTTAAACATTTTCATATGCATAATACACATCGTTAAAAACAATTTGACGTGAAACATCTGCCGGACGCGGGACAATTCAGACGATTTATTGCGGGAGACACACCACAACATCGACAGTTGCTGCAAACTGAACATGAACTGGTCTTAATCATAGACATACTTGCACCTTGCGACTATATATTTATTGTAATGACTGCCGTGTTTCATGACACATGCCGCGCCGTTGAAAAAATGTGTGTCACATATTATTTTTGCCTTTTTTTCAGTCAAGGTGCTTTATCATCTTGGGCATTTATTATTATTTATTGTTATTAAGTGTTTAAAACCCTTGTTATTACGTATTATTACATATTATATTAAGATTACGCGTATTTTTGAAAAGACTGTTAAAAGCACCAAAAGAAGAATCAAATATATCTACACTAGGTATAATTTCATTGCCATGTTTAGCAATCCTAGGTTATAGGTTCAATTAAACCATAATTCGTGGAATGAAAGGGTACATAAGAGGTATCAGAGTGACTCGTTCTCCTAGGGTTAGCATTCACCGAAATTTTTTGTATTAAATCGGAACAATCTAGAGATATAGATAAAAAATGGAGTCAAGTTAATTGACTCAGTAATGATTACATTTTATTTTCATTTTGTTGTTTTCCCATTGCATGAAGCTATCCCCTTGCAACCAAATCATCGCCCATCCTCCCGCAAAAAACGTCCTACACAAAAATTCTCGCAAATAGTTTCTTGCGTCTCCCTCCTTAGAAACTAGGACGCCACAGTTTTCATTCTACATGCTTCAACTGAATGATGCAAAACGATCAGGCGCCTCTAAACCGTCTAAAAGCGGAGTATGAGCTGTTTTTATATTTTTAGTCTTTTAATTATTGTTGCGCCGCCACTGACACGATTTTTCAGACACTGGCGCGATTTCCACTCTCGCGGGATAGTCAATTCTGTATCGAAATTTCATTAAAATCAATTTAATAATTTTTGTACGCAATATACATAGAACGAAACGTATATGTATACATCACAGTCCCTTGGTTTCTGTAATAGGCAAGGAAATGTTCACATGGACTTAAAAACAATACGCCGGTACGTATTTCTTCCATAGGTCGATGGACAAACTATTATGAATACAACAAATCTCTCAGTTTTACAACCCCCCAACTACCCCAATTTTACCCCCACCCAAAAAAACGTAGGAAATGATCAGGAACCACTAAGACGCCTAAAAACAAGGTTTGAGCTGTTTTTATATTTTTCGTTTTTTTATTATTGCTGCGCCGCCACTGACACGATTTTTCCAAAACATATACACGTTTTCCATCCTCGCCATGGTAGTAATACTGTGACAAAGTTTCATGAAAATCCGTGCCATAACTTTTACGTTACTCAATACAGAATGATCTAAAGCAATATTCCTATGTATTTATCAGAAAAATCTGTCAGGCTGTGGTCCTTTGGTTTCTGAAATAGGCAAGGCAATGTTCGGATGGGTCTACAAAAGGATATTAAGTCGCTAGGTCTTTCTTTTACAGGTCAATAGATAGCCTCTCGGATAGCCTATTATGAGTACAACACATTTTTGAGATTTACAACCCCCCACTCCCCAACCACACCAATTTCACCCCCAGCCAAAAAAAGTAGAAAACGATCAGGAACCCCTAAAACGAAGGTTGAGGGATATTTAATTTTTTTGTTTTTTGCTAATTGCTCCGCCGCCCATGCACCGATTTTCAAAATTATAAGAACATTACCTACTACGACCCCCCAGCATATTGCTGCCCAAATTTCATCACAATCCATGCAGCGGTTACTGAGGCTAGAAAAGCGCGTACAGACTGACAGACAGACAGACCGACAGACAGACAGATAGGCCGACGGAAATGAGTGACATGGATTTTCGTTATGCAGACATCATAAAACGGCCAAAAAGCGTGTTATCTCAAAATCGCAAAAATTTCGCGATCTATCGGTGTGGGAAGTAAAAGTGTATCAGTATTATAGCTATACCCCATTTTAAAGGCACCAATCCTTAAAAATTTTCTTTCTATAGGCTCTAATTGAAAAATATGCCATGTACTTCTACTACTTCCACAATAATGTGGAAGTACTGCCATGGTCCTCTTGTAGTCCCGATATGAATCCCATCGAAAATATTTGAGGCATAATTGTTAAACAATGTATAAGCAAAATTTTAGACTTCAAAATTCAAATGAATCATGGGAAAAGATTCAAGAATACTGGGAGGAACTTGATGCCAATGCAATATCAAATATAATCCACCTAATGCCAAATAGATAGAGTTATAGAAAAACATGGTGAAATGACCAAATACTAGATTTTATTTTCAAGGTGTTCGTGATTACTGTTGTTCAAATTTTTTATCTGTTATGTTAATATAACTTCTCAAATATGTTTTTGGTTAATATTTTTTTACTTATTTTAATGACTCCATCCCAATGGATGACATTTTTAGTAACCTAATCGCCTATTACATTGTCAATGTCACTCGGACATCCCATCCAAATTTTACGTTCAAATCACGAAATCATCCAAAAATTATAGAAGAGAATGCCCTGCTGCTGCTGAGAATGGATCCATAGAGGGTCAAGTAGAAGAAGGAGAAGCAAATCATTGAAAAGCGAACAAATATAATGGTCCAAAGAGAGACAGCAGTGAAATTAGGTTAGACAAAATTTTAGTGTATATTTTCAATACCAATACCTCACACAAGGCATAGCCTTCGGGGTGGTAATATTTGTATTCTTCAGTACAAATAAATGAAATGAAAAAATGAAATGACTAAGATCGTTCTCTTCTAATTCTTTTACCTTTTGTATGAATATCCATCTGAGATCTATCAGACAAGTCATCATCATTGTCACAATGTCTTAACAGACATGTTGTGAACTCGTAAAATGCACTTACTCATTTTACGAGTTTCTCTTGGGATATCTTTAAGATATTTAATGCAGTAGTTTCCTATTTGCTTTCTGCATCCTCATGCCGTTGACCAGATGGTATCTACTGGTTCATCCGCCTTTAGGGGCAATTTCTCACCCCAAGGACAGGAAGGTGTCCTGACTCTTCTCAACTCGTCCACCTAAAGCTGATGGTTGAGAAGAGGTTACTGCTTATACCGACAGTAGTCCGGTGTTCCTTTTAGTCGCCTTTTACGACACGCAGGATATACGATGGGAGATATCCTAACCCGCCCCCACACGGGCAATCAGACAAGTAAGAGTATTTAAAAAGCGGTCTTATGCTTGAAAAGAAGATGGTTTGAACTAACATGATTGTATTCCTTCGAACCAAACCCAACGCGAGGAATCTGCAGAAGTAATTCCGCTTAAGAAAATAGAAAACTGACGGTGTAACGGAGTGTGAGCGCGAGATGGGAACCGAAATGCGGGGGGGGGGAGGCGTAAGGGGGGATGGTCTGCTGGCGGTGACGTCTCTGCAACCTATCGGAACACACAAGTAGGAATCGTTCACCCGTGCTTTCAAACTTCTACTTCCCTAAACTTTCCTTATATATGTGAGCTATTCTCTCTCAAGCCATGGGCGTCTACGAAAGGTAGGTAGCAGCTCCTGAAAAGTTGGTGTTTTACCCGATAGGACAAAATTTTGTACATAATGATCTTGATGCATTTCCTGTTTTCAGCATGGATCCATTGCAGACAGATCAATA
Organism: Callosobruchus maculatus; assembly: GCA_951848785.1. Lineage (NCBI taxonomy): Eukaryota > Metazoa > Arthropoda > Insecta > Coleoptera > Chrysomelidae > Callosobruchus > Callosobruchus maculatus. The sequence goes on along the minus strand of CATOUR010000104.1, from coordinate 28,169 downwards.
GTGTCAAACTTTTGCACATTTTTTGAATATTCTTCAAAGGCAATTGAATAGAAGCTTCAACTTGATGTTGTATAATATACAGATCGTGAAAAAGCTTTCAATAAGGTTCCCCATGGGGTACTTCTGGATCGACTGACCGACTATGGCTTATCAGAGGAAGCATTTCTGTTTTTGAACTGATCGTTATCAAATGATAAAGATTGGTAGAGAGGTTTCCTCAAGGTTTTGGGCAACATCAGGGGTACCCCAGGGCAGCATACTTAGACGTTTACTCTTTTTATTAATACCCTACCTGAGTATTATCTGCCTGAGGTGGTCTATGGGCCTACTATTTGCAGAAAATTATATTATCTATGGGGAGAAAAAAAATCACCCTTCTCTCCCCACCCTCGGAATCGCACATTTAAAATTATCTCATCTGAACCTTTTTTCTATAGCACTTACCAAAATGATGCTATTTTTCGAAAATCGTCGCAAAGTCGCGAGTTTTCACTATATTCCACCATGTTTTATTTATTTTCGACCCTTTGCTGTCAAGAAACTCCTATCGTCTGGACCATTTGTGTGTTATAAAATGAGAAGTTACGTTTAGTTTTTCAACCGCCCATCCCCTAACTACCCCAATCTCACCCCGACCCAAAAAAAAGTAGAAAATAATCAGGAACTTCTAAAACGTTTGAAAACGAAGTTTAAGCTGTTTTTATGTTGTTAGTGTTTTTATTATTTCTGCGCCGCCACTGACACGATTTTTTCAAGATATACCGTTTTTCATCCTCGCCACGGTAGTAATACTGTGCCAAAACTTCGATAAAGTTAATTCAATAGTTTCCTTGTTACACAATACAGAACGATGTAAAGCAATAATCGTATATTTACATCACAAAAAAAGTCCTTTGGTTCCTGTAATAGGCAAGACAATGTTCGGATCTAAAAAAGTTATTTATGTCGCTAGGTTCTCCTTCACAAGTCAATGGACAGTCTATTATGATCACAACAAACTTTTCAATTTTACAACCCACCCCCAACTCCACCAAATTTCACTCCCATCTAAAAAAAGTAGAAAATGGCCAGCTCGATAGCCTAAAAACAAAAGTTGGAGAATATATAAAATTTTTGGTTTTTTGCTAATTACTCCGCCGCCCATGCACCGATTTTCAAATTTATAGCAGCATTACCTACTCTAGCCCCACAGCATATTGCTGCCCAGATTTCATCAAAATCTATGCAGCGGTTGCTGCTTACGAGGCTGGAAAAACCCGACAGACTGACAGATCGACAGACCGACAGACAGACCGACGGAAATGAGTAACGTGGATTTTCGTTATGTAGATATCGTAAAACACCCAAAAAAAATCATTTCCTCAGGCGCAGGCAGGTTTCGTGAAAGGACGCGGTACGCGTGAACACATCTTAAACTCAAGACAAATTATTGAAAAAGCCAGAGAGCATTATTTTCCAGTGTTTATCTGCTTTGTGGACTACTCAAAGGAGTTTTGTAACGTAAGGTTCCTAATCACCTAGTGTTTCTTACACAGCAACTCTATGAATTTAATTCGGCTCATGTAAGAATTGATGGTAACCTGTCTAGTCAAATTGCAACCAGAAAAGGAGTTCGTCAGGGATGTGTATTATCTCCGATGTTGTTTAACATTTACTCTGAATTTATGATGAGACAGGTATTAGACAACTGGAATGGCGGTGTAACTATTGGCGGAAGCAAAATATCCAACTTAAGATTTGCTGACGATACAACCCTTATTGCAGCTTCTCAGGAAGGACAACACACATTAAACATCTTAGGACAACATAGTGCAGCGTATGGTCTTGGTATTAACTACAATAAGACCAAGGTTATGATCGTAGATAGAGAGCATGATAATTATCGAGAAATAAAGTCAATAAGCTGTTGTGAAGTAATTCAAAGTTTGGTATACCTCTGTTTTTTTATCGACAATTCGGGTAGCTGTGAAAATGAGATTCGACGGCGCATTCAACAGGCTCGTGTGGCCATGACAAAGCTTGCTAAAATATGGCGCGACCATAACATCACTAAAGCTACAAAAATGTCGCTGGTTCAGTCTCTTGTGTTCGCCATATATTTGTATGCCTCGGAAACTTGGACTGTTAAAAAGGCAGATCGAGCTCGCATAGATGCTTTTGAAATGTGGAATAATGCTGAGAGAAAGAGACTATCCTCCATTGTGCCGACGAGAATGCTTACATTCTTCAGACATATACACAGAAGCGATAATTTGAAGAAACTTGTAGTTCAGGATCATGCCCCGAGTGGGCGGCGCCGTGGCCATCCCCCTACACGCTGGGTGGATACGACGGAACAGTTGCTGGATATGAGTATCAAGAGCGCCACTAAACTGACAGTAAATCGCGAACGATGGCGAGCTACAGTTCTCAAAACTATTGATAATATTCGTGTCGTCAATACTCTAGCTCCAACTTAATGCATTTTACGAGTTCACAACATGTCTGTTAAGACATTGTGACTATGATGATGATGTTGAGACATCATAAAACGCCCAAAAAGCGTATTATCTCAAAATCGTAAATTTTCGCGATCACAATACCCCCTCACCTATCAGTGTGGGAAGTAAAATGAGAAACTATACACGAGTAGGTAGTATAAACTTATTTTATGATTATGGAAAACAAAACATTCCTTTTGCTACGTTAATGGTGGCATGCATCATATACGTCGGAAGTTCTATCAATCCGAATGCGAAAGCTGCATATAACTTTTACGTAGGATACAGTAGAAGAGAAAGACTAGGCGGTGGTACTTCGGAAAGAAATAAAATAGATTTATGGAATATACGAAGACGACCAGTGATAAATTATAGATTTGAAACTTTTATGAGGCAACGCGTTCCTTCTTCCAAATGGTGTGATATAATTCGGCTGTAAATCACCGTTCGGATAGAGATAAAGGAGACGTCAGCCGACGTCCATTAAGTTGTAAAACATCCGTATGAGACTCGGATAAACATGTCTAACAATAAGGAATTACACGGATAGAATGCTTCGTCGACGGTCATTATGAAACGATTGTGCGTTTAAGGTTGTTCTTTGTCTATCAGACGTAAGATGAAAGTACGTAATGTCAGGGTGAGAAAATTTTATAATTCAAAAATACTATTATCCAAGAGTGTAGTTAAACATGCACCGTAAAAACGATGCCTCAAAGTGTTAGGAGGCATGCACAGTAGCGGCAGTTAGGAGCGTTGGAGTGCGTTGGCCAACGCCGAGTCCCCTCGGCAGGTAGAAGCAGGCCGGCGCCGGTTCCGCACGTAGTCAAGCACACCAGTGCATGGTACAGTGAAAACGGACTAGAAAAACAGTACAAAGATTGGCTAGTTGCATCTAGGCACGGTATAGGAAGCATGCAATAAGCAAAAATGTTGCCCATTATTGGCAAAACAATGAGAAACAGTTGCAAAAACACCGGAAATGATTCCCCTGAGGAGCTAGAGGGTACAATAGGAGGTGAAATAGTTTTTGGTTAAAAAGTTGTCTCTCTGGACAAATATTCTGACATGCCTTGGCGTTTTTTCGTTTAATCAGCGGTTTGTGATAAACCCGTGGTGGGAAGTTGTCAAATGAACTATTAGTACACATATAGATTCACATCATATACATTAGAACCATTTATTTGAAATTTGTCAATCAGATGAATATGTGACTGATACTGTACATGTTCAACGAATTCTTGTGCGCGTCTTATTAAGGAAGCTATCCACTCTGGTAAGGACTGTTTGAATTGCTTTGCAAACAAGTTTTTGGTATCAAAAGGCAGAAGTGTTGTATCATTTTGGCCCTAAATTGAGATATGACCGCCGCATGACTGATTTGTTTGGTTTGGGAATTATTGTGCAACCTAGCCTATATCTAGTGTTGTGGTTGTGTATATATATTTTGGTCTCGTTATATCATTGGTCGGGTACATTGTTATTTTGTTAAACATTGATATTAGAATAGCTTTTACTTCCGATACACACCGATAGGTGAGGGGAGTATTGTGAACGCGAAAATTATCGATTTTGAGATAATATGCTTTGTGGGCATTGCGAACAACATTGACATTGGACGCGCTACATAAGGAGGCTCCTGCATTTGGCAACGCATCAGGTACGACCTGGGTTCAGTGGGAATTCCCGTGTCGGACAGATCCTTTGGGCTAACCCGCCAGGTATAATATAATTATAATCATTAAATACTCATTTTGTTACCTCATATTGCTTATATTTTGTATATATTTGCCAGTCGTATCTAGACACGCTGCAAAAATCATGTCGTCTTCTTCAGATGACGCCTTTAATGCGTTAGAATCGGTGTTTACTAAATTGAAAAGGAAAAAAGTTGGTATACATACGTTTAATCGCGAAAGAACAAAATTTGGAGAATATCATCATTTATTCCAAAGCTTAAAGAATGATAATCAAAGATTTTATCAATATCCCAGAATGACCCTGGATACGTTTAAATATATTTTGGAAAAAGTGGAATATCGCTTAACAAGAAAATGGTGCAATCTACACAAACAGCCTATTTTCCCAGAAGAAAGGCTTCTTATAACTTTGAGGTAAGCAGTTTTGTTATACTATTTTTTTGATATTATTAATTTTTATTATTTATGAAGTACCTATACGTTATATAACAATTATAATAATTTATTTACTCGTGAGGTACAAAATTACTGGAAAAATAAATAAATAGGGAAATTGCCAGAGAAGGTATATGGCTGTACATGGATGAATTGAGTGTTGAACATATAGAGTGAGTCTAAAGTATTGTTATAGTGCAGCTTGTGTCTTTTATCCCAAATAGTGGTTTTCGCAAACACTTAAGCTATAAGTAACTCTTTATCGATACTCATCTTCGACCGGCACAGACGAAATCAGATAGCAAACTAAATTTCTGTTACTATAAAGGCGTTCAGGCGGGCTTCCGACGCCGGTAAGCGGTCGAAAACTCAGTTGAGCAGGTTAGCCTCCATGCGGTACCTGCACGCCTTCGCACGCACACTAAAATGCCCCACTGTGTTTGCGCACTTAGGACCTCAGAGTTCTCTGAGGTTAGGACAGAGAGAATTTCAATCGAGGGTAAGATAATAATCAATATTGACAATGTTTTAGGCGGTCCGTTATATTATAATAAGGGCTGAAATTGCTTATGTTTATTTTATACCTGTTCAAAATTACGTCAATTCCACCCTATTATTTTGGCAAAATAACTTCTATGTACGTAATACCCAGTTGCATTTCTTACAATCAAGACATTGTGGATTGTTGGTGGTTGTGCAACAGCTTGGGTGAGTTTATCTCACAGAGGACTCAATTCTACTAGTTGTATCTTTATTTATTGATATATTGATTTAATTTATTAACTAATTTGAAGACTTGTTTACTAGACAATTAACTAAACTTTCATATACACAGCTATATCATCAATGGTTTAATAATTCAATTATTGAGTGTTTGTTATTATTATATGAAAACAGATAACATAATCTCGAAGTTCGAAGTACGTTGCGAGTTGACCCTTCGTACTTAACTAGTTTAAAGGAGTGGATACTTTGCGAGTGGACCCCTAGTATCTTTGTGTTAGGCCTCGTGGTTATCATGATATAACTATTATCCGTTCTAGTTGTTTTGATCTCTTGGTGAGGTATTTCGTGAGTTGACCCTTAATACCGATGGCCTTTGAGATGGAGATTTTATATGCTATCCTGTATATTATTTCATCTACCTATTTGGTGTTTAAATAGTTATTTGGTTATTGCTAACCTGTAGATTATGTGAATCACACCAATATAAAATAACGCCATGATCTTTAATTAAACCTATGTCAACCTTTATTTAAAATTTATTCTTCTTCACTGAATTAGTTATTCAGTTATCTTTTTTATTTAATTTTCAGATGTGTCATCTCGAGCGTTTTTCCTGACACAGGCCCAACCTTTTATTGATGTAGTTAGGTAGTTCTAGTAGTAGTAGTTTTTGATGAAGATGTTACTGCTGCTGTGCGACAGATCTATTTTTCTACTTACCGCGACTACGAGTTGGGCTGTTTTTAATGGATTTCGGTCAAATATTAAAACTAACATTCTTCCTCACTACGTTTCGGTTTATTGTATCTAAGCCACCTTCGGGTGTATTTATATTAGATGTTGGTTACATTTGTGCAAAATTTCACAGATTTTGATGATCGGTTTTACAGAATCAGTACATTTAGTACTGATCTTAAAAGAGAATTGTTTGAAAAAAAAAAGTTAATTTTTCCATTATTCTGTTTTTATTCATTCATTTTCAAAAATGTTCGGTGTAACGTAGGTGGAACAATTATACGTTTAAGGTTGTTTTACTTCCCACACCGATAGGTGACGGGAGTATTGTGATCGCGAAAATTTTCGATTTTGGGGTAATACGCTTTTTGGGTGTTTTATGATGTCTACATAACGAAAAACCACGTCACTCATTTCCGTCGGTCTGTCTGTCAGTCTGTCGGTCTGTCGGTCTGTCGGTCTGTCGGTCTGTCGGTCTGTCGGTCTGTCGGTCTGTCTGTCTGTCTGTCGCTTTTTTCTAGCCTCGTAATCTCAGCAACCGCTGCATGTATTGTGATGAAATTTGGGCAGCGGTATGCTGTGGGGTCGTAGTACGTAATGTTGCAATAATTTTGAAAATCGGTGCATAGGCGGCGGAGTAATTAGCAAAAAAAAATTAAATATTGCTGAAACTTCGTTTTTAGGCGTTTTAGGGATCCCTGATCATTTTCTACTTTTTTTTGGGTGGGGGTGTGAAATTGGGGTGGTTGGGGGGTGGGGGGTTGCAAAATTGAAAAATGTGTTGCTTTCATAATAGACTGTCCACTGACCTGTGAAGGAAGACCTGGCGACATAAATAACTTTTTTAGGTCCATCCGAACATTGCCTTGCCTATTACAGAAAGCAAAGGACTTGGAATCTTTTCTGATGTAAACATACGAGAGGATTGCTTTAGATCGTTGTAACGAGGAAACTGTTGAATTGATTTTAATGAAATTTTGACACAGTATTACTGCCATGGCGAAGATGGAAAAGGCGTATGGTTTTGACAAATCATGCCAGTGGCGGCGCAGAAATAATAAAAAAACTAAAAATATAAAAACAGCTCAAACTTCGTTTTTAAGCGTTTTAGAGGTTCCTGATCATTTTCTGCGTTTTTTTGGGTGGGGGTGAAATTGGGGTGGATGGAGGGTTGGGGGTTGAAAAATTAAAAAATTTCTTGTACTCACGAACCTGTGAAGGAAGATCTAGCGACACAAATCACCTTTTTAGGTCCATCCGAACATTGCCTAGCCTATTACGGAAACTAAGGGACTTAGAATTTTCTGTATAGGTACATATGAGAATTTATTGGTTTAAATCGTTTTGTATTTTGTAACGTGGACACTATTAAATTGATTCTAATGAAATTTTGACATTGCTACCGTGGTGAGAATGGAAAACGCTTATGCTTTGTTAAAAATCGTGTCAGTGGCAGCGTAGCAATAATCAAAGAACGAAAAGTATTAAAACAATTCAAATTCGGTTTTTAGATGTTGTAGGAGTTCCTTATCATTTCCTACCAGTTTTTTGGGTGGGGGTGAAAGTGAGGTGGTTGGGGGGTGGGGGTTGTAAAACTAAGAAGTTTGTAGTATCGATAATAGGCTGTCCATTGACCTGTGAAGGAATAAGACAATTTTGGGGGGGGGGGGGGGGCTGGCGATTATTTGGTTGCAAGGGATCTTAGACTAAAGCTTCATGCTATGGGAGAATAATAAACTGGTATCAACGTAATGTGTGGGAAGTACTGAGTCAATCAACTTGACTTCATTTTTTTTTATCTGTCAAAAAAGGCTTAATGGTCTTAGACGTACGACGAAAACTGCGTATTTATCTATAGTCTTAGAAACATTACCTCCCCATCTACCCCCATTTATGCCCCCCCCTTCCGACGGTTTTCCCATCTCGTGCTCACACTCCGTTACACAAGGCAGTTTTCTATTTTCTTAAGCGGAAACGCTACTGCAGTTGCTTCCTGATTATATGCGCTCCCTATAAATAAAAGCAACTCTACATTGCACTTTAGGGTATTGTGAGGCGATCCCTTCATTTGCGGGAGTATATATGCAAAGGAGTATTGTATCTGACGCCGCCAGTTTTGTTTCCGGTAGTTTTTATCAAAGTTAAAGTATAAAATGGAGCAATACCTGAAACAACGTAAAAGGTAGACCAGACATCGTAAACACGGATGGATTGCAGCTTTCCTTTATACAGGGTGAGGCATAAAAACCAAGTGTTTTTGGTTTGAGTAGTACTCATATATTAGAAAAGGGAGGAGCGCGCGGTTTATTACAATCCATTCCTTGACTCAAACTATTTCACTTTCTTACTTGCCACTTGCCATCATGGAGCGGTAGACGCTAGAACAACACGTGGCATATGGCGTGGCATCATTGGCCCATATTTTTTTGGAGAAAATGGGGTCACCGCTACAGTAGCATCTGAACGTTACATTCATATGGTGAATACCTTTTTCATACCTGAATTGCAAAGAAGAGGTGTGGATATCAAAGATTTGTGCTTCCAGCAAGATGGGGCCACGGCACATACCGCCAGAGCATCCATGGCTGTTCTTCGCCACCTGTTTCCAAATCGGTTAATTTTGGTGGCATTTCATGACCTCCTCGGTCTCCCGACTTATCAATTTGTGATTTTTTTCTATGGGGGTAACTCAAGTCACGTGTTTAAAGGGCCAAGCCCCGTACGATAGGCGCAGCGATGGAAGCGATTCGCCATGGAATCTCTCAAAAACCAACAGAGACATGCTGGAAACAGTGGAGCGGAACTTTCGTGAAGGGCTGCATCATATGCCAGATGTGATTTTTGCACTTAGATATTTCAAAATGGTATATTATCAGCTATGTTCTACTATCAATATATTTTTTAGCGTAAAAACTAATAATTTTATGATTATTTTAAAAACACTTGATTAATATGCCCCACTCTGTATATTTGCCTTTATGGCATGGCTTTTATGTTGAATATTTAACTTCACTCTTGGATAATATTGTTTTCGAATTATAAAATTGTCTCACCCTGACAAATTAAAGGATTGGTTTCTGTTTTTCTTTTTAATTGAAAATATAAAATGGTGCTGCATAATACCTGACCCTATAAAAAGGATGAAGTCAACTTGATTGACTCGGTACTTCCCACATATTACGGTAATATTCATTATTTTCGCATAGCATGAAGCTATAGTCTGAGATCGCCCCGCTAGGTTTTTGTGCCACGAGTCAATGGACAGCCTATTATGAATTACAAGAAATTTTTTGACTTTTACAACCTAACCATCCCAATTTCACCCCCACCCAAATAAAAGAAGAAAATGATCAGCAACTCCTAAAACGCCTGCAAACGAAATTTGACCTGTTTTATATTTTTAGTTCTTTGATCATTGCTGCACAACCACTGGCACCAGGCACGTATCCAGGATTTGGTTTTGGGGGAGGGGTCCAGATTATGGGTGTCACATGCTTGACACATGCTTTTAGACGGCATTATATAACGTTTCGGGGGGGGGGGGGTCCGAACCCCCTGGACCAGCACTCTAAATACGTGCCTGCCTGGCACGATTTCTAAAAGCCATACACATTTTCAATTCTCGTCATGTCAATAATACTAATAATAGTGTCAAAATTTCATTGAAATCAATTCAACAGTTTCCACGATACACAACACAGAACGACCTAAACCAATACTCGTATGTATACATCGGTCCCTTGGTTTCTGTATAATAGACAAGTCAATGTTCGGATGGACCTAAAAAAGTGTATTATGCCGCTAGGCCTTTCTTTCACAGGTCAATGATCAGCCTACTATGAATACAACATTTTTTTAAGTTTTATAAGCCCCACCCCCCAACCACCAAAAAAAAAAATAGTGGAACCCCTAAAACGCCTAAAAACGAAGTTTGAGGAATATATCTGAAAATTTGAATTTTTTTTTATTACTTCAATATTCATGCACCGATTTCCAAAATTATATGAGCATTAGGTACCTACTACGACGCCAGAGCATATCGCAATCAATTTAATCATCATAATCCATGCAGCGATTACTGAGATTACGAGGCTAGAAAAACGCCAACAGACCGACAGACAGACAGACGGAAATGAGTGACGTGGATTTTCGTTATGCAGATATAAAACGCGCAAAAACAGTATTATCCCAAAATCTGAAAGGAAATGACAGAAATAAAGAGGGAATAAATGATATTTTGTGATTTCATCGTCATAGTCACAATGTCTTAACAGACATGTTGTGAACTCGTAAAGTCCGAGCTAGAGTATTGCCGACACGAATATTATCAATAGTTTTGAGAACTGTAGGTCACCATCGTTCGCGATTTACTGTCAGTTCAGTGGCGCTCTTGATACTCATATCTAGCAACTGTTTCGTCGTTCCACCCAGCGTGTAGGGGAACGGCCACGGCGCCGCCCACTCGGGGCGTGATCCTGAACTACAAGTTTCTCCATATTATCGCTTCTGTGAATATGTCCGAAGAATGTAAACATTCTCATCGACACAATGGAGTATGCAGTATGGAAACATTAGTTCGATGGGCGGTATAAGGAATTCTCAGCATTCTCCTCCACGTCCACATTTCAAAAGCATCTATGCGAGCTCGATCTGCCTTTTTAACAGTCCAAGTTTCCGAGGCATACATAAATATGGAGAACACAAGAGACTGAACCAGTGACATTTTGGTAGCTTTAGTGATGTTATGGTCACGCCATATTTTAGTAAGTAAGCTTTGTCATGGCCACCCGTTCCTGTTGAATTCGCCGTCGAATCTCATTCTCACAGCTACCTGAATTGTCGATCAAAGAACCGAGGTACACAAAACTTTGAACTACCGTATCGTCAACAAATCTTAAATTAGATATTTTGCTTCCGCCAATAGTTATACCGCCATTCCAGTTGTCCAATACCTATCTCATCACAAATTCAGAGTAAATGTTAAATAACATCAGAGATAATACGCATCCCTGACGAACTTTTTTTCTAGTTGCTGTTTGACCAGACAGGTTACCATCAATTCTTACACGAGCTGAAATAGACTCATAGAGTTTCTGTATGAGAAATACTAAGTGGTAAGGGACTCCCATGGAAATAAGGATTTCCCACAGTTTAGGCCACTTTACGTTATCAAACGCCTTAGCATAGTCCACCAAGCAGATAAAAACGGGAAAATAATGCTCTCTGGCTTTTTCAATAATCTGTCTTAAGTTTAAGATCTGTTCACGCGTACCGCATCCTTTTACGAAACCTGCCTGCGCCTAAGAAATTTGCCAGCCAATAAAACCCTCCAAACGAGACTGTAAAATATATAGTAGAACCTTGCTTGCATGAGAGATTAACGAAAGTAGGCGATAATTGTTTGGATTTGTTGGAGATCCTTCTTTATGATTTAGATACAAATATATCGTAACTACAGGCGCTATACACTAAACAAGGTACCGAGCTAGGGACACTAAAAACTAAAACGTTGTTAGTGTTCTTTAATCAAACCATGTGGTTGTTTGACGTAGCCATTTTCCCATCTTCCAGCGTTTATTAAAGCAAACATGACAATTTTGCAGAAATAAAGAAGTTCCTTTCGCTTTCTAACAAGTTCCGTCAACAAAGCATCTCCGGAGCTGAGCCGGTGCGCCGTAAAGGCATCTGAATATTTAATACAGCGTGGTGAGGATGAGGAATTTTTAATTTTGCGACGAGATAGCGTTTGAAGCCATTCAACAGATAGTACGGGTGGTCGGTCTTCAACATGAGTAAGGAAAGGTTACGGTAAAAATGAAAGTTTTCAAAATGTAACAAAAAAATCATCATCAGAAGCCACCACAGCACCCGTGGTAATCAAAATAATTTTTGAAAAAAGACAACACCGGTCGTGAAAGATATCCCAACAATGAAGAGGTTAGTGGCTATTTTGAGACGCAGCACAGTTCTTATTGTAAACAATTATAGAGTATCGAACTAATTTAACATACGGTTATTTGTTCTAAAAAGTCGGACAATAGTAGATTTTGCAGACAGATGTCTTTTTACTTCCCACACCGATAGATGAGGGTAGTATTGTGATTGCGAAAATTTTCGATTTTGAGATAATACGCTTTTTGGGTGTTTTATGATGCCATAACGAAAATCCACGTCACTCATTTCCGTCGGCCTGTCTGTCTCTCAGTCTGTCTGTTGGTGTTTTTCTAACGTCGTAATCTTAGTAACCGCTGCATGGATTGTGATGAAATTTGAGTAGCGATATGGTGTGTTGTCGTAGTAGTTAATGTTCCGATAAATTTGTAAATCGTTGTACGGGGGTGCAGTAATTAGCAAAAAACGAAACATTTCAAATATTCCTCAAACTTCGTTTTTAGGCGATTTAGGGGTTCCTGGTCATTTTCTACTTTTTTTTGGGTGGGGTGAAATTGGGGTGGTCAGGGGGTGGGGATTCTAAAACTCAAAAATTTGTTCTGTTCATAATAGACTGTCCATTGACCTGTGAAAGAAAGACCTAGAATTTGTGATGTATACATACGATTGTTGTTTTAAATCGTTCTATATTGCGTAACGCGAAAGTTAAAGAATTAATTTCAATGAAATTTTGACACAGTATTACAGCCGCGGCGAGGATGGAAAGCGCGTGTGTTTTGGAATAATAAAAAAACTACAAATATAAAAATAGCTCAAACTTTGTTTTTAGGCGTTTTAGGAGTTCCTGATCGGTTTTTACTTTTTTTTTTGGGTGGAGGTGAAATTGGGGTGGCTAGGGGGTGGGGGGTTGTAAAACTCAAAAATATGTTCTATTCATAATAGGCTGTCCATTGACCTGTGGAAGAAAGACCTAGCGGCATAATGCCTTTTTTTAGGTTCATCCGAACATTACCTTGGCTATTACAGAAATCAAGGGACTTAGAATTGTCTGATGTATACATACGAGTATTGCTTTAGATCGTTCTGGATTTAGTAGCATGGAAATTATGGAATCGATTTTAATGAAATTTAGACACGGTATTATTACCGTGGCGAGGATGAAAAACCCGTATGGTTAAAAAAAACTGAAAATATAAAAATGGCTCAAACTTCGTTTTTAAGCAATTTGGGGGTTCCTGATTGTTTTGTTTCGTCCAGTTGAAGCTGGCAGAATAAAAATTGTGTCGTTTTAATTCCTACGTCGAGACTTAGGAAACTATTTACTAGTTTTTGTGTTTGATGTTTTTTGAGGACATACGAACGATTACTTGGTTGCAAGAGATCTCAGACTATAGCTTCATGCAAAGGGAATATAATAAAATGATATCACTGTTATGTGTGGGAAGTACTGAGTCAATCAACTTGACTCCATTTTTTTATATAAGTGAGTAGACCTCGTAGCCAGAGCTTGAATACCCCAGTACCGTGGCTGCTGTGAAAGGGTTATGTTAGGGGAAGTTTGTTAACGCGGAATTTGAATGGGCCAACATCCGCAAGCCCAATCAATACATCTCCTGGCAGTCCATTCCAAGCCTTGGACACCCTAGGAATAAACGTGGGGTTGTACCGCTCGGTTCTTGATGAACGAAGAACGACCGTCTTAGGATGAGATGCAGCGGTCGCGCGGGTGCATCTGATAGGAGCGGTGAGCGGCGGAATGATAGAGGATAGCTCAGAGGAGCAAATTCCGTTTGAACATCGGTAGAAGATGGAGAGGTCACCAACAACACGCCGGTGATAATGTGACTGGGGGTGGCGCGTTAAGGCCGAGTCGCCAATTAGTCGAATTGCCCTTCTCTGGACGGCATCTAGTATAGACAGGGTAGTAGGGGCAGCAGCTCCCCAGACATGAGAGCAATACTCCATGCCAGGTCTTATCTGAGAAATACTTTCTGGCTCTGAATAGGTACCCAAAAATTTTACCAGCAGCTGTTACAATTGACAAAACGTGTTTGTGCCAGATCAGATTTTCTGTAAAGTTGATAAATATGCGTAGAAAATTTGGAGATTTTGTAGTTATGCCGAATTTTGTTCTCTCCATAAATCAGTTTTCACCCCTTCACCCCTCGAGCGGCAACCCCCAGATAACATTGGAACTGGCACTATTGTCTCTTTGGAAACGTCTTTCCATGACAATCGATTACGTGGTTTCAAAAGTATCAGTCGCCTCAAAGTAGAAAAACTTACCAGGCTCTTAGAGTATATTGCTACCTGTGGGGCGGGTACTTCAAGGACCACCCTATGGTATGGTAGCTAACAAACATGATAGAATCAAAATGGTCCACGCTTGACTATTCCATACTATGCCACCCCGAGTTATCACTTCTTTGGCTTTTTACTTCCCACACCGACAGGTGAGGGGAGTATTGTGGTCGCAAAAATTTTTCGATTTTGAGATAATATACTTTTTGGGCGTTTTATGATGCCTACATAACGAAAATCCACGTCACTCATTTCCGTCGGTCTGTCTGTCGGTCTGTCGGTCTGTCGGTCTGTCGGTCTGTCGGTCTATCGGTCTGTCGGTGTGTCGGTCTGACTGTCGGTCTGTCGGTCTGTCGGTGTTGGGCAGCGGTATGCTGTGGGGTCGTAGTAGGTAATGTTCCTATAATTTTGAAAATCGGTGCACAGGCGGCGGAGTAATTAGCAAAAAACGAAAAAAATTAAATATTGCTGAAACTTCGTTTTTAGGGGTTTTAGGGATCCCTGATCATTTTCTACTTTTTTTGGGTGGGGGTGAAATTGGGGTGGTTGGGGGGTGGGGGGTTGTAAAATTGAAAAGTCTGTTGCTTTCATAATAGACTGTCCACTGACCTGTGAAGGAAGACCTGGCGACATAAATAACTTTTTTTGGTCCATCCGAACATTGCCTTGCCTATTATAGAACGCAAAGGACTTTCTGATGTAAATGTTAAGAGCAAACACCGATTTCGGCCAATGGACGAAAAATATGACCAAAACGCGTTTTGGCTGCTACCATTTTACCAATGTCCGAATTATCGCTTTCCGATTGTTTAATGTAGCCCACAACGTGTTTTGGCTCAACTGCGATTGCCAAAACGCGTCCTGTTCTACTGCGATTGCCATAACGCGTGGTGGATTTTGTGTGTCTCAGCTTGTAAACGATACCTCTGTAGCTAGTGTATTCATTTAGTATTTGATCTTTGTGCGGGTTAGACAGTAGCTAGAGAGTGCCATGGAAGACCTAAGGTTATGTTTTAATGACGAACTGCAAAAAGTCATAAGTGGTAGCAATGATCGTAGTAATATTTGTACAAGAGAAAGATACGACCAAACACTCACAGAGGTAAAGGCGGCAAAAGCTTGTAAAAGTAACGGTGATACAATGTCTTCGAAACAAAGACAACGATTGAAAAGGTATGATATTTTAAAAATTGGCTATATCGAAAAGCTAATGAAAGAAGGACAGACGAAACAGCCGAACTGCGTTATTTTTGCATGACCCACGAGTTATTTGACATTATTCATTCCGCTCATGTGGGAGCTGGACATATGAGATTGTGAGGTATGTTTCTTTCAGTTTTTTTCACGGACCTAAGATCTACAAGTGCTTTTTATTCATTTTTATTAATTTTAGTTATGGAATCTAAGCTCAGAGGAAATATTGTAACACAACACGGCAAATAATTGAAATTTGTTTATTCGTAGTAGAATATAGAACGTGTTCTGGCAATCGTAGTTGACCCAAAACGCGTTCTGGGCTACATTGAACAGCCGGAACGCGATAATTCGGACCTTGGCAAAACGGTAGCAGCCAAAACGCGTTTTGACCATATTTTCCGTCCATTGGCCGAAATCGGTGTTTGCTCCTAACATAAACATACGGGAGTATTGTTTTAGATCGTTGTAACGAGGAAACAGTGGAATTGATTTTAATGAAATTTTGACACAGGATTACTACCATGGCGAAGATAGAAAACGCGTATGGTTTTGATAAATCGTGCCAGTGGCGGCGCAGAAATAATGAAAAAACTAAAAATATAAAAACAACTCAAACTTCGTTTTTAAGCATTTTAGAGGTTCCTGATCATTTTCTGCGTTTTTTTTTTTGGATGGGGGTGAAATTGGGGTAGTTGGGGGGGGTTGGGGGTTGAAAAATTAAAAAATTTCTTGTACTCATAATAGGCTGTCCACTAACCTGTGAAGGAAGATCTAGCGACACAAATCACCTTTTTAGGTCCATCCGAACATTGTCTAGCCTACGCTTATGTTTGTTAAAAATCGTGTCAGTGGCAGCGTAGCAATAATGAAAGAACGAAAAGTATTAAAACAACTCAAATTCGGTTTTTAGATGTTTCAGGGGTTCTGATCATTTCCTACCAGTTTTTTGGGTGGGGGTGAAAGTGAGGTGGTTAGGGGTTGGGGGCGGGGGTTGTAAAACTGAGAATTTTGTAGTACCGATAATAGGCTGTCCATTGACCTGTGAAGGAAAGACCTAGCGGCATAAGACAATTTTAGGGGGGGGGGAGGGCCGGCTTATTTGGTTGCAAGGGATTTAGACTAAAGCTTCATGCTACTAGGGGAAAATAATAAACTGGTATCAGCGTAATGTGTGGGAAGTACTGAGTCAATCAATTTGACTTCCTCTTTCAACGTTATTTGCAAAAAAATCCAAAATGAACGTTTTAAAGTGAAACCTCCCGTGCTAACATATCCACATCCCCTATACGGGGAGTTGGAAGCGAGAGCAACCGCCTCTATTTAGATCAAAGTGGAAACGGTAATGTGTGTGCTTTCACATAAGAAAATACTCTACGGCTGCTGCCAACTCCCAACTCCCAATTTTCAACTTCCAACTGTCGCCTCGGTTCGCGAAAGCCGGCGAATGCCGACCAACTTTTTGCTTACGCTTTCCTCGATTGTATGAGAAATTTTCCTTGTGATGGAAAAACTTTGTTCTTCCCTCTGACGGTAGATTTTTTTTGTAATTAGATGAATGGGGTTTTGGTTTAACAATTGGTGTTTAATAGTTTGATGATTTAATGTGAGAGCCAGGAGAAAAAAAAGTGATTTTAAGCCTAGTGTAGGACTATGGATTCAATCCGCATAAACTCAGTAACCACTGCACCGATTTTGATGAAATTTAGAAAGCAGTCGAATCATATTAAGTATGGCTATATTTTAAAAAATAGGTGTGTTGTCGACAGAGAAATTGACAAAATAAAAAAATATATCACCAGAGCTCCTAGAAACGCGTGTCTCTCTGATCACTATCGACTTTTTCAGAGGGCAGAAAGTAAAGTATTCGTAAAACTTTGAAATCTGTTGTATATAAACAACTTTTGCTCCTCATAAGAGCTATTTGAACATGGTGTTAGCAGATACATATCTGCAGAAAAAAATTCATTTTTTAGTCACTTAGTCAGTGATTCTCACACAACTTTCGTAGAAAATTCTTAACGCTATGAGAAGCGTTTGCCTATAAGAGCAATTTATGAAAGAAACGTCAAGTAAGTGACTCGTATTTTCGTTTTACGTAAGATTTTCTTTGCTTATGCCCAAAACAGTATTAGTTATAGAAAAAAAATCTCGTCAAGTAGATTGACTTGGTACTTCAAATGCATTTTCGAGGTACATACGTTAAAAATTCTTAACACTATAAAAACCTTTTGGCTATGCCTAATATTGGGCGTTATTATGGGAAAAAGTCGTGTCAAGTATATTAACTCAATATTTATCAAGGATTCTCAAGTTACGTAAAAAAATTCTTATAATCGTGAAAAGCGTTTGTATACACCCAACAAAGAGCGTTAATAAAATTTAAAAAACATGCATTTTAGATTTACGTAAAAAAATTCTTAATGTCTGGAAGATTTTCTTTGCTCATGCCAAAAACAGTCTTAATTAGAGAAAGACATTTCGTCAAGAAGATTCACTTGGTACTTCAAATGCATTTCGAAGGTACGTCAAAATTTCTTAACACCATAAAAACCTTTTGTCTATGCCTAAGAGTGGGCGTTATTATAGGAAAAAGGCGCGTCAAGTAGATTGACTCAATATTTCACAGAGATTTTCAGGTTACGTAAAAACTCTTAGAACCATGAACAGCTTTGGTATACGCCCAAAAATGAGTGTTAATAAAAGAAAAAAAAACTGTCAAGTAGTTTGACTTAATACTTCACACGCATTATTTTCAAGGTAGGTATGTCAAAAAGTCTTCAAATCAAGAAAATATTTAACATGTGCTAAAAATTGAGCGTTGTTATGAAAAAGGGCGCGTCAAGTAGATTACCTACTTACGTATTTTCAGATAGTATAAGTATAGTATGAGCGTTAACTCTAGGAAAATAACTCGTCAAGTAGATTGACTCGGTACTTTACAGGCATCATCGAGTTACGTAAAAACCGATTGATATCGTCTCAAAACTAATTTTGCATCAATTTTTATAGTCTATAAAGGCCACAGATATGTCCAAAACGTAACAAAATCTATCTCAGGCATATGTGGTTTATATTTGAGGGCTAGTAAAATACGATAGAGTATTTTAAACAGTATATTGTGCCTACTGAAATTTTTGATTTTCGTCAAACGAGCGTGAAACTCAAAACTGCGAACGGATTTGTAATCAACACCATCAAATTATACAAAACACGATGTTTCATCTTAATTATAAGGCAAAATAAAGATTTTAGATTTTTTAGGTAAACCTGAAGATCTGACAGATCTGAAATTTTTGATTTTCGTCAAACGAGCGTGAAACTCAAAACTGCGACCGGATTTGTAATCAGCACCATCAAATTATACAAAACACGAGGTTTTGTCTTAATTATAAGGCAAAATAAAGATTTTAGATTTTTTAGGTAAACCTGAAGATCTGACAGATCTGAAATTTTTGATTTTCGTCAAACGAGCGTGAAACTCAAAGCTGCGACCGGATTTGTAATCAGCACCATCAAATTATACAAAACACGAGGTTTTGTCTTAATTATAAGGCAAAATAAAGATTTTAGATTTTTTAGGTAAACCTGAAGATCTGACAGATCTGAAATTTTTGATTTTCGTCAAACGAGTATGAAACTCAAAATTGCGACCGGATTTGTAATCAGCACCCTCAAATTATCCAAAACACGAGGTTTCATCTCAATGTAAGGCAAAATAATGATTTTAGATTTTTTAGGTAAACTTGAAGATCTGACAGATCTGAAATTTTTGATTTTCGTCAAACGAGTATGAAACTCAAAACTGTGACCGGATTTGTAATCAGCACCATCAAATTATACAAAACACGAGGTTTTGTCTTAATTATAAGGCAAAATAAAGATTTTAGAATTTTTAGGTAAACCTGAAGATCTGACAGATCTGAAATTTTTGATTTTCGTCAAACGAGTATGAAACTCAAAATTGCGACCGGATTTGTAATCAGCACCCTCAAATTATCCAAAACACGAGCTTTCATCTCAATGTAAGGCAAAATAAAGATTTTCGATTTTTTAGGGAAACTTGAAGATCTGACAGATCTGAAATTTTTGATTTTCGTCAAACGAGCGTGAAATTCAAAACTGCGACCGGATTTGTAATCAGCACCATCAAATTATACAAAACACGAGGTCCTGTCTTAATTATAAGGCAAAATAAAGATTTTAGATTTTTTAGGTAAAAACCTGCGACGATCTGATACGATGGTTGGTAGGTGACCCTACTATGAGCTTTGCGTCCTAGTCTTCTATAACCCAACTCCGCTAAGGTAGTAATCCCTAAATCCCGCTCGGAGCAGCTCTAACTCAATCTTTCGCCTGGAGCAAGGAGCAAGGAGCGCATGCATAAGAAGAAGCAGTTTGCTTTCCTTAACAGAACATTTCTTTTTTTAATCGGGCCACGGTTCGCGCGCCACAATATATTTCCTCTGGTGATTTGTGTGCGCGGGGTGCACCCCCTTCCCTCTTACCCCCTCTCCACCCCTGCCCCTTCAACCCCCTTTCTTAAGCCACCCCAACGACCCGGCCAGGCAGGCAGGCGGTTCGCTCCCGATTCGGGAATAATTTCTCATACATTTTCCCGGTTGCGTTCCCGGTTCTTCCCGTCGACTTTATATCTCTTCTCATTCGGCTCTTTTCTCCAGAGAGGAAACGCGCTGGCAGCCATTGCCGTAGATATTTATTTTATTTTATTTATTGGTGTTAGAATACACTTACAATTCCTTGTATTTAAATTATGAGTGGACCACAGAGGGAGTGTAAACAACAAAATGCACAGGTCGCTGACCAGCCAACATGTAACGGAAATTTTGACAGCTTGAGGGCATTACCAGTGGCGTACGACTTTATATTAAAATTGGATGTTCATTAATAGATTCAATTATTACTGCGATGTCACAAACTGATACCAATAAGTTGTATTCGTATTTAGCTATACTTAGAGAGTTACCCTTATTATAATTTCATTGTAACAGTTGATAATTTATTATTACCATGAAGTGTTTTTCAAAACATATCTAACAGTGTTCTGAAAGGTAGCCTGTTGGAATGGGTGCATCGTATTTTTACTTCAGCAATAAAATATAATAATTGCATTAGGTAATATCCAGTTCTATAAAATTATCATAGATAGATTTTCTGTAAGTAAATGTGGCATATATTTTTGCATTTCACGTCCTCAAGTAGCTTAAAAAATGGAATTTGGAAAATTCATGTTGATTGGCATGAATGTAATGCGTCCACAAAACATACATTAAACAACCATTATTATTCCTCAAACTGGAGTGAAGTTACTTTTGTTCCCAGTTATCCCATCTATTACGCTACTGAAAATTAAAACAAAACTATACTCACCTATGATAAGAAGTGTTCACCGATTCGTCGCTATTACTACAAACTATGCACTTTTTATGTTGTCTCATCATGCAATTATGACAATATTGTTCATAAATAATTTAATTCACACCACAAATAGTCACAGTCAGTCAAATATACACTGAAATCACAAAAATCTCGACACACGCAATAACCATAACTACAATGACAGCCACATGACAGCTTAAGGGCACGCCGATTTATGACATATTAGAAGTTACTGCGACATTCCGCTGTGAAATTTACTTTTTTTGACATTCATTAAATCAATACAAATTATCTTCACGTAAATCAGTTACATTGTAAGTATATTGGAATGTATAGTTAAATACCCGGTTAAATACTTTGTGTTCAAACTGCGGAAACTGCCAGATTTTGAAGAAACTGGAAGCGGACGAAGAAGAGTGGCGATAACGCTATAGACGTTGGCTGGCCAATATTCAAATTAGGCTCCCTCTAGAGATGTTAACTCTGTGGAGTGGACCTTATTATGTAGATATTCTGGTAACTTTATATTAGAATATTTGGAAAATAATACAGTAACATTAATTTAAACATATTTACTATTTTATGCTATTTAGGCGCATTCACATGAGGTGTTGTGTGCTCCCTAGTCTTGAGGCCGCATGTTATACTGCAGCAGGCATTTTCTATTTTCTATAGTCTGTTTTTATCAATTAGGATTAAGCATGAATAGTATATGATTTTACAGGAAGACATTTTTGAAAAACCTAGTGATTTGCTAAGCAATTTCTTCATGCCTCTTTGCGTATAGCAGCCTTAATCTAAAGTATCATAGGTACCTTAGTGGGACAGATGTTGGCTGAAATGCATATCTTGGTCTAGAAGCAAACTTAAACTTGTAGTTTTTTAGTGAAAGCTATGATTGCATTATTTGTACCCAAGTCAGATTGAAGGGTCTAAAGTCCAAGATTATTGACAAGTCATCACTATTATAATAACATTATTTAAAATGCCCAGATAATTCTATAAAAAACAAACAGACAGACTCACATTGACAAATTACAGTATGTAAATAAAAAAAATACTGAGGCAACAATTCATCACTATTATTAATAAAATTTTATAAAAAACCGGAATAAACTTATAAAAAAATGGAGTCAAGTTGATTGACTCAGTACTTCCCACACACAATGATGATACCATTTTATTATTTCCCATTGCATGAAGCTATAATCTAAAATCCCCTAGCAACTAAATTATCGCCCATCCGCCCGCAATAACTCTCGTAAACAGTTTCTTGCGTCTTCCCCTTTAGGAACCAGGACACCACAGCTTTTTTCTGCATGCTTCAACTGGACGATGCGAAACGATCAAGAGCCTCCAACCCGTCCAAAAACGAAGTTTGAGCTGATTCTATGTTTTTGGTTTTTTGATTATTATTGCTACGCCGCCACTGATACGGTTTTTCAAAATCAGAGTCGTTTTCTATTCTCGCCGTGGTAATAAATTCTGTGCCAAAATTTTATTACAAACAATGGACCTAAAAAAGTGTAATGTGCCGCTAGGTATTTCTTCTACAGGTCAATAGACAGACTATTATGAATACAACAAATTTTTCAGTTTTACAACCCTCCACCCCCCAACCGCCCCGATTTCACCCCAACCAAAGCAAAAATTGAAAATAATCAAGAACCCGTAAAACACCTAAAAACGAAGTTTGAGCTGTTTTCATATTTTTATTTTTTTATTATTGCCGCGCCGCCACTGACCTGATTTTTCGAAAACATACGCGTTTTCCATCCTTGCCGCGGGAGTAATACTGTGTCAAAATTTCATTGAAATCAATTGAACAATTTTCGCGTTACACGATATCAAACGATCTAAAACAATACTTGTATGTATATGTTAAACTCAATACCCGAATTCGGGCAATGCCCGAAAAAAATGCGCAGAACTAGTTTTGAGCAAGGAATATTTCCCAAACCCGAAATATTAATTTTATACGGCTAATGAGCATTACCAAATAGGCAGAACTAGTTTTGCGCATCTTGAAATGCACAGAACTATTTTTGTGCAACTTGAAATGCCCAGGATTGGTTCTGTATATTTTGGCATGGTGGCATTTAGAATTGTAGAGGAGATTTTTTTCGATACATTGTTGATACATTTTTTATTGCAAACACATGAAGGTTAGGTTAGGTTAGGTTCATTCAATATAGTGAAGATATGATCTTTTGTAATGAGATTATGTTTTTGTGTACTTTAAGCATCAAGTAGCCGAACTAATTCGGATTCGAATTTAGCTTGCATTTTTGCACAAGCTGAAACAAAAAACATTCAAAGCAACAACATAAACATAACCTTACTTTTTTAATATAACTGCTGCTGGCCATTCAGTACCACAGAACTAGTTCTGTGCATTTCAAATTGCGCAAAACTAGTTCTGTGCATTTCAAGATGCGCAAATTAGTTCTGCCTATTTGGCAATGCTCAATAGCCGAATGAAATTAATATTTCGAGTTTGGGAAATATCTCTTGCTCAAAACTAGTTCTGCGTATTTTTTTCGGGCATTGCCCGAATTCGGCTATTGAGCGTAACATATACATCACAAATACTATGTCCCGTGGTTTCATAATAAGCATGCAACTTTCCGATGGACCTAAAAAAGTGTCATATCAGTGGACAGCCCATTACGAATACAACAAATTTTTCAGTATTACAACGCCCCACCCCCCAACCACCCCAAATTACATAAACTGAAACACTCAAATGTCACTCACTTAAGCGCTGTATTTGTGCACTGAATTGTTTGATATGGTAAAACAAGGACAGGGGATGAAGAACAACCACTTGAGTCGGGGAAGTCCACATTTTTTTAAGTCTAATAATGTGGGTCTTTTCTTCAATCAAATCGCATTAGAAATAAGAGCATCCAAATGATGCCTCCACCCCTGACACAGACTTATTGCCCTCGAACGAAACATCTTCGCATCCGGCATATCCCCCCGTCACCCCAACCCACCCCCTTCACTCCCAAATCGCGGCATCAGCCACCACCAAGGCACCGGGGTTTTCTTACGTACTCTCCTCACATCACACATACATTACCATTTTCACTTTGATCTAAATGTAGAAGAGAGTCTGATGGGTTGGCTCTCACCCCTCCGTCTTTTTCTCTCCTCGTTCCGAGACTGACATCAGCATGCGTTGGGGGTGGTAGATGAGTTTCCTTTTTTCGGCATTCATGAATATACAAGTACTCGAGGTGCACGTATTTTTGGAACTCCTTGTTGAAATAACGAGCTTGGAGGTGAGTTGAGGTGGAAATAAGACTGGGATGTGCCAACAAATAAAAAAAATGTAGTCAAGTTGATTGACTCAGTACTTCCCATACATTCCGATGATACCAGTTTTATTATTTTCCCACAGCATGAAACTATAGTCTGGATGCCCCTGCAATCAAATCATCGCTCGCCCGACCACAAAAAAGTGTTTTATTCTACTAGGTGCTTCTTTCACAGGTCAATGGACAATATATCATGATCACAACAAATTTTTGGGTTTTACAAACCCCCACACCCAAACAACCACAATTTCACCCCCAACCAACAAATTTTTTTTAAATGATCAGGAACCCCTAAAACGTCTAAAATGAAGTTTGAGGTGTTTTTTATATTTTCAGTTTTTTATTATTGCCGCGCCGCCACTGAAATGATTTCTAAAAACCATACGCGCTTTCCATACTCGTCGCGGTAATAAATCTGTGTCAAAATGTCATTAAAGTCAATTCAGAAGTTTCCACGTAACACACGTATGTATTTTGTATGCATCAGAAAGTTCAAGTCCCTTGGTTTCTGTAATCGGCAAGGCAATGTTCGGATGGACCTAAAAAAGTCTATTATGCCGCTAGGTCTTTCTCTCTCAGGTCAGCAGACAGCCCATTATGAGTACAACAAATTTTTCAAATTTACACTTCAAATCTTTTGTAGAGTTTGAAACAAAGTCTAGTATAAGCCTCCTTCGACGAATCCTTTATCGCCTTCAATATAAGTGATAATCAAACGACGTCCTTTACCAGTTGGAGCTTTTAAACCAGTAGACAAACCTTCTATAAATGCTTGTCGAGCATTCGTAATTCGCTTATCTTGCCAAACTTTTGTTACAAAATGACCTTCATTGATCCATGCTTCGTCTAAATAAAAAATAGTGTTACCTGCTCTTCTCAGTTTTCGGATTTCTCTTAAACACTGCCTCCTCCAACAAATAATGTCTTCTTTTTCTATGAGAGCGGATTTTCTGTCCTGTTCCGCATAAACGAAGTCCAGTTCATGTAAAACTTTCCATAATTTGTCTCTTTTGCTCTGGTCTTGATTAATTTCTACTAAAACTTTGTCCAAAGTAGGTATTCTTTTTTGGAAATAAAATGAGTGCACTTTTTTTCGTATCACTTGTTTGTCACTATCGTCTAGTTGTATGGGTTTTCTCCCTGTTGACTTTCGTTGCTTCAGCAGTCTATAAATGGTCGCTTCTCCAACTCCAGTCATAGTTGAACACTTAGAAACTATACTCCGAACACTGCTAGTTATATGTTTATGTACAAGTGCGTCATGTACATTTAATATTACAGTTTTCAAATGCACCGTTAACTGACACTTTAATTTCACAGGAGTAAAATTTAACGTTTGTGCCATTTTTATTACACCTAATTAATATCACTACTAACAATTCTGCGGGTTACACTATACCGACTATACCGACCGCAACGTAAATTTTAACTAAAATTAAACAGGGAATCTGAATACAGTGCTTGGAAAAGTACCTGCGTCATACTTTGCGGAAATCCCTAATTACCTGCTCATACACAACTTACATTTAAAGGAGCACGTTTAATATTTTAGGGGTCCTATGGTTTACATTTTCTATAAATCAAAAATACATCTAGACAGATATAAGCATCGAATTTTATTAAGTATATCCATCTCTTCGTTATATTTAAGTAAATTATACACACAGTTTACCAAGTTGAAAATATGTATTATATATAATAATACTTGTATATAGGTAGATTCACAATATTTCATGTTAGAAATACTACTGTTTTCAGGTACTACCCTCGATTTTACCTGCTATGCAATAAAATTTTAGCTATCAAGAATTTTCAAATAGACTATAATGTGCTATTTTTGTTATTAAAAATTAACCGAACCTACATATTCTGCTTCGCTCAGACTAACCAGCAGAGCAATTTCGCTTCACGGTAGCGATAATGAAATCCAAGCATCAAAAAGTGCAGACCGGAGGTGCATATTCCTTCCAAACTGAATTTATGATAACGAACTTCCTATTTTACTTCGGAATAGAAATACAGATTATGTGCGAGGCAACCATAAAAGTTTTCGCGTTTTCCGTAACGAAATTTATTGCATTTTAAATTAGGGCCGCATACGGGAACAAAGCCCCGGCAGACGCTGGAATTTTCTCCAAACTCGCTGATTCTGCCTAACATGTACAGACGTTATTTTCTGAGGGCTGACATGGATTAACTTTCTATTTGAAATTGTATGGCTTACTCTTATTTTCCCAGCCGATAGGCGGAAGAAGTACTGAGGTCGCAAATATGTTTGAATTTCGATATGATTTCAATATAGTGGCATCAACTGCTATTAAAACTTTTTTTTGCATTTTTATGACATCAGACATCATGATAAACCATGTCACTAATTTTTTTGCGTAACTTGAAAACGCGTTAGAACTTGAAAAGTAGAAGAAAGAAGACGAAAGAAGAAGTAAGAGAAAAAAGAAGAAACAAGAAGAACGAACAAGAAACAACAAGAAAGAAGAAGAAAGTAGAAGACAGAAAAAGAAAGAAGAAAAAAGAAGAAAGGAAATGAAAGAAGGAGAAAGGAAATTGAAGAAGAAGGAGGAAGAAGAAAGAAGAAGAAAGAAGAAGAAAAAAGAAGAAAGAATAAGAAAGATGAAGAACGAAGAAGAAAGAAGAAAGAAGAAAGAAGAAAGAAGAAAGAAGAAAGAAGAAAGAAGAAAGAAGAAAGAAGAAAGAAGAAAGAAGAAAGAAGAAAGAAGAAAGAAGAAAGAAGAAAGAAGAAGAAAGAAGAAGAAATAAGAAGAAGAAAGAAGAAGAAAGAAGAAGAAAGAAGAAGAAAAAGAAGAAAAAGAAGAAAGAAGAAGAAAGAAGAAGAAAGAAGAAGAAAAAGAAGAAAGAAGAAGAAAGAAAAAGAAAAAGAAGAAGAAAGAAGAAGACGAAAGAAGAAGGAGAAAGAAGAAGAAGAAAGGAGAGCAAAAAAAGAGGAGAAGAAGAAGAAAGGAGCGGAAGAAAGAAGACGTTATTTTCTGAAGGCTGACATGGATTAACTTTCTATTTGGAAATTTATGGTTTACTTTTAGTTCCTAGTCGATAGGCGGAGGAAGTGCCGAGGTCGCGAATATGTTTGATACAATTCTAAACGTTTCCTTAGCTGTTTTATGGCATCAGATATCACGATAAACCATGTTCCTAATTTTTTTGCGTAACTTGAAAACGCGTGAGAAGTACCAAGTTGATCTAAATGACCCGATGTTTTCCTCAAATAATACCCATTGTTGAGAGGCGGACAAAAACTTTTCATAACGTGATTATTTTTTAATAACTCGGAAATGGGTGTAACGTACCGCCTCAATAGATGTGTTATTTTTCTATAAATACATAGCTGTCATCAAGGTTCGTAGACAAAAGCTTTTCATGGCGGTAATTTTGTTGCCTAAGTCGAATGTGTGTGAGAATTACAGAGTTACTCTACTCGACGCGAAGGAAAAAGAAAGAAGAAGAAAGAAGAGGATAGAAGAAGTAGGAAGAAGAAAGAAAAAGGAAGAAGAAGGAAAAAGAAGGAAGAAGACGGAAGAAGGAAGAAGAAGGAAGAGTAGGGAATAAGAAGGAATAAGAAGAAATGAAAAAGAATAAGAAGAAGAAAGAAGAAGAAAGAAGAAAGAAGAAAAAAGAAAAAGAAAGTAAAAGAAAGTAAAAGAAAGTAGAAGAAAGAAGAGGAAAGAAGAAGGAAGAAGGAAGAAGGAAGAAGGAAGAAGGAAGAAGGAAGAAGGAAGAAGGAAGAAGAGAAGAAGGAAGAAGGAAGAAGGAAGAAGAAGAAGGAAGAAGGAAGAAGGAAGAAGGAAGAAGGAAGAAGGAAGAAGGAAGAAGGAAGAAGGAAGAAGGAAGAAGGAAGAAGGAAGAAGGAAGAAGGAAGAAGGAAGAAGGAAGAAGGAAGAAGGAAGAAGGAAGAAGGAAGAAGGAAGAAGGAAGAAGGAAGAAGGAAGAAGGAAGAAGGAAGAAGGAAGAAG